>CAUDMG010003255.1:672500-1272500 GCA_958450375.1 Homarus gammarus
CGTACATTTACCGCCATTAACAAAGTGTAAGCCAGTGATGGTATCTGGCCTCGTTGATGGGGCTTCAAAGTTAATTTTCCCCCTTTGGTAACGTTTAATTTCCTGTTGCTCAGAAAGTTTTTTTTTTAACCTAGGAAAATTAAGGACTTTTTTGTTTTATAAACTTTAAACGATATGAAAACACACACACACACACACACACACACACAACACAACAGAGCTGAAGAACCGTAACTCTTAACCTAGCCAGTATCAATATAAAAATAGTTCTCTCTCTCTCTCTCTCTACTATTATTTATATGTGCATACCTTAATCTGTTTTCCCCCGTCTTCATCTGAATCTCTCTTCCTCATAATTTGTTCAAGAGACACAATCTCCTATCTCTCACTCACTTACTTACAAACTCTTGTCTCTCTCTCTCCTTATTATCACCCATCTCCCTATAGTTTCCTATCTCTCTCGCTATCTCACTTTACAGTCTCCTATCACTCTCTATTATCTTTTGTGTCTCTCTCTCTCTCTCTCTCTCTCTCTCTCTCTCTCTCTCTCTCTCTCTCTCTCTCTCTCTCTCTCTTTTATCTCATATTTTTCTCCTCTTACAGTCTCCCATCTCTCTCTCCTTGGTCCTCTGGTTTTTGTTATTGTTATTATCGACAATGAAAACTCTCTTCATTATCTGTGGGTCAATCGTTCGTTGTTTTTTTCGTCTGTGATTTTATTGCGTGTGTTATTGTCGTCCGTAACTCCGTTCAGTTTGTGCTTAGATGCGCTCTTATGTGAGTCCGTTTGTGTTTTCGTATGTCCATTATTTACGCGTCCGTTCGCTTTTTTTTTTCCTGTCATAGGTCCGTTTGCCAGCTGTCACGGTAAGTTTGGACGTGTAGCTGTGTGAGTTTAAGTCATTGCTGCTCACACGGTCACGAGGACTGACGCGGCCATACGTCTTCATGAGCAGAGGAGGTCGCTGGCACCTGTCTTTCAAGAACTAGTGATTCCGTTTTAAGGTTTCTTTTTTAATTTGGTTTAAATCCGTGTGTCGGAACCTGTTTGCTCCCAAACCAGGGTTCCGTTCTTCCGTGGGTTCGTGTGTCCATGGGTTAGTTGGTCTGCGGGGTCTGCTCATCCGTGGGTCTGCTCGCCCATAGGTCCGTTCGTTTGTGGGTGCTTTCGTTAGTGGATCCGCTTGTCCGTTCTGATCCAAATGTACAGTTGGGGTCAAAAGTCTTGAACACTTAGCAATATCTGGCATCTACTTCTGAGTTATACATGCCTGATTGGGATATACTAATAACACTACTTGTCATCACATATTATGCCTGAGCCACATAATGGGATAAAACTCTCCTTAATACCTAAGATCTTCGGGTTGTCTACTGGTAGACCCTGCTGCCATATGGCATCACAAAAATTGTGACCAAGTCCCAGGTTGCTGATCTGACCTTCTGCCTCATTTACACACAATTGCAGGGTCTCAATTGTTTCTCTTCAATTTTTCTTCGCTACAGACGTAGGAACATATAACCGACTGGTCATTAAGTTGTGACACAAAGACAGCGGCTAAAATAATAGAGCTTCCCGTCCTACCGAGACTGGCCGTAACTGTCCTGTCTGACTCGTCTTATTCCATAAATACGAGAAAGACTAAAGGAAAAATCTTCATGGAACCAACTACAGGACCCTGCTCTCTCCGTATCCGTCAGACTTTTTCTCCCACAGCTTACCTCAAGTTTTTGTTGGTCATATTTATGAAGATATTTTGTGGGGTGGAACTCGTTTTCTTTGGTACTTCTCCATGGGAGACTAGCATAGTGTGTGGTGACTACGGCTGTTTGTATTTGATGATACCACCATTCGTTGCTATATATTATTATTATTATTATATATATATATATATATATATATATATTATATATATTATATATATATATATATATATAGCGTGTGTGTGATCATATCGCAGTATAAGATAGCTTTTTCCTTCAGTTTGCTGCCTTTATGGTCGCATATTGACCTCAAACATAAATTAATCGACAGGAGAACATATTTAGTACAAACGGGAATTAGGTCGCTATCCAAGGTAAACTTACTATTCCAAGTGTAATTACTATTCCGAGCAAACTTTTATCTCATATTGAACAGGTAGACACATTAAACGAGCCATCCAAAGTCGCTTTACCTGTGTACTACTGTAGTACTGTACTACTGTAGTACTCACTATCACTGCCTTGGTGAATTACTGTGTTGCTACCCTGCTGTGTTGCTACCCTGCTGTGCTGCTACCCTGCTGTGCTGCTACCCTGATGTGCTGCTACCCTGATGTGCTGCTACCCTGATGTGCTGCTACCCTGATGTGCTGCTACCCTGCTGTGTTGCTACTCTGCTGTGTTGCTACTCTGCTGTGTTGCTACCCTGCTGTGTTGCTACTCTGCTGTGTTGCTACCCTGCTGTGCTGCTACTCTGCTGTGCTGCTACCCTGCTGTGTTGCTACTCTGCTGTGTTGCTACCCTGCTGTGTTGCTACTCTGCTGTGTTGCTACCCTGCTGTGCTGCTACTCTGCTGTGCTGCTACCCTGCTGTGATACTCCTCTGCTGTGCAGCTACTCTGCTGTGTTGCTACCCTGGTGTGCAGCTACTCTGCTGTGCAGCTACTCTGCTGTGCTGCTACCCTGCTGTGTTGCTACCCTGCTGTGCTGCTACCCTGCTGTGCTGCTACCCTGCTGTGCAGCTACTCTGCTGTGCAGCTACTCTGCTTTGTTGCTACCCTGTTGTGCTGCTACCCTGCTGTGCTATTATCCTGT
Organism: Homarus gammarus; assembly: GCA_958450375.1. Taxonomy (NCBI): domain Eukaryota; kingdom Metazoa; phylum Arthropoda; class Malacostraca; order Decapoda; family Nephropidae; genus Homarus; species Homarus gammarus. The sequence continues at coordinate 675,299 of CAUDMG010003255.1, forward strand.
GATGCCACGCTGCCCTGTTGCTACCCTGCTGTACTGCTACTCTGCTGTGCAGCTACTATGTTGTGATGCTGCCCACTATCACCACCACCACCACTGCCCACACCACCTTCAGCGCCATCACCACCAACACAAGGACCTACACCACCACCATCACCATTACTGTCTACCCTACCGCCACCACCACCACCACCACCACTGCCCACACCATCTTCAGCGTCATCACCACCACCACCATCACCATCTCCTCCACCACCACCACCACCACCACCATCTCCACCACCACCACCTCCACCACCACCACCACCACCATCTCCACCACCACCACCCTACCACCACCACCACTGCCCACACCACCTTCAGCGCCACCACCACCACCACCACCACCCTACCACCACCACCACCCTACCACCACCACCACCATCTCCACCACCACCCTACCACCACCACCCTACCACCACCACCACCCTACCACCACCACCACCCTACCACCACCATCTCCACCACCACCAACACCAACACCACCTCCACCACCACCACCATCATCTCCACCACCACCACCATCATCTCCACCACCACCACCACCACCGTCACCACCACCACCACCCACCACCACCACCCTACCACCACCACCACCCTACCACCACCACCACCACCACCCTACCACCACCACCATCTCCACCACCACCACCACCATCATCTCCACCATCATCTCCACCACCACCACCCTACCACCACCACCACCACCATCTCCACCACCACCATCTCCACCACCACCACCACCATCATCTCCACCATCATCTCCACCACCACCACCCTACCACCACCACCACCACCATCTCCACCACCACCACCATCTCCAACACCACCTCCACCACCACCACCATCATCTCCACCACCACCGTCACCACCACCACCACCACCACCACCACCACCACCACCACCACCACCACCCTACCACCACCCTACCACCACCACCACCACCCTACCACCACCACCATCTCCACCACCACCACCACCACCATCATCTCCACCATCATCTCCACCACCACCACCCTACCACCACCACCACCATCTCCACCACCACCATCTCCACCACCACCACCACCATCATCTCCACCATCATCTCCACCACCACCACCCTACCACCACCACCCTACCACCACCACCACCTCCACCACCACCACCATCATCTCCACCACCACCACCACCAACGCCACCACCACCGTCACCACCACCACCACCACCACCCTACCACCACCACCACCACCCTACCACCACCATCTCCACCACCACCATCTCCACCACCACCACCACCATCATCTCCACCATCATCTCCACCACCACCACCCTACCACCACCACCACCACCATCTCCACCACCACCACTGTCCACACCACCTTCACCACCCAACCACCACCACCACCCTACCACCACTACCACCCTACCACCACCACCACCCTACCACCCTACCACCACCATCATCTTCACCATCATCTCCACCACCACCATCTCCACCACCACACTTATCACTCTCTACACCTCACGCCTGGAGAATGACAATCACTGGAATGAGTTGAATTGGTGGCCGCTGTCGTGTAAACAAGAGTTATTCAGCTGGTGTGTTGTGTACAAGACGGTCCTGGCCTTTGTTTGTTTTTTAGGTGTTTAGTTGTTGTCCTGGTTCTTGCCTGTTATAGACTTGTTTGTTGTTTGCGTGTTTGCTTGTCATATAAATGCTTGTTTGTTGTTTGAGTGTTTGCTTAATGTCTTGGTGCGTGCTTGTTTACTTGTTTACATGTTTGGTTATTGCCTTATTGCCTTCTTGTTTGGGTGTTTGTTGTTTGGGTGTTTGCTTAGTGCCTTGGTGTTTGCTTGCTTTTTTATATGCATGCTTGCTGTCTTGTTGCTTTTGTTTGGGTGATTGCTTATTGTTTGGGTGCTGTCTTGAGTTTGTTTGGTGTTTGGGTGCTTGCTAGTTCCGTTGCTTAGCTTTTGTATTTGTGCTTACTTGTTGTGCTGTTATTTGCTAGTTGTTTGGGTGCTTGCTGTATCTAGTGAGGGAGGGGCGGCGGCTGCGTCTTTCCCGCGTTGGCACTTGTCTGCCTCGGTATGCAGTGGGGTTAACTCGAAAGTATTAGACACCTTCTCGTGCGGTGTTCCTCCAAGCCTGATTTAACGTAAAATTAGAGGCACGATTTTTCCTCCCTTCTTCTGCCTCTGCTTTCTTTCCTCACACCTCTCCTCTCCAGTCCTCTTCTACCCCTCTTTCTTCCTTCCTTACCCTCCTCTTTCTCTCTTCATCTTTTATCATTCTTTTTCTTTCTTTCTCTATTTTTCTCATTTTTACTTTTTATCTGTTTCCTCTCTCTTTCCTTTGCCCCTTGACCATTATTTTTGTAACAAGTTCTTCTATACCATCTGTCTTTACTCACCACCCCTCACGTCACATCCCGTTCCTTTCACGTTACATCCCTTTCCCCTCAAGTCACATCCCTTTCCCCTCACGTCACATCCCTTTTCCCTCACGTCACATCCCTTTTCCCTTACGTCACATCCCTTTTCCTCACGTCACATCCCTTTCCCCTCACGTCACATCCCTTTTCCCTCACGTCACATCCCTTTTCCCTCACGTCACATCCCTTTTCCCTCACGTCACATCCCTTTTCCCTCACGTCAATGCCCCTTCTCTTCTGCACACTACCTTCTCTTTCACACTATCCCTTCCCTTCCGCGCAGCCTCTTCCCTTCTGGACTGCCCCATCCTTTCTGGCCTGCCCCATTCCTTCCGTCTTGCCCCTTCCCTTCCGCATTGCCTCTGCCCCTCCATCTTGCCTCTTCCCTTCCGTCTTGCCCCTCCCCTTCCGTCTTGCCCCTTCCCTTCCGTCTTGCCCCTTCCCTTCCGTCTTGCCCCTTCCCTTCCCCACTACCCCTTCTGTCACTTTAATCTCCATAACTACTTTATCCTCGACTCCCCCATCCCAGTCCTCCTCCCCTCCCTTCCCACCCATTCCATCTCTCATTATCCCCTCCCATCTTACTTCTTCCCAGCCTCCCTCTCTTGCCTCATCACTCCCTCTTCCTTCTCCCTTACCCTTCCTATTCCACTACCCTCCCTACTCCCTTACTCCTCCTATTTCCCTACCTTTCTTCCTCCCCTACTCCTCCTTCTTCTCTACCCCCTCCTACTCCCCTATCCACCCTATTTCCCTACCCCTCCTTCTCCCCTACCACTCCTACTTCTCTACCCTTTCTACACCACTACACCTTCTACTTCCCTATCTCTCCTACTTCCTTACTCTTCCTACTTCTCTACCCTTTCTACTCCCCTAATTCTCTACCCGTTTCAATCCACTCCTTTACCCTCTCTCTCCCATCCCCTCAGGGTGATCACTGTAGGCCTACCGCTTGTTCTCGTACATAATAAAAACCTTAAGTCTGAGAAGTTACAATCTGTTGTTTGTTACTCCCGTCGGCTATTCCTTCCCGCGAGTCCACTCTTCAGTTCTTGTCAGGGTGTCGCTAGGAGGCCAGGGGCCGGACTTATTTTCTGCTGGTTAGCTTTGTTTCCTGGGTTTGTTTTGGTGAATATGTGTAGTTATACTTGAGTTATAATGTGTTGACGGTGTGTGTTTGTGTGTGTGTGTATGTGTTTACGTGTGTGCGTGCGTGGGAGCGTGTGTGCGAATGTGTGCGCGTACATGCGTGCGTGATCTTCAATTTAAGTCAGCTTTTTAAATATCGTTCTTATATCTTCAGTTTAAAAGAAAATATAATATTTGAATATTGAGAATCCTGGTGCTGTATATTTTTCTCTCTTTATAACCACAGTTAAATTAGGGTAGTTATGTATTTTTGAGGCCATTGGTCATTATATTTAGGCATTCATTTTAAGTTGACCAGTTTGGTGTACGTTTTACATCTCACGTTAGTAAATAAATTTACCATGCAAACCTTGGGAATCTTGGGTGTGAGTACTGGCCATGGTAACCTTTGTGTCGAATAACTTAATTCGTTTTTGTATCTCCTGTTGTCAAGAAAATTTAACGTACGAACCTTTGAAAACCCAGAGACTGGGTCTGTCTATTAGCTACCGTCTCTTGTTCTTCCTGAACTTCCTCGCTTCTGTCTGCCTTTATTATGCAGAGCGTCCCTGCCATGACTATACCAAGGCTCTGCGTCTGCTGTTGTTGCTCCTCGTGTGTTGAGGGTGTTACTTGGTCGACCTCCTGCTCAAATTATCGTTGCTTGTTGTCGACGCTTTTAGTGTTTATCGATGTTGTTGTTATAATGTCTTCACATGCTTCATGAGTTACGCCCTTTAGGCACTCAATACGAAATAGTGTGTGTAATATATATATATATATATATATATATATATATATATATATTATATATATATATATATTATATATATATATATATATATGCTGTGGTTATCAGCATATACCTGGATCACGCGCACCTACAGTGATTTATTTGCAGATATATATATATATATATATATATATATATATATATATATATATATATATATATATATATATATATATATTAGTATCGATATGTTTATTAATGTATCTAGTTGTTTTCAAGAGATTAATTTTTTGTCCATCGATTGTCTGTGTTGATGTTTTTCTATGCAGTTATTGAAATATCATTCAATAAATTCCTTTAAATGCCTGTCTATCGATCTGAAGTTTCAATACTTTCTATGTCTGGCGACCTCAGGTTTCTCAGACTGACGTACACACTCACCCAGTCACGGAGTCTTGAGAGACGCGGTCATCTTCACCATCAAAGACGCCTTAGAGCCTAGGGCGTCTTAGATGATAAAAAGGAATCTAATGACTTGACTTTAGTTAAATAACCCTAGATGACCACAAATCATTGTTTTATCTCATGCCATTAAACCATAAGTGTTTAAGACTGTCGTTCACACTCAACCAATCCTGGTGATGGTGAGCGCCTTGGAGTTTGGAAGACGAGGTCCTCTTTATCTAGAGAGACTCCCCCAGATTTAAGTTAATGATCGCACCCGCATCTCTCATCATTCTCCTCCACGACACAACACCAAACAACAACAACGAAGCGACCTCTTGGTGCTGTTCCAGGCCTCTCTCTCTCTCTCGCTCTCTCTTTGTGAGTTGAGTCACGTATCAACCCCTGACAACGTCAATATTTGGACCGCTCTAACTACTCAACAGTGTCCTAAACCTGTAGTTGACCCTCTCCCCCCCACATGCCCATAGCGCCTTTAATCCTACTTGTCGGAGGATCAGCATTGTCTTGTGGGTTAGCACTTTGTTGGACTTGTGGCCAGGTGGGGACAGGTGAGGAGCTCTGGTTATTGGGTAAATCTTTTCTACTGAGACAGAAATCCATCGGTGTGTTTGCTTTCAATTCTATTTTATTATACGAGATTAATTTTGTCAACTAAAATTTGGAGAATGTCTCTTCTTGACTGCACCACCAGCTCTATGCGTGTCATTAGTGTTCTTGGACATAATTATATTGTTCATCTGCCTCTGACAGTCTGGGTGGAGGGGGGGGGGGGAACTTTATGCGTTGTTTACAATATTAGCTTCTGCACCTTAAAACACCGATGAGCAGGATAACATACAGGACCTTACTCCTCGGGAAAGAAAGGTCAGTATTGATTTTGGAGTTAGTAGTTAAGGCTATTATTGTATTATCACCTGAGGGGTCGTCCGCGAATCTCGTGGCTATTATCTGTTTCTGTTGTATTTTAGGGAATCCTGTAAATTTTTTAGTGTTGAAAGTGAATGTCAGATGAGCTGTGTATACGCACGCAAGCACAGACACACAAAAATGTCCATTTGTGTAATAAAGATCCATCGCCTTAAACATGTAAAATATCCACCCTTGTTCACACCAGACCACATCGAGGAAAAGATCGTTTTTACTTCTTTAATATATATCTCTGGAGAGGCAAGACAAAAAAGACTTTGCCCCATAAACAACCAGTGTTTCTTCCCTACAGTAAGCTTGGATGAAGGAGCCCAAATATAGTATATGGTTCACACTTTTAACAGATATACAGTATACTAGCCAGACGTTCTGCTCTCTCTCTCTCTCTCTCTCTCTCTCTCTCTCTCTCTCTCTCTCTCTCTCTCTCTCTCTCTCTCTCTCTCTCTCTCTCAGCTTTTTACTAACAATTACATTAGTCACCAAGAGGTTTTCTAGACTGATGCTTAAAGATTGGTGTATTATTTACTTTTACGTATTATTATTATTATTAATATCATCGTCATCATCATCATCACAGTACGATACATGAATTTAATATTTTTTACCTTAATTAGGGCGTTATTTTTGGCTGCCATCTTATTACTGTGGCTTAAGTAAGGGGGGAGGTTACTTACGAATTTATGAGAACCATAAGTCACGATCTTTCTGCGTAAGACGTATCCCAGAATAACACTCACTCGCCACGATCGCACACACACACACACACACACTACATCCTTGACCATCGGAGGGTCAAGACCTATCAGGCGCTGCTCCTGCTGAGCAGCTGCCTCCCTTGGCCAATGTTCGGCCCATTCCCCAAATCCATCCTCACCACCGGGATATCAACATAATCAAAAGTGACAATTTCTTCTGACCGGGCAGTGTTAATCAGTCCACCCTGGGACAACAGTGGGCCGGCTTTACACCTGACTACGAGATACCACAACACCACTTAGCAGAGAGTGAGGTACTGTGACACCACCCCACACCACGCCACCTGGTGTCTCCATGACCACGTGAGGTCCTTCATATCAACACCAGAGGACGAGTCACTATGCCACGTGAACATCACACCGTGTCTCCATTACCACGTTAGGTCCTTTATATCAATACCTATTGACGAGTTACTTCACCACGTGAACACCACACCACCCGGTGTCTCAATGACCACATGAGGTCCTTCATATCAACACCCGAGAACGAGTCACTACACCACGTGAACACCACACAACCTGTTGCAAACTATAATAATTTGTATGTTCAATTCATGTTCCTTCTCCTTTCAGTAATGAAAGCTTTTGTTAAACGACCCACCTACCCCATGTTTTTGTATGTAATAAGTCATTTTCATCTAATGTATATTTTCAGCTTTCGGGCTGCATAACTTTTTCAATAAACCGTTTATTATTATTATTATTATTATTATTATTATTATTATTATTATTATTATTATTATTATTAACGCACCAGAACCGATATATTCTCAAAACAACCAGGAGACGCACGTCTGTGTTGGCTCCCCCAAGTAACACCATAATGTACTGGTTGGTATAGTTAATGAATGCTCTGGCCTCCCATTATTTTTGTATGGCTCACCCCTTGCCTAGACGAAACGCGCTTTCATACATACATACATACATACATACTTACATACATACATACATAAAAGTCTTCACTCATGTGTTCACAACACACATGTTCGTACATGCATTCATGCAAAACATATACAGGAGTATTATCTTTATTCACACACACACACACACACACACACACACACACACACACACACACAGTAAAATATTTGCATCGTAATCTCGGTAAATTGTATTAAAAGTGTCGATGCACTTCAGGTAATCCACAGAACTGGTGTTGAAGTGTATGACCGTTTGTTTGTATTGATCATATGTGTGTACAGTTACAGTCATTATTCCCTGGGCAGCGTCTGGTTAGAAATATTTGGCACTATCTGGCATCTGTTGTATATTGTATGTTCCTTCATTTATCTGTTTGTTATAGAATGATTTAATTAAAAACAATCTGTAAGTCACTGAGTATGTTTGGCAGTAAAGATAATACACCTATCACAGTCAAGAATGATGCTAGGAGAGGACCAATCACAGTCGATATTGATGCTAGGATAGGACCAGTTAGTCACAGTTAAGAATGATGCTAGGAGAGACCCATTAGTTAATCACAGTTAAGAATAATGCTAGGAAACGACCAATCACAGACGATGTTGATGCTAGGAGAGGACCAAAGACTGTTAAGAATGATGCGAAGAGAGGACCAATCACAATCAAGAATGATGCGAGGAGAGGACCAATCACAGTCAAGAATGGCGCTGAGAGAGAACCAATCACAGTAAAGTTGATATTCTAGGATGAACCAGGAGTGTAAAATTGGTGGATGTGCCACTTGAGGTTTTTATTCAGCAATGTTCCGCGTGTCGTATATTTTTGGCGCCACGGGATAACACTTATCGTCGATTTTTTCTCTTCTCTTTCTTTTGATTTCCTTTACTGTCATTCCTTTCTTTTTGTAGAAATAAAAGGATGGTACTTGCATTAAGGTTGGTGCGTTCAAAATAGTAGATAAGAATATATTATTTAAAAAGAGATTTTGAAGTGTGTACATTAAAATTTGTAGTAAAAATTTTTAAGTAAAAATTACAAATTGAGAAATGATTAAGACATGCTTCATAAAATTTTTATTTCAAATTTCCTGTTAAAATATTTGCCTTAAAAATAATCATTTCAAATGTATACGTTCATTTGTGTATTATAATTTGTTTTAGGCTATAACATTTACACAGGAGTTTTCACAATAATATTTGCATTGAAATTCAGACATGAAATTTTTATGGATTATTTACACGCAAACTTTGCATATTGAATTATGTACCTTACACTTTGCAGATTAAAATATATATCAGTAATTAAGATCGAACAAGTTTATGTGGAATGAGAAGTGTGTATTAGGTTGAGAGAAAGATGTCTTGACTATGACAAGGAATTTACAACACAACAAAGCCTCATCGTACATAAAACACACAATAATCTCTACTGCTCTACCTCTTACCCCCTCCTCCTTCACCACCTCACTTGGTCAAAACACAAGTCGGAGGTAATTTACATATTTTCTCGGTTCTTCTATCTCATTAAGGATTATGCAGATTTCGAATTATTCTTATCGACGTTTTCTAAGGACACTCACGTTATAATTTGTATATTGTTTACCCCGTTATAGGATCTGGTGGGTAAGTGTAGAGGTAGGGGGGTGGGGGGAATCTTATCTGGGTCCGCCCATCTGTATCCAGTAACCTGAGAAAGACTTCGTAAACCGAAGTGAAATTGGTTATGAATATCCTAGTTTCAAGTTCGGTAATCAGCGTTTTCCGTCTTAATGAGTTACTTCTCTTGATCAGCTTTGAAGTCTTGTCGATGATACACTGTACAGTACATCACCTTCCATAACTTTAAGACTACGATGGTCTGTTCACCTGAGTCATGAATAGTAATACAGGTGACAGATACAAGTACAGGTGGAGAGGTTTCAGTATAGTAATAGTATATACACAACTCGGGCTCGATCTGTGGTGCACCATTAGGTTACATCGTTTTGTGTTTTCTTAAATCGAAAACGAAGGTAAAGATGAGGACACAGAGATTTCAGTATGATAGCAGGACACAAATATAATGTCTTTTTTTTTTTACGGGATTAGCCCACCAGGGCACAGGTCAGTGACCCACATCAGGGCCTGGGGGCGAAAATATAATAATAATAATAATAATAATAATAATAATAATAATAATAATACAAATAGGAACAAATATTAAATAAAATAAAATATAATAATAATAATAATAATAATAATAATAATAATAATAATAAAGGACCATAAAAAAGAAGATCAACAGTGAGAAACAATATATGTATGTTGTGTTGTCAAAGTAAGAGAAACAATTGAGACCCTGCAACTGTGTGTAAATGAGGCAGAAAGTCAGATCAGCAACCTGGGACTTGGTCACAATTTTTGTGATGCCATACGGCAGCAGGGTCTACCATTAGACAACACACTATTGATGTACATTATTAGGTTACATCGACTGTTGTTTGCTTAAGTCAGAAACAATAGTACAGGTATAAAGACCAGTACTTGAACAGAGTCAAGTACAGGTACAGAGAACGGTACACTTAGAGTGATTACAGAATAACAATTAGTATAAAAGCACTACGTAGGATTAGTAGTGTATAGCTGCAGGAAAAATTCCCTGAACACTTTTGGCAATACCTGACATCGAGGTAAGAGGGATGTGAAATTTATTATGTTGATCCGATTTTTATTTAGTATAATAGATTGATTTCTTTTTAGGTTATTTTGACATATATGGTTAAAAGCGCCGTTCACCATCCATGAGCTAACCATATAGGCTATATGGCCCGGAAACAGCTGCCAGACAGTGCCAGGTGTTCAGGGAATGTTGTCCACAACTGTACAGCACCACACTACTGTGTAATCGGCTTGGGTAGAAATCCAATCGTGTCCAACAAATTAAAGAACTCGATCTTCCATATTGGTTATAACCAGGTTTAATCGGCTTCAGGAACAACAAATCTGATCGCCTCCAATATAATCTGTAATTGAACCCCGCGCCCCACATTGCTTTTGCTTTTCCAATCGTTTACTCCATCCAATCATATCCAGCTTGATCGGTGTCATATACCCGATTCAGCCAAACGGATAATCGTGTTTGAAATCCATTCAGATAACTCGTCAGTCTGACCACCCAATTCCCAGAGTTGATATCTCGTGTAATGGAACATGCGGTGTGTGGAAGTGAGGCGGCCGCCGTCAAGAAGAAATGGACGGTGAAGTACCTGTGTAACTCTGGCAGTCAACCCCCTCTCCCTGTACTGACTGACTGACTGACTGATTCTCTCACTCACTGGTTACAAGAGGGTTTGGTGGATGGTGGTGATTGGTGGTGGATGATAGTGTTGGATGATAGTGATTGATGATGGTGGTGGATGGTGGTGATGGATGATAGTGGTGGATGCTGGTAGTGGATGATAGTGGTGGATGATGGTGGTGAATGATAGTGATGGATGATAATGGTGGATGATGGTGGTGGATGATGGTGGTGGTTGGTGGTGGATGATATTGGTGGATGATAGTGGTGGATGATGTTGGTGAATGATAGTGATGGATGAGAGTGGTGGATGATGGTGGTGGTTGATGGTGGATAATAGTGGTTGATGATGATGGAGGTTGATAGTGGTAAATTATAGTGGTGGATGATAGTGATAGATGATGGTGGTGGTTGATGATAGTGGTGGATGATAGTGGTGGATGGTGGTGGCGAATGACAGTGGTGGATGATAGTGGTGGATGATAGTGGTGGATGATTGTGTCGAATGATAGTGGAGAATTGTAGTGGTGGATGATATGGAGGATGATAGCAGTGGATGATAGAGGTGGATGATAGTGGTGAATGACTTCCTCTCGTCTCTTTGCCCCCTCTTCCACCCTTCTCCTTTCCCCTTCTCTTTCTCCTCTCCCCCTTTCTCTCCTCTTTCCCCACCTCCCATTTCCTCCCCTCTCCTTCCAGTTCCTCTCTCTCTCTATCACAGTGTTTTTAGCAGCGCCGCGTCATAATGAAAGCTAAGCCTCACTTGGTCAGGTTCACGTGTGGGGTCTTTTACCGTGTGGTGGCAGGACGGCCGAGTTTGTGGCACCGTGGGGAGGCGGCTCTATGTTGCAGTGGTGTCGTTACCATGGACGTCACTGTAGCTAATCCCGGACGTCCTTGTATTATTGAGCTTTACTGTAACTAATATTAGATGTTCGCTGTAGATCACGCTGGACGTGGTTGTACCAAATATTGGACTTTGCTGTAACTAACAGTGGGCGTTGTTTTATCAAATTTTGGATGGCGCTGTAACTAACACATATTTGAAATTCCTGACTATTAAGATGATGTTTGATTGGGAATGGAGTATTATCATCGCCTACATAATGGCGTTTGTTAGAAATGTCATATCAAAACGTGTCTCTAAAAAGAACAATTTAATATTTTACCCTTCGGTTTAATATAAAGACCAGGGAAATTTGGTATAGTAATTAAGCATACAAATTCAAGTTAGCCCCATTTCATTCTTATATTGTTCTGATGGGGAAAAATCAGGGAAAAGATAAAGGTATACTGTCCAGGTTTTAAGTGTGAAAAAAAATTCGATTTCAAATTTTTTTAAATAAATTTTCGAGATTCAAACTAATATTTATTACATGACGCTGTTACTGTAAGATTCTACCACTGGGACACCTTTACTGTAATACTGTAACGCTGGACACCTTTACTGTATTATTGTAACGCTGGACACCTTTACTGTAATATTGTAACACTGGACACCTTTACTGTAAGATTGTAACACTGGACACCTTTACTGTAAGATTGTAACACTGGACACCTTACTGTAATATTGTAACACTGGACACCTTTATTGTAAGATTGTAACACTGGACACCTTACTGTAATATTGTAACACTGGACACCTTTATTGTAAGATTGTAACACTGGACACCCTTACTGTAAGATAGTAACACTGGACACCCTTACTGTAAGATTGTAACACTGGACACCCTTACTGTAAGATTGTAACACTGGACACCTTTACTGTAAGATTGTAACACTGGACACCTTTACTGTAAGATTGTAACACTGGACACCTTTACTGTAAGATAGTGACACTGGACACCTTTACTGTAAGATAGTAACACTGGACACCTTTATTGTAAGATAGTGACACTGGACACCCTTACTGTAATATTGTAACACTGGACACCTTTATTGTAAGATTGTAACACTGGACACCTTTACTGTAAGATAGTGACACTGGACACCCTTACTGTAATATTGTAACACTGGACACCTTTATTGTAAGATTGTAACACTGGACACCCTTACTGTAAGATTGTAACACTGGACACCCTTACTGTAAGATAGTGACACTGGACACCCTTACTGTAAGATTGTAACACTGGACACCTTTACTGTAAGATAGTAACACTGGACACCTTTACTGTAAGATAGTGACAATGGACACCTTTGATATTGATATTGAAACAGTTTATTTAGCCAGAAGGAGACAGATACAGAGTCGATAATAATAACAATATTAACATGGCTGAGCCAGTTGAGAGCCTGAGCTCTCTTGAAGACACCTGATAAACAGTGTATATTGTATATTTATCTCAAAGAAGTATTATGTAGCATTCAGTATCATCTGGAATAGTACACATAGCATGGTGGTAATAAGAACATATCTGAATGTTATCACGTCACTTCGATATTTAATTATTTTATTTAGTTTATTTTATTTATTTTATTATTTTGTATTCATTTTTTTACATTTATATTATAAATATATACATTCTTTACAGTGGAGTTGATATTCATAAATGTGGTAAGGGAGGGAAGCAGTACAACGTGGGTTGTAATTAAGTGGAATAAGAGGACAGAGCTGTCAGTAACATGTCTAGTCGGCAAATTTATTAATTGCAATCGTAATTTCTATCTATACATAATAATTTCTGATAAAACGGTTTTGGTGGTACAATAAAAGCAGGAATATAAAGTAGGTATTACAAAAAAAATATTAATACTAAGACAGTAGATATTTTTTAAGAGATGATTTAAAGGAAGGGAGCGTAGTCATTGCTCGGATGGGTGGGGGTAAGTTGTTCCACACCTTCACACCATGATATTTTATGGAGGTCTGGGACTGAAAGGAGCACATGGGAGGTGGTCTTAGTAGCTCTGGGTGTCTTAAATTGTATCTCTGATTATTCTGAAACTGGAGATAATTATTGTCAAGCAATTGATTGACAGATTTGTAAACAAATAGGGCACATCAGTAGGTGTCAATATCCTCGAATTTATGCATTTTCAATTTGGCAAATTGTTCGTCAGTGTGATCATTTTTTTTTTCAAGTAGGTCATTGTCCGTACAACTCTCTTTTGTGCAGTAATCAGGGGTTGTGTTTTTGAAGAGCCAGCGGGCCCCCCATAGTGTGTGAAAGTGTATCGGGTGTTGGTAAACAAAATCATAATAGATTTCTTTCATTGCTCTAAGAGTGAGTGACTGTCGAGTGTGATACAGGACACCGCACTGTTTATTGACTTTACTGTGAATGGCTTGTATGTATGTGGTTTCTCCAGCTTAATTTATCATCAGCAATAACCCCAAGGAATTCAGTATTCTGTTCGCGTTTGAGGATTGTATTACCAAGGTACAAGGGATCCAAATCTGGGGGTAAGTTTTTCCTTCTGTGAAAGATTGTGTCGTCTTTTTTCGAGGTTTAAGATCAGTTTATTACGTATTACCCAGGTCCTGACATTAGTCAATTCAGTGTTCATAGTTCTCATCAAGGAATGGAGGTTTGAGTTGCTGGCATAGAGATTATTATCATCTGCAAATAAGTTGTCTTTTATGTTTGTGCTGGAGTGGACTATGTCGTTTATGTTCAACAAAACAGTGAAGGGCCGAGAATGGAACCTAGAGGGACGCCACACAAAATTGGTGAGGAGTCAGATTGATGAATAATTATTATAGCAGAGAAACTGCTTCCTATTAGACAGATATGAGGTAAACCTTTACTGTAAGAGTGTAACACTGGACACCTTTATTGTAAGATTGTTGTAACACTGGGCACCTTTACTGCAAGATTGTAACACTGGGCACCTTTACTGCAAGATTGTAACACTGAACACCTTTACTGCAAGATTGTAACACTGGACACCTTTATTGTAAGATTGTTGTAACACTGGGCACCTTTACTGCAAGATTGTAACACTGGACACCTTTATTGTAAGATTGTAACACTGGGCAGCTTTACTGCAAGATTGTAACACTGGACACCTTTATTGTAAGATTGTAACACTGGGCAGCTTTACTGCAAGATTGTAACACTGGACACCTTTATTGTAAGATTGTAACACTGGGCAGCTTTACTGCAAGATTGTAACACTGGACACCTTTATTGTAAGATTGTTGTAAAACTGGACACATTTACTGTAAGATTGTAACACTGGACACCTTTATTGTAAGATTGTTGTAACACTGGACGCCTTTACTGTAAGAGTGTAACATTGGACACCTTTTTTGTAAGATTGTTGTAACACTGGACGCCTTTACTGTAAGATTGTAACACTGGACACCTCTACTGTAAGATTGTAACACTGGACACCTCTACTGTAAGATTGTAACACTGGACACCTCTACTGTAAGATTGTTGTAACACTGGACACCTTTACTGTAAGATTAGATCAGTTTAATTCTTCAAAATCCGAAAATAGTAAAGTATCATTGAATGCCTTGAAGATGTAATAAAGCTGCAAACTGTAACGCTATATGTTGTAACGCTGTATGGTGTAATGCTGTAAACTGTAACGCTGTACACTGTAATGCTGTAAATCATGTTCAGGTGTAGGGGTCGGGTTATTTTGTACCCTCTAAATAATGTGAAAGGCATTGGATGGTGTCTGTCTCCCATTATCTATCTATCTATCTATCTATCTATCTATCTACCTACCCTGAGATTAACATTAAGAAAGTACATAGCATAAAATAAATTTATATCGACAAAAGAAGGAAAGTTGGTCAAGTTGTACAAAATACGACCGTACAATTATTTTTTTAACGGCCTAAAAGTATTGCAGGATGGATTTGCATTTTTCAGTTTCATAAAAGGGGGCGATTACATTGTATCGTCAGTTAAAAGTGGGTGTTTAACATTTTATCCGCTGCGTTAATGGGGTTGGATCAGCAAGTTAACTCGAAAATAGAGTTGGATTTTGATATTAACATTTTACCGTGGAGCAGAGGTTAGGATAGTTTTGTTACCTGGAGTTTTGTTTAATTATTATTGTTCTTCTTCTCATTATTATTATTATTATTATTATTATTATTATTATTATTATTATTATTATTATATCAGATAGGTAGTCGCTGTAAACAAGACGCTCGTTTTCTCAGATCGTTAATGTCTTCCCTCGCTTGGGCAGGTTTGGGAAGGACGTCAGAGACCCGGAATGCCAAGATGGGGCCATTAATCGTTCCCTGATAGTTTCGATAGTTAATCACCTTAGTAAACAGTTCTGTCTCCTCACAGTTCAGCCACTACCCCGTGTGTCCTACTGTACCTCCATACAACACGACCTTTCCCACACACCATTATACTTGACCTCACTCCTCCCCACACTACAACCCCACTCCTCCTTACACTACTACCCTCACACTACCAACCCACTCCTCCCCACACTACAACCCCACTCCTCAACACACTACAACCCCACTCCTCCCCACACTACAACCCCACTCCTCCTTACACTACTACCCTCACACTACCACCCCACTCCTCCCCACACTACTACCCACACACAACCATCCCCACAATACTACCCCCACTACTCCCCATATTACCACCCCACTCCTCCCCATACTTCTACCCACACACAACCATCCCCACATTACCACCCCCACTACTCCCCATATTACCACCCCACTCCTCCTTATACTACTACCCTCACACTACCACCCTACTCCTCCCCATACTTCTACCCACACACAACCATCCCCACAATACCACCCCCACTACTCCCCATATTACAACCCCACTCCTCCTCACACTACTACCCACACACTACCATCCCTTAAACCTACCCACACTACAATCCCACCGCTCCCCATAGTGCCACCTTGTATCTCCTCCCCACACTAAACCCCCACACCTCCCCACACTACCACCTGACTGTGATCGCGTTTTTTTTCTATCACACACAATTGTTTTAACTTAGTTCTGGAACTCTTAAGTGACAGGGTTGATGTGATGTAAACACTTGTTCTAGACTTTCTTTTTTGTTGAAGCGGATATATACACAGGTACTTAGTTTGGGAGAGAATGTATTGTGCATACTTAAGTGAAGTGTTCATCCCTGAGTGAGTGGTAAGATTCTGGCCTCTCCTGTTGCTCTGAGCGTGAGAGTGGAGGAGGAGCAGGCGAGGTGTTTGATGAATGAGCTTGACCTGGCTAAACCTCTGCGGGAGGGGCAATCTAATCTTACAAGCTCAGCGTGTATAACTCCGGAGTCATTGTTGAATAAAACTGAGTGAATAATTTTGTGCTATATTTTCGGTGAATATTTATATAATGCTAAAGGTGATGTTACACCGCTTGGCCACCTCCAACCGAGTCCTCACGGTTTAAATTCTAGGTGTACCTCACCTTGTTACAATAAAGTGTACTTTAGTTAATTTTTTCTTTTTTAGAAACTATTGTGTACCGAGAAGAAACTTTCTGTAACAAATTATCATAACAATCGAGGAACTGATAAATATGATGGCAGGTATAATGAAATCAGGTAGGATTATACCGGAAGATAAATATAAAGGAAAGGAATCCTGTAAGTCAGGAAACTGTGTTTCATTAATATAAGATAGAAGTTTAAGCTTATCAGAGACAATATGAAGACTCCTGAAATTTCTATTTATGAAAAATGGGATGGGTACCAGTTCAGAAGTAATGTTTGTGACAAATGCAAGATGATGGCTAGTAAACAAGGTTGTGATTGCATTACTGTTAATTGCACAATAGTTCGGTGCTATATGATAACCTTCTACTTCTAAATGTGTACCTACATCCTGACATATACATATCACACTGGTTTGATTTGGAAAATAGAAATATTGCACATCATTGACATGTGCATGAAACAATAATCTATGTGGTATTGGAGTGTATGCACATTGTTGTAGAGTTGTAGAGGCATAAGTTTGTAACAGAGTTAATTCACATGTAGCTTCTGCAGCCCGTGTGAAAGCCAAAACATAAGCAAGACATATATGTAAGTGTAAGTATGTTGACTTACAATGATTTAGGACTTCTTGCTTAGTCACAGCAACCAATGAAAAATCTTCTGAAACTTCTATTAGTTCAGTTTTTTTGTTCAGAATTAAAAAATCGTCATTCACTTTCAATGGAAATGGTTCCAAATGCCATGCATCATTTCTTTGTGATTTTAATGGAATGAGTATTAGTATTTCTTTATGTGTTAAGGTTGCCTCTAATAAGGGGTAATAATATTCCACTTCATGCTCTTGAAAGATGGGAATTAGATGATATTTAGTTTCAGCTATATGTAAAGTGGCAATAAGTTGACCAACTGGCAACAACTGTGCATCAACACGACCTAACCCTGCATTCACTAGATCAGCTATGAGCTTACTGTTGGTGTCTATGAAAGCTTGTACAGAGGCTTCAGCTGCATGCATACATTCTGTAAAGCAGAGTAGTAGATTCTGACCATGTGAATCCCTGGACAACGTGTTTTAGTTGATTAGTTTCGTCAACAATAGCATTCATTTGAGAGGTCAGAGTTTGTACCGCCTTGTAGGACTGCTCAATGGCCCTATTTTGTTTCTTACCCGCTTCTGAAACTGTATTCATTCTGTTCCCTTGTCTAGCTACATCTTCGGCGGTTGCCTTACCAAACAAGATGTTACTTATTATACCAACAAAGAAAAATAGACCACGTTTTTGACGCTGCTGAGAATGTACATTTTTCCCGATGTCTTCAGGAGATATAGGGAGCTTTCCCTCGAAGTGATTACTCGTTTGAGTAGACTATTCATACGGTCGTTCTGAAGTGAGATGGTCTGTCCGAGTGTTGTAGAGATTGTAGATTGTTGTTCGAGATCTTGCACGGTTTGTATAGCTTTTCAATGTGGACAATTATTGACCTCAGGTGCACTGGCATGCGCACTAAATCATGGAGCTCATACTTGACAGTTACAACGTCTTGTACTACAAGTTCTTCGCCTAGTGGGACAACTAAAGCTCTGGGTTTGACGACGTCTGCCGTTGTCACCGCGCTTCAGACCAGTGGTGGGCAGGTTCCACTAATCCGCTAATTAGCGAAGCTAACTTTCTCGTTAGCGGATTAGCGTTTTCGCTAACTTTGGAAACCATTAGTGGACCAATTAGCTTCCGCTAAATTTAGTTCCGCTAACTTTAAGTCCGCTAACAAAATTTATACATGTTTGTTCCTGTCTGTTGTAAGCGTGTGACGCCGCGACGCGTGTCTCCAACAGCGTCAGGCACGCTTGGCTGACTGGCTGTCAGTACGTGTAAACGTGACAAGACATGATTTGTCGACGCCGCGCAGCAGCAGCTGAGCGAATGAAATTTTTCGATTATTAAAGTTTAATACTTTCTTTTTTTACAGTAAATAAAGACTGTCAGTGTATGTTGAAAGAATCATAGAATGTAATTGTAAACTAATATATAATTTCATTTCTCATTTATTTGTTAATTTAATTAGGATTTTTTGTGTCAATATATTTGCTTATGCTAAGTACTGCATAAGTTCATAACCAGGATGTCATCCAAGGTGTGCGCCAAACAAAAATTTCTAAAAACTTACTTTTCATTAAAGTTTAGAGTTTTCTGTTTATTTACATGACTAAGACCAACAATAAGTTATATAAAAATGCACTGGTATAATAACTAAGACCAACAATAAGTTATATAAAAGTGCACTGGTATAATGTGTATGTGGTAGGTATTGCATATTTACATGAATAATGAATAAGGCCGATAGGTTGTATGAGAATGCAAATTAATTATTTGTGAAATTGTGTACAGTGTACACCTTGATAAGTTGATCATCATCTGATCTTGGCATGATGCTATTTGCTACCTATGCTATACAGTACTATAGTTTTTGGATTCGTTTAATACTTTCTGTGTTTTCGTACAGTAAATAAAGATTATAAAGTGTATGTTGAAACTTGAATGTAAACTAATGTTTAACCTCATTTGTTCATTTAATTGTTTGTGTACACCTTGATCATCATCTGATCTTGGCATGCTATACCTGTTTGGAAAGCTCTATGTCTAAGCTACAAGACAACATATGACAATTTCAGCTCTCTAGGTCTTTTTTTAAGGGTTTTAGAGCAAAAAAAACAAACAAGCCGAAGCTATATTCATATAATAAAAGTTAGCGCTTAGCGTTAGCATTCGCTATTTTTGTTTGTTGTTTAGCGGTTTAGCATTAGCGAAGTTAACTTTTTAGTTAGCAGATTAGCGGTTAGCGAAGCTAACTTTTCGTTCATCTGTGCCCACCACTGCTCCAGACTAACAGTAGTAGTGATATCCAAGCCATGTCTGATGAGGTGAGGATAATTTACGATTTTTGTTTGCTGATCGTAGTTTTTGACGTTAAATATTGTCTATTGTTATATTTTGTTGAGCATTTGTTGTAGTAGAAGTAGAATGTATTTGCTTTACATTAGGAGTCCCGACTAAGTCTCTGCTGACTTTTTTCATTCTATCTACACGTACTACAGTATATCTGTGACATTTGTCGTTGGCTCAACTACTTGGAATTTGTTTCCATGTTCTTTCGCTCTAATCACGTATGGACCTGTGAATTTAGGCGCTTTTATCATTACTGTATCTCCTATTTCTAGAGTTATAAGCTTAGCATTTTATGTTGCTTGCTGATCATTTCAGCACGTGAGGCTGCTAAATGTTTTCGTACTTTCCCATGGATGCTTGTGAAAACATTGATTTGCTTCTTGGCATAGTCATCCATGTTGT
The DNA here is from genome assembly GCA_958450375.1 of Homarus gammarus. Lineage (NCBI taxonomy): Eukaryota > Metazoa > Arthropoda > Malacostraca > Decapoda > Nephropidae > Homarus > Homarus gammarus. The sequence continues at coordinate 695,712 of CAUDMG010003255.1, forward strand.
ACACAGGTTGTGGGGTTCCTGCTTGTAGATCGTATGGCAAGCATTTATCGGTACCGTAAATTATGTAGTATGGCGATTTACCTGTAAAGTTATTAATAGATCTATTGATGGACGCTGCAACTTGTGGAAGCCAGTCCTCCCACGAGCTTGCATTGGATTTATCACATGTTGGAGAATCTCAAGAATATTTCTGTTTGTACGCTCGACCAACCCATTTGAAGATGGATGGCAGGCGGCTGTGAAGGTTTGTGTGATGTCATATTGTTGACATATTGCAGTTAAAAGTTGATTCTTAAATTCTGCCCCACTATCTGAGAGTATCACTCTAGCTGTAGCAAAAGGACAGATAAGATGAGTGACTAATGCATGAGCCACTAATTCAGCAGACTTGTTCAGCAATAGCGCTAGTACCACAAATCTAGAGAAGTGGTCAATGCACACAAGTATGTAAATAGAGCCTTGATGGCTTTTTGGTAGTTGCAATAAATCGATTGCAACTGTATCCCATGGACGTTCCGGCGTCGGGTATTCTAAGATTGAAGCGGGATCCATTATTGTTCCCTTGTGTCTTGCACAAAATAAACACTTAGCAATGTGATGATCGATGTTGGTCCTCATAGTTTTCCAATAATATTTTTGTCTAATTTCTGTTAGACATCTGTCTCGCCCTGGATGCCCCGCTTGGGGTGCATCATGGAAGAGGGTGAGGAAGTTTTCCTTTAATGATGTAGGAATAACAATTTGAGAGATTGACTCTTGTGTTTTCACTGAGCAATATACTATGTCGTGCCGCAGCTCAAACTATGAGAGTGGTAGAGGAAATTTTTTCTCAAATTTACCTCATCTCTCGATTCCAAGGCATAGATAACCTTGGACCACAGTGGATCTTGTAACTGTTCCGCTCTTAACTGTGACAGGGTTAACATAGGTAGTAGCGTGACAGGAGCTATGTTTCTAGATAGCGAATCAGCTACTACGTTCGCACGGCCCGGCAAATACTTGAAGTCGGGTTCGAACTCCTGTATAGTCAGATACCAGCGCGCTAAATGCCCTGATAAACTCTTCCCATTAAATAGTTCTGTCACGGCTACGTGATCCCGAAAATGCTTGAGAGTCCACACTAAAGCTAATGCTTCCAAGTGCGTAGCTGAATAACGTGTTTCTGCATCGTTGGGGATGCGACTGGCGTATGCTATCACACGCCATTTTCCTCGATGATCAGTTTGCATGAGCACCGCCCCTAAACCTAGGCCTGAGGCATCAGTGCACATGGTAAATGGTTTGTGTAGTCCGGAAAGGCCAGCACTGTAGCGTTCGTTAAGGCGCTCTTAAGGGCATTAAAACTGTCCTCTTGTTCTTTATTCCACATATTCTCTACGTTCTTTTTGAGGAGTTTGGTGAGTGGTGAGGCTAACTTGGCATAACCTTCAACGAAAAAGCGGTAGTATCCTGACAAGCCTAGGAAACTACGAAGTTGATCTGTGTTCTTGGGACAAGGGAATTGCTTCACCGCCTTTACCTTGCAATCTATTGTGTGTATATCATTGCCATCCACTACGTGTCCGAGAAATTGGATTTTGGATTTGAGAAATTCACATTTGGAAAGTTTCACTTTCAATCCAGCTATTTGTAGCTTTGTGGAAATTTCTCATAGTTTTTTTAAATGGCTTTGTAAATCTTTGCTTACTATGATAAGATCATTTAGATAGGTATAGACTGTGTTACCTATCATTCCAGCAAAAAAGGTAATTATCATTCTTTGGAATGGGAGTGGCGCATTTCTTAGGCCAAATGGCATTCTTAAGAATTCGAAATGTCCCATTGGTGTACTGAACACAGTTACCTCGCGGGATTCCTCATGTAAGGGAATTTGCCAGTACCGCTCTAAGTAAATCTATATTACTGAGGACGGCATTGTCTTTTCTTAGAGACAGTAGTAAGTCATTTAGGACAGGCATTGGGAACCTGTCTAGTACAATTACCTGGTTGACTCGTCGATATATAATCTATGACTGGTCTCCATCCTCCATCTTTCTTGGGAACTAGGAAGAAAGGCGAGTTCCATGGTGATGAGGAAGGTTGGATTACCTTTTGGTCCACCATGTCTTGTACCATCTACCGCCCTTCGGCTGTGGGGTAGCCTATGTGCTGGGATGTACATTGGGTTAGTGTCCGGCTTGAGTGGAATATGATGGTTTGCCACCGTTGTTTTACCTAGGAGTTCTCCAGGTAATGCCATGATTTCCTTGAACTCGGCTCGTAATTCTAAAAGATCGCGTTTGCCTTGAGGATGACCGACTACTTTCACGTGTGGCGCTATTAACGCTACTATATCTACAATATGTGATCTTTCGTTCGATTCCCCCTGTTTTATACTACCTATTGGTAAGTCTAATGGCTCTGCGACAACCGCTTTGTCGTAAACAAGGAAATTACCAAAACAACATCCCTTTTTTAAGGTTATGGGTCCCCCAGTTCTATTGAGAACGAGGACATCTGTAAGACTACCTGATCTGACTGTGCTTAAAGTAGACTCAAGTGACAAACCTTTCACTCGTCAACTTTCACTCAGACACACAACATCTGTTCCTTCACTCACATTTGGCAAACGTACTGTGACTCTAGTTAGTTCCTGGCTATGTGACCGTTGCGCACCAGCTAACACAGCAGGCGTTAGAATCCAGTTCGTCCGCTTTCACCAGAATATCCTTTGAGCTACTACAGTAGGTGGAGTTTCAGGGAGTGACTCCGTAACTAATTTCTTCTGTGTGATAGACTCCCCGCCATTGTTGAGGCAGTTATTACACTGACACCTGAAGTAAGCAATGGATGTGAAGTTTGAATTGTGTGATATATCTTAAAATTATGCGTGATGGTTTGATTTCTTGGCTGAACGTTAATGTTGTTCTGCCTTAGAGTAGCAAGACCAAGTAACACGTCCTCTGGCAAAGAAAATGCCTTGACTGTATGTATATTATGTATACTGGATTATATATTATGTATGCATATTATGTATGTGCTCCATTTATGTAGCTGGCAGCGTGTGGCAATGTTATTACCATATCCCACATGCCTAATTAATGTGCCTGGCGACGTATGGAAGCTGCTAATGTATCACTTGCCATACGTCGTCTATAGCAGTTGACAAGGAGCCTAGCCAGGGAGACCGCTGCTCTCCTTTGTGTACATACTCTTATCCAGTAAACCGAACCTACAAAACTATACAGGTGTTTGTGTTCTCTCCTGTATATAGAACTTATTATTCAGAACCTAACATGGCGCAGTGATCCGATCTTACTGGATAATTACGAGTGAAAGTGCAAAGTCTGTGGAAAGCCGGTGTACGGACTCCTCTCGCTTGGGTCAACTCCCGTGCGTCACCTCTCCTCGAAGAATTTCAGCAACTTTGAGCAGTGTCAGTGATTTTCTGTGAAGTGTTTAGTGCATTGTGTGTTTCGTGCCATTCATGTGTGACCTTGTTCTAAAGGATTCCCAAGGTATACGGCACGTTCTGGGCATTTGTAAGGAGTAGAGTTCAGTGCACCCGTCTCTGACCGCGTCCTGAGGGTAACTAGACTGACTGGGAGTCGCCGCGCCTCTCCCTCCACCCCCTCACAGCGCCGCCTCCACCCCCCCTCACAGCTGGGGCGAGACGCTTTGCCCGCCCGGGACACACACACTCACACACATACATGTACTAACACTCGCTGACCGCGCGGCTTCCTTATATATATTTTATATATATAATCTACTTGTCTGTGTATTTAATTAATTTTTTGTCTGAAATCTTGTTGATACGACGGGCTGACCGGTCAACACTGATTTAAGACATAGTACACAGAGGAAGTAGTTATGTCTCACGCCTTACGTAGCCGTGGACCCAGCGTCTGGATGAGTCAGACGGGTGATAGCCCCGCAGAGATGGATGACCAGGCCGGCCACGACGTTCCAGCCCCCACATCGCGCAGTCCCTCACCTCAATATTCAGCATTGTCTCCAGAGATAATTGCTTTACTGAAGTTTATGAGAGATGAGAAACGCGAGGATGAAGCCCACAGACGTTTGGCGGATGAGCACAGAAGGCAAGCAGAGGCAGAACGAGACAACCAACGGAGATTGGAAGACAGTGAACGGTTTGAAGCCTTGATATCTCGCCTCACTGTTAACCAAGCCCCTGGCTCTAACACTGCCTCGGTACTGACTGGTTCAGATACCTCATCCATGCTTCCTTCACGCCCCCCAGCCCTACCTAAAGCAGCAGCTCAAACGCCGCCCATCTTGAAGCCTGATGAGACTTTCCAGACTTTTCGTGAATGGCGGCGACGGTGGACTGATTATTCTACAATGGTGGATCTCCAGAGTTTGTCACAGCCTAAACAACTCATCCAGCTGCGTATGTGCCTGTCCTTGGAAATTCAGCGTGTCTTGGAACATACGTTGCAGGTACCCCCAACCTCTTTGCTGTCTGTAGAGGAGGTACTGGACGTTCTACAACGGCACATCAAAGGACAGCAGAATGAAGCTCTGCGCAGGAGGGAATTGTTTAGCTGCAGACAGATGGAGGGTGAGTCTTTTGATGCCTTTTACGTGCGTCTTAAGAGAGCCTCGGAAGAGGTAGATATATGTCCAGGCCACCACCAGCAGTGCGAGGAGACCCAGTTGAGGCAGGTGATCCTGATGGGTGTTAAGGACGAGGAACTTGTCCAACGCCTCACCTCCCTCGACTCTTCCTCTTCTCTTAAGGATGTGTTGACGATAAGTCGCTCCTATGAGGCTGCCAGGTGTGCCACCTCTGCCATCCGTGCTCCCCCTACAGCTGTACGCGCTGTGTCCCGGTACAAGAAGGACAAGAAGTCTGTTCCTACGCCTTCGCCCACCACGTCCACGCCCGGTTTATTTTGCAACAACTGTGGTAAGCAGCACGGAACACAGGTGTGTCCAGCTGCTCAGTCTACCTGCAACAGTTGTGACCGTAAGGGCCACTGGTCACTCACAGTACGGTGCCCAGCCAAACGCGTCCAGTGCAATGTGTGCGGTCGTCTGGGCCACTATGACAAGTGTTGCCCTTCCAACATACCCAAGGGACCGCGTCGGCGGAAGCTTCAGCCCCCCTCCACCAGAGAGGGCCGCCCACAGTCTTCCAATCAGAGGTACGACGACTCTTGACAACGCTCGAGCCACATTAGGAATGTGTGCTCCCCCCCGCGTCCCAGGACCAAAGTCCCCCAGTACATCAGTGTCATTGTGACCTACCGCAGTGCTTCATCCCGTCTTCAGATGTTGCCCGACACCGGCGCTGATGCTACAGTCATCGGTCCCCAGCATTTGCAATGCTTGGGACTCTCTCCAAGTGATCTAGGACCGCCCCCCAAGGATCTCCGCTTTATGGCAGATGGTTCACAGATGACCCCGGCCCTGGGTTCACTCCAAGCACAAGTCACCTTTGGCAACAGGTCGTGTCAAGCCTGGATTGATGTGCATAACGGTGTCCAGACTCCTTTGCTGTCCTACAGACATTGTCAGGAGTTGGCCATCATCTCCCAGGACTTCCCCAAACCTATTCTTGAGGTAAAACACGCCAACAGGATGCAAAAAGGGAGCAGCAACGACCCTGCTGCCGCCCTACCCCTGCCTCTTGCCAGTGACACCTCTCCTTCGGATGCTCGGAAGTACTTCCTGAAGGAATTCAGCGACGTTCTGGTGACCAAGTCCGCTCTGGAATCCAAGCCTCTCAAGAAGATGGCAGGCCCCCCCATGAGGATCCACCTGAGGGACGACGCGAAGCCATTCGCTATTTACACCCCTCGACTGGTTCCCCTGGCCTTCCGCGAGGCGGTCAAAAACGAGCTGGACTCCATGGTCGCCCAAGAAATTATTGTACCAACCGGCGATGGCCCGTCTCCATGGTGTCACCCAATGGTTGTCGTCGCAAAACCTAAAGGTGGTGTTCGGATCACCACTGACCTTTCCAAGCTCAACAACCAGGTGTCTCGTCCTGCGCACCCTTCTCCCACGCCCTTTGCAGCTATACGCAGTGTGAACCCGAAGGCGCGCTTCTTCACGACGATGGACGCCCTGTGTGGATACTGGCAGATAGAGCTTGCCGAAGAAGACCGACCACTCACAACGTTCATCACCCCGCATGGACGTTACAGTTATTGCCGTGGCCCCATGGGATTCGCCGCTACAGGAGACGCTTTCTGTCTTCGAGGTGATATGGCTCTACAAGGTCTGGCAAACTGCGCGAAAGTGGTCGACGACGTACTCGTGTACGACGAGGATTATATGGATCACCTCTGCCGTATCTACGAGGTACTCAACAGGTGCCGGAAGCACGGCATTACCCTAAATGCCGACAAGTTTGTTCTGGCCAGCTCTTCAGTTGACTTTTGTGGGTACACCCTCTCAGGGAATGGTATCGCAGCTGACCCGGAAAAGGTCCGCGCCTTTACGGATTTTCCCACCCCTGCTAACCTGACCGACTTGAGGTCCTTCATCGGTCTCGTCAACCAGTTAGCAGAGTTTTCGTCGGACATCTCCGCAGCTGCTCAACCACTTCGCCCCCTGATGAGCCCCAAGAGGACATTCCTGTGGACCCCCGACCACGACAAGGCCTTCCAGCAAGTGAAACAGGCCCTGTCTCGTCCACCTGTCCTCGCCACGTTTGACCCAGCCTTGCCGACAGTTCTGCAGACAGATGCCTCACGCTTGTATGGCGTGGGATACGCCCTACTGCAGGATCATGGTGGAGGGCAGTTCCGGCTCGTCCAGTGTGGCTCGCGTTTCCTCTCTGACACTGAGACGCGCTACGCCACTATTGAGTTGGAGCTGTTGGCTGCGGTTTGGGCGATGTCCAAGTGCAGGTTTTACCTCATAGGCCTGCAATACTTTCACCTAGTGACCGACCATCGCCCGCTTGTCCCGATCCTCAACCACTACACGCTAGACGCCGTTGAGAACCCTCGCCTCCAGCGTCTGAAAGAGAAACTCTCGGCGTACATCTTCACTGCAGTGTGGCGTGCTGGTAAGGAGCTCTGCATCCCTGATGCCTTATCCCGCTCTCCTGTCAGCCGCCCTACTCCAGAAGACCATGTACTCGACGCCGACCTCGCTCTTTCCGTCAGGACTGTGGTCACTCTCCATGCCGTCCAATCCCTTCGTTCGGACCTGTCACCAGATGACGACAAGGCAATGGAGGACCTTCGAACAGCGGCCCGAGATGACCCTTCCTACGTCCGACTTGTCGAGTGTGTGAGGAATGGATTTCCTAGCAACCGCTACGATCTTCACAACACCCTGCTCCCGTATTGGAAACTCCGCGATGAACTCTACTGCGACGGAGACCTTGTTCTGTACGGAGCACGTGTAGTTGTCCCTGCTGCATCACGTCCCCACGCCTTGGCCCGCCTTCACGACAGTCACCGTGGAGCTGAGGCCACCAAACGACGTGCACGACAGACTGTGTTCTGGCCCGGCATCAACTCCGACATCTCCAATGTTGTCCGTGCGTGTGAGCCCTGCCAAGTATTACAACCCAGCCAGCAGCAGGAACCCTTCATGAGTGACGACAACCCCACCCGCCCCTTTGAGTCTGTGTCGGCCGACTTTTTCTGTGTGTCAGGAAAGTCCTTCCTCGTTATCGTCGACCGTCTCTCTGGTTGGCCGGTTGTCATCAAGTGCGGTAATGACACGACGTCTGCCGCCACCATCAGCAAGTTCCGCCACTACTTCCGTGACGTGGGCGTTCCTGTACGCCTGCGAACCGACGGAGGGCCTCAGTTTACAAGCCGGGACTTTGCTGTGTTCCTTGACCGATGGGGAGTCCGGCATGTGTTGTCATCGCCCCATTACCCGCAGTCCAACGGCCACGCTGAGGCTGCTGTCAAATCCCTGAAGCACCTCATCCTTAAGGTGGCCCCTTCTGGGAACATTGACTGCGAGGCCTTCGACAGGGGTCTTCTTGAACTCCGCAACACACCTAACTACACCGGACGCTCCCCTGCCCAGGTTTTGTATGGACGCCCCCTTCGTTCTTGTGTCCCTGCTCACCCTCAATCCTTCTCCAAGGAGTGGCAGGCCAAGACAGAGGATTGTGATCGCCGAGCCGCCGAACGTGTTCAGGACGTCGTCGCCCGCTACAATGACCACGCCCGTTCTCTCCCCAGGTTGAGTGTCGGCACCCAAGTCCGTGTTCAGGACCCGACCTCCCTACGTTGGGACAAAGTAGGCGTAGTCATGGGTCTCGGCAGGTCACGGGACTACCAGGTGCGGTTACCCAGTGGCTGTGTGTGGTGGAGGAACCGCCGTTTTCTCCGACCCGTAACAATGCCTTCTGCTGGCCCCGCCACCAGTGTTGAGTCCCATACCCTTCCCAGTGATGAAGTCCCTCGACGCTCAGAACGGATCCAAAAGAAAAGGTCCGCTCAAGACTTTGCTATGAGCGTATAGGGGGGAGGGAGGTGTATGTATATTATGTATACTGGATTATATATTATGTATGCATATTATGTATGTGCTCCATTTATGTAGCTAGCAGCGTGTGGCAATGTTATTACCATATCCCACATACCTAATTAATGTGCCTGGCGACGTATGGAAGCTGCTAATGTATCACTTGCCATACGTCGTCTATAGCAGTTGACAAGGAGCCTAGCCAGGGAGACCGCTGCTCTCCTTTGTGTACATACTCTTATCCAGTAAACCGAACCTACAAAACTATACAGGTGTTTGTGTTCTCTCCTGTATATAGAACTTATTATTCAGAACCTAACATTGACCAAGTAGAAATCCGCCAGAAAAGCTTTACTGGACCTAAAAAAAAACGGATTGTCAGTGTTATGACCCCCGCTATGTCTAATTGGATTTCTGACACACCGGACAGAGGAATTTTTTTGTTTTTTTTTTGTTTTATTGGGCACCCCCCTACATCATTATGTAAGGTGAAGCGCAGAAGCGTTTACAGCGCCCAACAGGGAAGCATGCTAAGTTCATGCTTGCCTTTATGTCTCATGAGTTAAGGGCTTAGAAGCCTGAAGAGTCAAGGGCGTAGAAGCCTGAAGAGTCAGTGGTTTATGTCCTCAAGTTATTGGAAGCTCCAACAACTTGTCCCTGAATACGAATTCGCAACTTTCGACTTACACCAGGTACCTACTTTACTGCTAGGTGAACAGGGACTAATGGGGGCTAGGAAGTAAGTCCAAACAACTTTCACCGGCCCGGGAATCGAACCCGGGACATCTCGCTTGCGAGGCAAGAACGGTACCGCTTCTACCACCGATCCCCCGGACAGAGGAATGTCTTTAGGTCTTATTGGCCACTTATTTGGAGGATATCGCCGCTTGAGTTCTTTGAACGACGTTAATGAGATAACATTGGCACAGGCCCCCGTATCTCTATCTAGGGATAACTGATTGTTACCTATCCTCGCTGGTACAGTCAACACTTCCACTTTGTTTAACACGGCGATTAATGAGCCAGTGATGGAAGCGTTGTTTTCTTGAACCGTTGACACTATCCTAGCTCGTGTTGCTGGACGCGCTCTTCTTCCCCGGAAGGTTGTGTGTACTTGTCTCCTGTCGATTTGCAATTTCTTGCCTCAGACGCTGTACATGCCTGCAATCTTCTGTGTTGTGGCAAAGAGACTGATGTACTAAAAGCCATTTATTCGGAGTGGCTTTAGTGTTTGTAGACATTTTATTTCCTGTGTAATGTCCCTTTGGAGTTTTTGGTTTAGCACAGCGGTTCTTAACTGGGGTGGGGGGGGGGGGGCGTGAACCCAGAGCAAAAATAAGGAATGGCCTTAACCGGTGTGTGTAAACTGTGTATGTCCTTATTTGGATTTTCGTGGGGGGGGGGGGGGGGGGTCTCGCTCCCCACAGATACTTCAAAATGTCGTAAATGGTAACTACGTCAATCAAAATGTAAAATTCCACTAAAAGTGACTGAATTAAGGTAGCAATAATGTCAGGAAGTGTACGATAAGTTGATGAAGAAACGATAATTTTGAGGCTCCAGTACGATAATTCACATTTGAAAATTTTTCAACATTGACTGCAACGGTTGCTTATACAGATTCTTTTGAATAATTAAAGTTATTAAAGTAACGGATGAAAAACTAGTTTCTCAATTTTCCTATTTAATTCAAGAGGAAATTGTTTCAAATTTTTTAGATTTAGAATTTTATATGAAGGAAGGGGTGGGGGGGGGGCGTGGAGATGAGGACCAACTGCTATGGGGGGCGCGACCCTAAAAAGATTAAGAACCACTTTAGCAGGACTTTCTGAATTTTGATAGTCCTGTGAGGATCCTTTTCCTCGATTTTGCTGCTGGCTGGCTGGGTTTTTGTCTGTTTGCCCTGCAAACCAGCAATTTTCTGTGACATGTCCCTTACGTTTGCAGACTTTGCAAAAAGGTATTCTTTTGGGCTTGGTTCCGGTGACGGTTTGTGGTTGTTCCTTAGAGCTGGTGACTGGTGCCACTGACGGAGCCCAAGGAGTACGTTCCGCCGGCTTAGAAATTTCCTCCATGTAGTCTACAAGCTTAGACCCTTTTTTAAATTCTTTCTTTCGGGCTTTCTTGCGTGTCGGTTCACGTAGAGCAGTGATTCCCAACGTGGGGCCTACGCCCCACTGGGGGGCAATTCAATAATAATAGGGGGGCAATATAAAAAATATAGTAATATGAAAATCTCGAAAATCATTTGAAGGCAAAACACAGTATTCATGTTAATTCAAAACTGGAGTATTTTAAATCCCTAAAGGAGAAGTTTGAAAAAAGATCAACAACAAATTCATTGTTCTCTGCAAGAAGTGCAAGCAAGGATCGTGGTCTTGAGGCTAGTTATGAAATTTCTCTTCTCATAGCAAAATGTGGCAAAAATCATACAATAGGGGAGAATTTAATTAAGCCCGCAATATCAACTTTTCTGAAAGTAGTTCTTGAAAAAGATGACCAAGATCTCAAAAGCATGCCGCTCAGTAATAATACTGTTAGTAGCAGGATTGATGAAATGAGTTGTGATGTAGAAGTACAACTTGTTGAAAAATTAAAATATACAAATTTTTCAATACAGTTGGACGAATCAACTGTAAGAGATAGTGAAGCTCTGTTAATGGCCTCTGTAAGATATGTTGATAATGGAGAATTTATTGAGGATATGCTATTTTGCGAAGCATTAGAAACCACCACTATTGCAATTGATATATATAAGAAATTAAAAACATATTTAGATGATAAGCAGATACCAATGGAGAACATTATATCTTGTGCTGCAGACGGTGCTCCAGTGATAATGGGCAAGAAAAACGGAGTTTTAAAATTATTGAAAGACGACAGTCCCCAAATGTTGTTAGTGCATTGTGTTATTCATAGACAGAATTTAGTTTCCAAAAAAGTTTCCCCTGTTCTAAACGAGACATTGAATGCAGTTATAAAATGCATCAACACTATAAAAGCTAATGCCAAATGTGAGCGTCTTTTCAAACAATTTTGCAAGGATCAAAATGCAGACTATGTAAGATTATTACTTCATACTGATGTAAGGTGGTTATCAAATGGGAATTGCCTGAAAAGATTCATGGAATTATTTGATATTCTTAGTGAGTTCTTGGATGACAAACCTTTTATGACTGTCACTGACAGTTGATGGTAAAGCACTCGTCAGTTATTTAGCAGATATATTTGAAAAACTCAATGTCTTAAATAAGGAGCTCCAAGGAACAAATATGACTTGTTAATTCAAAGGCCAAGATATTTGGCTTTATATCATTTCTGGAATTATCCCAAGAAAATATTTCTGTCAAAAAATTTGAACAATTTTATTGGCTGAATAAATGTGAGGTAACAGATGCCACTTGTCTTGTTATTGTGGAGCACTTAAAAATAATGGTAAGCGATTTCAACTTCAGATTTTCTGATTTGAAAGAAATTAATTATCCATCTTGGATGACTCAGCCATTGCTAGTGGATCTGTCAGATGTAACCATGGAGTATCAAGAAGAACTTTCAGAATTACAAAATGATGACTCGATTAAAGCCCTGTTCAAAATAAAAGGAACAATGATGTGGCTCTGTGAAGAAACACAAGCTAAATATCCAAATACAAGTAGTTTGGCAAGAAAACTACTGTTACCATTCCCATCGTCATACTTAGTGGAATGTGGATTTAGTGCTGTGAATGACTTATTACTGAAGAAAAGAAACCGACTGGATATCACTAAACGAGGCGACTTGAGATTGAAATTAACAAAATTTCTGCCTGGGATAAAATCTCTTTGCAGTAGACATCAGGCTCAAGGGTCTCATTAATTGATTGTAATTGAATTTATTTAATCTGATGGTTGATATGTTATACAGATTATAAAATGGATTTTATTTGATTAAATTTGAAGTTAAACCCTTTAGTTTTATTTGAAAGATACAATTTTTTATGTTATACTTCTTCAAAACTGATATTGTTATATCATACTAAACAATTAACGGGTGGGGAACATGAAGAAATTTGTGATAAAAAAGTGGGGCATGGTACTAAAATGGTTGGGAACCACTGACGTAGAGACAAGATAAACTGAAGGAACTCAATAATCCTGTAGAATTTTTCTTTAGACAAGTTGTCATTGTTATCGAACCAATCTGAGGATTCCATATAAGATTTGAGGTCTTTCTTAGTGAGTTCCGCAAAAATCTTGGCGTCTTGCTTGTCTTGAGCAAACAGAGTGTCACGTGTACGCTCTGCCATCTTGAAACTCCAAGTAAGCGGACCTCCTTTGGTACCTGACCCCCAAAAATGAGATAAATTGTTTCCTAAACGTTGGATATCATCAGTTTCTTCATCGATGACTGAGACATAGATACATTTAGCTGCCCAACTACCGGTTTTGATGAGGCTTCGGACGTATGAGATTTCATCTACATTGTTCGTCATATTATTATTTCTCATTACATCTTCGCACTTACACAAAAATGCTAAAGTAGTATAATCTGGATCCTCTGGAGTAAACTCTTGCACTTTAATGTTATTTGGAAGTATCCTTACAGTTTAACAGATCGATGAAGTCTGTGGATTAGTAGAACCACCTGTTGCCATTTTTGTTGTGTTAGTTAAAGCGCTAGCACTATTAACAGGTGACGGTAACGGGTAAATGTTACCTGACCTTAATTGTCTGCTGTGTAAATCCTGAAACTGAGAATCTATGAAATTTTCACAGCTGGCTAAAGAGTCGGTAGGTGTTAACTCTTATTTGGCTAATTTGTGGTAATTCTTCCTCACTATCAGTTGCCACTTGTTCCTATGAATTTTTAGATGACTGACTATCAGAGTCTGAGACACTAATTTCCTGTGTGATACCCAAAAGTTTTGGAAGAGGGTCCATAAATAGGAATATTTATCACTTCACTCACTGTATAAAACTCACTACGTTGCCCACTCACGGAATAATGCAAAAATATTTGTGATGAGTTATGAAAATGAATAGAAAAAATATTAAATAATTAAAAAGTATTAGAAAGTACTAAAAGTATGTAAAAGTATTGAATATATATCTACTTTTTGTAAGTAGAGGACGTACTTTCTAAATGTGTTTATTTAATTTGGGCAAGTAATTTATATTTTATATTAACTACATGTGAAGACTTCTTGAAGTTCGCTTGTGTTTGTGTTGTCTGTAAAATAATGATTGTTTGTGATCTACCTGAGTGGAGAGTCCGTAGAGTTTCACTCTGGCGATGACGTCCTACTCTGGGAGGGATGACGTCACGTTTTACTGTGATCCACCTGGGGGGCTGACCTCTGTCTTGCGGCGATCAGCCTGGGGGCTGACCTGAGGCTGACCTCTGTCTTGCGGCGATCAGCCTGGGGGCTGACCTGAGGCTGACCTCTGTCTTGCGGCGATCAGTTTGGGGGCTGACCTGGGGGCTGTCCTGGAGCTGACCTCTGCTGCTCACCGACGAGGCTTGATTGTTTAAGTAAAAGATTGTTTGCTTGTCTGGAACCACTTTGACAACCTTCCTATAACTCTCGTGATGTAATGTTAGCTGGCAGTGACCTCCCCCCACACTCGGGTAGGCTAGGCTGCTCTCTGGTTCAGTCGGGGTAACCTTCAACTGCGTGGCATTGAGGACTTGACTGCTGAGTTCGCAAGTCTTTTTATAATGGCTGTGGTATTACTGTGTTTCTGTGTATACGTTTTGCAAGTGTGTCTAGCCACTGTCTACTTATTTTTCTTGTAAATGCTTGCTTGTTGATGATTCACTTAAAGTGCCACTTAAGTCACTGGAATCGCCTTTTTTATTGTTTCTGAGTGTTTCACTGGTTTTCGTTTCCGTCTCACTTGGCTGCCACCAGTATGTGATCGCGTTTTTTTTATTCTATCACACACAATTGTTTTAACTTAGTTCTGGAACTCTTAAGTGACAGGGTTGATGTAAACACTTGTTCTAGACTTTCTTTTTTGTTGAAGCGGATATATACACAGGTACTTAGTTTGGGAGAGAATGTATTGTGAATTCTCTCCAGGGGAAGTGTTTTGAATACACTTTTATAGGCATACTAGCGGAATCGCCACCCTCCGGGCGGCTCTTTCGCTAGGCCACGGTAGGACGCCACCTTCCGGGAGGCTCCACATTGTCTCACTGTAGTGCATTAAGGTAGACCACATTTTTGGTTTTGCCATTAGCAGCAAGTATGTATAGATTTTTGCCAGTTCCCACTCTGGAGCATCCAACATAGAACTGTTCATGAGAGAAACAAGGAAACACCAGGTTTAGGCCAACCATCTTTAGGGACTGTCCCTGGCTTTTGTAGATGGTCATGGCAAAGTTCACTTTAACCGGGAACTGAAGTAGCTTGAACTCAAATGGCAGGTCAGTGGTGATGAGAGGTATCCTTGGTATAAAAACGTTCTCTCCTTTAGCTTTTCCTGGCAGTACAAGTATTGTAGTTTCCAGTACATGTGGCATCATGTTCTTCACCACCAGTCTTGTGCCATTGCAGAGGATTGGTGGTTCAAGATTTCTTAAGAGCATTATAGGAGTTCCAATCTTGAGAGTGAGGTGGTGAGGAGGCATTCCAGCGGGCTCCAAAGAATTAAGGAATTCTGCAGGGTACTGGACTGCTTGGTCCTGGTCGATTACTGTATCAACAGATTTGAATGAGGTCTCACTGCCTGGAAGCTGTCTGAGTAGAGTCATGTTGATTTCAGCCACTATTTCATTCTTTGGTGCCAGAATTGTGCGTTCACGCAGCCGCTTGTGATCGTTGTAGTGGTGGATAATGTTTGGGTAGGCCATGTTAGTGAGCTCAGTTGAGGACTTTACAACATTTCCACATCCAGAAAGAGAGGGAAAGAAAGAGAATATATACATTGGGAGAATTACTAAGGAAAGAAACGGAGAAAATTATATAAAAGACTGAGAGAGAAAGACACTTATAACTATTAAACCTTACCATATTAAAGTGTTTATAGTATATCATCTGAAGTCTTATATATGAGCGGTATATTGGGAGCCCTCCCCTCCCCTCCCCTCCCCTCCCCTCTCCTCCCCTCCCCTCTCCTTCTCTCCCCTCCCCTCTCCTCCCCTCCCCTCCCCTCTCCTCTCCTCCCCTCCCCTCTCCTCCCCTCCCCTACTCTCCCCTCTCCTCCCCTCCCCTCTCCTCCACGAAAAAAAATCAATATTTATAATGTAATAATTCAGCCAGATCAAGACATGGGCATGTGGTAGACCTCGTTTCTGCCACTCAATGGAATACATGTAGCACCGTGTAGGGCCAAAGATCAATAGTTCATTAACGGTGTATGTAAGTTTCACTATGTTTTTCACTACAACGGTACAACAAAGTATATTTTTTAGCATTAAACTGTTATTATTTTATTGTCTAATCATCACTACATATAACACCATCCATCATCACTACATATAACATCATTCATCATCACTACATTTAACATCATCCATCATCACAACATATAACACTATCCATCATCACTACATATAACACCATCCATCATCACTACATACAACACCATCCATCATCACTACATATAACACCACCCATCATCACTACATGTAACACCATCTATCATCACTACATATAACATCATCCATCATCACTACATATAACACCATCCATCATCACTACATATAACACCATCCATCATCACTGCATATAACACCACCCATCATCACTACATATAACACCATCCATCATCACTACATATAACACCACCCATCATCACTACATATAACAACATCCATCATCACTACATATAACACCATCCATCATCACTACATATAACACCACCCATCATCACTACATATAACAACATCCATCATCACTACATATAATATCATCATCCATCATCACTACATATAATGCCATCCATCATCACTGCATATAACACCATCCATCATCACTACATATTGTCTAATCATCACTACATATAACACCATCCATCATCACTACATATAACATCATTCATCATCACTACATTTAACATCATCCATCATCACAACATATAACACTATCCATCATCACTACATATAACACCATCCATCATCACTACATACAACACCATCCATCATCACTACATATAACACCACCCATCATCACTACATGTAACACCATCTATCATCACTACATATAACATCATCCATCATCACTACATATAACAACATCCATCATCACTACATATAACAACATCCATCATCACTACATATAACACCATCCATCATCACTACATATAACACCATCCATCATCACTACATATAACACCACCCATCATCACTACATATAAAAACATCCATCATCACTACATATAATATCATCATCCATCATCACTACATATAACGCCATCCATCATCACTGCATATAACACCATCCATCATCACTACATATGTAGTGATGGGTTGTCAGACCACAGCTTACATCGCAAGGAAAGCCAGACTTGACCCAACATTAGGGGGGTCAAGTGTAAGGGTATACCCCACGGGTGCTCAAGGGTGTTACAAATCAACTAGCTCCCCTTCCCATGTCACACGGCCAACAAACATGTAAGAAGGCACCAGCCGACTCTCTCCCAATATACACAATATCCTACACCGCAGAGGAAGGCCAGTCTTGACCCGACATTAGGGGGGTCAAGTGTAGTGTAACTCTCACGGTTGACCAAGGGTTATAAATCAGCCAGGCTCCCCTCCCATGTCACACGGCCAACAAACATGTAAGAAGGCACCAGCCGACTCTCTCCCAATATACACAATATCCTACACCGCAGAAAGAAGTCCAGACCTGACCTCACATTAGCCAGGTCAAATGTAACCCTCGGAGCCCAACTCAAGGGGCCACAAATCAACCAGGGCCTCTCATGTCACAAGGCCCCATCTGATGACTCTTCCAGAAGATACAACTTATAGTCTCTGAAAAAGTCCAGACCTGACCCTACATCAGCGAGGGCAAATGTAAGGAGACCCTTCACCGCCCCCCCCCCCCCCCCCATCAGCTCAACCTGAGGGCTCGCCTCCCAATATATAGGACGTGCTAGTCCTCCCTCGGACACAGGCAGAGACAGAGAGAGACAGAGCCCAGAGACAGTCTGAGAGAGCCAGAGAGAGAGGTTGTCTTGTGACCAGGAAGGGCCAGCTACCACGTCCCCAGTCCCGCTCGAGAGAAGCCCGCCACTAAGTGTAACGAAGTCTCAGCCGGGTCCATCGACAGAGTGCTGTCAACTCCACGTGTAACAGTAAGTGCTGGCTGTGCAGACTGTAGAAGTGCAGTGATCCCGAACCTCCCCAACGATCGACTGAGTGAAGTGCCCATTCTAATTGTGAGGTTAGGTTATACGAGAATACCATAGTCTATCATAAATTGTGTACGAACCCCCCCATTAATCCCCCCTATTGAACAAGTAAAATAAAGCTGTAACACGCATTGGTGTTTTATATACTACACTTGTACTGTGCCTGTGTTAATATACAGTGTTGACATCACACCCTCGAGACACGCTACCATTTCCTCTCGCTATAATACTCTACTACTATAAACTCCTAACTTACCTCTTCATGTGAGATTTTGTCTCATTACACATATAACACCACCCATCATCACTACATATAACACCATCCATCATCACTACAGAAACAACATCCATCATCACTACATATAACACCACCCATCATCACTACATATAACAACATCCATCATCACTACATATAACACCACCCATCATCACTACATATAACAACATCCATCATCACTACATATAATATCATCATCCCTCATCACTACATATAACACCATCCATCATCACTACATATAACACCATCCATCATCACTACATGTAACACCACCCATCATCACTACATATAACAACATCCATCATCACTACATATAATATCATCATCCATCATCACTACATATAACACCATCCATCATCACTACATATAACACCATCCATCATCACTACATATAACACCATCCATCATCACTACATGTAACACCATCCATCATCACTACATGTAACACCACCCATCATCACTACATATAACAACATCCATCATCACAACATATAATATCATCATCCATCATCACTACATATAACACCATCCATCATCACTACATATAACACCATCCACCAGATCGGTAAAGTAGTTTCCGAGATATGTGCGGACACACACACAAATACACACATACATACTTCTTTGTTACATATATATATATAGATTTAAGTGAAGTGTTCATCCCTGAGTGAGTGGTAAGATTATGGCCTCTCCTCTTGCTCTGAGCGTGAGAGTGGAGGAGGAGCGGGCGAGGTGTTTGATGAATCAGCTTGACCTCACTAAACCTCTGTGGGAGGGGCAATCTAATCTTACAAGCTCAGCGTGTATAACTCCGGAGTCATTGTTGAATAAATTGGTGAATAATTTGGTGTTATACATTTGGGTGATAATTTATATATTGCTGAAGGTGATGTTACATGACACTCCTCCCCACACTACCACCCCACTCTCCCCACACTACCACCCCACTCTCCCCACACTACCACCCTACACACTGCTACCCCCTAACTTTCCCAAACTACCACCCTACACCACCACCTTACTCCTCCCAACACGACCACCCTACATTCCTCCCCACACTACCACCCTACACCTCTCCACACTACCACCCACACCTCCCCACACTACCACCCTACACCTCCCCACACTACCACCCACACCTCCCCACACTACCACCCACACCTCCCCACACTACCACCTTACACCTCCCCACTCTACCACCCTACACCTCTCCACACTACCACCCTACACCTCCCCACAATATCACCCTACACCTCCCCACACTATCACCCACACCTCTCCACACTGCCACCTTACACCTCACCAGTCTACCACCCTACACCTATCCACACTACCACCCACACCTCCCCACACTAACACACTAACACCTCCCCACACTAACACACTAACACCTCCCCACACTACCACCCTACACCTCCCCACACTACCACCCTACACCTCTCCACACTACCACCCTACACCTTCACACTTCCGCATACTACCACCTCGACACTTGCCCCACACTATCAAACCCATACAACTACCCCACTCTATCACCCACATGCCTCCCCACACTACCACCCCTAGACCTAGACCTCCCCACACTACCATTCCACATCTCTCAACACCATACCTCATAATATCCTGATCACTGGGGTTTGTCATACATGCCGTTTGTGAACTCTTTGTAATCCTTTTTCGCTACCTGTCATAGGATGAGTATGGGGTGTACAATACACTATCCTCTATAAGCGGCAAAATTAAAAATAATTAATTAATTCCTCACTCTTTCGAGGGTCATAACGCTGGTAAACAACGGAAATATTCATTTATTTATGCTTCTTTAATCCTGTCGCTACTAAATACTTTGAACATAGTGTAACCTCAAATGTGATATTAAATTTCTTCTTTTCTTCTACAGGTAGGTCGTGGGACGGTCACTCTTTGCTACAGGGTCACGTGAGTATTATCCTAATTAATATATTTGAGGTTTGAAGTTCAATAAGTCTCGTACGTGTATGTGGGTATGTGTGTGAGATTGGGCAACTACACCCAGTAAGGTCATCCTAATGCGGTTGAAAACATAATCACAGATCAAAGCGAAAACAGATTATATGACCTCATATGGTCGCTGCAGGGAATGTCAGGACCCTTCTGGATACTGTCACAATTGGACGTTCTGAAAGAAGAACCGCCTTTGTGGCAAAAGAGCTGTCTAGGTATAACATCGACATAGCAGCCATTAGTGAGTTCCGGCTCCCAGACGAGGGTCGACTAACAGAACAGGGGTCCGGCTATACCTTCTTATACCTTCTTCTGGAAGGGTAAGCCTTCTGCAGAGAGAAATTGCATTTATGGAGTTGGTTTTGCCATCTGCCAATCCATCTTGCATAGGCTAACTAAAATGCCTGTTGGGGTCAACGAGCATCTTATTACGCTCCGAGTCCCACTGTATGACTTACGTTATTCTCCTTCGTCAGTGTATACGCCCCAACACTGGATGCAGAGGATGACATCAAGGAGGCCTTAGCATGTTTACGTCTCGTGTCCTATCAGCTGGTCCACTGGTTTGCGGTCAAGGCTATAGGGGGAACAGGTGATCTAGGGCACCTTCGTGCCCAGTGAAAGTTTGAAAGCTCGTGCTTGCCTAGCGTACAGCGAATGAGGGCGCGCCAAGTCCTTAGACTTGCATGGTTAATTAGGGTGCTCCAAGTCCGTAGACTTGCATCGTTTTCCATCGTAAATAAAATGGTTAACTAATGCCTTCCTAAAGAAACCATCAACATGGGACCAGGCTTGTTCCACTCTACGAATTTTTTGCGATTTTTCCACCAAGTTTGATGAAAAACGATTGTGCCGTTTCGGCTGCCCAGAACAGACAGACAGCTAGTCCTATAGTATATTAGATTTATGTTGGTAGGGGAATATTTGTGTTGTGAGGGCTTTTGTGTATGTGAGGGTGTTTGTGGTGGTGGGGGATGCTGGTGTGTTGGTGGAGGAGTTTGTGTTGATGGAGGAGTGTGTGTGTATGTGTGTTAAGGGAGTTAGTTTTGATGGAGGATATTTGTGTTGGTAGGGGGTGTTGGTGTTGTGTTGTGCTGATGGGAAGTTTGTCCTTCCCATCTTCTCCTCTTCCTCATCCTCCTTTTCTATCTCACCCCCCTCCTCCTTTATCCTTTTCTTTTCCTCTTTTCCGATTTCCTTATGTCCTTCATATTTTCTTCTTACTCTTTCTTTCCTCCTTCATATCACCTGGAAGCACAGGACTCCTTGGAACACAAGGGTTGCTTTTCTTCCCATATTTGGGGTTTAGTTTCTTCAACAGTGATGCACATATCTCTCACTAATATGTCAAGGGTTCGAGCCCCGCTTTGCCCGGCCACATGTGAGAAGGGTGTTGTCCAATGTGACCCAAGTAAACATCACAATTTTCCTGCACTTCGGTTTTCTCCTGTACTAACTCTGCATAGATCAACCGGTTAACAAGCTGAGTGGTGGAAATGAAGAAAAAAAGACAGTAGTTTTTTAATTTTTATTATGTGTTCCTTGTTTCCTCTTTATTCGATTTTTGTCACTAGTTCTCTCGGGTGCGTCAGCTAAGTTTATTCTCCTGGAAGGTATCACGTGTCTCCAAAGCAATAGTGTGATTAAGGTTTGTCCGTTATGTTAGCCGTGGTACATGTTTGTTAAGTTAGCTGTGATACATGTTTGTTAAGTTAGCTGTGGTACATGTTTGTTAAGTTAGCCGTGGTACATGTTTGTTAAGTTAGCTGTGGTACATGTTTGTTAAGTTAGCCGTGGTACATGTTTGTTAAGTTAGCTGTGATACATGTTTGTTAAGTTAGCTGTGGTACATGTTTGTTAAGTTAGCCGTGGTACATGTTTGTTAAGTTAGCTGTGATACATGTTTGTTAAGTTAGCTGTGGTACATGTTTGTTAAGTTAGCTGTGGTACATGTTTGTTAAGTTAGCCGTGGTATATGTTTGTTAAGTTAGCCGTGGTACATGTTTGTTAAGTTAGCTGTGGTACATGTTTGTTAAGTTAGCCGTGGTACATGTTTGTTAAGTTAGCCATGGTACATGCTTGTTAAGTTAGCTGTGGTACATGGTTGTTAAGTTAGCTGTGGTACATGTTTGTTAAGTTAGCCGTGGTACATGTTTGTTAAGTTAGCTGTGGTACATGTTTGTTAAGTTAGCCGTGGTGCATGTTTGTTAAGTTAGCCATGGTACATGTTTGTTAAGTTAGCTGTGGTACATGGTTGTTAAGTTAGCTGTGGTACATGTTTGTTAAGTTAGCCGTGGAACATGTTTGTTAAGTTAGCCGTGGTGCATGTTTGTTAAGTTAGCTGTGGTACATGTTTGTTAAGTTAGCTGTGGTACATGTTTGTTAAGTTAGCTGTGGTGCATGTTTGTTAAGTTAGCCATGGTACATGTTTGTTAAGTTAGCTGTGGTACATGGTTGTTAAGTTAGCTGTGGTACATGTTTGTTAAGTTAGCCGTGGTACATGTTTGTTAAGTTAGCCGTGGTGCATGTTTGTTAAGTTAGCTGTGGTACATGTTTGTTAAGTTAGCCGTGGTACATGTTTGTTAAGTTAGCCGTGGTACATGTTTGGTAAGTTAGCCGTGGTACATGTTTGTTAAGTTAGCCGTGGTACATGTTTGTTAAGTTAGCCGTGGTACATGTTTGTTAAGTTAGCCGTGGTACATGTATGTTAAGTTAGCTGTGGTACATGTTTGTTAAGTTAGCCGTGGTACATGTTTGTTAAGTTAGCTGTGGTACATGGTTGTTAAGTTAGCCGTGGTACATGGTTGTTAAGTTAGCTGTGGTACATGTTTGTTAAGTTAGCTGTGGTACATGGTTGTTAAGTTAGCTGTGGTACATGTTTGTTAAGTTAGCTGTGGTACATGTTTGTTAAGTTAGCTGTGGTACATGTTTGTTAAGTTAGCTGTGGTACATGTTTGTTAAGTTAGCTGTGGTACATGTTTGTTAAGTTAGCTGTGGTGCATGTTTGTTAAGTTAGCTGTGGTACATGTTTGTTAAGTTAGCTGTGGTGCATGTTTGTTAAGTTAGCTGTGGTGCATGTTTGTTAAGTTAGCTGTGGTACATGTTTGTTAAGTTAGCTGTGGTGCATGTTTGTTAAGTTAGCTGTGGTACATGTTTGTTAAGTTAGCTGTGGTACATGTTTGTTAAGTTAGCCGCGGTACATGTTTGTTAAGTTAGCCGTGGTACATGTTTGTTAAGTTAGCCGCGGTACATGTTTGTTAAGTTAGCCGTGGTACATGTTTGTTAAGTTAGCCGTGGTACATGTTTGTTAAGTTAGCCGCGGTACATGTTTGTTAAGTTAGCCGTGGTACATGCTTGTTAAGTTAGCTGTGGTACATGCTGTTTAAGTTAGCCGTGGTACATGTTTGTTAATTTAGCTGTGGTACATGTTTGTTAAGTTAGCTGTGGTACATGTTTGTTAAGTTAGCTGTGGTACATGCTTGTTAAGTTAGCTGTGGTACATGTTTGTTAAGTTAGCTGTGGTACATGTTTGTTAAGTTAGCTGTGGTACATGTTTGTTAAGTTAGCTGTGGTGCATGTTTGTTAAGTTAGCTGTGGTGCATGTTTGTTAAGTTAGCTGTGGTACATGTTTGTTAAGTTAGCTGTGGTGCATGTTTGTTAAGTTAGCTGTGGTACATGTTTGTTAAGTTAGCCGCGGTACATGTTTGTTAAGTTAGCCGTGGTACATGTTTGTTAAGTTAGCTGTGGTACATGTTTGTTAATTTAGCTGTGGTACATGTTTGTTAAGTTAGCTGTGGTACATGTTTGTTAAGTTAGCTGTGGTACATGTTTGTTAAGTTAGCTGTGGTACATGTTTGTTAAGTTAGCTGTAGCACCTGTTTATGACTAACCCGCCGACACGTTATTTATTTTGATGTTTATTTTCTTACGATATTTTCTTCAGTGAGTTCTGATATGATAATTATTTCTTTAGATACCGATTCGTTTGGTAGATAATTAATTAGGCTCCAAGACGCACACTAAGTTGTCTTCTCGGCAGATGGAAACAGCCAATCACTGATCGACGTCAGTGTATAGTTATGAGCCGCATGGTTCAGGCGACTGCTCTCACGTCCACAAAGAATGCAAAATTACACCATATCATAATAAGCTCTTTTTGTTTAATATGTCAAACTTTTGGCTTTGTCACAACGAGTGGCCATTATCAGTCTCAATTACAGGGTTTAGCTGATACTCCAAACAGTCCACACTGCGTCATTAATTTACACAGTAAAATTGTTCATGAACTTATTAGTAGCCTCAACGAACTTCCTTCATGCTCTGGCTAATGATTTTTGGAAGTTTGAGGGTGAAGTGAACGATCTGATGAACCTTTTGGATCTGTAATTTTCAATTTCTAATTTAAATGCCTGTATTACTAAATTTGTTCAAGTACAAGTAGTGTCATGGGTTTAGTTCTGCGTTTGTGTTGACTTTTTCTTTCCTGCTTCACGAATTGAATTTTATTATCCGATATTGGAGGCTCCCTTGTCTTCTATTGTAGTACATGTTCCATTTCGGTCTAAGGTTCGATTTTCTTTATTTGAATGCTATCCCTTCCCTCACAAAGTTAATGACACTCTCCTCACTTTATCAATTTCAAACACTATGATCGCATATCGGTCGCTTACACCGATTATGAGGCTCAATCCAAGTGTTCTTCAGTATTTGATTCATTTTATCTTTTTCCATCATTTTTATTTCTCTTCTACCAGCTTTCTTGGTTGAGTGTGGAATTGCCATTGTTCGTATTTCTTTTTTTTTTTTAATCAGAATGTCAGTTTATTTATGCTCTGTGCTCTCTATTTCATGTCCACATTGGCCAACTACAATACTTTTATTTGTATAGGAAATTGCTTGTTACTATTACTTGTCCTGCTACTTCAGATGTGACACTTTTATCTCAAGGTTTTATATAACCGCACGTGCTCCTAATTTCTCCCTTATTAGATCATTGTCAATTATTCCTGATTTTTCCTTGGTAAAGTCCATGTAACTTCTGATAAACTTAAATAATTGTTGTCAGACTTAAATGATACTGACATACCTTTTCTCCACAGCATTCATTTAGCCACCAATATTCACCCCAATATTCTATGTGCGGCAGTGAGTTTTAATTATTTTGTTATATTTCTTGTGCATTTGTATCTTGCATTTTGTGCACGCCGGACGGAAGTACGCCGGCCAGGTTGGTTGCTCCCTGATTTTTTACATATGTACTTGATTTTTCTCTCTTTTGAGTTGTATTCACCTATTTTCTATATATTTATGTCGATTTTTTTGTTACGTGATTATTAATCAATTCGGGTTATTGTATAATTCTGCACCCTGTATTGTATTCTTGTATGTACTGTTCAACTACTTCCTGAGGTTATGTAATTTATTATTATTCAATTTTGGCTGTGATATATTTATGTACAGTACTTTATATTGTATTTAAGCTCAGTTGTTATCATTACTGCAGCTCGCGCTCCTCTTGGCCGAGCATGTTTTGATTGTTGGTAACGACTAGTGCTAGTAACATTTAGATCACTGCCAATAATATTTAGACTACTGCTAGTAACTTGTAGACCACTGCTAGTAACTTGTAGACCACTGCTAGTAACTTGTAGACTACCGCTAGTGCTGTAACTTTTGGGTCACTGTAGCGTTAATAACTTTTAAACAATTGCTAGCACTTTCAGACCACTAGTATTAACATTTGGTAATATTTAGACCACTGCTAGTAACTTTTTGACCACTGGTAGTAGCTTTTAGACCGCTGCTAGCCACATTTAGACCACTGCTAGTAACTTTTAGGTCACTGGTATTAACATTTAGTAATAATTAGACACGCAGTAGATTTCAGATCCTCAGTAACTTTCAGACTAAAGAATATCAATGGGGGGGGGGGGGGGGGTGTTGTTGATCTTTGTACCCGCGCAAGAAAATTTATTCTGTACTCAACTTCAGGGGTGAGGGTGGAGAGAGGTGTAAGAGATTAGGGGTTGAGAGAAGCTGAGGGTGGGGGAGGTGAGAGGGTTGGGGTTTAGGTAGAGGGGATCAGTGTGGAGGAAGTTTAAATCTCACTGGATTTTTATACAGCTGTTGATCTGTTCTTCTGAAGGGCTACTAATTTTACCCAACATCAACACCAGAGAAGGTTACACGTGATACATATATATGTTAAGAAAAAGGGAGGCTTGGCTTGAAACACGAAGGAATTGATAAAAGATGCTTAGGAGACAGGTTGATAGGGAGCCAATGATGATGTTAATGAAGATAATACATTATAGAAAAACAGGGAATGGACAACAGGTAGGAGATAGATGATTATAGATGCACTAAAAATGGATAATGACGAACAAGTAGTGATGTTAATAAACTGAGAGTAAGATGAATAACCGGGGAATGAATTACGAGTACGAGAAGAGAAAAGTAATAAAAGATTACACCAGAGAGTGGATGGAGGAATACCTGTAGTAACAATAAACATGAAAATAAAGAGTAATTTGGGTGAACGGGAGATAAGAGAAAGGATGAAAACGTGGGGTCACACGAGAGAGAATGAAGAGATTTGAGAGAATGAATAAGTGTTTTGAAAAAAATAAGGAAAAATGACAGCACAACGAGTTTTTTTTAGTTTAACAAATTTATTGACAAAGCTTGGAGTACAGTTTGCCTATTCTGAGTAATTCAGTCAGGTCTTGAGGGTGGTATCACTTCTCACTGACACGCAGGACAGAGGTTCATACACAAAGAAATACATCACATTTATTAACAGTATATATAGGTCAGATTCATGTGGGTTGATGTCGCTGTTCACTGCCATGCAGGATAGAGGTTCGTACACAAAGAAATGCCTCATATTCAATAGTGTGTTAAAAGAGAGAGAGAGACAGATAGAGAAAAAAGGTAAAGCAAGAAGAGTGGAGGAGAGAGGAATAAGTAAGGAGTTTGAGAAGAAAACAAGAAGTGAAAAACACCAGAAACAGTGAAGAAAGGGGAATGACAAAAAAAGATGGGAGAATGAGAGGAGAGGGCGCCCCGTCAATATGCGTGTCCGGTCTGGCTGATGAAGGTAATGAATGACCTTGTTGGTGTGTTGGGCAGGGCACACTGTTGCTCCCCTGGCCCAGGGTCCGTCTCGCAGCGTATAGCAGCGTGTGTACAGTATTCTTGTGCTCCTTCTTTAGATCTGATGAATATATTATGTTTTATTTTCTCTTCACGTAGGCTTTATCCTTTAAAATGTTCACTCACTCACTCACTCACTCACTCACTCATTCACTCACTCACTCATTCACTCTCCCAATCACTCACTCACTCACTCACTCACTTCCCTTCGTTCACTGTCACTCAATCCATCTTGCCGATAAGTTGGCACAGAAGCATATTTCAGAAGAACATTATGTGAAGATTACTACAACTTGCTGAGCCAGAAGGGGTGCTGCGGCCGAGTGAATACAGTGCTCACCTCCTGTCCTAAGCGTCCGAGTTCTGGAGACCCCCCGTCCACCAAGCTGTGAATGGGTGCCTTTACTTTGCATTTAGGGAATTGGACGAGGTCGAGTGCAGTGTCAGTCACACTGCGTCCTTGTGTATCAAAAGCTTAGTATTTAGTGTGCTGTATCCGAACTTCCCATAACGAGCCTTTAGGCTTATGGAACCCATTTTCACTGAGCCAGAATCTGAACTGATTCTTTTTTCGTGTGGATGTTCGTTCCTCAGCGATCATTTGTTATTTTCAAGGAAAGGTATTATGGGTTTACAGAGTAAAAAATTTATTACTAAGTTCAGGCTCCCACTGATAAATGTTTACTAGGTGAGGGGCGCTGTGTTTACGCCAGGTTAAACACCACCACCGCCACCGTGGTAAGAATACGACTATCTGGCACACTCCACACCATTGACTACTTGGTGAGGAAGAGGATGTTATGGTAGGCTGTAAGGACCACTCAGGTGTATGCTGTACGAAGGGTCATCAGCAGGTGGTCCAGCTATTAAACAGTTTGTATAATGCCAGTAAGTTCTATATACAGGAGAGTCATCGGTAGAATATAAATTCTCGATTATGATTAAATTAAAACGAAGAGTAAGGATTCAAATATTTCACCGTATTGAACGTACAGTATATTGAGTATTTCCGTCCGTACATGAATTTCGTTTATCGAAAAGAATGTGTGTGTGTGTGTGTGTGTGTGTGTGTGTGTGTGTGTGTGCTGCGACACTGATCATCAGCTCGTCAGACCCAAGCTATCACTTCACGTCGCCCAAAAACGACGAAGGCAGCAAGCCTCCAGAAGAGGTTTTAACACTAAACGTTTAGACTAGACTCTAGAAGATCCAGCAGTAGCACATGATTTCAGAGAGCAGCTCGAACATGGGCTGATAAACAACCCGACAACAAACAACCCTAATCCCTGTCCCGAATAGGATATTCTCAGCACTGTCATGACAAAAACCTGCAGAGAGACCCTCGGTCAGATCGAAAGAATACACAAGGACTGGTTTAATGAAAATGACCCAGCAATCAATGTACTCAGTAGGTAGTAGGCAGTTACCAAACAGGGAGGTACTACCGCCTGGGAAGATATTGAAAGCATAATGTATTGTCTAATGGTAGACCCTGCTGCCATATGGTATCACGAAAATTGTGACCAGGTCCCAGGTTGCTGATCTGACTTTCTGCCCCATTTACACACAATTGCAGGGTCTCAATTGTTTCTCTTTCTCTTTACAACATATCATGCATAAATTGTTTCTCACTTTTGATCTCTTTTCGTTTTTGTATTTCTTTATGGTTCTTTATTATTATTATTATTATTATTATTATTATTATTATTATTATGTGGGTCAGTGACCTGTGTCCGGGTGGGCTAATCCCCTTAAAAAAAATACAAATACAAATAAAATAAATAACTCTTTGATGCTAAACGTGCTGCTTTAACTGACTGGCAGAACAACCTTCGGTCTCTGACCAAAGCTGATACCTTCTGCAAAAAGAAAGCGGCTGCCCAGCGGGAACTTTGCAGTTTAAAGAACGACCGGTTTAAAAATAAAGCATGTGAAACACAAAAAATCTGCAGATCAGCACAAGATGAACGAATTTTTCAATTCCACTAAAACATTTTATCGGCCAATCACTTATAGCACAGCCCCCCTCCGCTCATCAGATGGTAATTCCTTAATTAAAGACGATGAACGCTGGAAAGAGCACTACCATTCGCTGCTTCCCCGAAACACCGATGTGGATGTACTGACTACCCAGCAGGTCCCCCAGCATCCTGAGCTGACCCAGCTTAGTTATCCTCCATCCCTGGATGACGTAGCTACTGCCATCAAGCAGATGAAAAATAACAAAGCCTCAGGGCCTGATGGAATCCCAGCCGTGGTGTATAAAGCAGCAGGACCTCTGCTTACCAGCTGTTTCCACTCTCTCCTGGAGAATACGAGTACATGGGAGAAGGATGAAATCCCCCAAACTCTAAAAGACGCCTCCATCATTAATGTATAATTATAAGAACATGGGATGACCGGTGAGACTGTGGCATCTACCGTGGAATCTCGCTGCTGTCCATAGCTGGCAAGCTTATCGCCCAAGTCCTCTTAAACAAACTTCTTCCTGAGGTGGAAAACTTCCTCCCAGAAACGCAATGTGGTTTTTGAGTATAGACCATCACGTGACACCACTGACATGATCTTTGCTGCCCGCCAGATACAGAAAACGTGCAGAGAGCAGCATCATGACTAATACAATAATACATGGTCTTCATCGACCTAACCAAGGCCTTCGACTCGGTCAACAGGGACCCTCAGCCGTTTTGGCTGTCCACCAAAAATAATCGCCAATGTGAGGCAATTCAACAATGGCATGAACGGCACTGTCCTGCACAATGGCACCAGTATGGTTCTTCCCCATCCAAACGGGGGTGAAACAAGGATGTGTGCTGGCACCAACTCTTTTCCCTTTTCTTGGCTGCCTTGCTCACTCGTGTCAGTGCCAATTTAGGCGGCGGGTGGATATCCAGTACTGGATGAAGGGTCTTTTCAACATAAGACGACTTAAGGCAGGAACAAAGGTGTCGCCAGCTTCCATTATTGAACTTCAGTGTGCAGACTACCTCACCCTTGCCGCTCACACTGAATGCGACCTACAGGAGATCCTGAACACTACGCAGATGCGTAAGCACCACTTCGGCCTTGAGGTGAATGTACATGAGACTCAGATTCTCTTTCAGCCTGCCCCTGGTTCAGCCACACCTCTACCATCCATCCATCTTAACGGTACTACCCACTCTAATGTTACCCAATTTCAGTGTCTCGGCTCCCACTTGTCCACCACAACGGACATCGATGAAGAGATTCAACATCGGATCAGATGTGCATCTCAAGCTTTTGGCAGACTTATACACCATGTCTTCAGCTGCAGGGAGCTGAAATTATCTACAAAGTTACATTTATATCGATCAGCGGTTCACCCCACCCTGCTATATGGCAGTGAGACATGGGTCACATACAAGAGGCAACTCAAGACACTTGAAATCTTTCACCAACGCAGTCTATGTTCCATCCTCTGAGTTCGGTGGGAAGACAAGAGAACAAATGCCAGTATTCTTACTGACACCAACTGCAGGAGAATAGAGTTTGCCATTATACACGAACAACCATACTGGACTGGCAATGTTACCCGCATGGACGACAGTAGACTGCAAAGCAGCTAGTTTACAGTCACCTAACGAATAGTGAAAGTAACGCTGGCGGGCAACGGAAAAGGTATAAGGATAGGCTTAAGACAAACCTAAGAAAATCGCCAAATTTATCCCCTCACCTGGGAGACGATTACTCCACACCGTAACGCTTGGAAGAACACCACATGAGAAGGTGTCTAATTCTTTCGAGTTAGCCCCATTGCATACCGAGGCAGACAAGTGCCAACGCCGGAAAGAAGCAGCCGCCGCAGCCCCTCCCGTACTAGATACAGTCCTCGGCTTCTCTAGTCACCTCAGAGATACCAACGAAGGTGACATCCTTAATAACTCGTATCATTGTATCATAGCTGGATGATAGTTAAACTCTATTCCGAGTGACATCAAAGTGGTAGTATTAGTATTTTATATATATATATAAATATATATATACATATATATTCAGAAATTTCAGTGTAATTTCAAACACCGCGCCATTGGCGATACTGAGCTTTCAAGGTCGTCGGAGGGAAGAGAGCGCTCCCTGCACATAGCGAGAGGTTGTGGAACTAGGCCTAAGTGATATTAAATGTAATTTGCCGAATTAATAATGATGCGATTCATGAAGTTAAGGGACTATTATTGAATTTGGAATTATTATAGATCATTTATCAGTCTGAATAATGTTACGGGTGTCCCAAGGAGTTATTAGTTAGGCGGAAAATATGTCACGTAGGCCTAAGCTAGCGCCTTGGAGAGACGCGACGCTGGCTGGTCCTCAGTCACGTGGAAACATTCGGTCCAGCAAGACGTCCCTGCGCGTCCGTCACAGAAATAGTCACGTGGCCTAGTCACCTGTGCTGCACTATTGCAGTATAACAAGTAAGTTTCATTCGATCTCAGACAGGGTTTAGATAGGGCAGTGATAAAGTTAACAAGAGCTAACAGTGAGTTCATTTCAGGGTTTCCGTCAGAACCCACTTGACCGCGAGTTTGACTGCGAGAAATTGGCTGCGAGAGACTGACTGCCGTTTGAGACTGCCGTTGATGATTGAGGCTTGGCGATTGTCGCCTTCGGAACGATCAGTGTAGGCTTGTCACTGGTTAGCCGGGTAGCAAAGGATCTCTTGAGTGAACGAGTGCTCCCGACAACTAAAACGACACGGGACCAGCATCAGCAGTGGGTGATCAGTTCTTACCAAGTGGGTGCACAACACCACGTGTCCTCGGTCAGTTAGAAGTGTTACCTACTGGCCATAGACACCTGCTGGCGTTCTATCTTCCTGCCCATGGACGCACTGGGAGTACACTGAGGCTATCTGAGTAAATTAATGGTCACACACTGAGACCATGAGTCTAGGGGATACCTAGAGGAACATTTTATCTCCCTTATTACGGGTGCATGTTGAGTTGGGTGGAGCATGGTTCACGAGTATTGGTGAACCCAGTAACATATCAATAATAGTGACTATATTTGTGTGTAGTTAATACCATTTCTCAGTTACTGATGTTATCTTGACGTGTGTGGTTTAATATTTCTTAAATAATTTTGATAGTATTGTTTTTTGAATGTTTGTGTCACTAAGTGGAACCAGAGTGATACTGTGATTTGATTCTTTTAATGCATCTAATTTTTCTTCATAATTCCGATCTCAGGTATAACCTTTGTTCCCCAGAGTAGTGTTTAAGTTAGGTTAGGAATTGTGCATCTGTTGGGGTGATATAATTTTGTTGAAAGCCCTTAAGGCCTGTTTCATGTGTGCAAGCAACATTTCTTAATACTTTAAATTTATTGTTGCCTGAGTTTCTAATAATTTCAATATCATGTATAACTTTTATTCCCCAGAGTAGTGTTTTAAGTTCAAGTTAAGAGGTGCGCATATTGGTGTACCATTATTTTATTGTGTTTGTAGTGTTGGAGGGAATATAAGTGTCTAAATTTTACAGTGTGTCTCATTCATCCCAGTCACAGACGCTATCCTTCCACGGGTCACGGACAAGTAATTTTGTTTAGTAGATTTAAGTGTTCTTGTGCTGGTTCGGGATTTTCTCAAAGGGGCGCTTCCACTGCCATTACCATCTAATAATCTTTAATAAATCCCAAGTCAAGTGAGAAAATAAAGTCCAGTAAATTCCGACCGGTTACATATATATATATATATATATATATATATATATATATATATATATATATATATATATATACGGGATTAGCCCACCCGGCATAGGTCACTGACCCACATCGGGACCTGGGGGCCGAAGATGTAATAATTCTTTAAAGTATATAAAATTTATAATAAAAAGTAAAATAAAATAATATTGATAATAATAATAATAATAATAATAAATAATAACGCTGTTATAATAATAATAATAATAATAATAATAATAATAATAATAATAATAATAACATTGTAATAATAATAATAATAATAATAATAATAATAATAAAGAACTATAAAGAATTACAAAAAAAAAATAATTAATGAGAAACAATATATGTATGTTGTGTTGTCAAGTAAGAGAAACAATTGAGACCCTGCAATTGTGTGTAAATGAGGCAGAGAGTCAGATCAGCAACCTGGGACTTAGTCATAATTCTCGCGATGCCATACGGCAGCAGGGTCTACCATGAGACAACACATTATGTTTTCAATATCTTCCCAGGCAGTAGTACCTCCCTGTTTGGTAGCTGCCTACTACCTACTACTACTACTACTACTAGTAGTAGTAGTAGTAGTAGTAGTGTGTGTGTGTGTGTGTGTGTGTGTGTGAGACAGACAGAGCCTGTACAGGCGCTGAGACAAGAGTGAGGAGACATTGAGAAAATAGGGTATTGTGTACTGTACAGTGTATGTATGTGTGTGTACAAGACAGGGTGTACGAGGGAGGGGAGGAGAGGGGAGGGGAGGGGAGGGTTTTCTTATAACACGCCTGGTAGCAGCATGAGTCCCAGACATATCGCTTCTCCTCCTCTTCCCTCCCTCACTCCCTCTCTCTTTAATTCTCCTTCCCTTTCCCCTCCCCCCCCTCCTTCCCTTTCCCATCCCTTCTTCCTTCACCGACGTATACAATACACCCCTACACACTCATGCCACACTTTACTCTCACTTAAGGCTGTCTCCCTATAACCTACCTGATACACTGTCTCCACGCTCTGTCTATCTCACACAACCTCTACACCCTATATATACACATTGTCTGTCTCACACACTCTCTCAATTCCCCACATCTCTATAAAGTGTGGGTGTTTATGGATGGGTGGGTGAGTGAGAAGGTGTGTGTGTGTGTGTGTGTGTGTGTGTGTGGGAGGGTGGGTGGGTGAAAGAGGGAATAGGTGAATGGGTGAATCCGTGGGTGGCCTCGGAGATGTGGATGAACTGAGTGGATGAGTGATGAGAATGGATAAATGGGTGGTAAATGAAAATATTGGTGGATGAGTAGAGGTTGAGGGTGTCCCGGTGGGTGAAAAAGATGTATGGGTGGAAGAATGAAGGTGGATGGGTGTTTGGGTGGATGGTCGGTGGATGACATTGAATGGCAGGGTGTGGGCGGATTAGATGTTATCGTGTGGGTCTAGTTGCGTGTGGGTGGCAAGGAGTAGACAAGTGAGAGTGGGTGGCAGGGAGTAGACGAGTGAGAGTGGGTGGCAGGGAGTAGACAAGTGAGAGTGGGTGGCAGGGAGTAGACAAGTGAGAGTGGGTGGCAGAGAGTAGACGAGTGAGTGGGTGGCAGGGAGTAGACAAGTGAGAGTGGGTGGCAGAGAGTAGACGAGTGAGTGGGTGGCAGAGAGTAGACGAGTGAGTGGGTGGCAGGGAGTAGACAAGTGAGAGTGGGTGGCAGAGAGTAGACGAGTGAGTGGGTGGCAGGGAGTAGACGAGTGAGTGGGTGGCAGGGAGTAGACAAGTGAGAGTGGGTGGCAGAGAGTAGACGAGTGAGTGGGTGGCAGGGAGTAGACAAGTGAGAGTGGGTGGCAGAGAGTAGACGAGTGAGTGGGTGGCAGGGAGTAGACGAGTGAGTGGGTGGCAGGGAGTAGACGAGTGAGTCGGTGGCAGGGAGTAGACGAGTGAGTGGGTGGCAGGGAGTAGACAAGTGAGAGTGGGTGGCAGAGAGTAGACGAGTGAGTGGGTGGCAGGGAGTAGACAAGTGAGAGTGGGTGGCAGAGAGTAGACGAGTGAGTGGGTGGCAGGGAGTAGACGAGTGAGTGGGTGGCAGGGAGTAGACAAGTGAGAGTGGGTGGCAGAGAGTAGACGAGTTGGTGGGTGGCAGGGAGTAGACAAGTGAGAGTGGGTGGCAGGGAGTAGACGAGTGAGTGGGTGGCAGGGAGTAGACAAGTGAGAGTGGGTGGCAGGGAGTAGACGAGTGAGTGGGTGGCAGGGAGTAGACAAGTGAGAGTGGGTGGCAGGGAGTAGACGAGTGAGTGGGTGGCAGGGAGTAGACTAGTGAGTGGGTGGCAGGGAGTGGACAAGTGAGAGTGGGTGGCAGAGAGTAGACGAGTGAGTGGGTGGCAGGGAGTAGACGAGTGAGTGGGTGGCAGGGAGTAGACAAGTGAGAGTGGGTGGTAGGGAGTAGACGAGTGAGTGGGTGGCAGGGAGTAGACAAGTGAGAGTGGGTGGCAGGGAGTAGACAAGTGAGAGTGGGTGGCAGGGAGTAGACGAGTGAGTGGGTGGCAAGGAGTAGACAAGTGAGAGTGGGTGGCAGAGAGTAGACGAGTGAGTGGGTGGCAGAGAGTAGACGAGTGAGTGGGTGGCAGGGAGTAGACGAGTGAGTGGGTGGCAGGGAGTAGACGAGTGAGTGGGTGGCAGGGAGTAGACAAGTGAGAGTGGGTGGTAGGGAGTAGACGAGTGAGTGGGTGGCAGGGAGTAGACAAGTGAGAGTGGGTGGCAGGGAGTAGACAAGTGAGAGTGGGTGGCAGAGAGTAGACGAGTGGGTGGGTGGCAGGGAGTAGACGAGTGAGTGGGTGGCAGGGAGCAGACTAGTGAGTGGGTGGCAGGGAGTAGACGAGTGAGAGTGGATAGTAGCCAGTGGGTGAATAGTAGGTACTGGGTGGGTGGTGAGTGGCAGGGTGTGGGTGGGCGGGTGCGGGTGGTTACTTGGTGAATGGGTCAGTGTCACTCCAGTTTGTGATGCGAGGGGACGTGTAGTGAGGGGAGCTGAGTGAACCGCCGAGTGATTGAACCGCCGAGTGAGGGAACCGCCGAGTGAGGGAATCACTTAAGTGAGGGAACCGCCGAGTGAGGGAACCACTTAAGTGAGAGAACCGCTGAGTGAGGGAACCACTTAAGTGAGGGAACCGCCGAGTGAGGGAACCACTTAAGTGAGGGAACCGCTGCGTGAGGGAACCACTTAAGTGAGGGAACCGCCGAGTGAGGGAACCACTTAAGTGAGGGAACCGCCGAGTGATTGAACCGCCGAGTGAGGGAATCACTTAAGTGAGGGAACCGCTGAGTGATTGAACCACTTAAATGAGGGAACCACTTAAATGAGGGAACCATCGAGTGAGGGAACCACCGAGTGAGGGAACCACTTAAGTGAGGGAACCGCCGAGTGATTGAACCGCCGAGTGAGGGAATCACTTAAGTGAGGGAACCGCTGAGTGATTGAACCGCCGAGTGAGGGAACCACTTAAGTGAGGGAACCATCGAGTGAGGGAACCACCGAGTGAGGGAACCACTTAAGTGAGGGAACCGCCGAGTGAGGAAATCATTTGATGGAGTTAATAGCCGTAGAAGAAAAAAATATTAATAAAATGATTAATTATGACTGAAGGAGAATAACAATGAGGAAATGAAGAAAGTGACAGCGATAGTGAGGAGTGATAGTGAAGAAAGTGGCAATGAGGAGGAGTAGTAGTAAGGGAAAGTGAGGAGTGGTAGTGAAGAAAGTGACAATGAGGAGCAGTGAGGGAAAGTGGCAGTGATAGTGAGGAGTGGTAGTGAAGAAAGTGACAATGAGTAGTAGTGAGGGAAAGTGGCAGTGATAGTGAGGAGTGGTAGTGAAGAAAGTGACAATGAGTAGTAGTGAGGGAAAGTGGCAGTGATAGTGAGGAGTGGTAGTGAAGAAAGTGACAATGAGTAGTAGTGAGGGAAAGTGACAGTGATGGTGAGGAAGATTGTAGGGACTATGGTATTGATGATGAAATGACATGTTGAGGAAAGAGACAGTGTGAAAGGTGACTGTAGAAGTTGTAGGCGATTAAAACCCCTGTACACGTTGAATATGACGAAGGTGACGGGAAGAAAAATAAAATACTCGGAAAGGTGACAGGGAGGAGAGAGAGAGAGAGAACTAAAGATAAGAAAATTAATGTTAGAGAGAGAGAGAGAGAGAGAGAGAGAGAGAGAGAGGACCTGACTTCTGCTGACCGGCGACTAATTTGATAACAATGGCAACAACAAGTGCCGTCACCCCTTCCCCCTCCTCACTGTAGGGCAGGACAGATGCACATGGTTATAGGCACACCTGTAGAAGGGAACACATGGGTGAGTGCAGGGCACACTGTGTGGGCCAGGTGTAGGGAGAGGCAGGATATGGGGAAGGCAGATATGGAGAAGGAACAAGACATATTGTATAATCACGGCACACTTTGAGAGGGTGAGAGCTGGAAACACAGTGGGGTAGGTCTGAGGCAGGACACGGCCTGAACAAGGTGTGAGAGAAGACAGACAGAACAAATCGATGAAGTGTGTAGAACATATTTTAAAGACAACTTTAAGAATGTAGCTAAGATTTGTTTTGAAATCTTTAAATGGGGTCTAAGGTTTTTGTTATAATCAGTACGACAGCCATCAGCAATAGTGGTGTTCGTCGGTGGCGCGAGTGTGGGATTAAGGCGTCGTGAACTCAGTGTACGAAAGCGAAGTTGCAATGTGATTTGATTAAATCTTAACGTAGCAAAGCAACAATCCACATTAGCTCCGGACCTCCCTGAGGACGCGGGTGTATGGGCCAGAACACCATACTGTGCTGTGAAAATCTGATAATATATCGTATTTGGTGTCGTTTTTATTTTATTTATATTAAAATTTTTCATTCTGAATCACGCAGGTAGTGCATATATAATACGGCCTTGAAGTGTAGTAGATACATAAATGTGTAAGTGAAATAGTGATGATAAAAGAAAGAATGACATGGTTCAAGGCTGGGTATAGTCTGTGTGACCTTCTGGAAAGATCTTCGACGGTAACTTCTGTTGGAACATACCACTACCAGCGACCATTACCAGTTGCAACACACGTCACTGGTGAGAAGTGTTCTCTCCAATGATCTTTCTCCATGCTCCTGGCGTGTTGCGTCTCCACCACCTGTGAGAGAGGAACCTACTACACTATGGAGGGAGAGACAGGAATGGAAAAATTGGAAGGTGGTAATGCAGAGGGCACAGAGGAAGCGAGAGTAAAGAGGAGACATGGGGGCGACGATAAAGAGGACTCGCTCCTCATGAAGAAGCGGAGTGGCCGCGTGTGGGAGGACAATTTTACTGCCGGGGAAATTCTGGTGTTGGGAGGAGAGGACTTAAAGAGAGAGGACGACGGCGATGATAATGAATGGCAAGTGAAGAAGAAACGGAAGAAGCGAAAGAAGAACAGACATAAAAAACCGACGAATGAAGTTACTGAAGAGAAGAACGGCTTCAGCAAACTCAAGTCGAAGCTAAGAGGGATGAAGAAAGAGGAGAAGAAGGAGGAGAAAATATTCAGTTTATCGATGGTAGAGGAAGAGAATATCTTAGATGACCAGGAGGCCTTATCACAGGTCAGAGATGTCACTTCCTTGAGTCTCCTGTTACCCATGGAGGAGACTCACCGACGGGGAGGAGAAGACCCTCAGCAAGTATGGGAGGTGGTGAGTGTGAGTCGCTCCATAGCAAGAGAGAGCGAAGATAACCAGAGCGCCACAGCAAGATCCAGCTGGACTCTTCACGTGGCCGACGGCTCAAGGCAGCACTCTGGTGGAGGTGGCGTCATGGAGTTTGAATCGTGTGCTGACTACGCCGACGCTCTAGAGGTTTGTGAACTATTTTTTTTCCTTTTTCTTATGCAGAAAATTTTAGGTCATAGCTATAGCTGTGACCTTGACCTCGGCAGCTATGGTCTTGACCTTCATAATTGTGGGCTTGACCACAGCAATTGTGGCCTTGACTTCGGTAACTGTGAAATTGACCTCTGTAGCTGATAACTTGACCTCGGTAGCAGTGGCTTTGACCACCGAAACTATGGTCTTAGCTTCGGTAGCAGTGACCTTTACTGATCATATAGCTTGTGGGTGTTAGCCTTTGATTCGCTAAATTTTCACTGAACTTCATGCATGATTTTATTTAGGTATTTTAAATAATAAAAAAATCCGGCCATATCTTAACCTCTTCCCTCCCTTCAACACAGTCAGTTGCCCTTGGAACTCCTTGCGTGTTCCTCCCACAAGTAACACACGTGCTGACAGCAGTCTTGAGATGACCGCGACTGTGTCATGTTAGATCTTAGTTTATTTTGTTGTCTTGTCGTGGAGTTTATTTATATTTCTTTCATTTGGACATGCTTGAGATTTTATACTTACTGAACATTATCATTACTTACTCAACTGGTAAACACGCTGCCACCACGCAGACATGCCTCACACAACGTACTCTTGGCTTCAACAGTAAACGCCTCTTAAATTAGTTAGGTAGCTGGCAGAGTGGTTAGCACATGGATCTTAGTTATTTTATGATAATTCAGTTATATTGGAGGAATGAAGGGTGATAGACAAATTACAATTAATTAATATTTATTAAAATAAGTATTGTTAGCTTTAAACGTATTGAAACATCAGTTACAAAACTAAACTCTATTTTGCATTGAGTATCGTAATCACGGTGTGTGTGTGTGTGTGTGTGTGTGTATATAAGAAGCATCCAGGATTTAACAGTTGTTGTCTTTACTGAAGAAAATTCCTTTATCCACTAGTATAACATGAATTTATATAACTATAACAACTAAGAGCAACAGTAACAAATAATATAAGAGAAAACTTCAGCAGGATGGTTGATATGTAACTCATTCATGTTGTGGGAGATTTTGGGAGGTTGGTCATACCAGATAGGTTATTATTGCTGTGGGTCAAATTGTGTACATTTTTAAGGTGAGGAGAGTTGAATCGTGTTTATTTTTAAGGTGAGGAGAGTTGAATCGTGTTTATTTTTAAGGTGAGGAGAGTTGAATCGTGTTTATTTTTAAGGTGAGGAGAGTTGAATCGTGTTTATTTTTAAGGTGAGGTGAGTTGAATCGTGTTTATTTTTAAGGCTTTTACCTGTATTTCTTGCACCTGTACTTTCTTTACCTGTTCTACCTGTAATTGTTCTTCTTGCACTAGCTTTTCCTTTACCTGTTCTATCTGTAATTGTTCTTCCTTTACCTGTTCTATCTGTAATTGTTCTTCCTTTACCTGTTCTTCCCTTACCTGTTCTATCTTTAATTATTTTTCTTTTATCATGTTCTTCTTGTAATTGTTCTTCCTTTACCTGTTCTATCTGTAATTGTTTTTCTTGTACCTGTTTTTCCTTTACCTGTTCTACCTGCAATTGTTCTTCTTATACCTGTTCTTCCTTTACCTGTTCTACCTGTAATTGTTTTTGTTGTACTATGTTCTTCTTGTACCTGTTCTTCCTTTACCTGTTCTATCTTTAATTGTTCTTCTTGCACCTGTTCTTCCTTCACCTGCTCTACCTGTAATTGTTCTTCCTGTACCATGTTCTTCTTGTATCGGTGTTCCTGTACTATTTGTATCTCTAGCTGCTCTAGTGTTTCTGAAATGATAATAAAGTTATGTACAGCAGGGAATATTTCCTAACCTAACCTAACCTAACATGTTTATACTTGGAAAGGACTCATCACTCTTCTTCTTTAAAAATGGCCATTACTGTTACTTAGCCGGAATCATGCCTCACCTCCGTATCTGTTAGTTATAAAGGGATGATAGCTCTATATTTCTTAGCCTAAAAAAGGGGAGCCATAACCCTAAATTACAAGGCATTAGACCGTCTCAAA
Source organism: Homarus gammarus (assembly GCA_958450375.1). Taxonomy (NCBI): domain Eukaryota; kingdom Metazoa; phylum Arthropoda; class Malacostraca; order Decapoda; family Nephropidae; genus Homarus; species Homarus gammarus. Next base: position 736,495 of record CAUDMG010003255.1, read on the forward strand.
AGGTCTGGGACTAATTTTTTTAGTTGTACAGCAGGCCGCCACTCCGGTACACACAGGTGCATAACGCAGACTTATTACTGAACTAGACCGTCATATTTATGATACGAAACAACACGAAAGATTTACCAGGATTTGGCCAAGTTTTTCTTTATAGAACGGAAATTACAGTACAGATGGATGTATGGAGTGACGGGCTGACAGACGGGCTGGCGGGCTGACAGACGGATAGAGATAATACTTTAACCCCCTGCCCCGTATTTTATGTTAAAACAACAACACTTGCCAGTAAGAGTGAGGAACCTCCGTCCGTCAATACAACCTCTGGTACACGAGATGGCTGGTGATCACAGCACATCCTTGTTGCGGGTATAGGAAGCACGTGGGGGAGGAGAGGATGAAGAGGGAGTGTGTCTTAGGTTCAGGAGGCGTGGTTTTGTCTGCGTGTGTGTGTGTGTGTGTGTGTGTGTGTGTGTGTGTGTGTGTGTGCGTGCTTGGTAGGGCGGGAGAGTGGGTAGTAGGGGAAATGGTGAGGGCATGAGTGGTTAATTTCTACATTTTCTGAAGGAGTATATGTGTGAGAGACAGGTACTTACACTAGGCTATAAGGTCGTGCATGCTAGGTTTCAACAGCTTTAGACGGGCGGGCATGACTGTTAGATGTCAGTGAATGTCTGATTAGGTTAGTAAACTTCCTCGAATAGTTTAAAAAGGAGTGGTCATATGGGTACCGGAGGGCGTGTGTCTCGGGTTCTGCAACTTGAGGAGGGCGTGGGAGTGTGGGCGCGGAGACGAGGAAGGCGCGCATATTAATTGGAATAGAAATGAGAGAGCGTAAACAAAGTGGACGTGTAGGGTTTCAGAAAGGACGTGGTGGGGGTAGTGTGGTGGTGGTGAGGACGTGGTGGGGGTAGTGTAGTGGTGGTGAGGACGTGGTGGGGGTAGTGTGGTGGTGGTGAGGACGTGGTGGGGGTAGTGTAGTGGTGGTGAGGACGTGGTGGGGGTAGTGTGGTGGTGGTGAGGACGTGGTGGGGGTAGTGTGGTGGTGGTGAGGACGTGGTGGGGGTAGTGTAGTGGTGGTGAGGACGTGGTGGGGGTAGTGTAGTGGTGGTGAGGACGTGGTGGGGGTAGTGTGGTGGTGGTGAGGACGTATGAGGGGGTAGTGTAGTGGTGGTGAGGACGTGGTGGGGGTAGTGTGGTGGTGGTGAGGACGTGGTGGGGGTAGTGTAGTGGTGGTGAGGACGTGGTGGGGGTAGTGTGGTGGTGGTGAGGACGTATGAGGGGGTAGTGTAGTGGTGGTGAGGACGTGTGAGGGGGTAGTGTAGTGGTGGTGGTAGTGTAGTGATGGTGAGGACGTGTGAGGGGGTAGTGTAGTGGTGGTGAGGACGTGGTGGGGGTAGTGTGGTGATGGTGAGGACGTATGAGGGGGTAGTGTAGTGGTGGTGAGGACGTGGTGGGGGTAGTGTGGTGGTGGTAAGGACGTGGTGGGGGTAGTGTAGTGGTGGTGAGGACGTGGTGGGGGTAGTGTGGTGGTGGTGAGGACGTATGAGGGGGTAGTGTAGTGGTGGTGAGGACGTGTGAGGGGGTAGTGTAGTTGTGGTGAGGACGTGGTGGGGGTAGTGTAGTGATGGTGAGGACGTGTGAGGGGGTAGTGTAGTGGTGGTGAGGACGTGTGAGGGGGTAGTGTAGTGGTGGTGAGGACGTGGTGGGGGTAGTGTAGTGGTGGTCAGGACGTGTGAGGGGGTAGTGTAGTGGTGGTGAGGACGTGGTGGGGGTAGTGTAGTGGTGGTGAGGACGTGTGAGGGGGTAGTGTAGTGGTGGTGAGGACGTGGTGGGGGTAGTGTAGTGGTGGTCAGGACGTGTGAGGGGGTAGTGTAGTGGTGGTGAGGACGTGGTGGGGGTAGTGTGGTGATGGTAAGGACGTGGTGGGGGTAGTGTAGTGATGGTGAGGACGTGTGAGGGGGTAGTGTAGTGGTGGTGAGGACGTGGTGGGGGTAGTGTGGTGGTGGTGAGGACGTGGTGGGGGTAGTGTAGTGGTGGTGAGGACGTGGTGGGGGGTAGTGTGGTGGTGGTGAGGACGTATGAGGGGGTAGTGTAGTGGTGGTGAGGACGTGTGAGGGGGTAGTGTAGTGGTGGTGAGGACGTGGTGGGGGTAATGTAGTGATGGTGAGGACGTGTGAGGGGGTAGTGTAGTGGTGGTGAGGACGTGGTGGGGGTAGTGTGGTGATGGTAAGGACGTGGTGGGGGTAGTGTAGTGATGGTGAGGACGTGTGAGGGGGTAGTGTAGTGGTGGTGAGGACGTGGTGGGGGTAGTGTAGTGGTGGTGAGGACGTGGTGGGGGTAGTGTAGTGGTGGTCAGGACGTGTGAGGGGGTAGTGTAGTGGTGGTGAGGACGTGGTGGGGGTAGTGTGGTGATGGTAAGGACGTGGTGGGGGTAGTGTAGTGATGGTGAGGACGTGTGAGGGGGTAGTGTAGTGGTGGTGAGGACGTGGTGGGGGTAGTGTAGTGATGGTGAGGACGTGGTGGGGGTAGTGTAGTGGTGGTGAGGACGTGTGAGGGGGTAGTGTGGTGGTGGTGAGGACGTATGAGGGGGTAGTGTAGTGGTGGTCAGGACGTGTGAGGGGGTAGTGTAGTGGTGGTCAGGACGTGTGAGGGGGTAGTGTAGTGGTGGTCAGGATGTGAGAGGGGGTAGTGTAGTGGTGGTGAGGACGTGGTGGGGGTAGTGTGGTGGTGGTGAGGACGTATGAGGGGGTAGTGTAGTGGTGGTGAGGACGTGGTGGGGGTAGTGTGGTGATGGTAAGGACGTGGTGGGGGTAGTGTAGTGATGGTGAGGACGTGTGAGGGGGTAGTGTAGTGGTGGTGAGGACGTGTGAGGGGGTAGTGTGGTGGTGGTGAGGACGTATGAGGGGGTAGTGTAGTGGTGGTCAGGAAGTGTGAGGGGGTAGTGTAGTGGTGGTCAGGACGTGTGAGGGGGTAGTGTAGTGGTGGTCAGGACGTGTGAGGGGGTAGTGTAGTGGTGGTGAGGACGTGGTGGGGGTAGTGTGGTGGTGGTGAGGACGTGGTGGGGGTAGTGTAGTGGTGGTGAGGACGTGGTGCGGTGGTGGCCCACAAGTGCTTCCTACTCCCCCCCACCCCCCCACCTACACACACATAAATATTTTTCAGGTTGTAAAGCTTCTCAAAACACAACCTCAGAGCTTGTCAGTTCCCTCCTCTCTCCTCTCTCTTACAAATCCCCCATCCCCTCAGGCCTCCCTCCTTTTACTTACCCGTGGGGTAGTGAGGGCAGCAGGAAGGAAGGAAGGAAGGAAGGAAAGAAGGACAGGGAGACTGGAGAAGGAGGGGATTGGGGAAAGACTGGAGGAAAAGGGGACTGTGGTGTAAGAATGATAAGGAACAGGTTGGGGTGTAATATCGGTTGGGGGGGATGGGTTATGTGGAATTACTGTAGGGTGCTGTAATTATCTGCAACGTTGCACGTATATCGAGCAGTGGTCCTCCCCACCCTGTTATATGGCAGCGAGACATGAGTCACATACAGGAGGCACCTCAAGGCACTTGAAAACTTTCATCAAAGTAGTCTACGTTCCATCCACCGAGTTCGCTGGAAAGACAAGAGAACAAATGCCAGTATTCTTGCTGACACCAACTGTACTGTAGGAGCATTGAGGCGACCATTATCCATGAACAACTAAGCTGGACTGGCCATGTTCCCGCATGGACGACAGTAGACTGCCAAAGCAGCTACTTTACAGTCACCTAACGAATAGTAAACGTAACACCGGCGGGCAACTGAAAAGGTAAAAGAATAGTCTTAAGACAAACCTGAAAAAATGCCGAATTGACCCTCTCACCTGGGAGTTGATTACTCCACATCGTAACGCTTGGAGGAGCACCACAGGCGAAGGTGTCAATACTTTCGAGTTAGCCCGGCTGCATAACGAGGCAGACAAGCTCCAACACCGGAAAGACGCTGTCACCGCCCCTTCCGCACTAGATGCAGCCCTCCACATGTGCACCATCTGTGAAAAACTCTGCCGGTCCCGTATCGACCTCTTTAGTCACCTCAGAACTCACCAATGAAGGTGATATCCCTAATAACTCATATCATTTTATCAAAGCTGGATGATCGTCATACTCGATTCCGAGTGACAGCAAAGTAGTAGTAGGATACAACCTTAGCATACACAGTGTGCTTGGATCTATCTCTAAAAGGTTCTATTTTTTTAGTCTAAGACATAGTGTTGGAGTGTGTGGCCATATGTCTGGCCACACACTTTACATTTAGTTTTGTTCACATCTCCCTGAGGGGCATACTGCCAGAGATCCTTATATCCCAACCTTAGTCTAGCGGTTGCAACATCTAGTGATCTTGTTACTTGCTCCATATACATGTTTTACGTGATACATCTCATCATGGTAAACAATAGATTGACTAGCGCCTGTTTGCACTTGTCTACTGGCTTCAAATTCATCAGCAATTTCTTTTCTCATTACAGTTTTAACGGTTCTGTTTGACAGTCCTAGATTGTACTCAACATTGTCATTGTTGGATGTGAGTTTAGCTAACGCATCAACTCTTATTATGTTCGCTAATGCCTATGTGAGAGGGGACCCAGAGCAGCATGATCCTGATACCCCCGTCCCCTGTACCTCACTTGCCATACAACAGCTAACCCGCGAATGTAATGATAGTTTAAATTCCCTTAAATATGTAGCTAGGTACAACCCACATTATTGCACTAATATCAGAATTGTTAAAACAATATACCTGCCCTAGAGGCTATATAAGATCTGTGATAGATTACCACACACCAGTCCTGGCTCTTCGTGACGGGAAAGGTATTGACAAGCTCGAAAAAACAAAATAAAACCTTTAGAATTATTTTAGTCTCCCATGAACACTAAAGTGCTTAATATGAGGAAAGAACTTGGTACACCCAATGTCAAAGATAAAATAATTGAAGTCAACCTCATGATAGCCCTGAGGCCTTTGCGTGGTGATCCAGATAAAATTGCTTCTAAGAAACTGCTAGAATATATGAGTCATGAAGCTGGTGAATCTGAATGGATCCAAACTACAGCTACACATATGAGGATGTTTGGACAAGACCATCTGTACAAAGCTGAGACACAGCAGCACTTCCTACCACCCTGACCTAGCTTGGAGAAGGACGTGGCCCTAAGTGCTCGTGTTAGTGACCATAGGAAATGGCCGCCGTGGATCGTTGTGTTGTGGGGGAAGAGGGACGATGTGTGAGGAAAGACGACCCCCCTGGCCACTCTGTTAAGTCAGCTGGAGCAGTTGAGGAGAGAGATGGACGTTTTAAAGGGGGAGAATGAAGCTCTCAGGACACCTGCGAAGGAGGGTCAGGAGGAGCAGGGGTGGAGAGTGGTTGTCTTCAAGGGGACTAGGGTCAGACTGAGGAAAGCTGACCAGGGTGTGGAGTGCAGTAACCCCTACCAAGCGTTGAAGGAAGCTGGCGAGGAAGAGAAGAGGCAGGACGGTGTGGTGCCAGGAGAGAAAAGGGCAGTTGTTCGAACCCTGCCCAGTGGTAAGGTCGTGGTAGTTGGGGACTGTATGTATATTATGTATGCTGGATTATATATATCATGTATGTATATTATGTATGTGCTCCATTTATGTATTATTTATTCAGCCTAGCTAGCAGCGTGTGGCAATGTTATTACCATATCCCACACGCTTAATTAATGTGCCTGGCGACGTATGGAAGCTGCTAATGTATCACTTGCCATACGTCGCCTATAGCAGTTGACAAGGAGCCTAGCCAGGGAGACCGCTGCTCTCCTCTGTGTACATACTCTTATCCAGTAAACCGAACCTACAAAACTATACAGGTGTTTGTGTTCTCTCCTGTATATAGAACTTATTATTCAGAACCTAACAGGGACAGTCAGGTGAGGTTCTTAGATAGGACTTTTTGTGCAAGAGATAGGAAACGTAAGACTAGGGCGTGTTTTTTCTGGGGCTGGGATAGGGCATGGGGCTGAGAGGATAGTTAGGGTTTTGTCAGGGGAGGGTACCAAGCCAGTAGTGTGTCTTAGTGTAGGAGGTAACGACATAGGAAGGGTTAGGAGTGAGAAACTTTTCAGGAGGTATAGGGAGGCGCTGGGGAAGGTTAGAGATAGGGGAGGGATCCCGATAGTATGTGGTGTCTTGCCTAGAAGAGGACTTTGCGGTGAATGGCTGTCCAGTGCAATTGCTATAAATTGCCGACTGGAAAAACATTGTGCAAGCAATGGTTGGGCGTTCATTGATAACTGATAACCATTCCATGGCAACGACTACCTGTACAGTCGTGATGGAGTACACTTGTCTGAACAGAACAGAACAGAAAAATGCTAGTGACAGGGGGGAAGGAGGTTCAGAGGAAGAATAAAGGGGGGGTTCGCCAGAGAGAGGTCAGGGTATGTGGGAGTCAAAAAACAAGCAGGTCCTGGGGAGTAAAATTGGTTACTCAGGACAAGGGGTAAAACAAGACCAGGGAAAGGTAAGTTTAAATGTATACTATACAAACAGTAGGAGCGTTAGAAATAAAATAGACTTGCTGAGAGCGGTTGTATGTACCGAGAATGTAGACGTCATAGCAATCACCGACACTTGGATGAATCTGGCGAGCAAGAACTTTTTATCAGGGTACCACGTAGAAGGGTACAACCTTTTTCACGAGGACAGGGAAGGTAGGAAGGGGGGAGGGGTCGCACTCTTTGTCAGAGATACATTAAAATGTTATATTTATAATTCAATGAAGGGTGAAATAGGAACCGAGTTTGTATGGGTAGAAATTGTGGAAGGAAGAGAAAAACTAATTATGGGAGTGATTTACAGGCCCCCCAAGTCTTGGGAAAGATGCAGCTTAGCCCATATGGCAGGAGATGAGTAGGGCAGGAAAATACAACAACCTGTGCATTATAGGGGATTTCAACTTCAGAAATATTGACTGGGACAACATTATAGGTGACTATGAATCTGAAGACTTCCTAGATGCAGTACAGGACAATTTTTTAAAACAACTAATTACAGAACCTACTAGAGGTGTCAATATATTAGACCGAGTATTAACAAATAAAGAAAATATTATTAGAGATATCACAATAGGGGAAGAGTTAGGGAACAGTGATCACAGAGAAATCAGGTTCACCCTAAATTGGGAAACGAAAAACAATGACAATATGGTCAGAGTCCCAGACATTCGATCGGCGAATTATGGGGGTTTAAGAGGGTACCTAGGTGCGGTCGCCAGGGAGCAGTCAGGTCAGTCCCCAGTTGAACCGGTGAGGTCACCGGCGACACAACAATGGATCATGACTATAATATATTCACTAGTTTACTACGTAAAGCACAGGAACAAAATATACCATACAGAAAAATTAGGTCAAATAAGAATGAGCCAAGTGGATGATCAAAAAAATTAAACATGACATTGGAATAAAGAAATGAATTTATAAGAAATTAAAGGGAGGGGAGGAGCATCTCAGAAATAGGTATGATGAACTATCTAGGAATGTTAAGAAAAATATAAGGAAGGCAAAGAGGGACTATGAAATCAGGATAGCAAGAGAATCCAAGGCGAATCCCAAGGGATTTTTCCAGGTATATAGCACAAAAGTCAAGGAAAAAAGTGGAGCCCCTTAAAGTCAGAGAGAGGGGACGTGATCGAAAATAAGCAAAGCATTAAACAGCTACTTCTTATCAGTTTTCACAGAAGAAATTCACGAGGAAAATGCCAAAGGTGGAACTGATATTTCGGGGAAATGAAGAAGAGAAATTAAAGAATATCACTATCAGAAAAGAGGATGTTCTTAAGACAAATAAATTAAAGAAAGCAAAATCACCAGGGCCGGATGAAATTTTCCCTCGAGTTTTGAAAGAGTGTAAGGAATAGATTAGCGACCCCTCGTAAATTTATTTACAAAATCATTAGACACGGGAGTTGCGCCAAACTTGTGGAAGCAGGCAAATGAAGTACTCATATTCAAAAGGGGAGACAGAGCATCAGCGTCAAATTACCGGCCGATTAGTTTGACGTCAGTAGTGGGGAAATTTCTTGAATCAATTATAGCAAATAGCATCCGATCGCATTTAGAGAAAAGCAAATTAATCTACGACTCTCAACAATGGTTTACAAAGGGAAAATCTTGTCTAACAAATCTGCTGACGTTTTATAGGAAAGTCTTCGAGGTAGTAGATAATGACGAAAATTACGATGTTATTTACTTAGACTTGAGCAAAGCGTTTGACAGTACCGCATCAGAGGCTTCTGAGAAAAGTTAAGGCTCATGGTCCCGAGGGGGAAAGTTTGAAATTGGATAAAATCACGACTCACCGATAGAACACAGAGGTTTTTTAGTTAACAAATTTATTGATAAAGCTTGGAGGACAGTTTGCCTATTCTGAGTAATTCAGTCAGGTCTTGACACTGAGGGTGGTATCACTTCTCACTGCCACACAGGACAGAGGTTCATACAGAAAGAAATACATCATATTCATTACAGTGTATATATATATATATATATATATATATATATATATATATATATATATATATATATATATATATATATATATATATATATTATATATATATGTATGTATGTATGTATGTATGGGGGGGGGGGGGTTAGACGGAAGTGAGAGCGTCGCTGCTACCAGCGACGCTGGCTTAGATTCTACCCAGCCGTCATTACAGTCACTACCTCCCCGCTGTTCGTCAAATTCTGGCTGTGATCTCATCAAAGGTTCTGGACTCGTGGGCTATGTCCCCAGACCTTCACCTGTCGTCTGTCAATCTCTGGAACCCATACCACTGCCTCGGCTGCCACGACCGTCAGCATCTCCTCCGTGTGCCCCGGTGTTTCTCCTGCTATATCAAGACATCGGCCACTGTCGCTCGAGTGAGAAGCTGAACGGACTTTCCCCCTGAGAGTGGATCACTGTGTTCCAGAACCTTCCCCAGGGCCGTTGCCGAAGGAAACATCTGCTCTCTGTTTGATTCTAGTGTTGTTTGATTCCATTAATTGCTGACTCCCTTTTATTGTTTGATTCTATCAGTTGTTGACTCCCATTAATTGTTTGATTCCATTAATTGCTGACTCCCATTAATTGTTTCATTCCATTAACTGTTGACTGCTTTAATTGTTTGACTCCCGTAATTGTTATTTCATGTTTGTTGAGTGGTGTCAGAGTTTTGTGATATATTTTTATCGTAAAGAGATGTCAATCTCAAACGGTTGTTTGTTATTCCTCAGAAAACCATGGTCCTTGACTTTCCTTTTTTAAGATCCCGATTAGGTTGGTAAGGGATTTCTATCCCTAAGTCCCAGGCCTTTACAATACACACACACACACACATATATATGTATATATATATATATATATATATATATATATATATATATATATATATATATATATATATATATATATATATATATACGTACACATAAACATACCTACATATATATACATAGATCAGATTCATGTGGGTGATGTCACTGTTCACTCCCATGCAGGACAGAGGTTCGTACACACCAGCGTAGATGGTGTTTAATCTGAGTGGGGCTATGTAACCAATGGGGTTGTCCAGGGGTCAGTACTGGGCCCACTCTTGCTCATAATCTCCATAAACGATCTAGATACTGGGATCAGCAGCAGTGACATGAGCAAGTTAGCGGATGACACCAAAATAGGGCGGCTGATTAATTCAGGGTAGGATGCAAATGTACTACAGGAGGATTTAAATAAATTGCAGGAGTGGTCAGAAAAATTGCAAATGAAATTCAACACCAGCAAGTGCAGCGTACTTAACACTGGAAGAACAAATGCTGTCAATGTATACAGCCTTAAAAACATCAACTTAGAGAAGTCGACTTGTGAAAGAGACTTAGAGGTACTTATAAGCCCGGACCTACGGCCTAGAAAACAGTGCGTTAATGTTCGAAATAAGGCAAACAGAGTATTAGGTTTTATGTCTAGAAGTGAAAGTAATAAATGTGCAGAGGTCATATTGCCACTACTGTATATCTTGCGCTAGTCAGGCTGCACCTCGATTATGCTGTTCAGTTCTGGTGCCCTTATTATAGAATGGATATCAATTCACTGGAGTCGGTGCAGGGAAGAATGATGAAAATTATTCGGAACTTAGAAACCTTCCACATGAATATAGATTAAAGAAGCTAAACTTGCATTCCCCAGAAAAACGAAGAGTGCGGTGAGATATGATAGAAGTATTTAAGTAGGTGAAAGGAATCAATAAAGGAGATATAGATAAAATTCTTTTAATATCCGAGCAGGATAGGACTCGTAGCAACGGATTTAAGTTGGATAAGTTAAGGTTTAGGAGGGAGATAGGAAGGAACTGGTTCACAAATAGGGTGGTAGACGAGTGGAACAAGCTTGGCAACTTTGTAGTAGGTGCTGGAATGCTGGAAAATTTTAAAAGGAGGCTAGATAGATTCATGGATGATAGAGAGTGGTAGTAACCCTCGACAGGAGCTGCTATGCACAGGCCAACCCGCCTAAACGACTGACCACACATAATCCTTATCTCCGATACACTACCAAAGAACATCACACAGACCATCTATAGATTCTATACTGACAGTCTCTTAACACTGTCTGTGGGAGGGCTGGAAGTGCTGTCATTGTGACTCAGCCTAACGGTAATGTAATATAGAAAGGAGCTAGAATTAGTAACTGGGCATCCACTCTAACAAACTGAACTATTTGCCATACTCACAGCCCTGAAGCTTGTTGAAGGCACTGCCACTGACAGTCTCATCATCACTGACTCCTTATCCTCACTACTTACTCTTGAGGTGTAGTGTAGAGGAGGAGGAAGGAGGAGTAGGCGTAGGGGGGGGGGGGAGGAAGGAGGAGTAGGCGTAGGGAAGGGGGAAGGTGGAAGGAGGCGCAGAGGAGGAGAGGAGAAAGTATAGAGGAGGAGGAGAAGGGTAAACAGGGGGGTGGGTAGAGAGAAGTGGGCGAGAGAGGAAGGGAATGGGAAGGGAGGGAGCGAAAGGGAAGCAAAAGAAGCGGGAGGGAGGAGGGAGAGAAAGGGGTGCTCTATCATTAGAAGGGGTTGGAAGAGGTGAGGCCAGGCTGAAATGAGATAATAGGTGAGAAAGGATGTGATGGGAGAGGTAAGAGGGACAAGGAAATTAAATTAAATAAGAGAGGGAGAATAGCTAATGGTGAAGTGGGGGAGGAGGTGGAGTTAGTAAGGATGATAGTAGCAGAGCGTATAACAGTTGATGTCATAAGCAGCTGTTTGCGCAGCTGGACAAACTACGACCAGCTCTAACACACACACAGGCTGTCTCAGATCACCTCTTGTTCCTAAACTAATTTCTAAGAGAACATTTCCAAGTTTGTTTACGCCTCTCCGTGTTGTTGTTATTCTTCCTGTCTTTCTCGTATCCCCTTGTTTGTATTGCTCCTGTTTTTTGGTTTTTTTCATCTTTCGTTTACCACGCTCTTCCCGGCCTTGAGAGCTGCACCTCGCACTGTGTCCCTCTCTCCACCCATCCCTGCCTAGATTCACACCCCAAGACTATAGTATGCCAACTTCAGCTCCACCCAACACACCTCTGTCTCACAGGTCTTTATACGATCACTGCTACAGTACTATATCCCTCTCTTTCCTACTTGTCCACCGTGATAAATGTTGCGAGTACGTAGAAGAAACAAATTAAAAAAAAATTATTTACATACTGTACGTGAGCTGAAACATACAGTACGTATGTATTTGTACATACACACACACACACACACACCACCATACTCACGCTCTGGCTCCACAATATCACATTTCATTTCTTGAGTTTCACATCTTGAAATTGGCCCAGTTTTTGTTCAGTGTTGTTCTGGCATATCATTTAACATAATTCACGGTGTTAGGTGGTGGCGGGAGAGAGTTTCTCGCACTACGAGCGTTTGGGTATATCAAATGGCTTCACGATGGGGAAAGGTAACCACTACAGGAGCAATTTTATCTGAAATTACTGTAAAGAAAATATACGTGGCCTCGTGCACACACACACACACACACACACAGTTATAACGTTGAAGTAATGTCCATCTCTTGAGGAGAACAGTAGTCTTCGTATAATAATTTTTTTTTTTTCGTTTATTCTTCGGTTTTATATTTTAGTTAGCACACGAAATAAGAATTGGTACATTTTCGCTCTCTCTTAATAATTTATTCGTTGTTAATGAAATATTTAGATCATGACTATTAATAACGGACGTAATAAAAGGGGCGCCCACACTCACATACGCTCATAGCAGCACGCCCACAGCCGTTATGACTAGAGCCGAAAGAGGAAACTCAAAACTGATCCTATGATAAACCCGTCAGCTGGGAAATAACAGTAATTCGTCTCAAATCGTTACACCCTGAACGGTCATCTTCAAAGATGCCCTATGGGTGGGTGGGTTGGGGGTGGTGACACTACGAGTGCCACGGGTGTGGCTCCACTATTACTGGGTTAACCGAAAAACAGTCAGTTTGGCTCAGGGTGGGCTGACCCACGGGGGCCGTCCAGTAGTCACTGGCATGGTAAACTTGGTGAGTGTTTTTCTGCAATCGTTTGGGTATACAGTGAAGCTTGCCAGGGTAGTGGTGGGTGAGGTGTGGTGGTGGTGGTTGAGGGTGGTGGTGAATGAGGCTGGTGGTGGTGGTTGAGGGTGGTGGTGGGTGAGAGTGGTGGTTGAGAGTGGTGGTGGTTGAGGGTGGTGGTGGGTGAGAGTGGTGGTTGAGGGTGGTGGTGGTGGGTGGTGGTTGAGGGTAGTGGTGGGTGAGGTGTGGGGGTGGTGGTTGAGGGTGGTGGTGAGCGAGGCTGGTGGTGGTGGTTGAGGGTGGTGGTGGTGGTTTAGGATTGTGGTGGCTGAAGGTGATGGTTGAGAGTGGTGGTGGATGAGGGTGGTGGTGGTAGGTGATGGTGGTGGTGAGTGAGGGTAGTGGTGGTGGGTGAGGGTGGTGGTGGTGGTGGGTGAGGGTGGTGAGTGAGGGTGGTGAGTGAGAGTGGAGGTGGTAGTGGCGGTGAGTGAGGGTGGTGGTGGTGGTTTAGGATTGTGGTGGCTGAAGGTGATGGTTGAGAGTGGTGGTGGATGAGGGTGGTGGTGGTAGGTGATGGTGGTGGTGAATGAGGCTGGTGGTGGTGGTTGAGGGTGGTGGTGGTGGTTTAGGATTGTGGTGGCTCAAGGTGATGGTTGAGAGTGGTGGTGGATGAGGGTGGTGGTGGTAGGTGATGGTGGTGGTGAGTGAGGGTAGTGGTGGTGGGTGAGGGTGGTGGTGGTGGTGGGTGAGGGTGGTGAGTGAGGGTGGAGGTGGTAGTGGCGGTGAGTGAGGGTGGTGGTGGTGGGTGAGGGTGGTGGTGGTTGAGGGTGGTGGTGGTGGTGGTGGTTGAGGGTGGTGGTGGTGGTGGTTTAGGATTGTGGTGGTTTAGGATTGTGGTGGCTGAAGGTGATGGTTGAGAGTGGTGGTGGATGAGGGTGATGGTGGTAAGTGATGGTGGTGGTAAGTGAGGGTAGTGGTGGTGGGTGAGGGTAGTGGTGGTGGGTGAGGGTGGTGGTGGTGGTGATGAGTGAGGGTAGTGGTGGTGGGTGAGGGTAGTGGTGGTGGTGGTGAGTGAGGGTGGTGGTGAGTGAGGCTGGTGGTGGTGGTGGTGGTGAGTGAGGGTGGTGGTGGTGGTTGAGGGTGGTGGTGGTGGTGGTGGTGAGTGAGGGTGGTGGTGGTGGTTGAGGGTGGTGGTGGTGAGTGAGGGTGGTGGTGAGTGAGGGTGGTGGTGAGTGAGGGTGGTGGTGGTGGTGGTGGTGAGTGAGGGTGGTGGTGGTGGTGGTTGAGGGTGGTGGTGAGTGAGGGTGGTGGTGGTGGTGGTGAGTGAGGGTGGTGGTGGTGGTTGAGGGTGGTGGTGGTGGTGGTGAGTGAGGGTGGTGGTGAGTGAGGGTGGTGGTGGTGGTGGTGGTTGAGGGTGGTGGTGAGTGAGGGTGGTGGTGGTGGTGGTGGTGGTGGTGAGTGAGTGAGGGTGGTGGTGGTGGTGAGTGAGGGTGGTGGTGAGTGAGGGTGGTGGTGGTGGTTGAGGGTGGTGATGAGTGAAGGTGGTGGTTGAGGGTGGTGGTGAGTGAGGGTGGTGGTGAGTGAGGGTGGTGATGAGTGAGGGTGGTGGTGGTGGTGGTGGTGGTGGTGAGTGAGGGTGGTGGTGGTGGTTCAGGGTGGTGGTGAGTGAGGGTGGTGGTGAGTGAGGGTGGTGGTGGTGGTGGTGGTGAGTGAGGGTGGTGGTGGTGAGTGAGGGTGGTGGTGGTGGTGAGTGAGGGTGGTAGTGAGTGAGGGTGGTGGTGAGGGTGGTGGTGGTGTGGTGGTGGTGGTGGTGGTTGAGGGTGGTGGTGGTGGTGGTGAGTGAGGGTGGTGGTGAGTGAGGGTGGTGGTGGTGGTGGTTGAGGGTGGTGGTGAGTGAGGGTGGTGGTGGTGGTGGTGGTGGTGGTGAGTGAGTGAGGGTGGTGGTGGTGGTGAGTGAGGGTGGTGGTGAGTGAGGGTGGTGGTGGTGGTTGAGGGTGGTGATGAGTGAAGGTGGTGGTTGAGGGTGGTGGTGAGTGAGGGTGGTGGTGAGTGAGGGTGGTGATGAGTGAGGGTGGTGGTGGTGGTGGTGGTGGTGGTGAGTGAGGGTGGTGGTGGTGGTTCAGGGTGGTGGTGAGTGAGGGTGGTGGTGAGTGAGGGTGGTGGTGGTGGTGGTGGTGAGTGAGGGTGGTGGTGGTGGTTGAGGGTGGTGGTGAGTGAGGGTGGTGGTGGTGGTGAGATGGGGTGGTGGTGAGTGAGGGTGGTGGTGGTGAGTGAGGGTGGTGGTGGTGGTTGAGGGTGGTGGTGAGTGAGGGTGGTGGTGGTGGTGGTGAGTGAGGGTGGTAGTGAGTGAGGGTGGTGGTGAGTGAGGGTGGTGGTGAAATGAGGGTGGTGGTGGTGGTTGAGGGTGGTGGTGAGTGAGGGTGGTGGTGAGTGAGGGTGGTGGTGAGTGAGGGTGGTGGTGGTGGTTGAGGGTGGTGGTGAGTGAGGGTGGTGGTGAGTGAGGGTGGTGGTGGTGGTTGAGGGTGGTGGTGGTGGTGAGTGAGAGTGGTGGTGAGTGAGGGTGGTTGTGAGTGAGGGTGGTGGTGAGTGAGGGTGGTGGGTGAGTGAGGGTGGTGGTGAGTGAGGGTGGTGGTGAGTGAGGGTGGTGGTGGTGGTTGAGGGTGGTGGTGGTGGTTGAGGGTGGTGGTGAGTGAGGGTGGTGGTGAGTGAGGGTGGTGGTGGCGGTTGAGGTGTGGTGGTGGTGGTGAGTGAGGGTGGTGGTGAGTGAGGGTGGTGGTGGTGGTTGAGGGTGGTGGTGAGTGAGGGTGGTGGTGGTGAGGGTGGTGGTGGTGGTTGAGGGTGGTGGTGGTGGTGAGTGAGAGTGGTGGTGAGTGAGGGTGGTTGTGAGTGAGGGTGGTGGTGAGTGAGGGTGGTGGGTGAGTGAGGGTGGTGGTGGTTGAGGGTGGTGGTGAGTGAGGGTGGTGGTGGTGGTTGAGGGTGGTGGTGAGTGAGGGTGGTGGTGAGTGAGGGTGGTGGTGGCGGTTGAGGTGTGGTGGTGGTGGTGAGTGAGGGTGGTGGTGAGTGAGGGTGGTGGTGAGTGAGGGTGGTGGGTGAGTGAGGGTGGTGGTGAATGAGGGTGGTGGTGGTGGTTGAGGGTGGTGGTGAGTGAGGGTGGTGGTGGTGGTGGTGGTGGTGGTGATGAGTGAGGGTGGTGGTGGGTGGTGGTGGTGGTGGGGGGTGGTGGTGGTGGTGTGAGGGTGGTGGTGAGTGAGGGTGGTGGTGGTGGTGAGTGAGGGTGGTAGTGAGTGAGGGTGGTGGTGGTGGTGAGTGAGGGTGGTAGTGAGTGAGGGTGGTGGTGAGTGAGGGTGGTGGTGGTGGTGGTGGTGGTGAGTGAGGGTGGTGGTGGTGGTGGTTGAGGGTGGTGGTGAGTGAGGGTGGTGGTGGTGGTGGTGGTGGTGGTGAGTGAGTGAGGGTGGTGGTGGTGGTGGTGAGTGAGGGTGGTGGTGAGTGAGGGTGGTGGTGAGTGAGGGTGGTGGTGGTGGTTGAGGGTGGTGATGAGTGAGGGTGGTGGTTGAGGGTGGTGGTGAGTGAGGGTGGTGGTGAGTGAGGGTGGTGATGAGTGAGGGTGGTGGTGGTGGTGGTGGTGGTGGTGAGTGAGGGTGGTGGTGGTGGTTGAGGGTGGTGGTGAGTGAGGGTGGTGGTGAGTGAGGGTGGTGGTGGTGGTGAGTGAGGGTGGTGGTTTGAGGGTGGTGGTGAGTGAGGGTGGTGGTGGTGGTGGTGGTGAGTGAGGGTGGTAGTGAGTGAGGGTGGTGGTGAGTGAGGGTGGTGGTGGTGGTGAGTGAGGGTGATGGTGGTGGGTGGTGGGGTGAGTGGTGGGTGGAGTGGGGTGGTGGGTGAGGGTGGTGGTGGTGGGTTGGTGAGTGGGGTGGTGGGGGTGGTGGTGAGTGAGGGTGGTGGTGGTGGTGGGTGGTGGTGAGTGGGGTGGTGGTGTGGTGAGGGTGGTGGTGGTGAGTGAGGGTGGTGGTGGGGTGGTGTGAGGGGGTGGTGGTGGGGGGTGGGGTGGTGAGGGTGGTGGGGTGGGGGTGGTTGGTTGAGGGTGGTGGTGAGTGAGGGTGGTGGTGAGTGAGGGTGGTGGTGGCGGTTGAGGTGTGGTGGTGGTGGTGAGTGAGGGTGGTGGTGAGTGAGGGTGGTGGTGAGTGAGGGTGGTGGGTGAGTGAGGGTGGTGGTGAGTGAGGGTGGTGGTGAGTGAGGGTGGTGGTGGTGGTTGAGGGTGGTGGTGAGTGAGGGTGGTGGTGGTGGTGGTGGTGGTGATGATGAGTGAGGGTGGTGGTGGTGGTGGTGGTGGTGGTGAGTGAGGGTGGTGGTGGTGGTTGAGGGTGGTGGTGAGTGAGGGTGGTGGTGGTGGTGAGTGAGGGTGGTAGTGAGTGAGGGTGGTGGTGGTGGTGAGTGAGGGTGGTAGTGAGTGAGGGTGGTGGTGAGTGAGGGTGGTGGTGGTGGTGGTGAGTGAGGGTGGTGGTGGTGGTTGAGGGTGGTGGTGAGTGAGGGTGGTGGTGGTGGTGGTGGTGATTGAGGGTGGTAGTGAGTGAGGGTGGTGGTGGTGGTTGAGGGTGGTGGTGATTGAGGGTGGTGGTGGTGGTTGAGGGTGGTGGTGGTGGTTGAGGGTGGTGGTGATGGTGGTGATTGAGGGTGGTGGTGAGTGAGGGTGGTGGTGAGTGAGGGTGGTGGTGAGTGAGGGTGGTGGTGGTGGATGAGGGTGGTGGTGGTAGGTGATGGTGGTGGTGAGTGAGAGTGGTGGTTGAGAGTGGTGGTGGTGGTGGTGGTGGTGGTGGTTGAGTGTGGTGGTGGATGAGGGTGGTGGATGAGGGTGGTGGTGGATGAGGGTGGTGGTGGTGGTGGTAGGTGATGGTGGTGGTGAGTGAGGGTAGTGGTGGTGGGTGAGGGTCATGGTGGTGGGTGAGGGTCATGGTGGTGATGGTGGGTGAGGTTCATAGGGGTGGGTTAGGGTCATGGTGGTGGTGGTGGGTGAGGGTCATGGTGTTGGGTGAGGGTCATGGTGGTGGGTGAGGGTCATGGTGGTGGTGGTGGGTGAGGGTCATGGTTATGGTGGTGGGTGAGGGTCATGGTGGTGGGTGAGGGTCATGGTGGTGGGTGAGGGTCATGGGGTGGGTTTGGGTCATGGTGGTGGGTGAGGGTCATGGTAGTGGGTGAGGGTCATGGTGGCGGGTGAGGGTCATGGTGGTGGGTGAGGGTCATGGTGGTGGTGGTGGGTGAGGGTCATGGTTATGGTGGTGGGTGAGGGTCATGGTGGTGGGTGAGGGTCATTATGGTGGGTGAGGGTCATGGTGGTGGGTGAGGGTCATGGGGGTGGTGAGGGTCATGGTGGTGGGTGAGGGTCATGGTGGTGGTGGCGGGTGAGGGTCATGGTGGTGGGTGAGGGTCATGGTGGCGGGTGAGGGTCATGGTGGTGGGTGAGGGTCATGGGGGTGGGTGAGGGTCATGTTGGTGGGTGAGGGTCATGTTGGTGGGTGAGGGTCATGGTGGTGATGTTGGGTGAGGGTCGCGGTGGTGGTGGTGGGTGAGGGTCATGGTGGTGGTGGTGGGTGAGGGTCACGGTGGTGGTGGTGGGTGAGGGTCATGGTGGTGGTGGTGGGTGAGGGTTATAGGGGGTGGAGATTTTTTAGTTTAACAAATTTATTGACAAAGCTTGGAGTACAGTTTGCCTATTATGAGTAATGCAGCCAGGTCTTGATACTAAGGGTGGTATCATTTCTCACTGCCACGCAGGACAGAGGTTCATACACAAAGAAGTACATCATATTCATTAGCAGTATATATAGGTCAGAGTAATGTGGGTGAAGTCACTGTTCGCTGCCATGCAGGACAGTGGTTCATATACATTGGACACCATATTCTAATTGAAGACTAATCAGTGAGGGCTAGCAAATGTTGGATAAACAGCAAGAATGTCCTCAAGCACTCATGGTTCAATGTAGTAATTACAAAGTTCATGATACAATAAGCCAGGTGGCCTGAAGTCTTTGACAGTGTCACATTCAATAATATGGTGTTCAAGTATATGCTTTAAAGGTTTATCACAAAGTTTACATGCTGAGTGTTTCGGTATGGGTACAGCGTTACTAACTTGCCAGATGTGTCTGTATCCTAGCCTAATTCTGGCCACGACTATTTTACATTGTCTGGTTCTGTCCTTATGCTGGCCATACCGATACCTCTTGTCACAAATTTGTCATATTTACTAATGCTACAACTGCCTCTCTGCATTTCTCAGTTCTTCTAGATCAGAGTTCATGATTCTGACGTGAATGCTCTTAAGTACAGCATTGGACAGGCCAAGGTTACGGTCAACATTTTCTTTCTTACATGCCTCATTGGCCAGTCTATCAGCACAGTTATGATACCTAATTCCAACATGGGACGGAATCCACACAAATTCGATACGAGAGTTGTTCTCATTGGTAGTTATCACATTTCTTTTAATATCACATACAACTTTAGACATAGAGCCTGACGGGCTGTTCATTGATTACAAAGCACTTTGAGAGTCACAGAATATCATCCCACCTCCATTTTCTTTAAGGTAGTCTGTAGCTAAGTAGATTCCAGTTAGTTCAGTTTGTGTTGTCCTGGCCCATTTGTTCAGCCTTTGCTTGTTTGACACTATCATCTCTTTTTCTTTATATATTACAATTGCACAGCCTGTTCTGCCTGTGTTTGTCTGCACAGAACCATCGGTAAAAGCATAACATTCACTTGATTTAATACTCTCTTTGTGTCTGTTAATAGTTTCTAGTGTGACACATCTCACCACATCGGTGTTTAACATTTGCTTACTACCAACAGGAGTGTAATTAATAGGAACTGATATATCCAGCCAAGGAGGAATGGCATTAATGGGTTCGTCTGGGGTCATTGGGACATTTAGTTTCAAGAGATCTGCAACACTTTTATGAAATGCTGCTCCCGGGCATGAACCCATACAGATTAGGGGCCAATTTGTCCTTGACTTGAAACATGAGACGGTTGAGAACAACTCTTTCAAGGACTTTACACATACAGGATGTGAGTAAAATGGGCCTGAAGTTTGGAGAGTTAGCTTTAGGGATTGGTACTATGTTTCCATGAGTCCATGTCTTAGGCAGAATACCCTGTGTGAGGCTCATTTGATACAGGTCAAGCAGTGGATGGTTAGGGATCTCATTTAACAATCTCAGGGTGTTATAGGTTATGCCATCCTCACCAGGGGAGAATGACTCGCCTTTCATTAGTGCTGTTGTTAGTTCGTGGTGCGTTATAGGAAACTGGTAGGTAAGGTCTGGTGAGGAACAGGCTATTTCAATATTGAAACCCCTATTAATGTGTGTGGTTTTAAGATATTGCTGTATCTCAGGAGACAGGAAAGTGATTTGTGACACACTAGACCATTGGTCTAATAACATGTCAGCATATTCTGCAGGGCTGTGATGAAGTTGGACTGGGGTGGGTGACATGGTAATGGCTCTAATTTTGTTCCACACTTCTGCTAGAGTGGTTGTTCTATTAATCCCCTGTAAGAATTGTCCCCAATAGGTGCTTCTCATCTGACCTTGAGTTCACGAAATAGGGGTGGAGGAGGAGGAAGAGGAGGAGGCAGGAGGAGGAATGCACCCTACCCGGACACCCAGGCGTGACTGTCACTTCTGAGGAGTAATATACATATATCTTCATTTGGCCGGAGAGGGCTGAGGGTAAAGCCACTTTTAACACGCCGGGACTTAAGTTTTATTATGGCGTGTGGGGAAGACTTGACTCTTTATTTAATGTAAGCCTTGTCCTGTCACTCTGAACACCATGCACGCTATGGGGCCAACAAGTGCACTTAAAATACTACATCTTGTTTACCGATTGTTGTACCGTGTATGCTGTACTAGAGACAGTGTGTGTGTGTGTGTGTGTGTGTGTGTGTGTGTGTGTTGGGGGGAATGGAGATGGAGAAGAGTGACAGGGTGAGGATGAATGAATGCGGGAGAGGAATGGGGATGAGAAGGGGAAGTTGGGGAACGATGACAGGAGATGAGAGGGAAGGGAGGGTGAGAGGAGTGACAAGGAATGGGAAGATGGGGGAGATGGAAACAAAAAGAGAAATAGGGAAGGAAACGAGATGAGAAAGTGTAAGGTGGGAGGAAGGAGGAGACGGGGAGAGGTAAGGAGGGAGAAAGAGGAAGAGGAGGAAGGTGACGGTTAGGTGGAAGGGGGAGAAGGGAGGACGAAGATGTAATGTTGGTATGGTGGAAGGAGTGAGAGGGAAGAAGAGGAGGAAGATGAGGTGGTTAGGTAGAATAAAAAGAATGGGAGGGAGGAAGAGAAGGTAAGGTGGAAGGAGTGAGTGGGAGGAGGAGGAGGTAAGGTGGAAGGAGTGAGAGGAAGGAGGAGGAGGAGGAGGTGAATTTTCAGATTTCAGATTTACCTCACGCAGCGCGGGGCTAGTTTATTGGGCACCCTCTTACATCCTGTGTAATACAAGGCGAAGCATAAAAGCTTTATAGCGCCCAACAGGGAAGCACGCAGCGTTCACGATTGCCTTCTTAGACTTAAATGGTGGGTGGACGAGAGTGCTTGAGGGACCATTAGTTTTGTGAGCAGGTTACACGTGGTGTAGTAAGAATAAGTGTATATAGGGAGGAATACCTGTGTAATTCATCTGTTTTGTGGCAAAGAGTGGGAGGTCTCTAATGATGCCAAGACAAGGAGGAATATTTGGTTAGGAAGGCACGTGGCGTGGGAGATGGACTCAGTGGGGGTGGAGGGAGGCACATTAACTTGGACAATATTGAGGTACAGTCATACTGTACTTTGAGTGTTAATACGCTCACCCTCCTGTTTTCTTGATTCTCTTTACTATTCATTCAATGTCTCCACCTAATCTTTCTGCCTCATTTACTCATGGCTCCCTAGTGCTTTCCTTTTACTTATCTCCACATATCTCTTACTGACTCATTTATCTATATCTTGTTACCTCCTCTACGTAATTTTTAATCAGTCATTTACTTTCTATCCATTTTCTATGTAAGGGCTGTAACGAGCGGGTAGGTTGTCTGCTGCTCGTTCGCTTGTTCACGACCCCACTCGGGGGTGGGGGGGGGAGGAGTGAAAAGGCCGCTGCTGCCTTGTCGCCGAGCAGACACGATCCAGCCTTCACCCCAGGTGTTACTTCACCCCGCTGTTCTATTCCAATTCTGGTTGTATACTCATCGGAGGTTCCTGGGGCTCGTGGGCTGATTCCCCAGTCCTTCACTATTCGACTGTCAACTCCGGTCACCTACTCCAGCTACTGCCACGGCTGCCCCGTGATCACCTCTTCCACCACGCCCTACCCACCGTCCGTGCCCTGGCGTCTCCCTTTTGTGGCAAGACATCACCCACCAACGCCGGCATAAACATGCCGTCTACACAGCGCAGATGTTTGCTGGTACTTTTAGAAAATAATGTTTTTCAACTTACCTGCAGAGATACCAAGGAAAAAACATTCCATATATTAGAGGAGGATGGAAGTAGGCGAATTTCACCATCTCTACCAGGAACTTCGCAAAGATCCAAAGAAGTTTCACGAGTACACGAAAGTGTACATTTGTTGGGACAACTATCCTAGGAATACTCTGAACAGTGAAGTTTTTTTTTTAATTTCAGATTGTCACTTGCAAGGCGTGTTGTAGAGTGTGCATTTGGAATTTGTACAAGTAAATGAAAATTTTTAAATACAGTTATTGAAACGAAGGTAGATACTGCTGTTGACATTATAAAGTGTGCTACACTTTTCCATAATATCATCAATGACACAGATGGTCTGGACGTCAAGTCATACGCAATTCAAGAATGCACAGTTAATTCTAGACTCTAGAGCAGCGATTTTCTACCAATGTGCCGCGAAGCATCCGTAGGTGTGCCGCGGGAGTTTAAATAGCATTTGCATAGCATTTTAAAAGAATAGCATGTGGATACGTTTTGATATTACTGTTACTTTTATGGAGCGGAAATCAGAAACGACAGAGGACTGCAACTGAAGCACCTATCAACAGATATGACTTCATTCTGGTTGTCCCTTCGAGAGGAATACCCCATCATTACAAAGAAGGCAATTGAAGCACTTCTTCCTTTCTCAACATCGTATCTGTGTGAAGCTGGCTTCTCTGCTATGAACACAATGAAAAGCAAGAACCGGTCGCAGCTTCAAACACTGGAGGAGGACTTGAGGGTATGCCTGTCAACCATTTTACCTAGGACAAGGAACATCATGAGACAACACCAAGCACAGGTTTCCCACTGATATTTTTATGCAAGCAAAGGTCTTTTATTTTTACTCATGTTTGTATTTGAATCTAATATACTATAGTGCTAGGCGTGCGTGTATCTGCTCTGGGCAGCCGAAACGACACAATCGTTTTTCATCAAACTTGGTGGAAAAATCGCAAAAAATTTGTAGAGTGGAACAAACCTGGTCCCATGTCGATGGTTTCTTCAGGAACGCATTCATTAACGATTTTATTTATGCTGGCAACAGATGTCGCTGTATGCTGTCAGCCGGCCGGACGATTGCAGTTAATCATGTGGCTCCTTCCTCCTCCCCCCACTTTTTTTCTTAGCCTACTTTTTTTAATGTTTGGAATAGTAATGAAAGGAAGATGAGTAAATAATAGAAGAAAAAAGGGGAAACAGACAATAGTTAGAGATAACAGGTGGGGGGAGCTGAGTTTCATCATGCGTCTGGATGCGCAGTTTCAACTTTACCAGAGCATTTTCGGACCTTACGAGGTTACAGTGTGTACTTATTCCTCTCCTTATGGCGAATATTTCTTTAACAAATTATTCTAACCTTTATTCTATTCCTTCCTATAGTATATTAGATACTGTAAGTATCACGACCACGACCATGATTATAACCACCACGACTATGATTATAGCAACCACGACCATGATTATAACAACCACGACCATGATCATAACCACGACCATGATTATAACAACCACGACTATGATTATAACAAACACGACCATGATTATAACAACCACGACTATGATTATAACAACCACGACCATGATTATAACAACCACGACCGTGATTATAACAACCACGACCATGATTATAACAACCACGACTATGATTATAACAACCACGACCATGATTATAACAACCACGACCATGATTATAACAACCACGACCGTGATTATAACAACCACGACTATGATTATAACAACCACGACTATGATCATAACTACGACCATGATTATAACAACCACGACCATGATTATAACAACCACGACCATGATTATAACAACCACGACCATGATTAACAACCACGACTATGATTATAACAACCACGACCATGGTTATAACAACCACGACCATGATTATAACAGCCACGACTATGATTATAACAACCACGACTATGATTATAACAACCACGACCATGATTAACAACCACGACTATGATTATAACAACCACGACCATGGTTATAATAACCATGACCATGGTTATAACAACCACGACCATGATTATAACAGCCACGACTATGATTATAACAACCACGACTATGATTATAACAACCACGACTATGATTATAACAACCACGACCATGATTATAACACCAACGACCATGATTATAACAACCACGACTATGATTATAACAACCACGCCCATGATTATAACAACGACGACCATGATTATAACAACCACGACCATGATTATAACAACCACGACCATGATTAAATACAGGCGCTAGCGCACTTCTCCAAATATTCCCTCCATTACTGTTTTGTCGAACTATATAGCGAACTGGGCACGAAGGGCCCACGATCACTTGTACAATCTATATCTGAAAGTTTCATATTTTTTAATGAATGGCATCTTTTTCAATGACATCTTGTTTCATTGTGTAGTAATAACAAATATGCACAAAAATTTCAAATTATTTTGAAAACCATGATCAACAATATACTTTGGCAATAAAATTAATAAATTATTATTTTTTTTTAAATTATGTACACATTCTTATCCTTCAGTTTCTTTTAAATGATCAACTCTATCCTTAAATAATGATGGTGTGCCTCAACCATTTTAGTGCCTGGCTCACTGTGCCGTGAGATGAAAAAGGTTGAAAACCCCTGCTCTAGACAGTCTAGCAGGGGTTCTCAACCAGGGGGGAATTCCCCCCAGGGGGGGAATTCAGGTTTTCAGGGGGGGGGGGGGGGGGGGGGAACTGATTCGGGAGCAAGAGATATGTTCGATGAGAAATCAATCACAGAATTTTGGCCCTTGATGTGCGATTCCTACCCAAAAGTGGCAGAAAGAGCTATCCGTGTCTTGCTTCCGTTTGTGTCGACATATCTTTGTGAGCCAGGCTTTTCAACTCTGTTGCAAATTAAAACGAAGCAACGTAGTAGATTAGTGGTAGAAAATGACCTTCGTTGTGCCCTTTCAAGTACTCCTCCTCATAACCCAGAATTGGCGAAGAAAAAACAATCACAGGTTTCTCATTGACTGTAATCTTCATCTGAATAAAATTAATTCGAAATTTACAATATCCTGGTATTCTATTGAACTTTTTGTTTATTGCATTATGCTTCAGTTTGGTGTGTTAAGTAATTCATTATAAATAAAAAAAAAACTATTTTACTTTTATTCAAGTTTTATAAATCCATCAACATTTTCAATTGGCATTTAATTTGTAAAACTCCACTTTAAAAATAATCCATGTAAAATTGTAAATGTATATTTACTAATATGGAAAAAAGAAAGGATTTTCAGTATTATATGCATATTATTTGGAATGCACTTTTTGAGGCAGACAATCTTGGAAAGGAGGGGGGAATGACGTTCTGACATATGGTGAAAGGGGTGCATGGGGCAAACAAGGTTGAGAACCACTGGTCTAGAGGGTACTGTGTTAGCACCCTCTAAAATAAACAATGCTTCACATTCATCTGCAAAGAATGTGAGAGAAACATTTTGAAGCTACTTTAATAGTCTACAAGAATCTATTTCTTAGCAAGATCAAGCTGTTAACAGTGGAAAATGAATGTATAACCTCGTTTAGTTTTGGTGTAGAATGCGAGGACACGCGCGACTGAGGAAGCGACAATCAAAATATTTGATCAATGCTTCCACGTCGCTCGTCTAGTTCCCGCTTCCTGGCCGCTCGCGAATGCTTCACGCGTCTACGTGGGACACATCAAAGAAAACACATGTTTGTCTGCTACACCAAGGTAGCGCGTTTACTCGTGTGGTCTCTGGATGCCGCAGGACGCTCCACATGGGACATAGCCTTACGCGTCCCTTCGCTGCGTCGCAGACTCTCAGCTGATGACAATAACAGGGCTGACAAGTTGCCACTTATCACTCGAGAATTTATTTAAACATATCAAGTTTGACCATAGTTGTCACGAACAATAAGAAAAAACGGGATAATGAATTCCTAATATTCTGTATAAAAAACTGATTTATGGTTGTATAGTTTATGCATTTGTTTATTGATATTGAAAGAAATTCGAAAAAGGATAACACTGCGAGGATAATAAGTGGCAATTGCATACATGCGACAACAGATGAGTGAGTTAGACATTAGCATGAGAAAAGAGCTGCTGCATCCCTGTCATCGGGGATCACTGTGTGCGCGGCCGTGGATCAACCCCGGAGACACAGTCTTATGTTGTGTGGGGTGGCTGCTACCCAGGTCTTGCCACCTCTCCTCTCTCTCTCCTGGTTTACTGTGTATCAAGTGGTTCCTAAGATGTAACTTGTTCTTGTTTTACTGTAAAAGTTGTCTATGTTGCTTGTGGCTGAGAGGTGTGTGAGTGTACTGAGAGGTGTGTGAGTGTACTGAGAGGTGTGGGAGTGTACTGAGAGGTGTGTGAGTGTACTGAGAGGTGTGTGAGTGTACTGAGAGGTGTGTGAGTGTACTGAGAGGTGTGTGAGTATACTGGGAGGTGTGTGAGTGTACTGAGAGGTGTGTGGGTGTACTGGGAGGTGTGTGAGTGTACTGAGAGGTGTGTGAGAGTACTGAGAGGGGTGTGGGTGTACTGAGAAGTGTGTGCGAGTACTGAGAGGTGTGTGAGTGTACTGAGAGGTGTGTGAGTGTACTGAATGGTGTGTGAGTGTGCTGAGAGGTGTGTTAGAGTTCTGAGAGGTGTGTGAGTGTACTGAGAGGTGTGTGGGTGTACTGAGAGGTCTGTGAGTGTACTGAATGGTGTGTGAGTGTGCTGAGAAGTGTATGATTGTACTGAGAGGTGTGTGAGTGTACTGAGAGGTGTGTGAGAGTACTGAGAGGTGTGTGGGTGTACTGAGAGGTGTGTGAGTGTACTGAATGGTGTGTGGGTGTACTGAGAGGTCTGTGCGAGTACTAAGAGGTGTGTGAGTGTACTGAGAGGTCTGTGAGTGTACTGAATGGTGTGTGAGTGTGCTGAGAGGTGTGTGAGTGTTTTGAGAGGTGTGTGAGTGTACTGAAAGGTTTGTGAGTGTACTGAATGGTGTGTGGGTGTACTGAGAGGTGTGTGAATGTACTGAGAGGTCTGTGAGTGTACTGAATGGTCTGTGAGTGTACTGAGAGGTGTGTGAGTGGAGCAGGTACACTCGTATACACTGTCATCACTAGAGTGCTCAACAACACACCCTGTCCTCTATGTACACTTCATCTCTCTCTCAACTTAATTGTACCACACGCATTTTTTTTTCTCTTGAGCAGCGAGGGTCATAGAAATAGACCGGCCGCAACTCAAAAATTTAATTTGAACGGCATTTTTTGTTTATAGCTGGCACCCATGCTAAATCAATGTGCCTGTGGGTGAAGAAAAAATACAGGTGGGGGCCACTCTCGCTTTTGGCTTTAAAGGTAATTTTCAGGTCAAATTGTGCAAAGAAATATATTTTATAATTGTCTCACGGTTCAGTCCCCAAAACTACTTCTTCCATCAATAGTTCATTAACGGTGTATGTAAGTTCCACCATGTTTTTCACTTCAACGGTACAGCAAAGTATATTTTTTTAGCATTAAACTGTTATTATTTTATTGTCTAAACATCACTACATATAACACCACCCATCATCACTACATATAACATCATCCATTATCACTACATATAACACCATCCATCATCACTACATATAACACCATCCATCATCACAACATATAACAAGATCCATCATCACTACATATAACACCATCCATCATCACTACATATAACACCATCCATCATCACTACATATAACACCATCCATCATCACTACATATAACACCATCCATCATCACTACATATAACACCATCCATCATCACTACATATAACACCATCCATCATCACTACATATAACACCATCCATCATCACTATATATAACATCATCCATCATCTCTACATATAACACCATCCATCATCACTACATATAACACCATCCATCATCACTACATATATCACCATCCATCATCACTACATATATCACCATCCATCATCACTACATATAACACCATCCATCATCACTATATATAACATCATCCATCATCACTACATATAACACCATCCATCATCACTACATATATCACCATCCATCATCACTACATATAGCACCATCCATCATCACTATATATAACATCATCCATCATCACTACATATAACACCATCCATCATCACTACAGATCGGTAAAATAGTTTCCGAGATTCTCGTGCGGACACACAGACATACATTCTTCTTTGTTATATATATATATATATATATATATATATATATATATATATATATATATATATATATATATATATATATATATATTCTGAGCCAATTAGTTTGACAAAATGTTTAATTTTGCCAAATTTAATGATAAACAAGTATGGAGATATGCTTATTACATCCGATTAGCAACTCAAGGTCATGTTGAAGGTAAAAAAAGAAATGTATTTTTTATTTTAATTGGCGAAAAAAAAAATACATTGGGAAAGTCTTTTGTAAAAACAATTTCTTTTAACATTGTTTGTACCTCATAAGTTTGATGGCATGAATTAAGTACTCACAGTAAGAGAATTATTACAACTAAATCACAAAGCAGTAAATATAGCCCCATAACTATACAGTTTACACACCAGTAACATCTAAATGCTGCGCTGGAAGTCACAACTGGGTGATTGCAATTACTTAAGAGCAGAATTATTAGTTCCTTACAGCATATTCCAGCTTCTCTCTATTTCAGCCCGGAAGAGAGACATAGATCTACTGTCCAGCTCGGTTGCGGTAACCGTTGTTGTCACAACCACAAGCTGTCGTACACTTCATCCCTTTTCTGAAGCAGTTGCACCGAGCTGTCTTGCACTTGTTCTAGCATCCACAAGCAACAAGCTCCAGGCAGGCTTCAGGGATTGGAGGAAGTCTTGTCCACACTGGCAGGAGGCTCCTTTCTTCCAACTTCCAGGCTAAAGTGCCCACCGGATCTTCTACATCTACGTTGTCTTTGTCACCCTGGAGCCATATTTTGGCCTGATAGTTTACCCGCTTGGCTTGGAGCTCCAGGACATTCTTTGTCGGTAGAAGCATTTCCAGAGTCTTCTTGACCTTCCCAAAACGGTGAACTCTGGCGTCATCAGCCATGTGTTGTTCCGGGGTGTCATACAAATGACACACAAACTTCTCAACATGTGCGATATCTCCATCTCGAACAATGGCGTGCAGCAGGAGTGGATGGTCACTGAGCACCCTCGAACACTTATTTTTCCCATGACCACTGAAGGAGTAGACTGTGTCACTCCCGGTCAAAGCGTGGAAACTGGCCAGGTTATCCCTGACTGGGGACGACAAACTCTTGAATACATCGAGCACGAGGTAACATTTTCGGTTCATGGCCGTTCCGCAAACGAAGTGAATCAGCAGCATCATTACATGAGTGTCTCTGCACACTACCAGTATTCGTTCCTAACCCAGAGACGCTGTATCACATGAGTGAAGGATGAACCTGGTGTTCACCTCTTCACGATTGCTATGCAGTGGAACGTCATATCGCCTGGTTGACCGTACTTCACTGGCTTCAGAGAAACCATCCCCTGTCACCAGCTCACAGCTTTCTGGAAGATCTTCGCCCTTTTCGATGATAACGTTAGACAGAAGCAAGGCTACGTCACCCTTGTATGTATCCAGGGCCATGAAGTTTTCCCATACTTTAGACAGTGGAACTTGTGGGTTATCAATGACTTTCCGGATCGGTTTCTTCTTGCTTGCACGCTTTGTCCTGGTGACTGGTTTGATCGATCCTTCCCCTCGTACTGATCAAAGATGACATCAACTCTTGTTGTGTGTTCACTGAAATAACTCGGCACAGCCTTGAAGAACACTTCAGCATAGTTGCCGAATGTCCGACAGCCGCCAGGTTGGCCAAGAGCCTGGATGAGTGCATGGCCATCTATCATCACACAGGTCTTCAAATCAAATGTTGGAACCTCCTACTGCCTTTGCCAGACTAAATGGGACTGGGGACAGTTCATGCTTCAAGACTTTGACCACCATGCGACCTGCGGTCACGGCATTCAGGAGCACTCTGTAATAACTTTCTGTCAGCTTTGATGATCTTCTGCATGTTCTTCTTGGTGGAAACTGTAGTTTTGTACTCCTCAACGAAGGTTTTCGACCAATGTTTCTTTATCGTTTCATGGAAGCCTACTGTCTCTTCAGTCAGTCTCTCCTTCATGTTGGCGATTACATGCTGCTTTCCTCGATCCTGAGCTGTCAGCAGGTTCTCCACAACCTCTGGGTGCAGTGTGTTTGGTTTTCAGTGAAACAAGTGGGATTTTAGTGGCGGCATCTATAGTGCGAGAAGGCAGACTGTCAACACGAGTAAAGGTGGCTCCCTGACCTTTCTGTGGTCGCCGATGCCCCCATGGTCTGTACTGACTTCGCAACCTTTGAGCTTGTCTTCAGAGGTGAATAAAGAGTAGCATGATTTATGCCACTTGAGTTCCAATGCATTCAAATCTTCCTTGGAATGACTTTCCAGTCTGTGTAAAACATCAAGATAGTATCTCCCAGGTTCTTTCTCTCATCGCCCACAGTCATAGTTCTTGCTTTTCCTTCTGTTGATGCTGTGCGCAGGTCACCAGCGCTGCTTTGGCAGAAGCAACAATCTTAACTGGCATCCTGACGTTTCCTCTTGTTCTTGATGACAGCTACAGGGTCCATTGCGGATTAGCTCCCTTTCTGCCAAGACAACTGGGAATGGCAGTATGTAGTGGGCACAGGTATATTGAAACATTATTATTATCATTATTATTTTACCAGCTTGCGCAACCTGCACTTTTGATTGCTTATCTCAAACCATTGTCTGGTCAGCCAGTGCATTGAAAATATTCAAATTATGAAAGTATGCTAATACTTGTACTATGGTAGTAGTAGGCACATGCGGAACTCTACCAGCATGCTAAAAGTATTTTTTATGGAAATAAAGACATCCAAAATCATAGTTCTATTCATTTATTATTCACAAAATCACAAAAAAATATGCTTTATGTGTTTATGATACACCTTTAAACACATTGTTACACGGAGCCACCAATGAAATTTAAAAATTCGTAATTTTTCAGAATTTTACTTTGGGATCTTGTGTGTGACTTTCACACCCAAAATTGAGAGTGGCATCCACCCACACCTTGTTTGGCATCCTTAATACTATTTATCTAAGGCGGGTTCCTGCTATTAACAAAAAAGGCCGTTCAATTTTTTTCTGGGGGACTTTTCTCTCCTTTGGCCGGCATTGCCTGGATTTGATTTGATTTCCACTCATTGATACTATTTTTTGAGGACTTGCTTCTCAGTCTGCCCAGGGCTTACCTTATCTTATTTTTTAAACTGCCTAAAGCTTTTTTAGTTGTCTCATGAGTTCCTTGTTTACTTGGGAAGCTGGAATTGATTTTTCACTTTCGTTGCTGATCAATATATAAGTCTTGTGACTTACTGTAAATGTGTTTAGTCTTAAGCAGCCTGGCTCTACGCCTCTGTGTCTTAATTTTCTTCTGGTTCAGAATCCGTTATTAATTGATGCTCTAAGGAAGTTCTTTTGGCTTTTCAACACAATACTAAGACTTTGGAAACACCACAACAGAACACCTTCGTCAACCTAGTTCTTATCCAATCTTTTCACTTCTGGTTAAATAGTTTTAAAGTTACCGCTACATTAGATCACTGTTGTAGGTAAGTGCCACGTTGAAAGTACGATATAATTTGTACCGTAACTCGATAAAGAAATATATAAATGTACCTGACGTAAAAGTGTCCAGCGTATTTGGTCGCATTGTATTAGCCACTGTCCTATAGGCAGAAATATTTATATAAATGGGATAATTACATTAGACATGTATAAATATCACCCCCTGAAACTTTCCACTAGCTATGAGGCTCATGTTCAGAGCACGTGATAAGGTGTGCCCACTGGAAGTCGCGTCACTTGGTGCTGAGCTAAGGATTAAGTAACTGGCTCTCTGGCCACCTATTGCGGGTTGTAGTTTGATATCACTGACTTGAGGAAGACGTTATTTAGAGCCATCGTTGATGTTTCCGCCTTCCCTCGAGGGAGGACGTTGGATATATTTCCGGTCTCCCTCGATGGGTCCCTACTCATTCTCACTCAACTCTCACATCGACAGGACGTACTTAGCAGAGCTATTTAACATAGCCTCCGTCCTCATTTAACACTCGTAGCTACAGTGGTTAAGTTACGGTGATAATCCTTTTTGAAAGTGTACATAAAAACCTTTTATAGTAAATACAAACAAAGGAACATATTGGATTTCACTACAGAAGATCCAATAAATTTTGATCTCTATTTACTATGCCAAAAAATATAAAGTAACGTGCTTCACAAGTGATTTTTACAAATGGTGACAACCCAGGAAGGTTGTTACATATACAACAGTTTCACATGTAGCTGTTATATTCACGGTAACAGTCACCTCAGCAGATACACAGTTGGTAAAGGTAGAGACATAATGTTCTCCCCATTACTGTGTCATACTGTTATATTGTGTTAGTAAGAAGCAATTCGTTACAGCATATTGTTTCTTAGTAACTAAAATTGTTCAACTAAGCCTCATAAGTTGTTCCATATTTATCTCAGTTCACTCATGCTAATTTGCTTAATACATACATGTAGTGTCAGTGCTCGAGTCAGTGTAAAAAAAAATTGTTCTTAAGTTACTCCTAATATTTATTAATTTTCTCTCAGGACACACATTAGAGAATGGGAACTATAAACGATAAGCCATAACAAAGTGTGTTGAGGGTCACGCTAAAACCATTGCCATAACAGCTGTCTAATGCACCTTGCAGGGTCACCACGAGGGAGGGCAAGCCAGGATAAATTACCTGGGGCCCGGGACTCTAGGGAGCCCAGGCCTCTAGGGGACCTAGGCCTCTAGGGGATTCGGGAAGGAGGGGGGGATATAAATATTAAATATATCTGAAAGTAGTTAATTGAATTAAATGGAGCACTACAATAGGTACGTAGAACAAAACCGTTATCGATAATTATTATTAACCGTTCAAAGGCCAAAAGGGGGCCCATAAATCTATCTTCCCCCAGGGCCCTGAACAGCTCTCGGCGGCCCTGGCACTTTGTCGTAGTTATACATACTTCAATTCCTCTTTCCTTAACACTTTTTTTTAAAAACTTTCTTTATATAAATAAATATATATATATATATATATATATATATATATATATATATATATATATATATATATATATATATATATATATATATATTTCATTAGCCCAATAAAGCACGCGGTGTTGATTGTATATATATATATATATATATATATATATATATATATATATATATATATATATATATATATATATGCAAGTAAATCACTGTAGGTGCGCGTGATCTAGGTATATGCTGATAACCACAAGGAAAGAAGAAAACACGAAGTTCCCAAGCGCTTTCGTGTAATTCACATCTTCAGGGGTGAGTACAGACTAGAGAGAGTAATACAAATCAAGGTGAATATATACAGAGGAGGGTGAGACCAGGTCCACAATGGTCAGGTAATTAGGTAATGACCCTACTAATCTTTAAATAGCACACAACGGTTGGTGGTCAGGTCAGATGGGCCAGTGACCCGCCCTCTCACCTGATCACAAATCTTCTTAATTACAAAATTGTCCAGCTTGTACATGCCGTTACTCAAATTCATGTTGAATGCTTCGGTATGTTTAATAAGACTAGATTCTATGATGTTCCTACTATCAATTGAATTACATGGTAATATTGAGGAGGCATTATCCCAGTCAATGCAATGCTTGTTATCCCTCAAATGAACAAACAGAGCATTGGATTCCTGGCCTGTCCTAACACTGTATTTGTGTTGTTTAATTCTAGCTACAAGATCTTTACCTGTCTGGCCTAAGTAAAACATATTACATTCCTTGCAAGGGACTTTATAAATGCAACCAATTGTGTTGTTGGGGGAGTTCTTGATTAACATTTGTTAAACAGTGCATGAGTTTTTAAATGCCACATTGACGTTCCAGGTTTTTAGCTGTGCCGGAATGTGTGAGAAATTTTTGTGAAATGGTAATATTAAGATATTCTTATGGTCATGGGTGGGCTTGGGATCAGTTCTATAAAAAGTTTTCTTAGTAATGTTTAAGCATTTGTCTATGTTAAAAGCGCGCTTTTTTTGTCTTACAATACGGAAGGCTTCATCTACTTCAATTTTCTTTATTTCAAAATGTTTCTTAAGGATGATTTCTTGGAACTCATCAAAGGGGCGGTCAGACATCTTCAGGACACGTTGTGGGAGGATTGATCTAGGCATAACTGTTCTTTAATTAGCAACCATCATAATATAACATTACTTCGAGCACACATAAGCACTTGGTTACACATCAACTATTAACTCATAGCACTAGTAACTAGGAGTCTTAGTAATAGTATATTAATACAAACTCACTGGACTGTTATTGCACAGTCTGGGTTCACTTTCATACAAATTACAGTACAGGGAATCTCTTGCCTTAGTATCATACCTGATACTTATACATTACTTATTGCCCATCACTAGTAGAATACACAGGTTCAGGGTGACATACAGGAATATCTCTCGCACTCTGGAGCCATACAGGGCTCAGGTTTCACATCCACAGTGGAGTAAGGTCGGGGCTCGGTGGCTGACACCAGTAAGGCAACAGGGAAGCCCTCTGGCGGACCCTCAGCCGCTTTGGCTGCCCACCAGAATTCATCGCCATTGTGAGGCAACTCCACGATGACATGAACGGCAGTGTCCTGTACAATGGCACCCAGTCTGAGTTCTTCCCCATCCAAACGGGGGTAAAACAAGGATGAGCACTGGCACCAACTCTCTTTTCCATTTTCTTGGATGCCTTCCTTACTCGTGCCAATGCCAATTTAACCGTCGGGGTGGAGATCCAGTACCGGATGAAGGGACTTTTCAACTGAACGCGATCTACAGGAGATCCTGAACATCTACGCAAATGTGTATGAACACTTCGGCCTTGGACGACAGTAGAATACCAAAGCAGCTATTTTACAGTCACCTAACGGTTGATAAACGTAACGCCGGCGGGCAACGGAAAAGGTATAAGGACAGTCTTAAGACAAACCCGAAAAGTGCCAAATCGAGCCCCTCACCTGGGAGACGATCACTTCATACCGTAACTCCTGGAGGAGCACCACACGAGAAGGTGTCAATCTTTTCGGTTAGCCCGACTGCATACCGAGGCAGACAAGGGTCAGCGCGGGAAAGACACTGCCGCCACCCCTCCCGCACTAGCTGTAGCCATCCACACGTGCCACGTCTGTGGACGGCGCTGTCGATCCCGTATCGGCCTCTCGAGTCATCGCAGAGCTCACCGACGAAGGTGACATCCTTAATAACTCATATCATTGTATCTTAACTGGATGATCGTCATACTCGATTCCGAGTGACAGCAAAGTAGTAGTAGTAATGCTCGGTGGTTCACAGGTCCAAGGTCTAAACACAGTGTTTTATCATCGCACAGGACTACCTTGATAGAGCGAGTATTTCCATTGTTGCAGGGAAGTTGAGGTTGATGTTGCCTTGTGAAGTAGCCGGAGATAGAGCGATGATGTCGGACCTCAGGTTGGAGCTAAACTGAGCTTAGAAGATCTCAACGCTTCTCCAACCTGAGGTCCGACATAATACTCGTATCTCTGTCTCCGGCTACCTCACAAGGCATCGTCAACCTCCATTCTCTGCAGCAATGGAAACACTTGCTATAACTGACGTAAACAAACACTGGAGTAGGTCGGTTAAAGCGACATGCCCTTGTATTGAGGCGTTTAACATGACAATATTATTAACTAACTTAGCAGAGCTACTTGTTTAATTAATGAATGGACAAAATAGACTTATTCAACAATATAATCGACTAACATAGACAAAGATTCGACATAGCTTTTAAGCGATCGAAAACACACCTTCTGAGGCCCTGCGAGCTGGTTCCCAGGGTAGTGTATCTTCTTCAGGTGGATTGGTGAATTACATAGTTATTAATGTGACTCGTATGCACATTGTTCTATTGCAAGTAGAATCTCTGAGGACTTACTCGATTTCTTAAGCGGTTGCTGTCAAACTTTACAACGCAAACATTCACAAACGCATTTCATGTCAAATGATTAATTACAATTGGTTAATTTCAACACTTCACATACTTCAATGCATCTATGAGATTCTCTGATATTTCTAGGTCCAGTAAATGTAACGAGTTGTAGACTGACAAGTGACAACTGATAACTTAACAAAGACAAAAAAACAAAACATGTATGTACTCGTATGTAATGTACTTCATTGGCTCAAAACTGATTGGATCATACCACATCTTTACTATAACTACGAACAATTGATCTTTTAATGTATTATTCAAATGATCTTTTAATGTATTATTCAAATGATCTTGAAGGTCTCGGCTAACATTAGGTATACATATCATAATGCTACACGTACGGACTCAGCTGTAGTTCTTAGATTACATACTACAAGTACAGTAATTTATCTGATGGGAGGGGGGGGGGGGTGTTACACGAGAGTTTGCGTTTTATAGATAACCCAAAAAAACAACAACATGTTTTATTGATTATCTAGCATAATTGAAATTCATAATAGATAATGGGTAATGTGTACTAATGTCGCCAGTATAATGTGAGAGACGTCAATGATTGGTAATGCTAATTTAGGCAGTATAAGAACACATTAAGACGATTGAATGGACATAATGTTCCACGGTCTAGACTAGAGTCACTTAAATTATGTATGTTAAAGTTAAATCAGAGATGTGAGGACATGTATCTCGATTTATCTACGGCACAAAGGTACAGGAGAATTCAACTGGTATCAAAATTACTATATAAGACTGCCATAATAAGAACTACTTAGAATTAAACAGTCATTTACCTAATTTTTCTCATTTACCTTATGGCCACTCACTGGAGGGAGACATGCCGAAGGAAGGAAGCCAGTGGCTATATTGAGACCCAGTACTGTTCATGACTACAGCTTGGCCTGGTAGGCCGTTCCACCCGTTTCCCACCCTCTGTGTAAAGAAGTTTTTCCTTATGTTCGTTCTGCTTGATAATTTGACGAGTTTGTCGTTATGTGCCTCTCTTTTTTTTTTATAACTTTTACCACTTATCAACTTACTAGCCGTATGGATGGTTGGCCGATCCAGTGTTAGAACAGGAGGAAACCAGAATCTGGGAAACCTTCCCCCGTGTGTCCTGGTCAAGCTGGACTCAAACCTTTGACAAATTAGTGAGGATACGTTGTACTATCGTGCACAAAAGTCGTGTCCACTACCCAGCCACAGTGAGGTTTCGAATAGCCTTGGGTAGGAAGTTTCGAAACAGCTGGGGGAAATGCTAAGGTCGGCCAACAGATGTCGCCCACTGTAGTGTGTGTGTGTGTGGGGGGGGGGGGGGATAGAGGAGGTGGGGGCTGGATGAGAGGCAGGTTTATTTATTATTTATGCCACCATAGTTTCAAGCTGCCTTTTAACTACGTTTTGTTTTACAGTTGTTTCTTTATGGTTACGAATTCATGGACCAGGTGCAGTGCCCTGGGTGCTTATTGCCGCTCAGGTCACAATGATACTTTAAAAGAATGGAATATATTAAGGATAGAAGTGAAATATGCAAGGATCAGGGTGAAGGGCCTTGGTCAGCTAGTTTTACTCAGCGACCACATCACAATTTTGTTGCTCTTCCTACAAGGAGATTATGATAATATTTATTTATATTCCACCCATCCTTTGCTTAATAAATATTTGTGATAATATGCAATATTATATAATTATATACTTATGTTAAAAAGAGTGGAGTGAAAAAGTTATCAGTATTGTAAAATAGTATTCAGACTTGATCTAGTTCCAATTCTTCCAAGTTCCAGTGTTTAAACACCCCACCACAATATGCAAGCTTCATATATTTTGGAGTGTGCTCAGTTACCGTTAATATTGTGTGCTGAACATCATGAGCATTTCAATGATGGAACAATTGTAACTATATAATTATATTGTGTTATAAGACAACACATTCCACGACGTGTCATACAGATCATTGTATACCGCACAATACATAATTTGTGGCTGTCAAGTTACTTTGTTATGAATTTTCATGCGATATAGTTTAAGACATCATTAAGGGCATGGCTTTAAGATAACACTGTAGGTGAGTTAATGTATATTAATTGTATTTACAAACAATACTAAAATCCAAACAATACACCAATACACACATCTTAATATTTGGTCCAGCCATCCATTGCATTCAGGACTTCATCAAGGCGATTAGGGATGGAGTCGACCAGCTTCAGGCACACCCCTGGTCGTCGACGTATACTCTCCCACACGTCGTAAGCTTTGGCCTCTATTGCTGCACAGGTTCGCTGCTCCCCAATATCCCAATCACGTTTCATCATGGCCCAAATATGTTCAATCGGATTAATATCACATCCTAGTGTTGGCCAGTCGATGACCTCAATTTCAGGGTGATCCTGGAGGTAGTCCTTCACCATGTTGCAGGTATGAATGGGACTGTTGTCATGAACCAGCCTGATAGTGTGGGGGGCTGGAACTGCCATAGCCTGGACTGTAGGAATTAGCTCTTGCTCCAGAATGTCTACATACTGCTCACCAGTGAAATGGCCATTGATCTTGGCCAGTTCACCTAGCCCATGTGCCCAAATCCACCCCCAGAATGACACTGACACCCTACCACTCACTGCGCGATGTTGAATGTGTTTCTCTGGGGGGCCGCCAGCACTGCCTTGCTTCGGCTCCCACTGACCTGAACACCGTTTCATCGGTAAATATAATGGTTCTCCAGTATTCTTCTCTATGTGGAAGGTGTTCCAATGCAAAGCCGAGTCGACACTCCTTGTGAGTAGGTGTTAGCCACCCTTTGTGAGCTGGAATATGGCAGTCGATCCCGGCTTCATGAAGTCGGCGTCTCGTCATGTGATCGCAGTTGAGGCCCAGATTTCTTGTATGCTCCACTGATGTTCACATCGGATATGCCATTGCAGCTGCCCAAGAAACCCTTCCTATTTCATGTATTCATGGTGAACTGCAAATATATCCTCCCCCCCCCTCCACCCCCAAACCTCCACCACCACCCCTGCGATAATCATCATCATCATCATCAAGATTTATTTAGTTTAACCAGACCACTGATACCCATTTGAGTCTCTCTTAGGGTTGGCCAAAGGGATTAGTTAACATACATTTGTGTTTCTATAATTTAGTGTTATATTGTTTGGAGGAGATTACAGTATTTCATTAAGGTCAAAACTAAACTTAAGGAAAATTTTGGGGTCTCTGCTAAAATATCTTACATTGTAGGGTTAATGAAGCACATTGTTCGATACCGATTATAAATAGGGCATTCAATGAGATTATGTTGGACTGTTATTTGTGTTCGGCAGTTGGAGCCTATAGGTGGGGCTCCATTAGGGGAAGACATGAGTTGGCCAATGGCCATGCGTCAATCGCGTATGCCCAATTCTTAGACGATTCAGAATAGTTTCGTGATGTCGAGAGGATTGTTTTGATGATGACCAAGGATAAACTGATGATTTGATCATTTTTAGCTTATGACTTGTTGGTTCATTTTCCCAGGACTTTTGCCAATCGTCAAATATTAATTGTTTATAGGTAGTTAGCCTCGCCGATAATCAAAATATATGGTTTTCCACTGCTTTACATATTTCTTTGACATTTTTCACCTATGACATGTTCGTCCCAGATTACATATAACTGTAATAGGTTACATTACGTAAGGGTTCGTTATATAAAAACGTTTTTCATGTTCATTGAGTCGTTCTGAATTCCATTTCTGGTCAAAATACTACATTACCCAACCCAAACTCCCAGGTTACAACTGGGGTGTAACATAACCGAGTAAGGTAACGTGCTGCAAACGTATAGCACATCAAACACCATATTTTTATGTTGAAGTTAACTAAGGAGCTCATATAACAACTGTCATATAATTATAATAGGGTGTCCCACTAATTACAGCAGATATTTGTAGAGGTGAAAGAATATGTGATTCTGAGTATAAAACTTCTATACATATATGGATTTTTCGGTTTACGCTTAGCCTTGAGGTGGATTTTACAAATTACGCAAGGCAACCATTACAAATGGCGGAGTCGAGGCGGGAGATACCGATAGCGATAGCGAAATATAGGAAAGGGGGAAGAAGGTTTAGTAGTGAAAGAATGTGGGTTAAACGGAACAGACTTTTAGGAGGAGAGAAAGTGTGTGGCCTTCTGCCCACTGCATGGTATTGGGAGGTAGGTTGGGGTGACTGGGGCGATGGGAGGGAGGAAAGGATGTGGAGTAAAGAAGGCGATAGGAAATGGAGGGCCCATCCCTATTTGGGTGGGGTGCACTTCATCTTTAATTTGTTTGGAGGGCCCATTCATTATTTTTTCTGAGTAGAGTTACACTTTTTATTATAGATAGAGGGAAACGGATGGAGATAGAGAGGTGGTGGCTCAATATCACATATTCTTTCACCTCTACAAATATCTGCTGTCACTCATGGGACACGCTGCAATAGTATAAGGACGACATGGGCTATGCTGACATTAGTGACTTACCTGTTGGTGACGACGATGGTAGGAATGAGACCTCGGCATGTTTCAGTGTTCGACATCATCTCTTTCCCCTGGTGTGGGTGGCGCCAACCTTGGAAACAACTAGTGTATTCTCCGTGACTACCAGTAATGGTAGTCACGGAGAATTAATTACTGGTGTGCCCATCAGTCTCACCGTCATAGCCATGAATGGCAGAGATATGGTCGTTGTAGTGCTTTTATTTACCCGTTACACATGTCTCACCTTGCTTAATAATATTCACTATCTTCATGACATTTTTATTGTTATCAGTGATTGCGGAATTCACGATGTTATGCTCCACCTACACACAGCCTGTTACTAGACTAACCCCCACCTCCTCTATCCCCCCCCCCCCCACACACACACTACAGTGGGCGACATCTGTTGGCCGACCATAGCATTTCCCCCAGCTGTTTCGAAACTTCAGACTCAAGGCTATTCGAATCCTCACTGTGGTTGGTTAGTGGACACGACTTTGGTGCATGCTCGTATCACCAATATTTACCCAGACTAAAACCGTCATTTACGCAGACTAAAACCATCCTTTACTTAAAACTAAAAAGTAATTTTTTCATAAGTAAACAAATCCATTCACTCGCTCGTAAGTCATTTACAAAAACATTTACCCAAAACTCCCATTTACGTTAACCAAACAAAAGGCATTTTATCAGACACAGCAGACATCGGTTCATAAGGTTTTGTTCAGCCATGTCCACCTTTATTACCTGGCCTCCGTGAGAGTGACCCCGACCTCGGAATAGGCAAGGTTGAGGAGGTTGATCTCGTCGGCGAGGGAGAGTGGGGGGATCCTCCGAGCGATAGTTATGATAGAATGCATCTTCCTGAAGGGGTGTTGAGTAGCGTACTTGACGTCTTCCTGCGTCACCTTGTATATGTCTTCCGGATCTGTCGTCAGGCTGAAGGGGAGGGATTGTAGGTGTTAATGGTGTGTGAGAGAAAGAGGGAGAGCATGCAGGAAAAAAAGTGTTTCGATATGAAACATAACTATCTCACCTGCAGACGTTTTACGGGAAAAGTATCTTAGGGTATAGAAATATTCGACAGAATAGATATATTGTAAAATGAAAGACGAAAGTCGTGTCGTGAAATTTGGTTAAAACATATGCTGAAGGGATAAACCTTTGGTGCGCTCTGCCTTGTGGTAGGGGGCTCTCATAATGTTTCACGAGTTATATTTAATCTTCGGACAAAACTGCAATACAACTTTCGTTTTTGATTGTACCGTCGGGGTCAAAAGTCCTGAACACTTAGCAATATCTGGCATCTATTTCCAAGTTATACATGTATAATTGGGATATACTAATAACACTACTTGTCATCACATATTATGCCTGAACCACAAAATAGGATAAAACTCTCTTTAATACCTAATATCTTCGGGTACTTACACGCCAAATACTGTCAAGTGTTCAAGACTTTGACCCCGACTGTACATGGACCAAACTTCCTCTCGGTGACTCACCAGAAGGGAGAGAAGGGACACATGATGATGTAGAGCTGGTTGCCGTAGAAGGTCCTGGTGGTCATCATCTGCAGGTCCTCGTGTAAGTTGCGGTCGTTGAAGCCAACACACTATGGGAGGTGTGAACCGTCGTCATCAGGGATCGTGTATGGGAATCAATCACTCTCTCTCTCTCTCTCTCTTAGAGTGAGCGAGTTAGCAGGTGTCATGTTATGTCACTGAAGGGTCTTCTAACAAAGTAATTCATAAAATCTAAAAAAAACGGACCCAAATTCCGAATTGCCATAACTTTGTCGAGTTATTCGTAGATGTTTTATCAAAAGCTTTCTCGTTTCGTGGATCCAAATGGGAGAAGCAACGCTTTGATGATAATGATAAGAGGCATAGTAGCTAGGTGATGATAGGATAAACCGAAGTGTGAAAATAGTGACTATAATGAGGTGGTGTAGTAAAAGATGACAGAATAACGATAATAAAGTGGAGGATTGAGAAAGGAAAAGTGAGGATAATGAATGGAAGGACTGACAGGATGACAAGGTTGTGAATAGTAAGAATGTGTAAAGTGAAAGACTGAGGAGATGATAAAGTGGAGGACGAGAGGATGGAGGAGCAGCTCACCCGGGCGACGACGTAGTAGGACCAGACAGTCTCTGCGGACATCGCCGGCCGGTGGATGTAGATCACGAAGCTTTGGTTTACCTGAGAGAACAGTGCCAGACAGTGATTAATGAAGCGGGCAAATGATTAATCAGGTAGTTAGGCAGGTGAGACATTTTCAATTTCAAATTCAATAGTTTATTCCATATTATAGGAAACGGGATCCTATGGCTGTCACTAGGTACTAGGGTGTGTCAATTTTGTCAACATGTTAAAAATCAAATTTGGTAGTCAAAATATTGTGCCTCTTTATG
The DNA here is from genome assembly GCA_958450375.1 of Homarus gammarus. Taxonomy (NCBI): domain Eukaryota; kingdom Metazoa; phylum Arthropoda; class Malacostraca; order Decapoda; family Nephropidae; genus Homarus; species Homarus gammarus. Next base: position 779,627 of record CAUDMG010003255.1, read on the forward strand.
TCTAAACTTGAGATTAGCAAACAAAAATGAATTGAAATAACCCTCACCTACATCAATTATACCTTAAAGTTTCAAATATCAGTATTTCAACAAATTAATGAGACTTGATTAGAATTATTCACTTGATATTAACTAATCTCATGTAAGCATATGGATTATGGAGTATTTTATGGTTCTATAGCTTGTGTACAATATGCATGTCAGAACATGAACATGAACAGGCTCTCCGTGTGGGACAGTATAATTCTTGTTTTAAATTGTACCAAGCGTGAGGATAAGGCGCCCGGCTCACTCTCCTTCTAGATATCATAGACGGTGGTTTGCTCTCATTGCACTTGCACCTACTCTACCAGACGAATTCTACATTTTAATTATTGTAAGTAGGGCATATTGATTGTCGCAGTTACTTATATCATTGTATAAAACATTATGTTCTGAGAAATTATTATGTTATTTCTGTTACAGCATTTTTGATAAACAAATTGATATTTTTTGAAACAACAATTGAATTATGAAACATTGAAATATTTTTCTATTTGTCAGATAGTGTGAAGATGTCAAAATTGAAGACAAGAAGTCAGTTGTCAACCCACTTGAGCCTGCTAGTTGGTAAAGGGAAGGAGCTTCCTGTATCAGAACTTCCAACAGTGAGAGACATGCTAAGATTAGGGTTACTCCTTCGAGAAAAAAAATGCAAAGGACAGAAGGAACTATACAGATAAAGAACTCATAAATGACATGATAGTCCCTCTTCTGCATCAATGGACAAAAGCTAATGCACTATTCAAACCACCTGTGATTAATCAGTGTCGAACTATTGAGCTAAAACTAACGAAATTTTGGCACAAAGCAGTTGAAACATCACTTGGTAAAGGAAACTTGGCCAGGAAAAATGAATTTCTGCACACACTTGATACTCTGTTTGACATTTTGACCTGCAAGTGCTCCATACAATTATGTTCTGAATCCAACTGTTCTCACTCAGGTAAGAGAGAAAATAATTCCCACATTGATTGTGGTTGTCCTCGTGAAAAGAAGATCCCTGTTTTAGAGCTTGAATTTATAAAGGCACAGAGGACAAAGGCAGAAGGCCAAGGAAGTATGCAAATGGGTTCAATAGATTATTCAGAAACAAAGAAGCAGATTGCTAATGCCAAGAAGAGAGAACAAATCCGAGAGAGGGAACAAAAGAAGAAAATGAAGAGTAAAGAAGCCATCCAAAGAGAGGAAGAGCTGTGTCAAGATGTTTATCACTTCTTTGATAGTTCTTCTGATGAACAGGAAGCAACATCAGATGATAGTTCCAAAGAGCCATCTGAACCTTTACCAAAGAAAATGAAATACAACACAAGAAATATTTCAAACATTGCTTTAGCTAGTATTCGCCACCATGCTGGACTTCGTGAGGCTGCAGAAATTGCAACTGCCGCTTGGATAGATGCAGGCCTCATCAGCCGAGAGGATGTATCTTTGGTGATAGATCATAATAAAATTAGAAGAGCACAAGAAAAAATAATGAAGGAAATATCTGATCAGCATGAAAAAGATTTAAGCGAGGGAGGGCTCTCCTGTCTTTTGTTTGATGGAAGAATAGATGACACAAAAGTTTTGCTAGAAGTAGAGGGAGTGAACAGAAAGTTTCCAGGTCTCATCAAAGAAGAACACTACTCTGTCTGTTCTGAGCCTGGTGGTCGGTTTTTGTTTCACTTTGCTCCCGAAACTGAAGTAGAAGGGAAGAAACATGCAGAGGTCATTGCTGATCATATTTTATGTTGGGTTCAGGAGAGAGGACTTGGCAGTTCACTGCAGGCTGTTGGTGGAGATTCAACTGCAGTGAACACCGGATGGCAGGGGGGTGTAATGACGCATTTAGAGAAAAAACTAGGAAGAAGACTTGTTTGGATTGTATGTGATTTACATACAGGCGAGCTACCTCTTCGTCATCTCATCCAGGAACTTGATGGTCCTACAAAGAGCAACAACAAGTGGTCAGGTCCCCTTGGCATCATGCTGGATGAAGCAACACAACTAGAAATAAATACAACCTTTCCAAAGGTCGAAGTTGGCCCTCCCCTTCCGGCGTTGTCTGAAGGAGTCATCAAAGATCTCAGCACAGATCAATCCTATGCTTATCGTATTGCCCAAGCAATAAGATCAGGAGAAGTGCCTCAGTCATTGGCTCTCTTGGAGATTGGACCTGTCAGTCACAGCCGTTGGTTAACTACAGCTCTTCGTTTCTGCAGGATTTGGATTTCCAAACACGAATTGAAGGGCAAAGTCCTGAAGAATTTGAGGTTAATTGTTGAATTTATTATTGGAGTTTATCTTCCCCAGTGGTTTAGTGTGAAACTTAATCCTATGTGGGTGGATGGGCCCAATCACCTTTTGTTTCAATTGCAGCTAGTAAGAACACAGAGGAAGGTAGTGAGGGACATCGTGTTACCTGTGGCAAGAAGGTCCGCTTGGTATGCTCGATCAGAAGCAGTTTTGCAAGCAATGCTTTGCAGTCAATGCACCGATCTCCGAACCGTGGCTGTGGAAATCATTCTAAAGATTAGAGGAACGCTAATAGATGACGACCAGTTGGGAGACTGTTCGTTTCATTCAAGAAAAGTTCCCCCAATAAACGTCAATGCCACCAAATTGTCAGAATTGGTTGACTTGAGTTTGGAAGTCTTAGAGCCACCATTGACAACAAGTCTAACTAGCCAAGAATTGAGAAACCTTAAAGAGACTCCAATGCAGGTGCCGAAGTGACCTTCCCACACTCAAAGTGTGGAGAGATGTGTGAAAATGGTCACAGAAGCAGCGGGCCATGTTTACAGCCACGAGAGGCGAGAAGGTTACATCAAAGCACAAATAGCAAGCAGACTACTGATGACAAGAAACCAAAGCAAAGAGAGTATGAAGGCATTGGTTACTTTCAAATAGACTACGGATAATAAAATATAATAATTTGAAACTTGAAACAGTAACATGTGTGCAAACGCTGGTTATGTTATAAATTCACAAATATGTACATTTAAAAATCCATTTGATGTAGGTAGGACTTATTATAAAAAAAAATTTATGCCAGAATATTGTTTTGCATGCTTAAAGACTACAATAAATTGCTACCAAATTACTCGATTTTCAATTTAGCCAGTTCACCCCCTAAATTGACACACCCTACTAGGTACCCCTGTACAATGTTACCAGAACCATCTGGCAAGAGTACCAAATACATATAAATAAAAAAATAAAAATCAAAGGGGCTTACTAAAGCCTGAGGAAGGAAAGATATTCCTTCAAAATAACATAATATTATTTATGAAATATCTGGCCAGCATGCAGGTGATAAGCATGGTGCCTTCCTCAGGAGGTGAGACATAAATAAATGTTTCAGTCATACAGGTTAACCTGGTATTGACCTGTTGGTGGGGTGTGGGCAGGACCTGGTACTGACCTGGTGGCGGGGTATGGGCGGGACCTATAGTGACTGTTGGCGGGGTATGGCCGGGACCTGGTACTGACCTGGTGGCGGGGTATTGGCAGGACCTGGCAGGGGTGTTGGGTGAGACGCACCACCTGGGCTTCACGTATGGCATTGACGTGTAACTTGAGGTAATTCAGGAGCTTCACCCTGAGGATTATTTTACATGTTTACCCAAGTTGTCCCCCAACATCAGTATTTTGTGCCAGTACAGGTATTCGAGCAGTATAGTTTTTTAACAATTTAATTTAAATCCAAATAATAGGTGACTAATATATAGCAAGCATTTTTTTTGCATTATCTATATGCTTTAATGGCAACAATGTTTTAGTAATTAAATATCTTTATTCTAAAAATCACACACACACACACACCTGTAGACCTGTAACATGTAAGGCCTGTGAGGAGTGGGACTTGCCAGTAGACCGTCCCACTTAAAAGTAATTTTGCTTGTAGTTCCTTAGAGTCCCGTTTTGATCAACAAGATGTCGGAGACGGTCGATAATAGATGTCTACCTTGGGTTCACGTCTTCCATAAAGCAGGGGTTATTTATACACGACACTTGTGTGAATGTACAAGGCGTATTTACAGACCCAATCTACAGCTGTACAGAGAAATAGACTGGCCCCGAGATCTAGTACTGAGGTGGTCCCGGTGTTAGTTGCTCAAGAACTGAGGTGTTCTCAGTCATAGATGTGTACTGTGTGGGGTCCAGCAAAAGACAAACTCAAGGGCCCGGCGTTTACCACGCCTGTGGAGAGTAATTCATACACACACCGCTAGAGTGATCCATGAACCAAGCTTCAAGAAGGTTCTCGAAGGAGGAAGTAGTCACCTCAGTGGAATGTATTGCCGACCACCAGTCATCGGTGTTGACGTTACGTTTTATTAATAACTGGTTGGAAATGACCTCGTTGACCCATGAACCATTCTTAGCTGACGGTGCTACTATCTATATATTAATTATCTAACTATCTAAAATACTTGACGAATTGCAAGTGTGAAGCAAAATATCAGTTACCAAATATGTGCAATCAAGTCAGTGTTCAAAGAATTACCAACTACTCAGAGGAGGGTTGCATCATACTACGACACTCGGCTTAATCATAACATCCAGCCGACTGAAGCCGGCTGCTATGTCTTACGCCAAGCGACATAACCTATGAACAACCTCTACCCTCTACAGGTCATTGAATAATGATTGTTCATAATTATATATCTATGGTCGTAAGTTATTAATTACTTACTCTAAATTATACAACATGTAAATTATACTGGTTACACACACACACACACACACACACACACTCTCGAGACCAGCCCAGGCCATCAACTGCAAATTATTATAATTTGTATGTTCAATTCATGCCCCTCCTTTTAGTAATGAAAGCTTTAGTTAAATGACCCACTCACCCCATGTCATTGTATATAATAAGTAATTTTTGTCTAATGCATATTTTCAGCCTTTGGGCTGCAGAAGTTTTTCAATAAATCCTTTTATTATTATTATTATTATTAATATTATTATTAATATTATTATTAATATTATTATTATTATTATTATTACACACACACACACACACACTCTACTACTTTGCTGTCACTCTCAATCGAGTATGACGATCATCCAGCTATGACACAATGATATGAGTTATTAGGGATGTCACCTTCATTGGTGAGTTTTGAGGTGACTAAAGAGGCCGATACGGGACCGTCAGAGTCGTCCACATGAGATGCACATGTGGAGGGCTACATTGAGTGCGGTACGTGTGGTGGCAGCGTCTTTCCAGCGTTGGCGCTTGTCTGCCTCGGTTTACTATTAGTCAGGTGACTGCAAAGTAGCTGCTTTGGCAGTTTACTATCGTCCATGCAGATAACATGGCCAGTCCTACGTAGTTGTTCATGGATAATGGTAGCCTCGATGCTCCTACAGTTGGTTTCAGCGAGAATACTAGCATTTGTTCTTTTGTCTTCCCCGGGAACTCGGAGGATGGAACGTAGACTATGTTGGTGAAAGTTTTCAAGAGCCTTGAGGTGCCTCCTGTATGTGACCCATGTATCGCTGCTATATAGCAGGGCGAGGAGGACCACCACTCGATATACGTGCAACTTTATAGATAATTTCATCTGCCTACAGTTCAAGACACGGGTATGGAGTCTACCAAAGGCTTGAGATGCACATCTGATCCAATGTTGAATCTCTTCATCGATGTCCGTGGTGGTGGACGGATTGAAGCCGAGATACCGAAAGTTGGTAACTTTAGAGAGGGTAGTACCGTTAAGCTGGATGGATGGTGGAGGTGTGGCTGAACCAAGGGCAGGCTGAAAGAGAATCTGAATCTTCCATACATTCACCACAAGGCCGTAGTGTGCATATGCACCGCATAGGTGTTCAGAATCTCTTGTAGGTCGCAGTCAGTGTGAGCGACAACGGTGAGGTAGTCTGCATACTGAAGTTCAGTAATGGAAGCTGTCGACACCATTGTTCCTGCCTGGGGTTGTCTTATGTTGAAAAGATCCTCCTTCGTCTGGTACTCGATGTCCACCCGGCGGCTAAATTGGCACTGGCAAGAGTAAGGAAGGCAGCCAAGAAAATGGAAAAGAGAGTTGGCTCCAGTACACATCCTTATTTTATTTCCGTTTGGATGGGGAAGATCTCAGACTGGGTGCCATTGTGCAGGACACTGCCTTTTCATGCCATCGTGGACTTGCCTCACAATGGCGATGAATTTTGGTCGGCAGCCAAAACGACTGGGGGTCTGTCAGAGGGCTTCTTTGTTGACCTAATTGAAGGCCTTGGTTAGATCGATGAAAGCCATGTACAAATCACGAGGCCGTTCTCTGCACTTTTCCTGTATCTGGCGGGCAGCAAAGATCATGTCAGTGGTGCCATGTGATGTTCTAAAGCGACATTGAGATTCTGGGAGGAAGTTTTCCACCTCGGCGAGAAGTCTGTTTAGAAGGACTCCGGCGATAATCTTGCTAGCTAAGGACAGCAGCGAGATCCCGTGGTAGTTGACGCAGTCTGACCGGTCTCCCTTCATCTTATAAATATTGATGATGGAGGTGTCTTTAAGAGCATGGGGTATTTTCTCCTTTTATGATTGTGTTTCCGACCACATAAGGATGACCTTACTGGGTGCGGTTTTCCAGTCAGGTTAGTTCTTTAGGCAGGCTATGTTTAGGGCACCCTTTTTAGCCCCCTCCCCATGTGGGGTGAGCAGAGTTGGTCCTCGAGAGGGCTGCGCAGTTACATAGACAGGACCGGATTACACTGCTGCCTAAATCCCAGTGCATAAATGACCATCTTATCTATGCCGCTTATCTGCAAATTTGTGACTGGAGACTCCCGGCCGTCATGTCTGCCTATCCCCGTCGCCACTTGTTCGTCGCCACAGGACTTTTGGGGTTATAGGGTTTTGATGATGATGAGAAATATGATGAGCTGGATGATGGCTGTGCGTGAGCAATATATGTGGTGAGGCTGGAGCACAGGCTGCAACCTCACATCTTGGCTCTCCCCTTTCCTGATCCAGTGGTGCAAGTCTTGCAACGACTGGGGTGAGGGAGAGTTGCAATGGACTGCCGATAGACCAGTTTGTAGGGTTTCGCCTTAGTAACCTGTCCATCAGGCATTGCCTTCATCCGCCTGTGTAGTTGTTGGGTTCCCATGTTGGTCATCTCTTCCACCTATACCGCCGTTGGCGTCTTGTTGGAGCTCATTAAGCATGTCTGCCTGATGCGGGGCTTTACAGCATATTTTGCGTTTGGGGTTTACTCCCGTCGCCTTATATTTACCAAGGTTAATCCGCAAGGCAGTAGGGCAGTGGTTGGTAGGCGCCAGGACGTGTCTACATGTCAGTGGGCCTGTGGGCCTATGCACTATCCCTCAGGGGGCCCATTGCTTCTCCAAGATCTTCTGCTGGTCTAGCCTGGGTCCACGAAACACCCAGTTACCGTGTTGCCTCGAGGAGGCACAGCAGGAGTCTTGATTGTGAAGAGGATGTGTACTGGCATGGGATACATACGCAAGGTTGCTTACCCTGTTCACCACTAGGGCTAGCCAGCGGTGGTAGCTGAAAGCGAGAGGAAGCAAGCAGTGCCTGCACCTTAACACCAGTATAATGCTGCCACAATAGATGCATTACACCACCCTGTGAACACACATTCACACACACACACACACACATATATATATATATATATATATATATATATATATATATATATATATATATATATATATATATATATATTATATTATATATATATATATATTTCATTAGCCCAATAAAGAAGAAAACTTTACACAAACGACTTCACATAGTGCTTTTGTTAATTTTATAAGAAGGTGTAGAATAAAGTGGTGGTAAGTTTATTCTTACCCCTGGATGTCCAAGGTAGCGTTGACAAAAGTGTTGAGAGGTTGCTGGTTGTAGTGCTGTGCTTGTTCTGTGCCTGTGACGTGGGCGCCGCCTCCACCACTATGCTTGGTACGAGGGATCTCTGGCACCAGGATGTCCCGCTCACCTATTATGTTCTGTAGTACCCACAAGTCCCAGTCCACACCCTGTGACACAGACAGAAGATGTGAGGTTGATGTGGTTCATGAAGAAAGTAATCAGTCTCTTAACCCAACCTAACCTAAAATAACCATGGTGTTGAAATGAACTAAACATATGGTCCAACTTCACTGTCGGTCATGTACCGGATCTCTTTATGATGAAAGACATTCTTCCCAACCAAATGTAGCTTACCAATGTTCTTTGAGGGAAAGTAAATGCACAAAATATATTGTTGTCAACTAAAGGAAATTTTTCAGCTGTTTGCCCTAAGAACACAAACTTAAGAATGGAGGAGACTGCAGTGTGCTTATTGGCCCATACTGAGTAGTCCCGTTTACACCCAACCCCTATCACTCATATATCTGTCCAACCTATATTTGAAGCTACCCAGCGTGTTCGAATTAGTGATGATGTTCAGTAACTAGTTCCACTCATCCACTACTCTTACAGTATTTCCAAATCAATGTTTACCTGTCTCGCGCCTAAATCTAAATTTATCTAATTTAAAACCATTGCTACGAGTTCACTTGTGGTTGAATAATTTAAGTACCTTTGTTATATCACCTTTGTTTAGCCCTGACTTCCATTTTACACCTCGATCATATCGTCCTTCACTCTACGTCTCTCGAGGGAGTGCAAATTAAGATGCTATAATCTGTCTCTATACTCAAAGTTCCTAATGCCCAGGATTAGTCTTGTCATCCTTCTCTGACTGCTTTCTTGGGATTCGATATCCTTTCTGTAATATGTTGACCAAAAATTTAATTGCATAATGCAAGTAAGGTCCCACAAGCGCAATATATAGTTTTTGGAAAACCTCGCTAATCTTGTAGTTAACACTCCTTTGTATGAATCTCAGTTCTTTGTTAGCCTTGTACCGAGCAAATGCACAGTGTTATCTTGGTTTAAGATTCCTATTTGTCATTACTCTTAAATCTTTACATTCCCTTTTCTCTATAACAACGTTGTTCATCTGATATCTGCTTTCTCTATTTACATCTCATATGCTAAATAATTGACATTTGCCCACATCAAATTTCATCTGCCATTTTTCAGACCATGCGGAAAAATTGTTTAGATCTTGTGGTAGTTTTGTGGAGTCCTCTTCAGAATTAATTAATTACACGCTCTATTTTAGTGTCGTCAGCAGATTTACTTATGTTGCTGTAATCTATGAATATATATATGCCATTTATATATATGGTAAATAGTAATGGTCCAAGTACTGAGCCTCGGGCACTTTCCACTATAATATTTCCACGCTAACCTGGCCCTTAAGCCACTCAAACTGAATGCGTTCACACTTGGTAAGCAGACCTGTTATTATCTAAAATACTGTAATGTTAAATATCCGAACAATAAAAATGCAGACGATTTCAAGGCATTAACACTTTAGAGATGATGTTCGAAAATTTTAAATATTTATCATAAAAAGGTTTATATAAATACGCGCTTATATAAGCGCAGTTGCGCAGTCCGGGGGGAGGTAAGACACTCAGGGGAACCAATCAGCTATTTGTAGCTATAGACGAAGGGCGTGGCTTACGGACTAGGTTAGCGTGGAAAGGGTATAGTAACGTTACCCCAATCGGATTCAACGTTATGACTGCTGGCTCATTGTTTCCTGTCCTGTAACCACGCCCTGATCCAGATTTAAATATCTCCTCTAATTCCATGAGCCTCCATTTTACGTATTAGTCTTTCTTGGGGACCCTGTCGAAGGCTTTGCTACAGTCCCTCACTCCCTCATCCACCGACTCATCCATTGATTCTAAAACAGTTGAAAAGAATGATAACACAGTAGACTTGTAAGACATGAACGCCCACTTGTGAAGCCAGGTTGGAAATCCTCCAGGATTTTGGCTCTACACCCGTTTTTAATAACATGTTATACAAGTTTGTCAGGGACATACTAAATTCTTTATTACATTGCTTTAATACGCTGGCAAATATCTCGTAGGTACCTGGCGACGTTTTGGTTTGAGTTTATCTATTTGTTTACTAACATCGTTACTAGTCACTACTCTCTTGGGTATCATGTTTAAATTCTCGGTTGTGAAAACTGTTGAAAAATATATGTTCAGATTATTGCTCGTTTCTCCATTGTTATCTGTTCCCTGGGCTGTTTCTGTTCAAAATAACCCACCAATTTGTTCTTTACTCGCAAAATTACCCGGCTTTGCATGGGTTAAGTATGTACTGTATAACCTTTACTGTCACAGTTTGTTCTCCTAACATAACATAACATAACGTAACGTTGAACATAGTCTCTTAACCGCATCCATTTGGGAACTATGTCTTGGACCGATAGACGCAGACATAGGTCTGTAATGTGTGTGTAAAGTTTCAGGTCGCTAACTGCTTCCGTTTTGGCCCTATGGCTAGAACAAACAGACAGACAGACTTAGAGGCAGACACGTCCTTTTCTTATTATTGATTAATCTTTCTAATAATTTCCTTCATAAACTAATTAGACTCACTAGTCTGTATTGACTTCCTTTAGCTCTGCTACCCTTCTTGAAGACTGAAGTGACAAAGGAAGTTGGCAGGATTCTGTCTGTTTTGGGCAAATTAAAAATTAAGACCAGGATAAAAATCTGCCTTAGTGCATCGATGCTAAATTACATCACCTCAGATCATAAAGGAGAGAAAGTAGCGACTTTCACTTTTTTAATGACTTTGTAGTAGTAAAAATGAAAGCGAGGTGGAAGCCAGCGTCAAGATATAGAGAGTAGCGCCTTGGTGCTAGAATGTACAGAAAAGCGGCGACATATGAGTAGTGTGTGAAAAACAATTGCAGGAAGGACAAGGAGAACGAGATGAAACAAAGGGGGGGGGGGGGTTCCTTCTCAACAAAAAATTAAAAAAAAATCAACCTTGTTCACAGGAGCCCACTTGCTGACCATCTCTTTAGCCACATGTCTCCTGACCATCCACCCACAGGAAGGTAGCCCATGGACTCTGTAGAGACGTGTTGGGTCAAGGGCTGTGTGATTGAAGGCGTTGTAGCTGTACGCGTTGACGCACAGTAACTTTGGGTCTGACGTGAGCAGGGGTGCAGTTTGGTGGAAGTACCTGGTGAGATAATGAGCCTGTATTGATGGCGAAGTGACGCATTTACAGGTATGATGATTTAAAGCCACGTACTTAGTCCTTAACACCTAGACTCCAACGACCCTATGAGGTCTATGGGAGCCCAGTAACCCTAAGCTCTATGCGAACCCATGACCTCTATGTGACCCGTATAATACATCTTGCGACCCCATTGGGGACGTGGCGAACTACAGGTTGTATATATGGCAACATTTGTAGGACATTACCAATATATACTAAAAGTCAGAATTATCGTCACGTTATATGGATAATAAAATAATATTTTCCTGGTTAAGGGAAAGTAGAACATAAGAAGTTGCACTAAAATTCAGGTCTTGAAACACAGTTGGTTCTTACGGGATAAAGTCTGGAGCGAGGTCAAGGTCGTCCTCCAGGATGATGGCCTTGTCAGCTTCAGGGTAGCGCTGGAACACCTCCACCAAGATAGACTTGAAGTGGGAACTGATGAGGTTTATGATGCCTGTGAGGAATATGGAATATTATGTTAGAAGATTGACTCTAAAAATTAAGAACTTATAGAAAGGCGTCAATGTGTGGTGTTGACACCTGTTGCCGGGTGATGCAGGTAAGTCGAATTACAGTTCTGTGTGCAACAGGGCATAGAGCGTTTGGAGAGATGTGGCACCACCGTGTTTGTTTAATTCCATTTTAACTTAGTTTGTATATAAATAAGTTGAGGGGTTAAGTTACAACCCAAAATGGTAAAACTATATTGGTCACAGTTTATTAGTAGATGCACTGTAATTAACACTGTAAGCTGTGAGTGTTAGTTAAGGACGGGGCTCAGCTTGACTGAGTTAAGTCACCCGTCCGATTCTCGTGAGGGTCAAGTGAAGACTGGCGCTCGTGAGGGGAGGCTCTGAAGGGGAGGCTGGGCTGACCCTACATTCTCAAGGTCGGCTTACTGATAGAGGAATTTCCCTTCACGTGAACAGCACATGACAACTTATAGCTAAATGGAAAATTACAGTGGGGTGATTGGATTATATAAACTAAATGTATTAACCCAAATTGATATAATTGTTATTGCCATGAGACAGGGGCTAAAACAATCTGGTTAGTAACCCATCCTAAGTATTTTAATGGTTATTATTATTATTATTTTTATTATTAATATTATTATTATTATTATTATTATTATTATTATTATTATTATTATTATATTTGATTTTATGTCCTACTCAAAGTCAAATAATGTCCAGTCCGTTAAGATTCTAACATGTGAAATTCACATTATTTCATCTTTGTGTCCAACTAACTCTCCTTCTCTTGTCAGTATTGCATACATATTGTACGTTCATATTTCTATACATTATATATTTGGTTCTAGTGTATAGGATAATCAGTAGCTTATACAAGACAAGCACAGTGGTGCCACATCCTCCAAACCCTGTAGCACGCAGAACTACAGGGAATTGTAATACACCCCCCCCCCCCCCAATGGAGTAGACGTGGTTCGTGGTTTTGTGAGCAGTATTAATTCACTACTTTCATGTAGAGAACTGGCAGAATTTCAAAATAACTAGTAATTTAAATTTAATTCTTCCTAGTCTAGTCAAATTATGATTTTTGGTGACAAAAATTTATGAAAAGGTAAAATTATACATACATTCATACTGCTGAAGGCTAGACAAATAAAGGTGAAGAGTGTCCCCCACAATCCGAATGCCGCACCCCCCCCCCCCCCCCCTTCAGGAGTATGAATGTATGTATAATTTTACCTTTTCATAAATTTTTTCCGCCATTTACCTGTTTTCGTGTTAATTTAACTAGACTATGCATATAGTTTATAAATACATACTGTATGTTGTGTATATATGAATACCATCATGCCAACATATTAAGATGCACTAGGGAATATATTAACACTTTAAAGGGCAAATTATCTCTTAGTTATTTTATTCTGGCTAACGCCAGATTTTTTTTTCAGCTGCCGCTAAAGGGTTAGATCCTATCTAGATTAGACCATTTCGTCCAGCGCATGATTATAAAACACCTTAAGACTTAATTTAAGTGGCATCGCACCAATTTATCTTCACCTCCCTCAGTGGCAATTGCTTGTCATCAGAAAATCTCCGAATCAAATCTATGAGGTCTTGCATAGATCCCTTGGAGGAAAAAGAAAACTGAGTGGAACAAACTCACCCTTGGGGATGGGGTCGTGGTGTTCGACCACGGATACGTTGAGGAGGGCGCCCAGTGCTCGCGCCTCGGGGTTGTGGCCGTCGACGTAGATGGTGATGGGCGTGCTGGTGCCGCCGGGGCTGGCCCACACCTGCCCCACCTGACGTAGGACGTGGGGCAGCCGGTGAGCTGTTACTATGGCAACAGGGATCACCTCTTGTCCTGAGTACTCCACCTGGTAGCAGTCATCGTCACAATAGTATTAGGTGATCTTTTGTGTTTCCAGAAAAAGAATTCTCATATTTGAAATATTTCAACACTGTTAAAGTAGGAATCTCAATCGATTGAAAGTTTTCAGAATTTTAGTATACTAGTTAATCCGACTTTCATTAGATCATCAAGTACTTGATCAAGGTTTACCTTGGTATTTTTTCTTTATAAAAGTATCTTACGGGGTTGTGAGGATGAGGTGACCACGGTGGGTCATCACAGATGCAGAAGGTGCCGTAACCTTCGTAAATCTTGCAGAAGGTGGCTCGCTCCTGCATCCCCTCCTCTGTATACCATCCACACCGGTGCTCTGGAAAGGGGGGAAATATTTCTTGTAAAACATGGGGATTGCCACCCAGACACCACCACTGTGTCACCCACACTACCTCCTTGCCACCCACATTATTTCCGTGCTACCCATATTACCTCCGTGCTACCCACATCACCTCCGTGCTACCCATACTACCGCCGTGCAGTCCCGCACTTCCGCCGTGCTATCCACATTACCAACGTGCCACCCACACTACCTCCGTGCCACCCACACTAACTCCGTGTCCGTGCCACCAACACTACCTCCGTGCCACCCACACTACCTCCGTACCACCCACATTACCTCCGTGCCACCTACACTACCTCCGTGCTACCCACATTACCTCTCTACCACCCACACTACCTCCGTGCCACCTACACTACCTCCGTGCCACCCACACTACCTCCGTGCCACCTCACAGTCACTCTCATTACTCACCTTGCATGCGAGGTACAACAGTCCGGACAGTTAGGGGCGATACGTCGAACTTGGTCAAGTTGTGTTGTGGGAGTGAGGTGGTGAGGGCCTCCAGCACCACCCCGCTTCCCTTGTACACCAGCAGGCACCAAGTATCCATGTAGGCCATCCTGTCTATGTAGTGAGCGCCCATATCCTCCAGGGTGGCTATCGTCTCTTCCTCCATGAACGCCGTAAAGTCTGGCTGCCGTCATATACTTAAAATAACGTCTTTGTTTGTGTAAACAACTTGTACGTTGTGATACATGCTAGTACCCTCGTTATGAAGCCTCGGAACATTTAAATCTTAATAGCTTAGTAAGTTTTTCATCAACTGCATCAAAACTTACATGTCAGCGGCCATCATGAATTTGTTTTATTCGACAACGTAGACAAGTACAAGGAGGCCGTCAAGATTACTTTGTTACTAGTTGTGAGATGGTGGAGGAGTGGGCATAGAAATCTATATCATTCAGTGCTCCAAAGATGACTGGTAGGCGACTGTCTTACACGGGACATTGAGTTAAGTATAGACACAAATGAACTGAGTTTGACATCAGTTACGTGGATTGCAAATTGTCCAAGATGTTGAATCATTGAGACTGGTGAGAAGTTTTTACATTTAACATGAAATGAAGTGTTACTTACAGCTCCGAGGATGACCAAGAGGCGGCTGTCTTGAATTTCTTCCAAGTCTTTGATAAATTGTCTATCAGTGTTAGTCTGCCACGTCATATAAGAAGTTGCTCTCATGACCTGACCTGTCGACTGGTGCAGCGTGATCAGGTGCAGACCAGCATGGAGTCTGGCAGTTATCCCAGCCCAGGGGACGGTCTTGTTATAGGCGCTGTAAACCTGCGGGGAACTCAATATTATGATGAAGGATAGAAATGTGCTGTAGTTTTTTCGGGGGGGGGGGGGGGGGGGGGGTCAGGGAGCGGCTTAACATTTACATCTGCCTCAGTAACTCTTAATGTAAACTCATGTCCTAGGCTCACTCTCCATCCCCTTGTGTTGGTGACACGTGACGTACTTGTCTATTGGAAATCATTAAAGCTGTTCCAAAAAGAAAGATAAAGTAATGAACCTCACCTGACGACCATCCACCGCTAGTTCCACACCTGTCATATTGACTGAAATATCCAGGATGAGATGATTCTGAAGATCCCCAGCTGGAAAGTGGACTCCAGGAGCCTCAATACTATTCTGTTTTTCTTCGCTATTGTAAGCTGACAATTTCTCTGACCTGGCAATGGGAGCTTTCACAGCATCTAGATCTCCTGTAATGGAAGCTTTACCAGCTTCTTGATCTCCGTCAATGGAAGCTTTACCAGCCTCTTGATCTCCGGCAATGGAAGCTTTACCAGCCCCTTGATCTCCGGCAATGTAAGCTTTACCAGCCTCTTCATCTCCGGCAATGGAAGCTTTACCAGTTTCTTCATCTCCGGCAATGGAAGCTTTACCAGCTTCTTCATCTCCGGCAATGGAAGCTTTACCAGCCTCTTGATCTCCGGCAATGGAAGCTTTACCAACCTCTTGATCTCCGTCAATGTAAGCTTTACCGACCTTTTGGTCTCCGGCAATGGAAGCTTTACCAGCCTCTTGATCTCCGGCAATAAAAGCATTATCAGCCTCTTGATCTCCGGCAATGAAAGCTTTACCGACCTCTTGATCTCCGACAATGAAAGCTTTACCAACCTCTTGATCTCCGTCAATGTAAGCTTTACCGACCTTTTGGTCTCCGGCAATGGAAGCTTTATCAGTGTCACGATCTCCGGCAATGAAAGCGTTGCCAGACTCTTGATCTCCGACAATGAAAGCTTTACCGACCTCTTGATCTCCGACAATGGAAGCTTTACCGGCCTCTTGATCTCCGGCAATGAAAGCTTTACCGACCTCTTGATCTCCGACAATGGAAGCTTTACCAGCCTCTTGATCTCCGACAATGAAAGCTTTACCAACCTTACTTTTTGCCAAGAATCTTGTCATTTCATCAACCTTCTTGGGTGGTAAACTGTCGCTTGGCAGTACAATATCTATATATACCTGTGACCTCGCAGTGCTGATGTTGTTTGATGTCGTCACTGTTGTATCTGCATCATTTTTGACATTTGGAGGTGGAAGTTTACCCTCAGTTTTAGCCGCGTTTGGTGTAGCCTCATCGCCAGTTTGGTTCACTACCAGGAGGATGGTGAGGTACACCAGGTTGAGGCCGAGAATGGCTACCACACGCTGTCTTGTTGTCAGCGGCATTGTTGTTGTAGTGTGGCTGTAGACCTAGTGTTTACCCTGCCCAGGGAGGTTTGATAATGTAGTATGACGTCACTGTAGTTAGTGTGTGTATGTGTGTCTAGTGTTAGGATGACAGAGGTCAGCAATACTTCATTCTGGTGAGAAGAGTCACTTGCATATCTCACTTGTTCATTTTTTCCCCCAGCTGTAAAGACTGTGTTATGTAGGTGAAACTTACTCGTGTGATATTAAGTCACTGAGATTCTTCCTGATAACAGTGAATGTGTTTTTACAGCCAAGCTTTCCCATGTGAATCACAGTCCACAGATTAATGTTGTCTCTATGTGGATAGTTGAGGAGGTTTTATTATTCATCTGGTGTTTATTTACAGCATTAATATGAAGGCTACAAAATTTACTCTTAAAAAACTTGAAAAACATTGCATTCGTGATATTTTTCTGTCACGAAGGTTTACACTAGTTTTTTGTCTTTCAGGACTGATATTTCATAGTTTTCTTTTTCACTGACACATTCAAAGCAATTATGGATTCATGTTTCAGTTCAGCATTACTAACAACACAAACGTCTCTTATATAGCACTCCCGCTGTCGTGTCTATCCCAACTGAGTGAAGCTCTGTGTGTGTGTGTATGTGAGGTGAGTTGGCAGATGCAGTGCACCTCAGGGCAGCTTGCACCAGTTGCTGCTTGTTGCTTTAATTACAAGCAAAGTTTCCTTGAGCGCGAGGTTCGTATTGTTTTAAGATAATAGCCACGGGTTGTTGACTATGTTGTTATAACATTGACCGTATAATCTATTCCTCTTTTTTTTATTTGCATTTATGTATTTTCTGTAATTGTTTGCTGTTATCACATTTGTATGCTTGGCGGGGGAGGAGAGGGATACTTGCACACACCCGTCTTGATGGAGGTGTGCGAAGCTTTCTCGTTCTTGAAATATCCCAATCGTCAGTTTTCCTTTGGTGTTGTAGTCGAGGCTCATGGTTAGGTTAATCGAAGGATGCAGAGTGCTATTGAAGACAATCTTATCATCATATATTATATATTTTGAAGTCAAGGAATATACAGTACTATGTTTCCGACAAATATAATGAAGTTCACCCGCAGATGAAGTCTCAGAATGCATGATTAGACGATACACATGTTGAATTTGTTGAAAGATCCTGTTGTATGAGGATTCCTAAATGCAAATCTGACGTGTTTGGAGGATAATGCAAGTGTTTCCTAAAGGTAAACCATTTTAAATTTGTAGATTATCTGTGCACACAAAAACGCACATCATATTATATTAGGAAAAAGATCTACATAATACGCTCGTGTGTGATAATAATAAGCAGTATTAAACAGAGATGGTTGAAAATAAGAAAACTGGCAACGTAAGTGTTAACCTCTCCACGTAGCGTCTGGCTCCCTGAGGTTTGAGATGAGGAAAAGGTTATAAATATCTTTTGTCCTCTGGTGCCCTCAGCGTCCAGGTTATGAACAGGTAACCTCACGTACTTAGTTCAGTTACGTCGAGTGCACAACAACTTTGGTTATGGTCAATACTCTAAGGTGTGCATACGATACTGCAAGATAGCCTTCTCCTCTTAAACTTAGTCTAGTCTTTATATTGTATATAAACATGTACTGTGTGTATTGAGATGCCATTATGAATTATTCGGTAAGAGTCAAGGCTAAAAGTTTGTGTATCGTTATGAAATATTGGGTAAAGGTTAAGTTTAAAATGTTAAGTCCTGTGATTTATTATGAAATATTAAAATTGATTTTGAAATTGAAATGTTTATTTAGCAGAAACGGCAATACATTTTTTTTTTTCGTTTATACATAAGGCAAATAGTGGTTCAGCCCTTTAAGGGTAAACTCACCTAAAAGCCTTCACTCTTAACATGCTCCTTGCTCACAACTAACGCCACTAAGCTGTTAAGGCTTTCTTATACATTATCCAGTCTGTTGTCAAATAGATATACAAACAGAAATGTATATGTTACTTTTTTTTTTTTTTTTTTTGCAAAATCGATTATTTTGCAAAATTCCCGACATGCATATGGGTAAGTTTGCGAAATAACTTACAAACAGACAACCTAAACAAACCTAACCTTATGATTAGGGTAAGTGAGAGGTTAGGTCAGGTTAGGTTACGTCAGGTTAGGTTAGGTTAGGTTGGCTCGTGTAGATTGATACACAGTTAAGTGATCCTGTTCTTTTCGTTTATTAACTTTGGCTAACCTGTTTGTCAGTTATTTCGCAAAATTATCAATATTCATGCCGGTAATTTTCCAAAATTACCGATTTCGCAAAAAAAAGTAACGTATACATATATGTGAAGGCGGGTCTCATAGGCATGACTGTCCCTTATGGACAGTGTAGATACAGCACTGCCTCCGGTACACAAGGAGACAGCATAGCCGGTACTGCATTCGACTGCATTCACTTCCCCAAGTTGTAAACTTAGGTATCCATTTACGGCTGGGTGATCTGGAGGCGTCCTATAATCGAATCACCGATTCCCGGAACAGAGGCGAGTGCTGTATCCACTCAACCGCCGCACTCCCATACAATCATATGTAAATTCATATACCACGTGGAAAAAGAAAATCACAAATTTGCTGAGGCGCTTTCGTGTGTTTAACACGTTTTCAAAAGCAAATTATGCACAAACACAAAGTCACCAAGGCTACAGTACATGCTGTTGTTGTGTGGCAGAGACAACATGTAGCTCAGTATACAGAGTACTATCATCAGTATACAGGGTACTATCATCAGTATACAGAGTACTATCATCAGTATACAGGGTACTATCATCAGTATACAGGGTACTATCATCAGTATACAGGGCACTATCATCAGTATACAGGGTACTACCATCAGTATACAGGGTACTATCATCAGTATACAGGGCACTATCATCAGTATACAGGGTACTATCATCAGTATACATTGTACTATCATCAGTATACAGGGTACTATCATCAGTATACAGAGTACTATCATCAGTATACAGGGCACTATCATCAGTATACAGGGCACTATCATCAGTATACAGGGTACTATCATCAGTAGACAGAGTACTATCATCAGTATACATTGTACTATCATCAGTATACAGGGTACTATCATCAGTATACAGAGTACTATCATCAGTATACATTGTACTACCATCAGTATACAGGGTACTATCATCAGTATACAGGGTACTATCATCAGTATACAGAGTACTATCATCAGTATACAGAGTACTATCATCAGTATACATTGTACTATCATCAGTATACAGGGTACTATCATCAGTATACAGGGTACTACCATCAGTATACAGGGTACTACCATCAGTATACAGGGTACTACAATCAGTATACAGGGTACTATCATCAGTATACAGGGTACTATCATCAGTATACAGGGTACTATCATCAGTATACAGGGCACTATCATCAGTATACAGGGTACTATCATCAGTATACAGGGCACTATCATCAGTATACAGGGTACTATCATCAGTATACAGGGCACTATCATCAGTATACAGGGTACTACCATCAGTATACAGGGTGCTATCATCAGCAAACATAATTAACCTAGTTAGTTTATTACTGTTTACAACGTTATTTATGTAACTACAATAGGAAGATAATTGGTCCTAAAATCGATCCTTGTGGCACTCCTTAATTATGAATTAAATTGGGTATCAGAAATACAGTCGTTATATTAAACAAATTGCTTGCTGATATTGAGATCGGACTTAAGCCAGGTATTTGTGGTGCCAATGATCTCGTTTTGCTAAAATTAAATTATGATTTATTGTGTCAAAAGCTTTAGAGAGATATGAAAATAAGATTATTATTCCGTTTGTCATCAAATAATTTTAAGATGTCATTTGTGAAACACAGAAGCTCATATTCGGTAGGTTTACGCTTTAGAAGACCAAATTGGGAGTCTGTTAGGATATCGTCAATGTGGCAAACCTCCCTAAGTCTACCGTACAGTAGAAAACTTGTTCTAGTATTTCACTTAAGGCGTTCATTTCTGACACTGGTCCCATTATTCTTAAACTCTCTCTATCCCTTGAGTTATATATATGGGAACGACTTTAGAAATCTTAAGTTGGAATGGGAATTACCATTTGAGAAGGACGAATTACAAAGATAAAAAAACACAGGACAGAGAGCATGAGCCATCTCCCTTATGATGCTCAGGTCACTATCATCCTGACCCGGAGGTGAGTGCCGTCGCTGGTTGATCGCCTCCTTCAACTCATCTATGTATCGAACGGCCTAGTATTTTCTGTGTAGTTCATAAAATAGGTAGTGCTTATGTATTAATTATTCTATCTATTAAGAACTGTGTTTATAACTTCCCAGGTTCTCTAACTATTGTGTGATGTTTCTTGAAATTGGGTATCATAGTAATGTATATAATCAGTCATCTTCATAAGTTTATCAGCGATATACACCATTATCCGCCTACTGTGAGGGTGATCCCGATCTTGGAGTAGGCGAGGTTGAGGAGATTGACCTCGTCCTCTAAGGAGAGCGGGGGCATCCTCTGGGCTAAGGTCTTCGTGAAATACGAATTCCTGAAAGGGTGTAGAGTAGCGTACTTCATGTCCTCCTGTGTCACCTTGTATATGTCTGCCGGGTCTGTCGTCAGGCTGCAGGGAAGGGATTCTGGTGTTAACGATGATTATATATATATATATATATATATATATATATATATATATATATATATATATATATATATATATATATATATATATATATATATATATCTTGGTGAGCATTTGCCTAGATTAAGAGCAAATGTTGGTAGTGTTCAGATGAAAAACTTTGGATAAATTGCCCAAATATAAATTTAGAAGGATATTGTTTTGAGGAATATACGAGTAAGTGCGTGGATTTACAGCAAATCTCTCCCACCTACAGACATGTTAAAGAAATATCTTATAGTTTACAAGTAATATAGTTTACGAGTAATTACTGCAATAAACATAATTGTACATGAGCCAAACGTCCTCTGCATGACTCACCAGAAGGGGGAGAAGGGACAGATGAGGATGTAGAGCTGGTTGCCATAGAAGGACCCGGTATACATCATCTGCAGGTGCTCGTGTGAGTTCCGTTCGTTGAAGCCAACACACTGTGGGAGGTGTGGTAGTTTAGCTGGGTGGTGTATGGTCTCTCCCTCTCTGTCTTTTAGGTTAATACAGTATGAAAGGACATGAGGGCGAGAGGATGATGGACGATGGGTAGGGTAGGGGAGGAGTTAGGTACAGTTGTTCACCGTAAGGGGTAAATTACCTCCACGGGCCTATGGAGGTAATTTGGCATTATTCGGGGCAACAACATTCCGTCACATAGGACCGATAGATGCATTTTTGGTAATTTTTTCTTGCTTCGTGTTTCCATATCATGTGCTGTACTGTGCTCAAATCAGATGAATTTCTCGGGGGAAAGCTTTTGGTAGAGAAGAGACACAATTTGGCAAGGAAATTCAGAGACTCAGTTTGAATTGCTCTTCTTTGGTGTTTGGCGAACATGCCTTTTCATCTAAATGCTTTGAACACATCGATGTAGGGAAAGGAGAACATGTAGCCTGTCTGAGTGAAAAGATACAAGCATTCCAATCCAAGGTGGACTTGTGGGAGACGGGTAGAATAGCTGCATTTCCCATGTTGGGAGGAATATTTGGAAGACACTCTTTCTGTGAGCTTGAGTGATGTGCAAAGTACAATTGCTTCACAATTAAAGAGTGTGCGTCTGAGGTCGGAGGAGTATTTCTCCGACGATGATCCAGGTGCAGAATTAATTCAAATGTCCCACTGAGAATATGCCAGAAAAAAACAAATTAATTTGCAGAGTAAATCCTTAAAATGAAATCAAGTCAACTAATCTAGATGGAATTTAACGCAAATAATTCGTCCTCTTTCTAGAGAACCCATAGCAAGGAATTTCTTTTGTCTACTTCAAGCGCAACAAAAATTCTCCTACCATTTGGGTCAGCATATTGTGTAAGGCAGGATTTTTGGCCCCCTGAACATCTGCAGCAAAGATAGAAAGACACTGACCGTGAAAGTGATATCAGATGTGTCCTGACAAAGTTATCACCACGGGTTCAAGAAATGGTCACCAACCAAATGTGACATTTTGCTCATTAATGAAATTCATTTCCTTTCAGTTCAATGACTGTTGTATTACATGTTCAGTATTTTAATTACTATATAATACACAATTAGCTATAAAGGAGTGGCAAAAGTTAAATAGCGATTTTTATTTGCTATCATGCTTAGCATGGCAATGAAGACAATGGCCTTGGCAAAGAAAGTCTATGTGGTGTAATGATTATTGTTGTCGGGTCTGTTTTAGGGTATTGTCCAAAAATTAATTGGGACCCCCCGAGTTAGGTGTAGTGTGAGAATAGCAGATCGGATTAAATGGGAGAGGGAATGGGATAATGATAAGGGGTCTGACACGAAGGCAGAATAGCACATAGTAAGGATGGTTGACTTAGGTATTGGGGGACAATGATAAAAGGATTAGAAGGATAGTGAATGGGGGATTGACAGGATGACAATCCCCCTATATGTAAAGTGAAAGACTGAGGAGATGATAAAGTGGAGGACGAGAGGATGGAGGAGCAGCTCACCCGGGCGACGACGTAGTAGGACCAGACAGTCTCCGCGGACATCGCCGGCCGGTGGATGTAGATCACGAAGCTTTGGTTTACCTGAGAGAACAGTGCCAGACAGTGATTAATGAGGCGGGCAAGTGATTAATCAGGTGGTTGGTCATTACCTGCTGGGAGGGGTGTGGTCACGACTTGGCACTAACACACAGTATAATGTGAACTGTTTGGTACATTTTTGACGCTATGGCTTGTGATTGGACCCCTGTTCTGGTGGTCATCGTGACTAGGATTATGGTTGGCAAACTTTCCATGATTTTCATTTTGTATTATGAAAAATTTACTACTAATATTCAAATAAATAAACAGTAGAGTACTTTGTAATTTTGCTTCTTTGTAGAAAACGTAGAGATAATTATTATTATTATTAACTAGGGGCAATAGTTGACACGGCATTGAGCCGGGTCAAAATCAATCGGGAGGGGGGGTGGAGGACAGGCAGCTTGGGCGATAGCTTGCACAAATATTGCTACCAATCTTGTTATCCTGGCTCACTAGAAGAAGGGCTTTTCAAAAGCCGATTCCCGGCAGACCTGCTGGTGTGGATAGACTACAGGAATTACGGAGAATGAATATTTCATCATGAAATAAAGTGACGAATTGAACTTTGTTTTTATCCGAAAATTCAGTCAAGGGCGTTCTGGATTATTCCCGCACCCAAAATATATATTTACTTCGTTATTCATAACATCCGCCATTATCTTAATGATCTATCTATGTCTTTTTAGCGCCATTTTGATCCTAAAGGGATTAGATTACTTGTTAATAGCTTAGCATATGCTATCTGCAATATAATATTCCCGATTTATGTATTATACAGTAGTAGGTAGAGGCAGCTATCAAACAGGGAGGTACTACCGCCTGGGAAGATATTGGAAGCATAATGTGTTGTCTAATGGTAGACCCTGTTGCTATATGGCATCACGAAAATTGTGACCAAGTCCCAGGTTGCTGATCTGACTTTTGTCTCAATTTTATCTCTTTCTGTGACAACACAACACACTGTACATATATCGTTTCTCACTATTGATATTTTTTTTCATTTTTATAACTTTATGGTTCTTTATTATTATTATTGTTATTATTATTAATTTTTAAATTTTTTATTTATTATAAATTCTAAATACTTTGAACTAATTATTATTATTATTGAAATTATTATTACGTTTTCGCGCCCCCAGGCCTCGATGCGGGTCAGTGACCTGTGCTCGGGTGGGCTAAACCCCGTAAAAAAGAAAAAAAAGAAAAAAAGAAAATGACGAGAATACATTGTGTATTATAGATAACTTAAGAACATAAGAATGAAGGAACTGCAGCGGGCGAATTGGCCCTTACATGGCAGTCTCGTTTACACTCAACACCTATCGCTCATATATCCGTCTAACCTATATTTGAAGTTACCCAGCGTGTTGGAGTTAATGATGATGTTTGGTAACTTTTTCCACTCATCCACTACTCTATATCCAAAATAGTGTTTACCTATTTCGCGCCTAGATCAAAATTACTAAATTGCTACGAGCTCGTTCCTGGTTGGATAGTTTAAATACCTATTTTATATTATTTTTGTTTAACCCTGACTTCCATTTATACACGTTGATCATATCGCCCCTCACTCTACGTCTCTCGAGGGAGTGCAAATTGAGATGCTTTATTCAATCTTGATACTCAAGGTTCCTAATGCTCGGGATTAGTCTTGTCATCTTCCTCTGTATGCTTTCTAGGGATTCTGTAGTTCGGTGATCCAAGTGAGGTCTCACAAGCGCAATATGTAGTTTTAGGATAACCTCGCTAGTCTTGTAACTAACGCTCCTTTGTAAGAACCCAAGTACTTTGTTAGCCTTGTTCCGAGCAAATACACATTGTTGTCTTGGTTTATGATTCATACTTATCATTACCTCTGAATCTCTCTCTTACAGTCGGATTTCTCTTTTAACAGCGTTGTTCATGTGATATCTGTTTTCTCTGTTTATATCTCCTAGACTAAGTACTTTACATATGTCCACATTAAATTTCATCTGCCATTTTGCAGACCATGCTAAAAGTTTGTTTAGATATTCCTGTAGTTTTTCGGAGTCCTCGTCAGATTAAATTACGCGTCCTATTTCAGTGTCGTCAACAAATTTACCTAATTGCTGTCTACGCCTATATCTATGTCGTTTATGTATATAATGAAGAGTAATGGTTACTTAATGCACAAAGGCAGAATATACCATGCAGAAAACTGAGATCACACAACAATGACCCCAAATGGATTCCCGGGCCGGTGGAAGTTGTTTGGACATACCTCCTAGCCCCCATTAGTCCCTGTTCACCTAGCAGTAAAGTAGGTATCAGGTGTAAATCGAAAGTTGCGAATTCGTATTCAGGGACAAGTTGTTGGAGCTTCCAATAACTTGATGGCATAAACCATTGACTCTTCAGGCATCTACGCCCTTGACTCTTCAGGCTTCTACTCCCTTAACTCATGAGACATAAAGGCAAGCATGAACTTAGCATGCTTCCCTGTTGGGCACTGTAAAAGCTTCTGCGCTTCACCTTACACAAAGATGTAGGGGAGTGCCCAATAAATAATAATAATAAAAAAAATAGAATATTATTGGACGAAGGAAGGCTATAGGTAGGAGAATAAGTCGTGGTGAAGTTTACCTCCGAGATTATTATAAAGTATTGGCCAGTAGGTTTAAACCGAGATAAGAAAAGCAAATAGGAATAATGAACTGTACGTAACAAGGGAGGCGAAGTCAAACCCCAAGGGATTCTTTCAAATGTATCAAACTAAAACACGATACAAGATTGAATCGTTATAATCAGATACCAGAGAATTAACTGATAACAACGGAGAAATGAACATTAATCTGAACAGATATTTTTCATCAGTTTTCACCACCGAAAACTTAAACATGATACCTCAAGGCACCGACTATATCTAAAGTAGAGGTAAACCACATCATAATCATTTCCGTCATCCACTGATTCGAAAACAGTTGGAAAGAATGGTGATAGATTTGTCAGACATGAACGCCCACGTGTGAAGCCATGTTGGGAATCATTGAATTCAATTTGTGCTTCTCGAGGTGATTTCGAATTGAGTTTGAAATTATTGTTTCCAGTAATTTACCTACAATTGATGTTAAGCTGATTGGTCAGCAGTTAGAGGATATAGATTTTTAAGAATACAGATAAATCACTATCAAATTCGCTGTCTTGCAGGATTCTGGTACTACACTCGTTTTTAATTACATGTTAAAGAAGTTAGTTTGGGGCATACTAAGTTCTTCCTTACATTCCTTTAATACTCTGGCAAATATCTCGTTGGAACCTAGCGACTTTAGGTTTTAGTTTATCTATTTGTTTACTAACATAGTTACTGATCACTACCATCTTCGCTTTATCTGTTTCTTTACAATCTCTGTATATAGTCGGGGCCTCGGGTTTCATGTTTAAAGTTTCGGTGGTGAAAACTGTTGAAAAATATCTGTTCAGAATATTTCTCATTTCTCCGTCGTTATTAGTTACTTCGCCGCATCTGACTGTTTTGGTTCAATCTTGTCTCGTGTTTTAGTTTGAAGCATTTGGAAGAATAACTTGGGTTTGACTTCGCTTCCCTTGCTACCTTTATTTCAATATATCTTGTTGCTTTTCTTATTTTGAGCTTAACCCTACTGGCCAATATTGTATAATAATCCCTTAGGTAAACGTCACCACTATTGATTCCAATTAATTATTCATCCATTTGGGGTGATTGTTATTTGATCTGAGTTTTCTGTGTAGTATATTTTGCCTTCATGCATTATGTAATTCATTATTGAAAATTTTTTGGTACTCGTCAACCTCATATCTCGTCATCAGGTCACCCCCGGTGGTCGTGTTTTGTGAGGTTACCGATCAAATAGCCCCTGTCTTATAGACAATAGTCCTTATATAAATATTAATGTTATATAGTTCCATCACCCACAGTAATTTTCCATGAACTGTGAGGATCATGTGCCACACATGTGATCAGAAGATTCCACTCTCAAGTCGTGTCTCTTAGAGAGGAGCTTAGCTAATTAGTAGCCGGTTCTAGCAGTTCATACTCAACCCTCACGAGGTGAGGACATCCGACATAAAAGCTTATTTTAAGTTAAGCTCCGTCCTTAACCTACACTCACAGTTCACAGTGTAATTACGGTGATGCTTATTGACTGTGCATAATATATAGTTTTATAAATAAATGGAGAAAAGACCATTGTGGGTTTGACGGCTTAACCCATAAACATTTATTGCTATAACTGAACAGTTACCTTATTTTAGTGATTCTCTAGAAGTCTACGGGTAAAGTGGGGTCACCCTCTGCGGGCACATTATGTGAGGTCACGTTGTTTACACTCTCTCGTGAGGTCATACAGCTCATCAGACCATGGTGCAGACCTACAGTATCCTTCTTGTTAGCTGCGTGGGTAACTGACCAATGGTAATGATAATGCTAAAAGACTCGTAACTCAGGGCTGCCACGGGCAACTTGACTGAACCAACCAAAGGCGATGGAGGAAATGTGAGTTTGTTTTCTCTGTAATTTTCAAATGGAATAGACTAACGTGCTGTATTATTTCTGGGATATGGGTAGGACCTGGCAGTAACATTTATCTGTGTGTAGGAATGGAACCTGCCACTGAACTGTTACTTGAGTATGGATTGGACCTGTGGCAATGGCCTGTTTCTAGGGGATGTACGTGATCTGGTACTTACTTGTTTCTAGGGTATGACTGACCTGATGGTGGGGTATGGGCGGGACCTGGAACTGACCTGTTGGCGGGGTATGGGCGGGACGTGGTACTGACCTGGTGGTGGGGTATTGGCAGGACCTGGTACTGACCTGGTGGCGGGGTATGGCCAGGACCTGGTACTGACCTGGTGGCGGGGTATGGCCAGGACCTGGTACTGACCTGGTGGCGGGGTATTGGCAGGACCTGGCAGGGGTGTTGGGTGAGACGCACCACCTGGGCTTCACGTATGGCATTGACGTGTAACTTGAGGTAATTCAGGAGCTTCACCCTGAGGATTATTTTACATCATGTTCATCCAAGATGTCACCCAACATCTTTTAATCAATTTTTATAACGAATTTTAACATAATGAATTTACAGTGACATGAGTAAAACGGTACTTCGTTATGGGTTAATATCTTTTTTATTGTAGAATGCTTCCATTTAAATTATCAAAAGCAAATTATAATAATGATGGTGATATTTTTCATTCTTTAGTTAAAAGGCGCACAAGAAGGTGGAGAAGCCTTATTTACCCCTGGATATCCAAGGTCACGTTGACAATAGTGTTGAGTGGACGCTGGTTGTGGTACTGTGCTTGTTCTGTGCCTGTGACGTGGGCGCCGCCTCCACCACGATGCTTGGTACGAGGGATCTCTGGCACCAGGATGTCCCGCTCACCTATTATGTTCTGTAGTACCCACAAGTCCCAGTCCACACCCTGTGACACAGACAGAAGATGTGAGGTCTCGGTCGGTTGGGTACTGTACCGGTGACTGAGGTTGATCTAATTTACTGTACCGGTGACTGAGGTTGATCTAGTTTACTGTACCGGTGACTGAGGTTGATCTATTTTACTGTACCGGTGATTGATGTTGATCTAGTTTACTGTACCGGTGATTGATGTTGATCTAGTTTACTGTACCGGTGATTGATGTTGATCTAGTTTACTGTACCGGTGATTGATGTTGATCTAGTTTACTTTACCGGTGATTGATGTTGATCTAGTTTACTGTACCGGTGATTGATGTTGATCTAGTTTACTGTACCGGTGATTGATGTTGATCTAGTTTACTGTACCGGTAATTGATGTTGGTCTAGTTTACTTTAGCGGTGATTGATGTTGATCTAGTTTACTTTACCGGTGATTGATGTTGATCTAGTTTACTGTACCGGTGATTGATGTTGATCTTGTTTACTGTACCGGTGATTGATGTTGATCTAGTTTACTTTAGCGGTGATTGATGTTGATCTAGTTTACTGTACCGGTAATTGATGTTGATCTAATTTACTGTACCGGTGATTGATGTTGGTCTAGTTTACTGTACCGGTGATTGATGTTGATCTAGTTTACTGTACCGGTGATTGATGTTGGTCTAGTTCACTGTACCGGTGATTGATGTTGGTCTAGTTTACTTTAGCGGTGATTGATGTTGATCTAGTTTACTGTACCGGTGATTGATGTTGATCTAGTTTACTGTACCGGTGATTGATGTTGATCTAGTTTACTGTACCGGTGATTGATGTTGATCTAGTTTACTGTACCGGTGATTGATGTTGATCTAGTTTACTGTACCGGTGATTGATGTTGATCTAGTTTACTGTACCGGTGATTGATGTTGATCTAGTTTACAAAATGATCTCTTGGTGATGCAAGTCATTATACCGGACCAAACGGTAAGAGAACTTGGAAGTGTTTTGAGCAAATGAGAAGTGAAGTTAGGACAAACATCTTCTTGGTGCACTTTCCCAGGTCACAAGGTGAGGAGTAGTAAAGTGTACAATGGAAGTGAGGGTCAGGCTAGAAATAGTAGGTACCTTGGTGAGAGAAGAAAAGTGCCTAGAAATAGCTGGTTGATCAAGAAGGACCTAGCGAAAGAATAGAGACTGCATCAAGTGATTCTTCCTAAAAACAAAACAAAAATATGTACCTTGTTCACAGGAGCCCACTTGCTGACCATCTCTTTAGCCACATGTCTCCTGACCATCCACCCACAGGAAGGTAGCCCATGGACTCTGTAGAGACGTGTAGGGTCCAGAGCTGTGTGATTGAAGGCGTTGTAGCTGTACGCGTTGACGCACAGTAACTTTGGGTCTGACGTGAGCAGGGGTGCAGTTTGGTGGAAGTACCTGGTGAGATAATGAGCCTGTATTGATGGCGAAGTGACGCATTTACAGGTATGATGATTTAAAGCCACGTACTTAGTCCTTAACACCTAGACTCCAACGACCCTATGAGGTCTATGGGAGCCCAGTAACCCTAAGCTCTATGCGACCTCATGACCTCTATGCAACCCCCTTATGATGCATCTTGCGACCCCATTTGGGGTCGTGACCCCGTGTTTGGGAACCACTGATTGTAAAGGATGTCACTGAATGCTTAAGTTAAAAAGAATGAGCGTCGAGTCTCCTTTAGGACCAGAAAGCGAACTACAGGTTATATATATGGCAACATATGTAGGACATTACCGATATATACTAAAAGTCAGAATTATCGTCACGTTATATGGATAATAAAATAATTTTCCTGGTTAAGGGAAAGTAGAACATAAGAAGTTGCACTAAATTTCAGGTCCTGAAAAACAATTGGTTCTTACGGGATAAAGTCTGGAGCGAGGTCAAGGTCGTCCTCCAGGATGATGACCTTGTCAGCTTCAGGGTAGCGCTGGAACACCTCCACTAAGATAGACTTGAAGTGGGAACTGATGAGGTTTGTCGGACCTATGATAATTAAAGATCAATAAGCCAAAATGGAAATTCTACAACTTATAGACGATCTCATACACACACACACACACACATACACACTACTACTACTTTGCTGTCACAGGGAATCGAGAATGACGATCAACCAATTATGATACAATGATATGAGTGAGCTCTGAGGTGACTTGAAATGCCAATACGAGATCGGCAGGGTTGTCCACAGATGTTGCGCCTGTGGAGGGCTTCATCTAGTGCGGGAGGGGCGACGGCTGTGTCTTTCCAGCGCTGGCGCTTGTCTACCTCGGTATGCAGTCGGGTTAATTCGAAAGTACTGACACCTTCTCGTGTGGAGCCCTTCCACGCGTTACGATGTGGAGTGATCGTCTCCCAGATGAGGGGGTCGATTTGGCACTTTTTCAGGTTTGTCTTATGCCTTTTCCACTGTCCGCTAGCGTTACGTTTACCATTCGTTAGGTGACTGTAAAGTAGATGCTTTGGCAGTCTTCTATCGTCCATGCGGGTAACATGGCCGGTCCAACGTAGTTGTTCATGGATAATAGTAGCCTCGATGCTCCTACAGTTGGTATCAGCGAGAATACTGGCATTTGTTCTCTTGTCTTCTCAGCGAACTCGGAGGATAGAACGTAGACTACGTTGGTGAAAGCTTACAAGTGCCTTGAGGTGCCTCCTATATGTGACCCATGTCTCGCTGCCATACACCAGAGTGGGGAGGACCACTGCTCGATACACGTGCAATATATAGATAATTTCAGCTCCCTACAGCTGAAGACACGGGTTCGGAGTCTGTCAAATGCTTGAGATGCACATCGGATTTGATGTTGAATCTCTTCATCGATGTCCGCGGTGGCAGACAGGTGGGAGCCGAGATACTGAAAGTGGGTAATATTAGAGAGAGTAGTACTGTTAAGTTGGATGGATGGTGGAAGTGTGGTTGAACCAGGGGCAGGCTGAAAGAGAATTTAAGTCTTACTTGCATTCACCTCAAGGTTGAAATGTGTATACGCATCTGTATAGGTGCTTGGGATTTCCTGTAAGTCACGTTCGGTGTGAGCGACGAAAATGAGGTCTTCTGCATACTGAAGTTCAGTGATGGAAGCAGCCTACACCTTTGTTCCTGTCTGGAATCGTCTTACATTGAAAAATCCCTTCATTTAGTAGGCCTACTGGATGTCCACCCCGCCGGCTAAATTGACACTGGTACGAGTAACGAAGGCAGCCAAGAAATTTGAAAAGAGAGTTTGTGCCAGTGCACATCCTTGTTTTACCCCTGTTTGGATGGGAAAGAACTCAGGCTGGGTGCCATTGTGCAGGACACTGGCGTTCAGGCCATCGTGCTGTTGCCTCACAATGGCAATGAATTTTGGTGGGCAGCCAAAAGGGCTGAGGGTCCGCCAGAGGGCTTCCCTGTTGACCGAGTCGAAGGCGATAGTAAGGTCAATGTAGGCTATGTGCAATTATCAATGCTGTTCTTTGCCCTTTTCCTGTATCTGGCGGACAGCAAAGATCATGTTACTGGTGCCACGTGATGGTCTAAAACCACAATGAGATTCTGGGAGGAAGTCTTCCGCCTCAGGTAGAAGTCTGTTTAGTAGGACTCGGGCGATAATCTTGCCAGCTACGGACAGCAGTGAGATCCCACGGTCGTTACCACAGTCTGACCGGTCTCCCTTGTTTTTATAAATATTGACGATCGAGGAGTCTTTAAGATCTTGGGGGATTTGCTCCTTCTTTTATATATTCCCCAGGAGAGAGTGGAGTCAGCTGGTAAGCAGAGGTCCTCCTACCTTATACACCTCGGCTGGATTCCATCAGGCCCTGTGGCTTTGCTATGTTTCATCTGCTTGATATTGATATTGAAACAATTTAGCCAGCAAAATACAGTTACAAAGTCGATAATAATAACAATATTGACATGTTTGAGCCAAATGAGAGCCTGAGCTCTCTTGATGGCGCTTGATATATATATATATATATATATATACTGTATATACTGTACATTTATCTCAAGGAAGTGTTATGCAACATTTAGTATCATCTGGAATAGTTTACGCAATATGGTGTTACTATGAGCAATTAGAATGTTACCACGATTATCACTTCGTTATTTCTTTATTTTATTACATTTTTTTAACATTTATATTATACAGTAAGAATATACAGTACATACTTTACAGTGGAGTTGATATACTGTGCATTATATAATAAGGGAGGGAAGCAATACAACATGGGTTGTATTAAGGTGAAACTAGAGGGCAGAAACTGTCAGTATCATGTCATGATGGCAAATATATAATTATTGCAATTGTAATTTCTTTCTATCTACATGACAATATATGATATAATGGTTTTGGTGGTACAATAAAAGTTGGAATATAAATTAGGTATTACAAAAATATTGATACTTAGACAATAGATATGTTTTAAGAAATAATTTAAGGGAAGGGAGCGTAGTATTTGCTGGGATGGGTGGGGGTAAGTTGTTCCACAGCTTTACACCATATTTTATCGAGGTCTGGGAGTGAGAGGAGTGCATGGGTGATGGTCTTAGTAGCTCTGGGTGTCTAAGTTGTGTCTCTGATTATTTTGGAACTGAAAATAATTATTGTCAATCAAGTGAGTGACAGATTTATAGACACATAGGGCACAGCAGTAAGTGTTAACATCCTCGACTTTTAAAATGTTCAATTTAGAAAATTGTTCGTTACTGTGATCAGTTTTATTCAAGTAGTTCATTGTCCGCGCAGCTTTCTTCTGTTCAGTGATCAGGGGTTGTGTTTTTGTGGAGCCAGCGCCCCCTCCCCCAAAGTGTGTGAAAGTGTATCAAGTGTTGGTAAACAAGATCATAGTAAATTTCTTTTATTGCTGCAAGAGTGAGTGACTGACGAGTGTGACACAGGACACCGCACTGTTTATTGACTTTACTGTGAATGGCTTGTATGTGGTTTCTCCAGCTTAATTTATCATCAGCAATAACCACAAGGAATTCAGTATTTTGTTCACGTTTGAGGACTGTATTACCAAGGTACAGGAGGTCCAAATCTGGAGGTTAAGTTTTTCTGTCTGTGAAAGATAGTGTAGTTAGTGTTTCGAGGTTTAAGGTCAGTTTATTACATATTACCCAGGTCGTGACTTTAGTCAATTCAGTGTTCATAGTTCTCATCAAGGAATGGAGATATGAGTTGCTGGCATAGAGATTACTATCGCCTGCAAATATGTTGTATTTTATGAGCGTGCTGGAGTGGACTATATCATTTATGTACAATAAGAACAGTACAGGACCGAGAATGAATCCTGAGGGACGCCATACGAGGTAAACCAATTGTGGGTTAATCTCTAATGCCGTAATGTTCAAGCTTTGACAGGAGGATGGTATGGTCAACAGTATCAAAGGCTTTCGAGAGGTCCAGGAATATTCCGACTGTGAACTGACTGTCAACAAAGGAGGTTAAGATGTCATTAGTAAAGGATAGCAGAGCACTCTCAGTTGACCTTCTAGCTCTAAATCCAAAGTGAGAGTCTGTAGGTATGTTATTGACACTGCAGAAGCAATTTAGTCTACTACATGTTAGCTTCTCCAGTATCTTACATAAG
This sequence comes from Homarus gammarus, assembly GCA_958450375.1. Classification (NCBI taxonomy): domain Eukaryota; kingdom Metazoa; phylum Arthropoda; class Malacostraca; order Decapoda; family Nephropidae; genus Homarus; species Homarus gammarus. The sequence goes on from CAUDMG010003255.1 coordinate 813,937, forward strand.
ACTAGGAGGACTGATGTAGGGTGGCAATTCTTGAAAAGACCTATGTCCCCCGATTTTTTATACGATGGGTGAACTTAACAATTTTCAGTTTATCCGGAAAGATGCCTCATTCGGGGATGGAGGATAGCTGAGGTGGGTCAGCTCTGGGTGCTGAGGGACCTGGTGGGTAGTCAGGACATCGACATCGGTGTTTCGGTTGAGCAGCAAATGGTAGTGCTGTTTCCAGCACTGACGGATGCCTTCTTCGTCTTTAATTAGGGAGTTACCGTCAGATGGGCGGGGGGCAAACCATGAGTAGTTGGGCCATATGTTTTTTTAGTGGAATTGAAAAATTCACGCATCCTGTGTTGATGCGCATTTTTTTGCATTATGCACGCTATATTTTTCTACCATTTGTTCGTTAGTTTGTGAAGTTCGCGCTAGGCCACACCGCTTTTTTCTTGTGGAACGTATCAGCTTTGGTCCGAGATTTAGCGTCGTTCTGTGAATCAGTGAGAGCAGCATGTTCACTATTGACGAGTACTTCGGTTTTCGGGTCATTTTCATCAAACCACTCCCGGTGTTTTCCTTCGGTCTGGCCGGGGGTCTCGTTGCAGGTTTTTGTGATGCCAGATTTGATGGGACCCCATTTGGCACTCCAATTTTGCGTGTTTGTTTTTGGCTTGTTTATTAGCCCACCACTGAGCTGCTCTCTGAAAGTATGTGCTACCACTGGATCCTCCAGTCACTTGTTGAAGAGGCTTGTTGCTTTCACCGTTTTCGGGCGATGTGAAGGGAGAGTTTGGCTCTGACGGGGTGATGAACCATGTCATAGTGGTCCGAGCCACTCATGACGAGGGTGATGAGATCATCTTGGCGATCTCTTTCTCTGACAATGATGTAGTCAATAAGATACCAATGTCTGGATCGTGGGTGATGGCAAGAACCCTTGAACCTGTCGGCCTGCCTAAACAAGGTATTGATGATAAAAAGGTTGTGTGCAGCATACTTGGTGAGGAGGAGTGGCCTGTTGGGATTACACTTGCCTAGTCCATTCCTCCCTTTGGCTCCCTGTCAAATGTCAGCATCTCTGCCAACTCTGGCATTGAAGGAGCACAACCTTATCTTCTCTGGGGATAGAGGTTAGCACTCTGTCAAGGTCGGCGTAAAAAGCCTCCTTAATGCCATGCTCTGTATCCAGTGCTGAGGTGTATCCGCTGATGAAAAAGGCATGACGTCAGTGATTCAGTGGAACTCGGGGCGTCAAGAGGCGCTCGTTGATCCCAACGGGCATTTCAGTTACCCTATGCAGGATGGATTTGCGAATGGCAAAGCCAATTCCGTAAACGAGGTTTCTCTCCACAGGAGGCTTACCCTTCCAGAAGATGGTACAGCCAGTCCCTCGTTCTGTGAGTCGACCCTCGTCTGGGAGCCGAGACTCAATAATAGCTGCTTTGTCGATGTTATACCTTGACAGCTTTTTTGCCACAAGGGCGGCTCTTCTTTCAGGACGCTCTTTTGTGCCAATATTATAAATTAATTTAAAATATTGGAATTAGTTAATTTTACCGCCACACCACTCCGTTAAGTACAGTACTGCGGTGTCCCTCAGGACTCATTTAGTTTAAAACTCGGGTTGAAACACAACGGCCCTCTTCAAGGGAAGATGTTGTTTAATAATACGGGCGTAAACCTCTTCTGGAGGCTTGTTGCCTTTACTGCGTGTTGTAACAAATTAAATAAAAACATAAGTACTCTGTGATTTAACCAATAATTTGTGAATAAGTTGAAGAATATAATTTGTTATGCGTAAATTAAGGCTTTTAAAGGATTCGTCATTCACGTTCAACTAATTTGACTCTATTAAGTCACAGCTTCGGCTCACTTGGTTAACCCACGAAGGCTTCATGATTATAGAGTCTGGCCCTTAATGAATAAAAATATCAGCTGGAAGCCTTCCACATGCTGGCCGAACATGGGACACACAGCCCAGCGATATTAGGAATTACGTTATGAAATGCAGTACAATCTCCTCCTTTACTGTAGTTAATATTAGTGATCTCGTGTTTTATCTCATGTATAATGCACATTGTTTGTTTCTCTTTTTGTTGGCGACCATCTAAAAGGTGACCTTCTGTGCACGATTACTGTTCTTTACATAAAAAGCTGAAAATGGGAATAGTTTTTTTTCCATGTGCACTTAATTTTGGCCAATGACGTGGAATGCTGTAGATTGTACCCATCATGGTTAACTTTACTTCATCAAAAGCTAACCCGAGCAACGCCGAGCTCCCCAACTATACTATTTCCACGCTAACCTGGTACTTAAGCCACGCCCCTCGTCTATAGCTACAAATAGCTGATTGTGTTTAAGAAAATGTTCGTGTAACTGCCCATTTATTTAAACTAAATGTGTTCACAATTGGTAAGCAGACTTGTTATTCTTTAAAATAATGTTAAATATCTGGACTATCAAAATGCAAATGATTTCAAGGCCTAAGCACCTCAGAGAGATCGAAGTCAAATTGAAATTCGCGTTCAAAGAAGACTTTTCATTATTTCTCTGTTTAAACCAAATATAAACCAAACAGAAACAAATGAGACCAAACATATAGCACAATAGGTAATGAAATACAGTTTGTACAGCTGGATATATCCCGAATCATTTATATAAATGGTAAAACTCGATGTAAATACGCGCTTACAGTTTATACGTACAGTCCGGGTAAAGGTAAAACGCTCAGGGGAACAACTGGACTTCGCGGCCACATCGATGGGATGATTAGCTGATAGTGACAGATCAGCTGGACACTTAACTCGTATTACCATTACGGTAGAGCTCGCATTAGAATATTATGATACTCATATTAACTATACCTCGTCAATCATTGGCCGATATTTTCGTTCATTTGCACCAAATTTCTTGATACTTGATGACAGAGGATCGAAATGTTAAACCTTTACATCGCTTCTTAATAATTCTTCGCATATATAAATACTTAAATCCTGTCACAGCGCAGAATTTAAGATGGGAAGATGCCAAGTTAGTGGATAAAGTATTAGATAATCTGCTCCTGGGTGTGAGAAATGTTTTTGTTGGTTAAGTACTACAGCATTAACATCTGTTGACAGTTGAGTTGACGTCCAGATGAGCAAATTTTTCGCAGTCCAGTGGCTGTTCCCCTGAGGGTTTTACACCCCTCCCGGACTGCGCGTATTGTAGTTATATCGAGTTTTATCAGTTATATAAATGATTTGGGATATATCCAGTCGTACAAACTGTATTTCATTACCTATTGTGCTTTATGTTTGGTATCATTTGTTTCTGTTTGGCTTATGTTTGGTACAAAACAAAAAAATAATGAAAAGTCTTCTTTGAAAGCGAATTTTATCATTGACTTCGAACTTTTATGATAAATATTTAATAATTTTTAACATCCTCTCTGAAGTGCTAATGACTTGAAATCATTGACAGGATGGACAATATCTTGTCTGGTAATGGGAACAAACCCATTATCTGCCTCAGTGCAGGAGGCAATGATATTGGCCGGTGTAGGAGCGAGGAGCTTCTTGATAAGTTCAAGGCAGCCATAGATCGTATTAGGACTAAGGGAGGGATCCCTATCATTTGCGGTGTCCTGCCTAGAAGGAGAGTTGGCAGTGAATGGTTGTCAAGGGCAGTTGGTGTTAACGACCGTCTTGACAGATATTGCAAGTCAATATCAGTCCCATTCATTGACAACTGGGTCAACTTCTATGGCAGAAGGGACCTTTATGCTAGGGATGGGGTGCACCTGTCTAGGGATGGAGTAGCAACCCTGGCTGGGGCTCTAGAGGGGGCAGTTCAAAAGATATCGAAGTCTTTAAACTGCTAAGAGAACATAGGGGCACGGGGGTGGAGGAGACTGCAGTGGGAGCGGGTAAACAAGGCGAAAGATTACAGGGAAATAGTGTTAGGAATGATGACATAACTAAATTAGACAGGGAGTTTAAAACTAAACGCGGTAAGGGAAGGACTCAGAACACGACTAACTTAAATGTATATTACGCGAACAGTAGAAGTATGAGAAACAAAATGGATGATATTAGGGCCTTGGTATGTACTGAAGAAATCGATATAATTGCATTCACTGAAACATGGATCAACCTAGACACACGTGAATTACCAGTCGAATACCAAATTGCGGGTTACAAACTGTTCCATACCGATAGGCAGACCAGGAAAGGAGGCGGAGTAGCAATCTATGTTAGGGATAATCTGAAGTGTGAAATAAATAAGGAAATAAAAACTGAGAGGAATACAGAAACAATTTGGATAGAATTAAGCGACGGTCGGGAAAAATTAATCACAGGAGTAATATATAGACCCCCCAATCTTGACAGAGTCAATGAGCGACTTATCTGGGATGAAATGCGCAGGGCTTCCATACACAACAAAGTCTGTATAGTAGGCGACTTTAACCTTGGCCAAATAGATTGGACCGACCTTACGGGAAACTCAGAATCAGAGGATTTTCTCGAGACGATCCAGGACTGTTTCCTAAGTCAACATATAACCGAACCCACACGGGGTAATAATATATTGGATTTAGTTTTGTCAAACAGAGAAAACCTCATTAGCAATGTCGAGGTAGGGAACGAACTTGCAAACAGCGATCACAAAGAAATTCGATTCCAGTTAGATTTTCAGGGCAGACGTAAGGAAAATTCCACTAAAGTACCAGATTTCAGAAGGGCAAACTTTGACAGTTTAAAGAGGCAGCTAAGAGAGGGGGTGTCGCGCTTGGCCGTGAACCTGACAGATGACACCGACCTGATAACGAGAGCTGAGATTGCCGAGTTCCACGACAATTTAAATAGTGAGTTACTTAATGCACAAAGGCAGAACATACCATACAAAAAACTCAGATCAAACAACAATGACCCTAAATGGATAAATAATTATTTAAAGAACATCATTGGCCAAAGGAAGGCTATAGGTAGAAGGATAAATCGTGGCGAAATTCACCTCCGGGACTATTATAGGGTATTGGCGAGTAGGGTTAAAACCGAGATAAGGAAAGCAAAGAGGAATAATGAGGTAAGGATAGCAAGGGAGGCAAAGACAAACCCCAAAGGATTCTACCAAATGTACCAAACTAAAACACGAGAAAAGATTGGACCAATACGGTCAGACTCCGGCGAGCTCACTGATAACGACGGAGAAATGAGCAATAATTTGAATAAATATTTTTCAACAGTTTTCACCAGCGAAAATTTAAACATGATACCCGAGGCACCGACTCTATTCAGAGATAGTGAAGAAAACAAATTAAGTGAGATAGTAGTGACTAGTAACGATGTTAGTAAGCAAATAGACAAACTAAAGCCTAATAAGTCACCTGGTCCCGATGAGATATTTGCCAGAGTATTAAAGGAATGTAAGGAAGAGCTTAGTATGCCCTTAGCAAAGTTGTTTAACATGTCCTTAAAAACAGGTGTAGTACCAGAATCCTGGAGGATAGCGAATGTAATACCGATCTTCAAGAAGGGGGATAGATCACTATCCTCTAACTACCGCCCAATCAGTCTAACATCAATAGTAGGCAAATTACTGGAAGCAATCATTTCAAACTCTATTCGAAATCACCTGGAGAAGCACAGATTGATCAATGATTCCCAGCATGGCTTCACAAGCGGACGTTCTTGCCTAACTAATCTATTAACATTCTTTTCATCAGTTTTCGAATCAGTGGACGAGGGGCACAATTATGATGTGGTATATCTCGACTTTAGCAAAGCCTTCGACAGAGTACCCCACGAAAGACTAATTAGAAAGGTAGAAGCTCATGGCATCAAAGGTGACATCCTTAAATGGATTAGGGCGTGGTTACAGGACAGGAAACAGCGAGTGAGCATTAACGGCACTAAGTCCCATTGGAGCAACGTCACAAGTGGAGTTCCCCAAGGCTCAGTACTTGGACCATTATTGTTTATTATATACATAAACGACATAGATATCGGCATAGACAGCAACATAAGTAAATTTGCTGATGATACTAAAATAGGACGTGTTATCAAATCTGACGAGGACTCGGCAAAACTACAGGAGGATCTAAACAAATTTTTCGAATGGTCTGAAAAATGGCAGATGAAATTCAACATTGACAAATGTAAAGTACTTAGTATAGGGAATGTAAACAGGGAAACCAGATACCAGATGAACAACGATGCCATAGAGAAATCCGACTGCGAGAGAGATTTAGGAGTAATGATAAGTAGGAACCTTAAGCCAAGTAAACAATGTGTTTTTGCTCGTAACAAGGCTAATAAAGTACTTGGGTTCATACAAAGGAGTGTTAGTTACAAGACTAGCGAGGTCATCCTAAAACTGTATCTTGCTCTTGTGAGACCACACCTGGATTACGCAGTCCAGTTCTGGTCACCGTATTACAGAATGGATATAGAATCCTTGGAAAGAATCCAGAGGAGAATGACAAGACTAATCCCGGGTATCAGGAACCTTGAGTATAGAGACAGGTTAAAGCATCTTAATTTGCACTCCCTTGAGAGACGTAGAGCGAGGGGCGACCTGATAGAGGTGTATAAATGGAAGGCAGGGCTAAACAAAGGGGACATTACAAAGGTACTCAAATTATCCAACCAGGAGCGAACTCGTAACAATGGTTTTAAATTGGACAAATTTAGATTTAGGCGTGAAATAGGTAAACACTGGTTTGGAAACAGAGTAGTGGATGAATGGAACAAGTTACCAAATATCATCATTAACTCGAATACGCTGAATTGCTTCAAACATAGGTTGGATGATCATATGAGCAATAGGGGTTGGGTGTAAACGGGACTGCCCAGTATGGGCCAATAGGCCCGCTGCAGTTTCCTCCATTCTTATGTTCCTATGTTCTTATTTGCATTTTGATAGTCCAGACATTTAACATTATTTTAGATAATAACAAGTCTGCTTACCAAATGAGAACACATTTAGGTTAAATAAATGGGCAGTTTCACGAACATTTTCTTTGAACCAATTAGCTATTATAATAGAAGAGAGGCGTGGCTTACGGGCCAGGTTAACGTGGAATTACTATATAGTAGTTAGTGATAAACTGATAATGTTACTCTTCGTTGATATATAAGAAGTTTCTATGTTGAGGCTGTTACAATGTAAGAGTAACACAATATGTATCCACTCCGTCAGTACATTTTTCTCAAATATAAATACATATTTTAGGCTTTAAGAACGAATTCGTCACTGAGCGAAAAAAAAAAGTTTTGGACCTTTTCAAAATAATCAGAAAACGAAATTTCGATAAACTGTATAGCCTATTAAGTTAAGTTAGGTTAGGGTAGGTTAAGTTAGATTTGTTTAGGTTAATTTGGGTTGGGTTAGAGGTTTGGTTAGATTAGTTTAGGTTAGGTATGATTAGGTTTGTTTGTGGAAGGTTAAGTTAGGTTAGGTTAGGTATTATAGGAATTTCGAGACTGTCCAAAACGCGTTGTGGCCGTTGGGAAAACCCATGAAGCAAAATTTTCCTTTCGGTCTTTTATTTGTTTATTATTATATTAATTTTTTTTGTGTGGGGGGGTGGAGCTCATGAACGAATCCGTTGTTTCAGCCTAACACAAACAGACACAAGAAAGTGAATCCTAGTAACTGAAACAGCATGATGGATGGCGTTTGTTGTGCCATAGTGTACACCAAGGCTTTTAATTAGCGCCACTTTTATTTTCGCCTCCTTCACTAGCAATTGTTTTTCTTTGGAAAAGTTAGGAATGAATTCACGAGATTTTGCATTGATTCCATGATAAAAAGAAGAAAAAAGAAAACTGAGTGAAACACACTCACCCTTGGGGATGGGGTCGTGGTGTTCGACCACTGACATGTTGAGGAGGGCGCCCAGTGCTCGCGCCTCGGGGTTGTGGCCGTCGACGTAGATGGTGATGGGCGTGCTGGTTCCGCCGGGGCTGGCCCACACCTGCCCCACCTGACGCAGGACGTGGGGCAGCCGGTGAGCTGTTACTATAGCAACAGGGATCACCTCCTGCACCGGGTACTCCACCTGATAGCAGAGTTATAATAATTGCTTATGGACCAATGTTGTGGTCTAAAGGGGAAATAATTTTCTCTTATTTTTCAGTGAGTTAAGAAAATTAGAACACTTTCACACAATAGATGCTTGTAATAATGTTTATACTACAGAGTTCACTTTTCCTCATAAAGTAAACCGAAATATATTAGTGGTGTCGAAGCAGAAGAAACGATGAAAGTGCTCAGAGTTGCTATTTGCGATCTTCCACAATCGGCATTAACCTGATAATCATTCGATTTTCTTGCATTTATACAAGATTTATCATTATGCATTTTATTTACTAAAGTATCTTACGGGGTTGTGTGGGAGCGGTGACCATGGCGGATCATCACAGCTGCAGAAGGTGCTGTAGCCTTCGTAAGTCATGCAGAAGGTGGCTCGTGCCTGCATTTCCGCTACTGCATACCATCCACATCGGCGCTCTGGAAGGCGATGCAATATTGTTCATGTAACATTGGACGCATATAGTACGGGGGTATATTATTATTTTTATTATTATTGTTATTATTATTATTATTAATTCCCAGCTAAATTTAATTCTATTATTGTGTGATGTATTTCATTACTTATTAAAATAATATAATGTTAATGTTCTCACTCGTTGTATAAGGAATAAGAGAACAATGTTGTCACTTGTCCATCAGTAGTGGGGAAATCCTGTTAGTTATTACTATATAAGTCAAGGGAAGTTAAACAGAGAAACTTAACTTATTCTTATTTCATGAAGACACAGGACACAATATATGATTATATGTCACAGCCCCACATTTAGCTGTTACCCTACGATACAAGGATTACTTAGGGAAATGACCGCCTTCTCCACACACATCGCAGCCACCACACGGCACACATGACTTCAAGCTTTGTCCTCACCCTACACACACCCAGCTTTGTCCTCACCCTATGCACACCCAGCTTTGCCCTCACCCTATGCACACCCAGCTTTGCCCTCACGCAACGCACACCCAACTTTGTCCTCACCCTACACACACCCAGCTTTATATCCTCACCCTACACACACCCAGCTTTGTCCTCACACAACGCACATCCAACTTCGTCCTCACCCTACGCACACCCAGCTTTGTCCTCACCCTACGTCTACGCACACCCAGCTTTGTCCTCACGCTACACACACCCAGCTTTCTTTCCGCATTATGAATGGTCACACATTTTTTTTATTTTTTTTTACTGGGCACCCCCCTATATTCTGTGTAAGGTGAAGCGCAGATGCGTTTACAGCGCCCAACAGGGAAGCATGCTAGGTTCATGCTTGCCTTTATGTCTCATGAGTCAAGGGCGTAGAAGCCTGAAGAGTCAATGGTTTTATGTCATCAAGTTATTGGAAGCTCCAACAACTTTCCCTGAATACGAATTCGCAACTTTCGATTTACAACAGGTACCTACTTTACTGCTAGGTGAACACGGACCAATGAGGGCTAGGAAGTATGTCCAAACAACTTTTCCACCGGCCCGGGAATCGAACCCGTGACATCTCGCTTGCGAGGCAAGAGCGGTACCGTTCTACCATCGGCGCCCCCGGGTCACACAATAATGTGTGCGGAGTTTTTGGGTCATGGAATTGGGACCTAAGTGACATCAGGGAGGGTGTCTGTCTGGAGAGCGGACGGTTGGCGTGACTTAATTTTGTAGCAAAGCAATTATGTTTGACAAGAGTTATAAACACAAGACAAAATCTCTGCACCTACACGTTATAGGCGTGGGTGGGCGGTTATATGTCGGTGCCCCTGATGGTACACCTGCCACCCACACTACCTTCGTGCCACCCACATAACCTCCGTGCCACCCACACTACCTTCGTGCCACCCACATTACCTCCGTGCCACCCACTCTACCTCCGTGCCACCCACACTACCTCCGTGCCACCCACTCTACCTCCGTACCACCCACACTACCTCCGCGCCACCCACACTAACTCCGTGTCCGTGCCACCCACACTACCTCCGTGTCACCCACACTAACTCCGTGTCCGTGCCACCCACACTACCTCCGTGCCACCCACATTACCTCAGTGCCACCCACATTACCTCTCTACCACCCACATTACCTCCGTGCCACCCACTCTACCTCCGTGCCACCCACATTACCTCAGTGCCACCCACATTACCTCTCTACCACCCACATTACCTCCGTGCCACCCACTCTACCTCCGTGCCACCCACATTACCTCTCTACCACCCACACTACCTCCGTGCCACCTCACAGTCACTCTCATTACTCACCTTGCATGCGAGGTACAACAGTCCGGACAGTTAGGGGCGATACGTCGAACTTGGTCAAGTTGTGTTGTGGGAGTGAGGTGGTGAGGGCCTCCAGCACCACCCCGCTTCCCTTGTACACCAGCAGGCACCAAGTATCCATGTAGGCCATCCTGTCTATGTAGTGAGCGCCCATATCCTCCAGGGTGGCTATCGTCTCTTCCTCCATGAACGCCGTAAAGTCTGGCTGCCGTCATATACTTAAAATAACGTCTTTGTTTATGTAAATAACTTGTACGTTGTGATACATGCTAGTACCCTCGTTATGAAGCCTCGGAACATTTAAATCTTAATAGCTTAGTAAGTTTTTCATCAACTGCATCAAAACTTACATGTCAGTGGCCATCATGAATTTGTTTTATTCGACAACGTAGACAAGTACAAGGAGGCCGTCAAGATTACTTTGTTACTAGTTGTGAGATGGTGGAGGAGTGGGCATAGAAATCTATATCATTCAGTGCTCCAAAGATGACTGGTAGGCGACTGTCTTACACGGGACATTGAGTTAAGCATACTGTAAACACAAATGAACTGAGTTTTACATCAGTTTCGTGGATTGCAAATTGTCCAAGAAGTTGAATGTGTGAGACTGGTGGGAAGTTTTTACATTTAACATGAAATGAAGTGTTACTTACAGCTCCGAGGATGACCAAGAGGCGGCTCTCTTGAATTTCTTCCAAGTCTTTGATAAATTGTCTATCAGTGTTAGTCTGCCACGTCATGTAAGAAGTTGCTCTCATGACCTGACCTGTCGACTGGTGCAGCGTGATCAGGTGCAGACCAGCATGGAGTCTGGCAGTTATCCCAGCCCAGGGGACGGTCTTGTTGTAGGCGCTGTAAACCTGCGGGGAACCCAATATTATGATGAAGGATAGAAATGTGCTGTAGTTTTTTCGGGGGATGGGGTGGAGGGGGGGGGGTTGAGGGAGCGGCTTAACATTTACATCTGCCTCAATAACTCTTAATGTAAACTCATGTCCTAGTCTCACTCTCCATCCCCTTGTGTTGGTGACACGTGACGTACTTGTCTATTGGAAATCATTAAAGCTGTTCCAAAAAGAAAGATAAAGTAACGAACCTCACCTGACGACCATCCACCGCTAGTTCCACGCCTGTCATATTGACTGAAATATCCAGGATGAGATGATTCTGAAGATCTCCAGCTGGAAAGTGGACTCCAGGAGCCTCCATACTATTCTGTTTTTCTTCGCTATTGTAAGCTGACAATTTCTCTGACCTGGCAATGGGAGCTTTCACAGCATCTAGATCTCCGGTAATGGAAGCTTTACCAGCTTCTTGATCTCCGGCAATGGAAGCTTTACCAGCCCCTTGATCTCCGGCAAAGGAAGCTTTATCAGTGTCTTGATCTCCGGCAATGTAAGCTTTATCAGCCTCTTGAGACCATGATGGGGAATGTTTATAAATCACTTTACTAAGTTCTTGAGACAAGGGTTTATCGTGAGTTGAAACATAAGGAGGAAAATCATCTTCTGTCTCGTTAATTCTTAAATGTTTTCGAGGTACTCCAGACCTTGTTGTATTGGAATTGTTATCAGTAATATTACTCCGTTTTCCTTCACTCTTGTAAGCTGTCAACCTCTTTAGCCTGGTGCTGGGGGAAAAGGATACAGCATCACTGTTGTTCACGTAAGCACTTGTATTTGTATCGCTCTCTCTAATAATACTGTTATAATTTTTCTTTACTGTCTCTCCAACCTTACTTTTTGCCAAGAATCTTGTCATTTCATCAACCTTCTTGGGTGGTAAACTGTCGCTTGGCAGTACAATATCTATATATACCTGTGACCTCGCAGTGCTGATGTTGTTTGATGTCGTCACTGTTGTATCCTCATTATTGTTGACATTTGGAGGTGGAAGTATACCCTCAGTTTTAGCCGCGTTTGGTGTAGCCTCATCGCCAGTTTGGTTCACTACCAGGAGGATGGTGAGGTACACCAGGTTGAGGCCGAGAATGGCTACCACACGCTGTCTTGTTGTCAGCGGCATTGTTGTTGTAGTGTGGCTGTAGACTAGTGTTTACCTTTACGGTCCAGGTTTGAAAATGTAGTATGACGTCACTGTAGTTAGTGTGTGTGTGTCTAGTGTTAGGATGATAGAGGTCAGCAATACTTCATTGTGATGAGAAGAGTCACTTGCATATCTCACTTGTTCATTTTTTCCTCCAGCTGTAAAGACTGTGTTGTGTAGGTGAAACTTATTTGTGTGAGCTGAAAGTCAGTACTGTAGGTTTATATTTTTCCAGGGTGTGATATTAACACCTAAGTATCAACACTGTTAAAGAACACCTTAACAAAAATTATTTTGGTTTATTTGCGATACACAAATGAACTTAAAATATTTTGAACGTAATTCCAAGCTTATTGATTTGAATCATGTTTACATTTTATCACAGTGTTTGAATTTGACAATTCATGTGATTTTTTTCAGCAGCATATTCAAAACACATGAGGGTTTCATATTTCAATCTTATGAACAGCACAAACGTGTCTTAAGTCAACCTAGCACTCATGTCAGTTCCCAACTGAGCGAGGCGTTCTTTCCTGTGTGTGTTGGCAGTTGAATTATGCCTCGGGGCTGTTGGCAACAGTTGCCAGTTCATGCTGGCTGCATCTTCTAAATTACAAGCACAGTTTCCTTGAGCAGGAGTTTTGTATTTTAAGATAAGAAACAAGTATAGTTTTGTTGATTATGGCTGGGGGCTGTAAATACAAATCTGAAGTCAATACATATTTAAAGTGAATATTAATCTGAAACTAAGACAAATCTGAGGTAAATACACCTGTAAAGTGAATACAAAGACAGTTAAATATAAATCTGAAGTTAATATAATTTAAAATTTCTATTGGTCGTTGGTCCAGTGAAAGTGATGGCCTGCAGACTTGGTGGGTGAGGCCAGCAGAATAATTCCCCGGGATGATTTACGTGTCTAAACGTGGTATACAGTCGTCTCTAGATATCTTGTTACCCCCTACCGATCCTCCCTTGTTCATGTGGCAAATTCGCACTACTTGTAGCGAATTGATTGCTAGGACTGTTTATAGGAAACAGTCCTATTAATCACTTCCCTAGCCCTTCGGGTAGCCGGATGGTGCCATATGAACAAGGGAGGCCCAGAAGGGGGGTAACAAGATAAGGCGACTGTACCTGTTGGGCATCGGCCAGAGCTCAAGGTTACGTTCTTATGTCTTTCTGGTGTCTTTGTTTAGTCATCTTAAAGTGTGTTAGATGTTGTACAGTTTAATAATGTAGTAAATAAAAGGTTAATAATTAACAGTATTTATTGCTCAGTTCATTACTAATTATAAGCAGTACCGGAATCATTAACAACCGCTGCACACACTTGTTATGACTTGAAGTAGTAGTGGAGGAGATTGGTGAGGTTGACCTCGTCAGAGAGAGAGATTGGAGGAGCCCTTAGCGCCACGTGCTTGTTGAGGTTTACATTCCTGAAGGGGTGGTTGTTGGCGTACTTCACCTCCTCCTGCGTTGCGTTGTAGATGTCCGCTGACTCCTTTGTTAGGCTGCAGGGAGTATAAGAAGGAGTGAGAAGTATGATACATTGTAGAGGTGTAACAGTTACGGAGGATGAAGGAGACCAACTGCAGGATAAGCAGACAAAGTTCGGTACAAGACGTGTGAGGAAGATTGCTTGTAGAGTTTTATGGTTAATGGTGTGACGAGGATCCGGTCTCTTGTGACCTTTTTTGAATACAAGGCTTAAAACCCACTGTTGCTAGCTTACCCACTGTTGCTAGCTTACCCACTGTTGCTAGCTTACCTACTGTTGCTAGCATGCCTACTGTTGCTAGCTTACCCACTGTTGCTAGCTTACCCACTGTTGGCAGCTTACCCACTGTTGGCAGTTTACCCACTGTTGCTAGCTTACCCACTGTTGCAAGCTTACCCACTGTTGCAAGCTTACCCACTGTTGCTAGCTTACCTACTGTTGCTAGCTTACCCACTGTTGCTAGCTTACCCACTGTTGCTAGCTTACCCACTGTTGCTAGCTTACCCATTGTTGCTAGCTTACCCACTTTTGCTAGCTTACACACTGTTGCCAGCTAGCCTACCCACCTGTCTGCTAGCCGACCCACCTGTTTGCTAACCTACCCAACTGCTAGTAGTCTACCCAGTCGTTCATCCTGTATTACCAGTTGCGGGTCATGTAAGGAGCTCACCAGAAGGGGGAGTTGGGGCAGCCGACGACATACAGTTGGTTGCCGTAGAATGAGGCTGTATACATCAGGAGGAAGTTCTCGTGGAACACGTGGTCGTCTAGCCCCAGACACTGACGGAGAGAGAGAGAGAGAGGTCACTTATGAGACTTCTGCTCAGGTGTTCTTGTAGGTTAGGTTAGGTTAGGTTAGGTTAGGTGTCGGGTATGGTCATGGGAGAGGTATGTGAGGTGTGGTCACGAGAGATGTGTGTTTAGTGTGGTCACGAGAGATGTGTGTGGAGTGTGGTAGCGAGAGATATGTGTGAAGTGTGGTCATAAGAGACGTGTATGGGTGTGGTCACGAGAGAGGAGTGTGGGGTGTGGTGACGAGAGAGATGTGTGGAGTGTGGTCACAAAAGAAATGTGTGGAATGTGGTCATAAGAGAAGTGTGTAGGGTGTGGTCATGAGAGAGGTGTGCTCAGTGTGGTGACGAGAGAGATGTGTGGAGTGTGGTCACAAAAGAAATGTGTGGAGTGTGGTCATAAGAGAAGTGTGTAGGGTGTGGTCGTGAGAGAGGTGTGCTCAGTGTGTGGTCACGAGAGAGATGTGTGGAGTGTGGTCATGAGCGAGGTGTGTGGGATGTGGTCATGATAGATAGATATGCTGGGTGTGGTCACGAGACAAGTGTGTGGGGATGTGAGAATTTTATTCATCGTCTTCATGGCAATGTTGGGTAACATGTCACGAGGTACTGTCCAGAGGTGATGGTGTTGCAGCGTGGTTGGTCAGGCACCAGTGGTCACGTGTGAAGGATATTGGTCTTGTGGGATTTTTCTTGCACAGTTAGTGTGTGTGGGGGTCGTTCCACGCCATGTTCTCAAGTACATGTGTATATCCCTGCGTTGAAGGGTGTTGTTCCAGGGTGGTGAATGAGACAGTGAGTGTTCTCACAGTGAGAAGTAATAGTGTACCTTTCCAGCTTCAAGACAATGAAAACCAGTGTCTCATGATAGCAGTATACAAAAACGAAGGTGAGGTGGAATAATAACCGTGCATTAAAATTTGCTTCCTGGTCATTTTCTCCTACAGTTGATATTCAGGCTTATAACTATTTACTTCACAACATTTGCAGAAGATGTCACTCACTCTGGCGACGACGTAGTAAGCCCGGGAGGTTGTGACTAACTCGTCGGACTGGTTGACGTATAGTACGTAGCTCTGGTTCACCTGGGGACCAACGACAAGCTTTGAATGTTGCCAAGACGATGTTCAGTCTGGCTATGAATGAGGAGGAACACTCAAAAACAATTCGTTTGCAATAAAGAATTGTGACACTGACTGTGTATGTAAAGGATAATCAGGTTATGACTTTATGGCTGGTTGGACATACTGTAGATATTGACTTAAGGCAGGACCTGGTTCTGACCAGGTGCTGGAGTACGGGTAGGACCTGCCTCTCACTTGGTGCTAGGGTGTGGGCAGGGTTTGGCACTGACCTGGTGATGGGGTATGGGCAGGGTCTGGCACTGACCTGGTGGTGGGGTATGGGCAGGGTCTGGCACTGACCTGGTGGTGAGGTATGGGCAGGGTCTGGCACTGACGTGGTAGTAGGGTATGGGTAGGGTCTGGCACTGACCTGGTGGTGGGGTATAGGCAGGACCTTGTACTGACCTGGTACTGAGGTATGGGCAGGACCTTGTACTGACCTGGTACTGAGGTATGGGCAGGACCTTGCAGGGGTGCTGGGTGAGGCGCACCACTTGAGCAGCGCGGACGGCGTCATAGTGGAAACTGAGGTAGTTGAACAATGTTGCCCTGCAGACATGCAGTATCACAACTAAAATATCCATTGAAATTTGAGCAGTATATAAAGTGTACTGTATCAATTTTCATGACAGTAAAAGCCATTGTATGTCAGGTTATACATATTTTTAGGACTGTCATTTATCGTACATCTGTTCCCACCACTATAACAAAGTGTGTTTGTGTATACGTTGTGCAAAATGCGTGAATGACGGTATACGGTATAGTATTGTGTGGACCGCTGTATTAAAAACTTAAAGAGGAGGAGAACGAATATAAGGAGGCTGTTTTATTATTGGGGGGGGGGGGGGCAAGACTTGTACTGATGTGGAATGTAGGATTGAGAGTGACTCTGCATGGGCAAACTCTTAAATGGTGCTTCTGAACCTTGTCTTTTCTTACCCCTGGACGTCCAAGGTGACATTGATGATTGTGTTGATAGGTCGCTGATTGTAGTACAGTGCCTGTTCTAGGCCAGTGACATGGGCGCCTCCGCCACCAATATGCTTGGTACGAGGGATCTCAGGCACCAGGATGTCCCGCTCACCCATCATATTAAATCTCACCCACAAGTCCCAGTCCACACCCTGTTACAGAAACACAAATACTGAGTGTTACTCTTTGGTAGAGATTTATTATGTACATTGTAGAGTTACGCACTATACTTGTGATTAAGCTTACGTATGTCATGAAGTAACGTCACATTGTCAACAAGTCATGAACAACAAGACATCTTCTGACCTGATTCATAAGAGCCCATTTATTGACCATCTCAATGGCCACTTCCCTCCTCACCATCCACCCATAAGCAGGAACCCCATGGACTCTGTAGATACGCGTAGGATCGATGGCAGTGTGGTTGAAGGCGTTGTAGTTGTAAGCATTGACACACAGTAGCTTCTTGTCTGACGTGAGTAGTGGCGCTGTTTGGTGGAAGAACCTGATGAAGTGATGAGATGTGAGTGAGAGTTACGTCAACGAGTACGTGTTGATAGTGGACCTATGGCGTTGATAGTTAAATAAAGTTAATTAGTATGTCTCCTTCATCAGTTACATAATAATGCTTTTTGGCCGAAATTTATGATAGAAGCCGAGGAATAATTGGCAGTTCACATTTAATTGACTAATAAAAAATGGTAGAATGAGTTAAGAATGAAGAATTACGGGTAGCAAAAAAAAAAAAAGATGAGATCGACTGGCAGGTAGAAATTGAGTAACAGATCATAACGAAGGTGGAATGGACCATCAGATCATAATAGAATTCTGAGAATGTGTGGCAGGTATTATGAGTGTTAGAATATATATTGCCAAAGGTTAGGAAGTAACCAACTGGTCGGACTTACGGTATGAAGTCTGGTGCGAGGTCAAGGTCGTCCTCCAGGATGATGACCTTGTCGACCTCTGGGTAGCGCTCGAATACGTCCGTTAAGAGAAACTTGACGTGGTAGCTGATGCGGTTTGTCGAACCTTTGGGGAAGGAAGATCAGGAACTGTATTAATTGGCTAAGATGACGTACTTATTCGACGAATATGGTTGGTTTATAGAAGAGAAAAAATGAAGTAGTTGAACATACAGTACTCACCCTTGGGGATGGAGTCGTGGTGTTCCACCACGGACATGTTGAGGAGGGCGCCCAGTGCTCGCGCCTCGGGGTTGTGGCCGTCGACGTAGATGGTGATGGGCGTGTTGGTGCCGCCGGGGCTGGCCCACACCTGCCCCACCTGACGTAGGACGTGGGGCAGCCGGTGAGCTGTTACTATGGCAACAGGAATCACCTCCTGCACCGGGTACTCCACCTAATTTCGAAGACGTCGTTTCGAAATGCAAATTTAGGCAATACGCTAACATAGGATAAGCCAGTGTGTCATTACAGTTTTTAGTTTGTACTAAAAATACTAGCGTAAGAAGTGTCATCTCGACATTTCAAAATTTACTGTGTACACGTAGCCCAAAATACTAGTAATTTTTGCACACTTGATATTTAATGTTTGTATCTTACCGAGTTGTGTGGGAGAGGTGACCAGGGCGGGTCATCACAGCTGCAGAAGTCGCCGTAGCCGTCGTAAGTCTCACAGAAGGTGGCTCGCTCCCGCATCTCCTCCTTATCATACCACCCACACCGCCGCTCTGAAGGGGGTGACAATATTATTGATATAATTTACACACCTGCTGCCCATAAGGCACTCCTATCCCTCATCCCGCGCTTCACTCTGGGAGCAAGTCCTGTAACACCCTCATGGCTCACCTTTCTTGCGAGGTACAGAGACCTGGATACTCAGGGGCGACACCTCGAACTTAGTGGAGTTGTGTTGTGGGGATGAGGTGGTGAGCGCCTCTTTCACCACTTCCTCTCCCTTGTGCACAAGCAGACACCACACGTCCATGTAGGCCAGCCTGTCTATGTAGTGAGCGCCCAGCTCCTCCAAGGCGGCTATCGTCTCATCCCCCAGGTAGGTCGTGAAGTCTGGCTGCCATCAAATTTTTCCAAGTTATTTGTTGTTTTTATGGAGTGGTGAAGTGTACTTGTAACATCCCCACAGCTTGAAGGGTCATGTCTTAAGCTGTTAAATTTGACCGAATTCACACATATATATATATATATATATATATATATATATATATATATATATATATATATATATATATATATATATATATATATATATATATATACTGTATATAACAAATAGTTTCGTTGTTTAATATTCTTTGTTTTCAGTTTTAAAAGAAGTGTATGTGATAATTAGGGCAGATCGTATTACTCTCATGTAGACCAGATTTTTATTTCTAGAAAATAATTTAGTAAACGCTGGAAGAGTAAGTTACGTCGGTGATGAATTTATATTGCATTTGACTCTTATGGGAAAGTTTGACTAAATCCTATATGAAAATTAACACAATTTAGTCAATCCTAATTAATAATTTTCATGGTAAAATGTGGGTTGTTCTCCAGTTTACAAACGTAAGTATTGTGATATTTATCTCACTAAATTCTGCAACATATTGACAATAAGAATAACCTCAAGATAACCACATTAGACTTGTTTATTACTTACTGCGCCTATGATGACCAAAAGGCGGCCGTTTTGAATTTCTTTTAACGCAGAAATGAACTGGGTATCACTTGTGGCCTGCCAGGTCATGTAGGAGTCCGCTGTCATGACCTGACCTGTGACCTGGTGCAGCGTTATCAGGTGAAGACCTGCGTGGAGGCGAACTTTCATACTGCCCCAAAACATAGTGTTGTTGAGGTCGCTGTATACCTGAGCATTGTTCACCTGTAGGGTCACGCCTGTCATACTGACAGTAATGTCTAGGAGTATATGACTTATTGGAATTGTACTGGAGCCTTTTGGAAGAAAGGCTCGAGGATCAGCGTCTGGTTTTGCATCTTGGAGGTGACCTTCAGTAGGGAAACACTTTTTTGGATGTGTAGGAGTGACTTGAGAATCTGATTGAATTGTAGCATCTGTTAGGAAGTTCTCAGGGGTCGATGGGCCTGTAAATTTTGAATGGAAAATTTCAGGATCTGTTGAATTAGTTGATTTCAGCAAGTTGACACTCGGAACCTGAAGACCTCTTGCCCATGAAGAGGATTCCATAGGAGCCACTTGATCTGCTTCTTTGTGTAGGAAGGTGGTAGTGTCCGTTATATATCCTGCGTGAGGAAGAGAGGTGGCAGCAGTCTTCAGAACTTTTACTTCTCGAGATTTTTCTTGGACCATAGAACCTCTTAACTTTTGCAAGGAGGTTTCAGAAATTGCTCGCACGTTTACAGCTTGAATTGAGGTTTTATCTGCCGCCAAATCTCTGGTCTCTTCCAAAGGCCCATTAGATGTTGAAATTTTTGTTCCTGAACGCATTACAGGGGACGGTAAACGATGATAAACACCGCCGGATGCTGACGGACTACTCATTGAAGTGGAGTTTATACTGGCCAGTGGAACTTTTGTCTTTGTCTTTGGAAGTAAGTTTCCAGTATCTAACTGATCTTTTTCTTGGAGGTGGCTATCAAGGGTGTCGGGGTATGGTGTGGCCGCCACAGTCGAAGTTTTAAGGGTTTCAGCGTCTTTTCTAAGGTGAGAAGTTTTTGATGTATGTGGATCTTCAACACATGAGTTTACATATTCTTCTTGAAGGGAACTTACAAGAATAACTGGTTTTCTTGGTGTTTCTGATGAAATAGTAGTGTGCGTTTCTCTGAGATTCGCTAAGAGCCTTGGAGAAGCTATCGCCCTTTGTGTTCTTAGGCTTGACTGGATGGTAATTTCTTTAGTTTCACCTCTCACATTCATCAACTTTTCTGAATAAGATGTATTCATGCCAGATATACTTTTGTCGTCTTCTATATGCACATTGCTGCTATCATTATTATCTTTTGTGAGATTTTCATTGTTATCTGTTTCCTTCAAAATTCTCCCCTTGGTACCGTTACTCAGCGTTACTTCACTGTTTTCATGACTGTTACCCCCAGCTATTATATTAATAGTCTTCTTGTTCGATACTTTAGTTCTGTGGTCGGGTCTTGTAATGCTACTTGGTACTTTCACCGCTCCTCTGTCGCTGCCAATATCCTCTGATGATGGATTAAGATAGATAGTATTAAATGCCGTCATAGATCCTTTAACAGGCCTTGATGTTATCTTAGCGTCGTTATTGTGGATTATTATCACAAGAATTCCTAAATATATTACATTCAGGAGAGTGATGGCTATCACACGCTGCGCCTTCTTACTGAGGGGCATGGTTAATATTAATACTACAGCGGGAGCGGGAAGGTGTAGTGGCCGGCCTGTTTCAACGAATATCGTTAGATGCAGGACGAGTGTATCATAGTCATTAACGATATTCTTGTCCACACAGTATATGTCTTTATAAGCTTCTGTTTCATTTCCAAGAAATTTTATTTCATATCATTTAACTGAATGTAATATAGCATTTTCATTACTTCCTGTCACTGGTGAACAAAACATGCGCTGTTTTAGAGTAATTTATTGGTACCTCAATGATTCTTTGGTGCACTCGTTCAGAAAAGGTTCATTTATTATCCAGAAACTGGGTATGTGCAGTAGGTCTTTCATTCAGGTGCTGATACTGTCAGACCTTAATTTACAGTATTTTCATTGTCACTAAAACACTGGCCACATTTTGTATGGTAGTAAAGTTTTGCTCTTTCCTAAGAGTAATGAACACTTATTTCCTCATCGTTTCACGAAATTTATAAAAAAAAAAAAAAATGTCCCAATCGGTAAATTTTCTCATCGACAAGAAAGGAGATGTTGACTCCATAACATATGTGAAAACGTAATTACTCCTACACTTTCCAATCACTCACTAGTTACACCGTTCACATTCACTGGTAAAAGTTCACTTAGATTCACAAAACGTTTACACCTAGTGACAGTCAACTGTTTATCGAGCATCATCGACCCTTGATCTAACTCGTGTGTGTGTGTGTGTGTGTGTAGAGAGAGAGAGAGATGCTGCCACCTGTGTCCTGCCTCGGGGTTCTGCGGGGTTTGGTTGCCTAGTGAGGTTTTGTGTCGTTTTAGCTGTGAACCTTAAATGATAATAGATTGATTATTCAGGTGATCTTTCTGTTTTGTGTTTTAATTTTAATTGTTTGTGTCTAGGTTATCATACGAGGAAGGGATGTTTATGTGCCTTTGTTATTTGTCTGAGAAAAAAGTCGTTTCTTGCAGTATTTAGTTTTTGGATAGACTTTCCTCTCTCTCTCTCTCTCTCTCTCTCTCTCTCTCTCTCTCTCTCTCTCTCTCTTGGTCAATGGCGCTACATCTATCTTTACCAGTGTTTATGTATGTGTGTTTATTTATTTATTAATGTATTTACTTCTAGGTTTCTTAACACCACTAGTCAGTTTCCTAGAATGATGAACCGAATTTTGAAATGATTAAGGAGGAACCGTTATGCCTCTCTTGCTCTATGGTTTAAACTTTACTTCCCCCAAATTCATGTGGCTCCTAACACCTCTTCCTGACCTTCCCCCAAACACCCGTGGCTCCTAACACCTCTTCCTCACCTTCCCCCAAACACACGTGGCTCATAACACCTCTTCCTGACCTTCCCCCAAACACACGTGGCTCCTAACACCTCTTCCTCACCTTCCCTCAGACACCCGTGGCTCATATCACCTCTTCCTCACCTTCCCCCAAACACCCGTGGCTCATAACATCTCTTCCTCACCTTCCCCCAAACACCCGTGGCTCATAACACCTCTTCCTCACCTTCCCCCAAACACCCGTGGCTCATAACACCTCTTCCTCACCTTCCCTCAAACACCCGTGGCTCATAACACCTCTTCCTCACCTTCCCCCAAACACCCGTGGCTCATATCACCTCTTCCTCACCTTCCCCCAAACACCCGTGGCTCATAACACCTCTTCCTCACCTTCCCTCAAACACCCGTGGCTCATAACACCTCTTCCTCACCTTCCCCCAAACACCCGTGGCTCCTAACACCTCTTCCTCACCTTCCCTCAAACACCCGTGGCTCATAACACCTCTTCCTCACCTTCCCTCAAACACCCGTGGCTCATAACACCTCTTCCTCACCTTCCCTCAAACACCCGTGGCTCATAACACCTCTTCCTCACCTTCCTCCACCATCACTTCCTCCTCATACTACACACACAACTCCTCTTCCTCCTCCTCCTCCTCCTCCTCCTCCTCCTCCTCCTCCTCCTGGAACATCTTATCCTCCACCAACACTTCCTTTCCTCCTCTTCCAACACCTCCTTCTCCTTCAACATCTTCTCCTCATCCTTCACCAACACCTCTTCCTGGTCCTCCTCTTCCAACTCTTTCTCCTCCTCCAACACTTCCTTCTCCATCCAGACCTCCTCCCCCTCCATCCAGACTCCCTCCCCCTCCACCCAGACTCCCTCTTCCACCACCAACGCCACTTCATCCTCCACTTACATGTCCTACTCGCTCTCCTTCCAAGTTTGTTCATATGTTACTATTATAATGGTGTGTGATGATGAAAGCGTCTGCTGTCATGGTGGAGAGGTAACCAATTTTTTTTTTCTTACAGGTACGTTGCTGACGTGTACTTGTGCCCGTGGCGACAGGTAGGAACATTGGTTCAACTCACGCACCTACAAGAAACATCTTTCTTTTGTCACGAATTCTTAGTAAATGCAGAAATACTTAACGTTATGAGATTATGTGCTACATAAAATAAATAATATCATTAAATTTATTTGAAATTTGATGTGTAAGTTACCCGACTTGTGATGATCTACCGCAGGGATGGCCAGACTTTGGTGTGACTGGATCTACTTTTTGCACGGTTATCCAAACGTGATCTACTCGCATAATTTGTCTTTACCTTCAGCATATAATGGATAATTTTTAATCAAAGGATATATACATATATATATATATATATATATATATATATATATATATATATATATATATATATATATATATATATATATATATATATATATATATAGAGAGAGAGAGAGAGAGAGAGAGAGAGTACACAGGGTCGTGTAATGCGTCGTCTAATATGGCAGCATTATGTTAGTATTGAGGTGCAAGCCCCGCTTGCTTCCTCTCGCTTTCAGCTACCACCCCTGGCTAGCCCTCGTGGCGTACAGCCTCTTCACCATCAAGACTTCTGCTCTGCCTCCCCGTGGCAACACACAGTTACTGGGTGCCTCATGGGCCCAGGCTAGACCAACAGGAGATCTCGGAGTAGCAGTGAGCCCCAGAAGAATGGCGCATAGACCACTGGCTGTGGACACGTCCTAGCGCCTACGAACCACTGCCCCACTGCCCTGCGGATTAACCTTGGTAGGAATAAGGCTACGGGAGTAAATCCTGAACGAAAAATCTGCGGTGGAGCCCTGCATCAGGCAGACATGCTTACAGAGCTCCAACAAGACCCCAACGGTGGTATAGGTGACCACCATCGGATCCCAACGACTACTGTACACCAGCGGCCGAAGGCAATGCATGATGGACAGGCTACTAAGGCGAAACCCAACAAACTGGGCTATCGGCAGTTCATTGCAACTCCCCCTCTCCCTAGTCGTTCCAACTCTTGCAACATTGGATCAGGAAAAGGGAGAGCCAAGATGTGTGGTTGCAGCTGGCTAGGTATAACATCGACATAGCAGCCATTATTGAGTCCCGGCTCCTAGACGAGGGTCGACTCACAGAACTGGGGATCTGGCTATACCTTCTTCTGGAAGGATAAGCCTACTGCAGAAAGAAACCGCATCTATGGAGTTGGCTTTGCCACCCGCCAATGCATCCTACACAGGCTAACTGAAATGCCTGTTAGGATCAACGAGTGCCTCATGACGTTTAGAGTCCCACTTAGTCACTCACGTCATGCCTTTTTCATCAGAGCATACGCCCCAACACTGGATGCCGAGGATGACATCAAGGAGGCCTTTTACGTCGACCTTGACAGAATGCTAATCTCTATCCCCAGAGGAGAAAAATTTATGTCCCTTGGTGACTTCAATACCAGAGTTGTCAAAGATGCTGACATTTGGCAGGAAACCATAGGGAGAAGTGGACTAGGCAAGTATAATCCTAACGGCCTACTCCTCCTCAGCAAGTGTGTTGCATACCACCTCACTATCACCAATACCTTGTTTAGACAGGCCGACAAGTTCAAGGGTTCGTGGCAACACCCACGATCCAAACACTGGCATCTCATTGACTACATCATTGTTGGCGAAAGAGATCGCCGAGATGTCCACATCACCCGAGCCATGCATGGCTTAGACCAATGCAACACTGATATGATCATCTGCTTGTCAGAGCCAAGCTCTCACTTCATGTTGCCCCAAAACGGCGAAGGCAACAAGTCTCCAGAAAAGGTTTTAACACTAATTGCCTGTAGGATCTAGCTTTCAGAGAGAAGCTCGAACATGGGCTGATAAACAACCCGACTACAAACAACCCAGATCCCAGTGCTGAATGGGGTATTCTCGACACTGTTATGACAAAAACCTGCAAAGAGACCCTCGGCCAGATCGAAACAATACACTAGGACTGGTTTGTTGAAAATGACCCGGAAATCAATGTTGTCGTTGATGATAAACTTGCTGCTTTAACTGACTGGCAGAACAACCCTCAGTCTCGGGCCAAAGCTGATACCTTCTGCAAGAAGAAAGCGGCGGCCTAGCACAAATTTCACAAACTAAAGAACAACTGGTTTAAAAATAAAGCATGTGAAATGCTAAAACTTGCAGATCAACACCATCGACCTAACCGAGGCCCTCTACTCAGGCAAAAGGAAAGCCCTCTGGCGTATGTTCAGCCTTTTTAGCCGCCCACCAAAATTCATCGCCATTGTGATGCAACTCCATGATGGCATGAACGGCAGTGTCCTGCACAATGGCACCCAGTCTGAGTTCTCCCTCATCCAAACGGGGCTTCCTTCCTTACTTGTGCCAGTGCCAATTTAGCTGGTTGGGTGGACATCCAGTACTGGATGAAGGGTCTTTTGAACAGAAGACGATTCCAAGCAGGAACAGCGGTATCGGCAGATTCCATTACTGAACTTTAATATGCAAACGACCTCACCCCTGTCGCTCACACCGAACACGGCCTTCAGGAAATCCTGAACACCTACACAGATGCGTATGCACACTTCGGCTTTGAGGTGAATGTACGTAAGACTCAGATTCTCTTTCAGCCAGCCTCTGGTTTAACCATACCTCCACCATCCATCCAGCTTAACGGTACTATCCTCTCTAATGTTATCCACTTTCTGTATCTCGGCTCCCACCTGTCCACCACCATGGACATCGATGAAGAGATTCAACAATGGATGAGATGTCCATCTCAAGCCTTTGGCAGACTCTGTACGCGTGTCTTCAGCTGTAAGGAGCTGAAATTATCTACAATGTTACACGTATATCGAGCAGTGATCCTCCCCACCCTGCTATATGGCAGCGAGACAGAAGGCACCTCAAGGTACTTGAAAACTTTCACCAACGTAGTCTACGTTCCTTCCTCCGAGTTCGCTGGGAAGACAAGAGAACAAATGCCAGCATTCTGAGTGACAGCAAAGTAGTAGTAGCAGTAGTAGTAGTAGCCTCATTATGAACGGGCAATAGAGGTGTTCGGTGGAAGTGAGGTCAAAATAACAAAAGACGGCCAAAGACACCTAGGCGCAGTAATTGACACGACGGACTTCAAGACCGAGTACGTAACGGGAAAGGTGAATGAGTGGGTTAGGGAAATCCAAGCTCTGTCTGAGATTGCTAACACAAAGCCACGTGCAGCTTTTACGGCATTCACCCATGGAGTCAAGCATCACTGGAACTACCTGATGCGCACAATCCCTGATATCCGACCTCTCTTCCACCCTCTGGAAGAAGCTGTATGTATATTATGTGCCTTCGAACAGCGGCCCGAGATGACCCTTCCTACGTCCGACTTGTCGAGTGTGTGAGGAATGGATTTCCTAGCAACCGCTACGATCTTCACAACACCCTGCTCCCGTATGGGAAACTCCGCGATGAACTCTACTGCGACGGAGACCTTGTTCTGTACGGAGCACGTGTAGTTGTCCCTGCTGCATCACGTCCCCACGCCTTGGCCCGCCTTCACGACAGTCACCGTGGAGCTGAGGCCACCAAACGACGTGCACGACAGACTGTGTTCTGGCCCGGCATCAACTCCGACATCTCCAATGTTGTCCGTGCGTGTGAGCCCTGCCAAGTATTGCAACCCAGCCAGCAGCAGGAACCCTTTATGAGTGACGACAACCCCACCCGCCCCTTTGAGTCTGTGTCGGCCGACTTTTTCTGTGTGTCAGGAAAGCCCTTCCTCGTTATCGTCGACCGTCTCTCTGGTTGGCCGGTTGTCATCAAGTGCGGTAATGACACGACGTCTGCCGCCACCATCAGCAAGTTCCGCCACTACTTCCGTGACGTGGGCGTTCCTGTACGCCTGCGAACCGACGGAGGGCCTCAGTTCACAAGCCGGGACTTTGCTGTGTTCCTTGACCGATGGGGAGTCCGGCATGTGTTGTCATCGCCCCATTACCCGCAGTCCAACGGCCACGCTGAGGCTGCTGTCAAATCCCTGAAGCACCTCATCCTTAAGGTGGCCCCTTCTGGGAACATTGACTGCGAGGCCTTCGACAGGGGTCTTCTTGAACTCCGCAACACACCTAACTACACCGGACGCTCCCCTGCCCAGGTTTTGTATGGACGCCCCCTTCGTTCTTGTGTCCCTGCTCACCCTCAATCCTTCTCCAAGGAGTGGCAGGCCAAGACAGAGGATTGTGATCGCCGAGCCGCCGAACGTGTTCAGGACGTCGTCGCCCGCTACAATGACCACGCCCGTTCTCTCCCCAGGTTGAGTGTCGGCACCCAAGTCCGTGTTCAGGACCCGACCTCCCTACGTTGGGACAAAGTAGGCGTAGTTATGGGTCTCGGCAGGTCACGGGACTACCAGGTGCGGTTACCCAGTGGTCGTGTGTGGTGGAGGAACCGCCGTTTTCTCCGCCCCGTAACAATGCCTTCTGTTGGCCCCGCCACCAGTGTTGAGTCCCATACCCTTCCCAGTGATGAAGTCCCTCGACGCTCAGAACGGATCCAAAAGAAAAGGTCCGCTCAAGACTTTGCTATGAGCGTATAGGGGGAGGGAGGTGTATGTATATTATGTATGCTGATTATATATCATGTATGTATAATTATGTATGCTCCATAATGTATTATGTTTAAAAAATTTTATTCGCCTAGCTAGCGCGGGTTGGCAATGTTATTACCATATCCCACACGCTTAATTAATGTGCCTGGCGACGTATGGAAGCTGCTAATGTATCACTTGCCATACGTCGCCTATAGCAGTTGACAAGGAGCCTAGCCAAGGGAGAGCGCTGCTTCCCTCTGTGTACATACTCTTATCCAGTAAACCGAACCTACAAAACTATGCAGG
This sequence comes from Homarus gammarus, assembly GCA_958450375.1. NCBI lineage: Eukaryota > Metazoa > Arthropoda > Malacostraca > Decapoda > Nephropidae > Homarus > Homarus gammarus. Next base: position 842,201 of record CAUDMG010003255.1, read on the forward strand.
TGTTTGTGTTCTCTCCTGTATATAGAACTTATTATTCAGAACCTAACAGAAGCAATCAGCTTCAATTTCTTTCCCAAATTAGTGAAACACCCTCAGTTAACTCCAGCAGAACGATCACTCCTTGCACTACCACCGAGACTGGGAGGAATGGGACTGACCAATCCAGAGGACATTGCTGCCACCGAACATCAAAACTCAGTTAAGCTCACGGCAGCCCTCACGGACCACATAATAGCTCAAACGTAACAGGGGAGGTGGATACCAGTGAAGTAAACAAGATTCGAAGGTCCATTACGACAGAACGACAGCAAGGCCATAGTGATAAGTTGCAGCAGAGAATTTGAAGAAAAAGCTATAGCGCAGGAGGTGGGCGCCTTGAACTGGTTAACTACGATACCAATAAGGGCAAATGGTTTCAGTCTCAATAAACAAGAATTTACAGATGCCAATGCTCTAAGGTATGGTAGGCTAGTAGAAGGTTTGCCCTCCCAATGCGTGTGTGGCTCTTTCCTGTGACGTCGATCATGCCATGGTGTGCAAGAAAGGGGGCATCATATGCATGAGGCATGACGAAGTACGGGATCTCACAGCAAATATGTTGAAGGAAATCTGTTGTGATGTCAGGGTAGAACCGACCCTCCTTCCATTGGACGGTGAGATCTTCCAACATAGGACTTCAAACACATCCAACGAAGCCCGTGTTGACGTCAGTGCTCAAGGATTCTGGACGCGGGGACAGCGAGCCTTCTTCGGCATCAGAATTTTTGATCCCATGGCCGCATGTCACCGTAACTTAGCTCTCGATGCTGCACACAGGAGGAACGAGAACGACAAGATAAGGGGATACGGGGAGAGAATTCAGAACGTTGATCAAGGCAGCTTCACTCCTCTATTGTTCACAACCACTGGTGGGATGGGACCAAGTACAAGATGCTTCTACGCCAGACTCGCGCTCAACTAACTCAACACAGCTAGGATAGCTACTTATGTATTAGGATATTTAATATTAAGGTAATAAAATGGAGGCGAAGGTGTGGCTATAGGGGGTGGCTGGAGGCCAATTAAAAAAAATAATAGTAGTAGTAGTGTGTGTGTGTGCGATAATAATAATAATAATAATAATAATAATAATAATAACAATAACAATAACAATAATAATAATAATAATAATAATAATAATAATAATAATAATAGAAATTAACGGTTTATTGACAAAACATGGCGGCCGGAAGGCTGAAATATACTGTAGTTACATAATTGGCAAATGGGTCACTTGATTGACAAATAATATACAAGTAACATAAGTGATACAAATATGATATATAATAACAAGGTGGGGAGAAGCTTATACAACAGGGCATTTCAACATAGTGACAGTGCAAAAAGGTAAAATTGGCTGGGAGTGAATACACAGGTTGTTGATAATTTTGACAATGGTTGGGACTGGCTGTTGTTGTAGCGATCAGTTCGTGCTCGTATGGGCTGGATGCGGTTGTGGTGTTGAACAGCAATTCGCGGACGAGGTGTGATAATAATAATAATAATAATAATTAACGGTTTATTGAAAGAGCTTGGCAGCCAGAAGGCTGAAAATATACAGTTACATATTTGGGGAATGGGTTACGAATTACAAATAATATACAAGTAACATAAGTGACACAAATAAGACATATAATAACTAGATGGGGAAAAGCTCAAACTACAGTTCATTTCAACATAGTGACAGTGCAAGGAGTAGTATTTACTGGGAGTGAATACACTGATTTATTACAAGTTATTGATAATTTTTACAATGGTTGGGACTGGGCTGTTCTTATAGCGATCAGTTCGTGCACGTATGGGCTGGATGCGGTTGTGGTGTCGAACAGCAATTCTCGGACTAGGGATCTCAGGTGGTAGTAGGAGCCGGTGTCGGGGATGGTGTAGAAGCTTCTTACCAAATTTGCAGATGAGGTCGTGGTGATGGTCAGTGAGAGTCGAAAGGGTCAGTGTGTTGAGCGCTTCTTGATATGTGGAGTAGGAAGGGGAGAGAATAATCTTGCATGCCCTCTTTTGCACTTTTTCTAGGTGTTTACGTTGTGTGGCATTTAGGGAGGAGGACCAGGTGGGGAGGCATAGGTGAGCTTGGGAAGTATGAATGTTGTGTAAACACTGAGGAGCTCGTGTGCAGGAACTCCGAGGGACTTGAGTCGGCGGAGGAGGTGGAGACGGAAACTGGAGGATTTGATAACTTCACTGACGTGTGGTTTCCAATTTAGTTTGTTGTCTATGGTGACGCCGAGGAGCTTCGTGGAATCTACAACCTGGAGTGTGTTCGGACCTAGAGTAATGGAAGGAGGTGGGACAATGTCGGAGGAGAGGTTGATGTGCATAACCATGGCCTTGGTATGGTTGATGGTGACATGGTTGTTGGTGGCCCAATTTTGGAGACTGTTCAATAAATCCTGAAGGGCGGTATAGTTGGGAGCAGAATTGTTGACGCTGATCCCAATGGTGGAGTCGTCGACATATTTCCAGCGAGCAGGGGTTTCTCTTAGGGCATCATTGATGAGCATAAGGAAGCAGAGTGGTCCCATCTTGGTGCCTTGGGGGACGCCACAGGTGAGTGATTGAAAGGTGGAGACAGCCCCTCGGAAGCGTACAGCTTGGCGTCGGTCACTGAGGAAGTCTGTAAGTCTGTGTGTTTGTATGTGTGTGTCTGTGTGTGTGTGTGTATATATGTGTGTGATTGTGTATATGTGCGTGCGTGCGTGCGTGTGTACGTGTGCTCACACGCGTGCTTGAAATTTTCATTGCATAATCATACATCTAAGAACGGTATAAAGAAGAACTTACTTTACTGATGTTATAATTTTCACTGCATGGTTAAATTTTATGTTAACGGTGTAATTTTATGTGACATTATTAATTAAATATTCCACAAATTATTAAAATGTGTCCTTCCTTGCTAAATAACTGCTAGATACAAAGACAAAACATGTGATGAAATGCTACCAATAATGGAGATAAAAATTTTTTTTTTTGTGTGTGTGTAATAACGGACAGGTACCTGTAGGATCCCTGTTGATGGGCTACGCCACTACTACCATCCCGCGATCTGCTAGAAATCGCATTGCGATCTACTGGTAGATCGCGATCGACGTTTAAGGCACGCATGATCTATCTTATAAATGATGGATATATCCAGTAGCTCTCTTGAACCTGGCTGTCGCAAACTTTGTTTATGATGCTGGTTAGTGGCACTCGAGCAGACTTGCATTGACGGTGCTGACACATGTCTTTAAATAAGATTTTGTACAGTAGTTTACAAATGGGCGATCTGTGATGGTCCATGGCGCAAGATGAGAAGCTCCAAGACGCTCCCTTAGTGGAGGATATTATTAATGTGCTGGATGTTGGTGGAGGAGCTTTCTGCTGACGGTGCTAAAACTTAGTTGATGTACATAATTGCCATCAGTGTGTTCCTAGGCTAAGTGACGTTGATGAGCTTACTGTGCGTCTGGACAAAGAAGAAAGACATTATTTTTAATCGTATTTATGATTCAAAGATAATCACACCTTCAACCACCATCACGCCACCCCAGCACTCCTCTCCTCCCCACCTCTATTTCTTATTTTGGTATATCATGAGGTTGGTGAGGTTAACCTCATCGGAGAGGGACAGAGGAGTCACCCTGATGGCAAAGCGTGGATGGGAGGATACACTCCTGAAGGGGTGGAAGCTGGCGTACTTCACGTCTCCTTCCCTGACGGTGTAGATGTCCGCAGGGTCCTTCCCAATACTGAGGAGGTAAAGGAGGGGTCTTAGATAAATTGGTTTAGTTAGGTTAGAGGATTTAGATAAAGAGAATAGGTATATCACACACACAGAGCCGTCCCTAGGTGGGCGCGGGGCCCTTTATATATATATATATATATATATATATATATATATATATATATATATATATATATATATATATATATATATATATATATATATGCAAGTAAATCACTGTAGGTGCGCGTGATCTAGGTATATGCTGATAACCACCAGGAAAGAAGAAAACACGAAGTTCCCAAGCGCTTTCGTGTAATTCACATCTTCAGGGGTGAGTACAGACTAGGTACTCACCCCTGAAGATGTGAATTACACGAAAGCGCTTGGGAACTTCGTGTTTTCTTCTTTCCTGGTGGTTATCAGCATATATATATATATATATATATATATATATATATATATATATATATATATATATATATATATATATATATCGATAAAATCACACGGGAAAAGGGAAACAACGGAGCACCTTAGCTTTCGTCTTTATAAAGACGAAAGCTAAGGTGCTCCGTTGTTTCCCTTTTCCCGTGTGATTTTATCAAGATTTATCTTATCCACGTTTTCATTGTGGATATACATGATATATATATATATATATATATATATATAAATATATATATATATATATATATATATATATATATATATATATATATATATATATATATATATATATATATATATATATGACAAAAGGTAAGCTTAAATAAATACATACATAATAGCATGCAGTCGTGAAATTAAAAATATATTGGTTTATTTTAATAGTTACAAAATTAAAGTAAGGGATATAGGTAGTAATTTTACAGTATTGCAACACAAAATATGGAGGAAAATCTGCGACCGTATGTGATAGCTGTTCCAGAAGTTATGAAAACACTTAAAATGAGATTCAGAAATAACCAATAAAAATCTAAAAGTTAAGAACTGGTGATATTATTGCATCCATATAAACGGAAAATAAAACATTATGTTATTTATTTTTGTAACACAAACACGACAACTGCCATAAGACAGTCTGGATGTAATGAAAGATTTCATGGAAACCTAATTAGTAACTAAAAAACTAATTTAATCTGCTATAACTTCTCATAAAGCATATGTAAAGTAGCAGAAGCAGCCAACTTTCGAAAATTAACCTTCCTTGCTTTCTTTCCAGTAAACTCTTCTCTCAGTTCATGACAGAACAAACTTGCTGCAAGTTCCTTTTCGATGGAGAGCATAGGTAGTCTACTGATCTACTCAACCTCTCTTGAGATATAGTTCTCCTTAGATAGTTTTATATCGATTTGAGTTTAGAAAAACTTCGCTCCCCTGATGCCACCGCGACTGACTGTCAACAACATCCTATACTTTGTTTCTGCGTTAGGGAAGGAGCCATTGAGAGAGTTTAGAACCTGAAAGACTTAATAAGTGCATTTTTTGTTTCTTTGGTAATGAGTTCTCGAAGCTCTGAAGACAACTCGGCTTCGTCAATATCGTGAGAATTTCCAACACTCAATTACTTGTCCGAAACAGAGTTGTGCTCAGCTGTAGGTACTGCACAGCTGCTATAATACGTGTTACAGCCAATCACCAACGTTCTTTTTCTTATTCAAGTCTTGTAACATACGTGTGTCTATGGTATTCATTGAACACAACCTTCTTTTCACTTCCACTCATTTGGTTAAATTGAACAAATGTTCATTTGGCGACTCATGAGATTTTAGTCTTTCACTAAAATGCTTCCAATCAGCATAGCCTTCACTTACTAGTTTATGTGTTGCATTTGAACTGTATAGTTTACTAACCAGGAGAGCGGAAGGCTCCTGGAAAGGCGAGGCCCGGGCCCCCCCCCCCCACCCTTGAGACGGCTCTGCACACACACACACACACACACACACACACTCACACTCGAGGCACCAATGTCACCCTTTTACATTAACGTTCACCACCGAGTGTGAACAAATTCATTGGGAGCTCACCAGAAGGGGGAGTTGGGACAGCCGACGACGTACAGTTGGTTGCCGTAGAAGGAAGCTGTATACATCAGGAGGAAGTTCTCGTGGAACACGTGGTCGTCCAGCCCCAGACACTGACGGAGAGAGAGAGAGAGAGATATCACTTATGATTTTGACATGGAATCTTTGCTCAGACGGGTTTTAGTGAAAAGGGGGTTGTCACAGGTGCTAGAAGATTACATATTGTATTTCCTTAGCGTGTCTTATATATATAATATTAGCGCTAACTGTTATTTCACTAGGTAGATGAAAACTGTAGGTATATTAGGTAGCTTCAAAGTAATGTTGATATTGATCTTTTATGGTCATATGAAGACGGGGTATAAGATCCCAGGTCAAATCTTCAAGTCTTTGAAACAATGTGCGGTGTTGTTTTTCTTGTTGAATGAAACCAAGTTACTCTTCCTATGTTATTTTTAAATCACCTTCTGAAACATAAAAGAGAACTACGAAATTCATGTTACGGTACAGGAGAATGAATGTATGTGAGCAGCCTCCGTATACCCTTAGTGGGTCGGTGGAGAAAGAAGTTAGAATCAATAACTGGGCATCCACTCTAAAATATGAACTTTTTGCCAAACTTACAACCCTGAAGCTTGTTGAACTAACTACCACAGACAATCAGAATCACTGACTCCTTATCCTTACCACTTACTCAACTTCCTCAACTTAAATCTCCATGTGCTTATCTCTGAAGCCACACACAAATATACGTGGATCCCCTCTCACATACTGTAGCACTCAGTGAACATAATAGAGTTAATGCCTTGTCTAAACTCGCGTCTAACAAAGACACTGTTGAATACAATCTACCTGTAGGACTATCAAACAGATCCCTAAAACTGTAATCAAGAACGAACTTGCAGACGAATATAAAACAAGCAAACATGCGCAAACAGGCACTAGTCAATCCATTGTTTTACCTTCTTTATGTTTATCAAGTAAGACATACTGTACAGTATATGAACTAAGTAACAATATTACTAGATTTCAAAATGTTGTAGCCACTTGATTAAGGTTAGAATCTAAGTAAATCTTGCAGTTTGCGCCTCAATCAGTTGCAAGCAACACGAAACTTAAAATGTTTGGCCATACATAAGGCCACACTCGAGCATTACGTCTTAGACTGTGAGAAAAGATAACCCTTTAGAGACAGGTCCAAGTATACTGTGTGTGCAGTGGCACGACACATAATCTCAGATGGCAAGATAACTGAGATATTAAGACTATGTTCATTTTGCACCTAGCAGCTAAGTAAATTCTTATGTATCGAACTAAACAAAGTCTTCTGCAACATTCAATGCCACAGTGTCGTGACAACTGGGGTCTGATAAACACCCTTTGTGGTCTCTATTCTGTAAACTCTTTTGCTATAACGCTGAGAGGATGAATATGGGATGCACAATAAACTAGCTGCTGTCTGTAGCAAATTTCAATATTCATTTAATAGAGCTGTATGACTCCAGCACTTTTATTAGCACAACTCCGACTAAATCCATAGGTATGACAACAGTACAAGTTTCTTTGCATAGTGTGCTCGCATCAGTTCCACTCTTGTCTGAGTTTTCGTATACCAGTTTAAAGCTTCACCAGACAGAACACATTTTTGAAGATGTAGGTTCCATTCCTGATATACAAAATGAAAAGAAATAAGATTGAGAGTAAGGAAAAGCTGATGGAGTGACTCACCCTGGCGACGACGTAATAAGCCCACGAGGAGTTGGTTGACTCGTCAGGTTGGTTCACGTACACCACGTAGCTCTGGTTCACCTGGAGAGGGATGATATACTGTACTTAGTGGCCTTTTTGAAAGCTGAGTTAGTAAAGATTAAGGAAGAAAACTTGAAGGCAAATGAGTGATTGTGAGGATGAAGGAGGAAGACATGAGACAGGGAGAATCCATGTCTGACGAAAGCACAGGCGAATGGAGGGTTATGAGGAGAGGAATGACCAAACTGGTGGTAGACGAATTGGATGGTAACATAGTCAAGGACAAGGTTAACAAGGAAGGTCCAACAACCTTAATTGTTGGTGATTCCCAGGTATGGTACCTAGATAAAGCTTTCTGTGCCAAAAATAAAAATAGGATGAGAGTGTGTTTGCCAGGAGCTGGGGTGGGGGATATAGTTGACAGGATGGACGATATCATCTCTGGTAATGGGAACAAACCCATTATCTGCCTCAGTACAGGAGACAATGATATTAGCTGATGTAGGAATGAGGAGCTCCTTCATAAGTTCAAGGCAGCTATCGAATATATTAGGGTGAAGGGAGGGATCCCTATTATATGTGGTGTCTTGTCAAGAAGGATAGTTGACAATGAATGGTTGTCAAGGGCCAATTGGTGTCAACGACCATCTAGACAGATATTGCAGGTGAATACCAGCCCCATTCATTGACAACTGGGACAACTTTTACGGCAGAAGGGAGCCTTATGCTAGGGGTGGGGTACATTTATGTAGGGCTGGGGTGGCAACCCTGGCTAACTCTCGAGAGAGAGTTACTTAAAAGGATGTCCAAGTCTTTAAATTGCTAGGCGCCGGTAAACAAAGTGAAAGGTTACAGATAGACACTAAGGAATGATGACAAAGCTAAATTAGGCTGGGAGTTAAAACCTAGACGTGACAAAGAGAGGACTCAAATCACGACTTATTTAAATGTCTACTACACAAACAGTAGAAGTATGCGAAATAAATAGGATGATATCAGGGTGTTGGTGTTTACCGAAAAAAATGATATAATAGCATTCACCGAAACATGAATAAACTTAGACTGATGTAAATTACCCATCGAATACCAAATTAAAGGTTACAAATTATTCCATACCAAAAGGCAGATTAGGAAGCAAGGCAGGGTAGCAACCTGTGTCAGGTGTAATCTGAATTGTGAAATCAATTAGCCAATAAATACTGAACTGAATACAGAAACAATTTGGATAGAATTAACCGATGGTAGGGAAAAATTATTCATAAGAGTAATATATAGACCTTCTAAACTCGATTAGGTTAATGAGCAACTTATTTGGGATGAAATGCACAGGGCATCCAGACATAGCGAAGTCTGCATAGTAGGCGACTTTAACTTTGGTCAAATAGATTGGACCGACCTTACGGGTAACTCAGAATCAGAGGATTTTCTTGAGACAGTTCATGACTGTTTCCTAAGTCAACATATAGCCGAAACCCATCTGGGGTAATAATATACTAGATTTAGTTCTGTCAAACAGAGAAAACCTCATTAGTAATGTCGAGGTAGGGAACGAACTAGCTCACAACATTCATGAAGAAGTGAGATTCAAAGTAGAACTTAATGTCAGTCACAAGGAAAATTCCATTAAAGTCCAAGATTTCTGAAGGGCAAACTTTAATAGGTTGAAAAGGCAGCTGAGAAAAGGGGTATTACGTTTGGCAGTAAATTACATGACCTCACACAATGTATCCACAGAGAGTGACTTTACTTTACCTGGTGACCTGACAATGATAACCTCACAAAATATGGCTGTTGACGGTGACCTGACAACGAGATCTGAGGTTGACGAGTTCCATAGCAATTTAAATAATGAGTTACTTAATGCTGAATTTACCGGGGAACGTTACCTCTAGACCACCAGGACACTAAAAGCAGTCCTAGACTTTGTTATATTTCACACAAAGCCTGTTCATCGAGCTTATGGCGCCGTGAACCTCCAAATTGGGGACTACCCGTGCCTCTTAGGTGGTCAGAGTAACGTTTTACCAAATCCGGCTTCGAGACACGAGGTTCCATATATATTTCATTAGCCCGTAAAGTGCGCGGACTTCTACATATAATCAACAACCTCACCCCGCCAGGACTCGAACCCACGATTTTATGTGTGTGACCGGGGAACGTTACCTCTAGACAGGCTTTGTGTGAAATATAACAAAGTCTATAAGACAGGGGGTAATACAGGGGTATGGGTAGGACCTGTCACTGACCTGATGCTGAGGTATGGCCAGGACCTGATACTTACCTGGTGCTGGGGTATGGGCAGGACTTGACATTGACCTGATGCTGGGGTATGGGATGGACCTGACACTGACCTGGTGCTGGGGTTGTGGCCAGTACCTGACACTAACTTGGTGCTGGGGTGTGGGCAGGACCTGACACTGACCTGGTGCTGGGGTATGGCCAAGACCTGTGACCTGGTGCTGGGGTATGGGCAGGACCTGATACTGACCTGATACTGGGGTATGGCCAAGACCTGACACTGACCTGGTGCTGGGGTATGGGCAGAACTTTTCACGGGTGTTCGGTGAATCTCACGACGAGGGCCGCCCGAATATCGTTTTGGTGGTATTTGAAGTAAGTGTCCAACTCCGCCCTGTGATCCAGAGGTAAGAATCAATCCCATGATCCCTACATTTTGTGTTTACTATATCATGCGATGATATCCTACTTCTGAATTTGAGATAAAGTTTTCTAACTGTTACGGCATCAGATGTATTATATCCTGAATAATAATAATATTAGCAATAATATTAGCAATAATAATAATAATAATAATAATAATAATAATAATAATAATAATAATAATAATAATGATAAAGTTTTCAGGCAAAATATAAGATCTATTACTGTACTGTGCTGTACTGTACTGTACTGTACTGTACAGTTTTTGTTTTATCCGAATAAAATTGCTTTGAAGCCAATTTTCTGTTTATTCTCGATAGAGCTAAAAGAATGCCACCAGGTCGATTTGTTATGAATTTTAAAAAATTATGAAATGAGGGAATGTTTTATACACAAAATAAATTTTATGGGTTTGAATCTGTGGAGGAACTTCAAGGATGATTCTGTATTTGTATGAAAGGAGTGGACGTCTTATGAGTACAAGAATTTTTAAAGTTCCTCCTTCTGTCAATACACGCAAGAAGATCGGTTCCTGATGACAATATTGTCTCAACAATATGTCTTGTGTCCGGTCTTACAACTGTCAGTGGAGTGGTGTCCTAGTTGACCACCTCGCACCGTGCTGCCCTTCATTAACTTGAGTGTTTTCATTATCGCTCCTGTCAGAACTGTAGCAGCAGGCGAGACATACGTATGACTTCCAGATTATGGGGCCTTCAACATCCTTAGGTAAATCAGGTCAGTTTGTCAACAAATCTCACACAAAACATTCCTGTGACTACAATTGTTTTTAATAGAATTGAGTTTGATAGACAGACATATTTACCCCTGAACATCCATAGTGACGTTGAGAATCGTGTTGAGTGGTCGCTGGTTGAAATATACTGCTTGTTCTAAGCCGGTGACGTGAGCACCCCCGCCGCCACGATGTTTGGTGCGGGGGATCTCCGGCACCAGGATGTCTCGCTCACCCATCATAGCCTGCCTGAGCCACAAGTCCCAGTCTATGTCCTGTGAAACATACAGTGAGAGTTGTGAACAACCTGGTCGCTGTGCAATGGAGACGAAGTAAAGTGAGAAGTCGTTGAAAAAATTAAAGTCTTATATGATTATCTTAAGTTACTCGCGGAAACTAGGTTATGGTTCTAACCAAATTTATAGGAATCCAGTTTTTGGTCATTTCCTTGGCCACTTTCCTCCTGACCATCCAGCCGCAGGCGGGAACCCCACGCACCCTGTACAGGCGGGAAGGAGAGAGAGCTGTGTGGGCGAAGGCGTTCTTGTTGTAGGCGTTGACACACAACAGTTTGGGGTCCGACGTGAGCAGCGCCGCTGTTTGATGGAAGAACCTGTAGAGTAACTGATGGTTAAAGCCTGGATTAGCTGTCACACTTAACGCCTATGTCTAATACTTATTCCATAATTGAAGTGTCACTACAGGCACAAGACAAGCTAACGTTCAGTTTTCGTAGCTACCATAAGCTTGTCTTTGTAGGGCGGAAGATTACACCAGTTGCTGGTGAATGTATTTGTTGGAGTTGTACCTGTGGTAAAGGCTTAAGATTCTGATTGTTTTATGTGGCTGGTTAAGATCATTGGAAATGTATTTCATGCTGGATAGGAATTCCACAACATATTTTATAATGAAAGCAGAGAGATGGTGGAGGTAAGTTTACATTGTGTTACTCCTCAGTGCAAAGGCCGGAGGAACATTATGGTCTTGTGTATCGTTTTTTTCTGCTTGAATTTCTCTCAAGCGAGGTTTATTAACTTAAGATGCAGCGTATTTTCTGAATATTTTCTTTTCGAGATGAATTCACTGGATCCTCCTAACTTACACAAGAATATCCTTAGGGAGCCATTTATTTCCTGAATCCCTATGACCCATAGATAGACCTTTCAAATTATAACGAGTGACTTTACGATTTCTTGTACCTTTATTTTTGGTACACTATTTTTCCCAGAGATATTAAATAACGGTTTTAAACCATATTATCAATATCCCAATAACCTGCAGATGTTCCATTTGAATGTGAATCAATAGAGAGGTCCATTAATTTGCATAATTTGTATACATTTTAACCACAGTTATGGGCCTAAATCTCGACTCGTTGCCTGCTTGATTCCTTATATTTTCTGAATGGATATATTAGATTGTGTAGAATATTGAAAACTCAGTAAGAGGATATATACTAACGGGATGAAGTCTGGAGCCAGGTCAAGGTCGTCCTCCAGGATGATAACCTTGTCTACCTCGATGTGTTTCTCGAACGTCTCCTCCAAGACGAACCTCATGTGAGAGTTGATGCGACGTGTCGAGCCTACGGAGAAGTTATTTTCAAGTCCAGGACTAAAGCACGCACACGTAAAATGTTAGCCGTTAATTGGTTGATCATTTTTATTTTAGTAAAAACTACTGAAAGTGTCCAGCAAACTAGATGTGGACGGTATAGGAGGCGCCATGCTCGCAGGTATAAGGCAATAGCTAACTTCCGTGACACAGTACTGTACAACAAGTGATAATATGGAGAAGCAGTGATGTATTTGGCTGTGTGGTGTCGAGGGAAAATAGTACCATTTGGTAGTGAAGGATAAGAAATATTTTGGAATACTGACCGCGGGGAACTGGGTTGTCATGTTCAACCACGGACACATTGAGGAGGGAGCCCAGTGCTCGCGCCTCGGGGTTGTAGCCGTCGACGTACATGGTGATCGGGGTGTTGGTGCCGCCGGGGCTGGCCCACACCTGCCCCACCTGACGCAGGACGTGGGGCAGCCGACGAGCTGTTACTATGGCAACAGGAATCACCTCCTTCATCGAGTACTCCACCTGACCCAAAAGATATCGCCATACATCGTAAATGTATTAAGATGTATAAGGGAGAAATCTCTTCCTAGTGACATTGTACAACTCTGTAGTAAAGACCACTAAGATATTTTATCCTTCTACTTCATGATGCTAAAGACTTATTTTTGAAGTCTATGTTTTTGTTTAGTTTCTCACCTGCACAGGACCTTTGCTACAACTGAGTTTAATCACATCAGCTTATTACAATTTAAAAAAAAACTATTCAAGAAAAAAATGTAAAACCATAGCTGTGAAATATTGGTATATCTCAAAATGCATGGCATTTTCAGACTTTTTCCCATTATATCTGACATCAGCCAGAAATGTCTCTTACTGGATTGTGTGGGAGAGGTGACCAGGGCGAGTCATCACAGCTGCAGAAGTCGCTGTAGCCTTCGTAAGTCTCGCAGAAGGTGGCTCGTTCCTGCATCCCTCCTACAGCATACCATCCACACCAGCGCTCTAGGGGAAGTAACTTTCTTATTCTTGAAACACTAGACAAGCATAGCCCATCCACCACATCTATGCCACCCACACTACCTCCGAGCCACCCCATAGCCACCTCACATTAACACAAGTCTGAGCAACATCTTCATTACTCACCTTGCATGCGAGGTACAGCAGTCCGGACAGTTAGGGGCGATACGTCGAACCTGGTCAAGTTGTGTTGTGGGAGTGAGGTGGTGAGGGCCTCCAACACCACCCAGCTTCCTTTGTACACCACCAAGCACCAAGCCTCCTTGTAGGCCAGTGTCTCTACGTAGTAGGCGCCCAGTTCCTCCAGGGCCGCTATCGTCGTCTTCTCCAGGAACATCGAGAAGTCTGGCTGCATCAGGAAAATCCAGTTAAGGTTTGACGATTGTCTATTAATTCCGCTCCAGCAGATAAAAGCACTTCATTAAGAGCTGTAACACTACGTCTGGGTACTACACTTACAGGTCTCGATTAAATCATTTTTTAGGTTAATAGTGTTATAATCATCGGAACTTAATGGTCTGTACACTTACACCTCGAGGATTCTTTTACTTTTATACTGTGTTTGAGTATGAGCTTAACCGATATTAATAAACCCATACCACAGGACCTAAACATTTGGTACTAATAAGAAAGTTTCAGCTTGTTCATCGTAAGGAAGAGATAAAGGTGGTGTATGATAAACGCGTTTACCACGTACTGCTCCCAAGATGACTAAGAGGCGGCCATCCTGAATTTTCATCAGAGCTTGTAAGAAGATTGTATCAATGGTGGTCTGCCACGTCTTATAAGAGTCAGCCATCATGACCTGACCAGTGCCCTGATGAAGGGTGATCAGGTGGAGTCCTGCGTGTAGCCGCACAGGTCCTGAACCCCAAGATACTGTGTTGTTGAGGACGCTGTACGTCTGCCAATGAAAACTTAGAGGATTTTAGAGATGTTGGTTAGCATAACTAGATTCATCATAATTAATTATACAATAGAAAACAAGCATAAAACATTATGTTAGGGAAAACTGAAGCATCCGCTTTAAAAAATAAATAAAAAAATAATATATATATATATATATATATATATATATATATATATATATATATATATATATATATATATATATATATATATATATACATTATTAGTATTAATTATTATTTTTATAATTATTATTTATTTATTTATTTTTTTTATTAATCTATTTTTATTTTCTTTATTTATTTATATTTTATTTTTAATTTACGGTGATAAGCCCACCCGGGCACAGGTCACTGACCCACATCATAGCCTGGGGGGGGGGGGGGGGGGCGAAAATGTACAACTACTACTAATAATAATAATTACTATAATAACAATACTAATAACAACAATAATAATAATTAATAAAAATTATTAAAAATTATATTAAAAATAAAATAGTAATAATAATAATAATAATGATGTTATTTGTAGTTGCACACAGCGTGACCAGGTTGATAGAGTTAATGAAAGCCGTCCAGTATTACACGACAATGTTTATTCGGTCATACCAGGAAATATATGTCCCACTATCAGTTGTAAATCAACACTCATCTCTCTCTCTCTCTCTCTCTCTCTCTCTCTCTCTCTCTCTCTCTCTCTCTCTTTAGTTACCACATAACATGTTTCATGGAATGCGGTAAGAATATTCATAAATAAATACAAAAATGAAAAAAAAATAAGAGTGGGAAACAATATAGAGTATGTATGTTGTTAGTAAGAGAAACAATTGAGACCCTGCAATTGTGTGTAAATGAGGCAGAAAGTCAGATTACCAACCTGGGACTTGGTCACAATTTTTGTGGTGCCATATGGCAGCAGGGTCTACCATTAGACAACACATTATGTTTCCAATGTCTTCCCAGGTAGTAGTACCTCCCTGTTTGATAGCTGCCTTCTACTTACTACCTACCACCGTACATGTAAGATGAGGTATGATAATATCAAAGTCTTATTAAACCTTCAGTTGTTGGCGTTACTGTCGCCTTTCATAGCCAACATAAACTGTAGGACTTAAAAGAGTTAAAAAAATTTTTATGTCAAACTTTATTTTTGGAAACAGAGACCCTGGTGGAAATTGATCTTTTACTTTGCTGCCATCTAGTTGTTCTAGCTTATTGGTTTAAAAGAATAATGATTCTGTAACTCACAAAATAGAGCTTTTAGTCTCACCTGACGACCGTCCACCATCAGAGTCACTCCTGTCATGTTGACGGTAATATCCAGAACTATGTGATGACTTGCATTTACTGCTGGAAGGGGAATTTTTTTGGCCTCAGAATCTTTGCGGAAGACATCTTCAATATTCTCTCGACCTTTGTCAGGAGAGGCTTCAGTTGTCTCGTGTTCTATGTTAGGCGCTTTGCTGGAAGTTGAAGCTTGATTGACGTCTTGATGTTCAAGAGAGGATCCCTCTGTTGTACCTGGGTCTTGGTGGAAGGACTGTTCGGATGTATTGTGATCCTCAGCAAGAAAAGCTTCATTGGTCTTTCGTTCCTGGAGAAGAGAAAATCTTATTCCCTCTTGTCCACCAGGAGTAACTTCATGAGGTGCTTGGCGTAAGATGTTATGAGAGCCCGGAGTTTCAATCGGATCACTTATGTTTGTTCTTTCCTTAAGTTCCAAGAACTTTCGAAACGCAACAGAACTTGGGATTCTGAAATTATATAAAATACCATTTATTTTTTGTCCCGCGTTCTGAGTCGACACTTCGTTTAAACTAGAAGTAAGGTTGTCAGATGCATTCTCATTGTTCACCTCGGCACCAAAGCGTAGGTCGCCAGTGTTACTCATTATTCTTTTATTGTCATGAGCATTTGTCACCGGTGTTATATTTCCTTGGGCAATTTTAGCCGCTACGCTATTGCTTGACGGCATCTTTTCGTCATATCCTGC
Organism: Homarus gammarus; assembly: GCA_958450375.1. Taxonomy (NCBI): domain Eukaryota; kingdom Metazoa; phylum Arthropoda; class Malacostraca; order Decapoda; family Nephropidae; genus Homarus; species Homarus gammarus. Next base: position 858,624 of record CAUDMG010003255.1, read on the forward strand.
TGATAGCTCCTTGTTGACGCTACTTGGCCTTATCACTGTTATACCTTCACCACTAATGATCTTGGGAAGTAAACTTGTGCTGTCTGTCATAGTTACCTTTATTGATTCTGCTACAACGTCTCCAGAGGGATATACGGTCAGGAGGATCACAAAATTCACAAGGTTGATGAGGTTGCTGGCCATCACACGCTGTATTGTTGTACGGGGCATTATGATTGATTTTGATTTTGCCGCTTGCAGCGGCTACTTTATTGTGCACCCCACACTCATCCTGTGAGCGGTAGCGCAAAAGGATTACAGAGTAGGGTTTACAAAGGGTCATAATAATTAACCCCCGTTGTCAGGATATTATGGCACTGAAAGTTACACAGTATTTCATTTACATTATTTGTTTAGTTCTATACATAAAGGGTAACTTATTCACAAATGCGTGAGAACAGGCGTGTGAGGCAGTATGTCTGGCCTCACACTTTGTTATTCACATTTACGTGGGAGGTATTCAAGCACATTGCGTATTTGGTTCTGTACATGAGAACTGACATAGATACTAAGTGCAAAAAAGTGGATACAATCTTAATATGTCGGCTATCTTGCCATTAGAGATGAAGTGTTGTGCCATTTCACACACAGTGTGCTTGGACCTGTCCCTAAAAGGTTCTATCTTCACACAGTCGAGGACGTAGTGTTCAAGTGTGTGGCCATATGTATGGCCACACACTTTACATTTAGTTTTGTTTACATCTGCTTGAGGAACATACTGCCAAAGGTACTTATATCCTAACCTTAATCTAGCTGTTACAACATCTTGTAATCTAGTGATCTTGTTACTTGCTCCATAAACATGTTTCACTTGATACATCTCATCATGGTAAACTATGGATTGACTAGTGCCTGTTTGCACTTGTCTACTTGCGTCAAACTCATCAATAAGTTCTTTCCTAATTACAGTTTTAAGGGTTCTTTTTGACAGACCCAAATTGTATTCAACGGTGTCTTTGTTAGACGCGAGTTTGGCGAGGGCATCAACTCTGTCATGTTTTATGAGGCCTATGTGAGAGGGGATCCACAACAGTTTGACCCTGACACCCCGGTCAACAAGGCACGCATATTTGTGTCTGGCTTCAGAGACAAGAGCGTGACAACCTGAGTCGAGGGTACCAAGGGCAAGTAGTGAGGATAGAGAGTCAGTGATGATGAGACTGTCAGTAACAGTGGTTTCAATGAATTTAATAGCTGTGAGTATGGCAACTAATTCAGTTTGTAGAGTGGATGCCCAGTTGTTAATTCTAACTCCTTTCTCAATTATATTACCGTCAGGTTGAGTCACAACAATAGCACTTCCAGCCCTCCCACAGGCGGTGTTTAGAGACCCATCAGTGTAGATGGTCTGTGTGATATTATCATCAGTCTGTAGAGTGTGTATGTGTTCAAGAGCTCTCAATTTGGCAGTGTGTTGGAGATAAATGCTTTGTATAATTAATTTTTTAGGCGGATACGTCGGTATTGTGATATCGAAGGGAACTGTCCGCCAGGGTGGCAGGAAGCGCTGTTGTGTCTCAACTTTGTACAGGTGGTCTAGTCCAAATATCTTCATATGTGTAGCTGTAGTTTGGATCCATTTAGACTCAGTAGTCCCATGGTTCATACATTCTAGCAATTTTAAGGAAACAATGTTATCAGGATCACCACGCAGAAGCCTCAGGGCTATCATGAGGTTGACTTCAATTATTCTATCTTTAACACTGGGTATACCTAGTTCTTTCCTCATATTAAGTACTTTAGTGCTCATGGGACATCCTAGGATAATTCTGAGGGCTTTATTTTGCATTTTCTCGAGCTTGTCAACGCCTTTCCCGTCACGAATGACCAGGGCTGGTGCGTGGTAATCTATCAGAGATCTTATATAGCCTAGGTACATTGTTTTAACAATTCTAATATTAGCACCATAGTGCGGGCTGTACCCCGCTACACTTCTAAGAGGTCTCAGTCTGTCAGTACATTGGCGGGTTAGCTGTTGTATGGCAGGTAGGGTACAAGGGACGGAAACACCAAGATATTTAAAAGAAGAAACATAGTCAATAGTGTTGTTACCTATCTTGAACTTGGCGGGGCCGCGTTTGCGGTTCCCAGCTTGTTTGTTGAACACCTTAGTTTTGTCAGTGGAGATAATAAGACCGAGGTGTTCACAGGCTGCGTATACATGGTTCAGGGTGGTTTGCATTTCACGATGAGTTTTAGTATGTATAAGAATATCGTCAGCATAGCTGATTGAGATATTGCTGGGGTTGTCTGGTATTAAATTTAATAATGCATTCATAAGAACATTGAACAAAGTGGGGCTAAGTACTCCACCTTGAGGGGTACCAAGTTGCATATCTTTAACTTCACTTTTGTATCCCTGAAACAGTGCAGCAGCCCTTCTGTTGGTTAGGTAACCACTTATCCAGTGTAACAGCCTACCTCCTATATCCATTTTGGCTAGTTCGTACAATATCAGTTGCCTATTGGCAATATCAAATGCAGCTTTTAGGTCAAGAAATGTGGTGTATCTGTGCCTTTCATCACCATGCACAGTTAGGAATGTGGTGATGCAATTATGTACACCTTTACCATGGGTGAAGCCATTTATGTTAGGAGACATGTGTTCTCTGATTCTATATAAGAGTCTGCCAAGAACCATCCTCTCAAAGGTTTTACACAGGCAGCTGGTTAGTGATATGGGACGAAAGGCATCAGGCTGTCCTGGTTTCGGTATTGGTACAACAATACTGCTGGTCCATGATGTGGGTAGTTGGCCCTCGGCATGACTCATATTGTACAATACCAACAATGGATTGCCTGGCACGCGCCTTAGTAGTCTAATGATGTTGTAGGTGACCCCGTCCTCTCCAGGGGAAGTAGACCTACCCCTGGCGAGGGCGGCGTCAAGCTCCCACTCAGTATATGGAACATCACACTCATCGTGCTGTTTGCCCAGCATAAAGCTAATAAGATTACTTCTCTCTACAGACTTCGCATCAAGGAGTCCCCGAGTCCTAGCTGGTAACATGTCATAGCTCGACACATGAGCCCACTTTGTTATTAGCTCATTCGACTTTTGCAGAGGGTTTGGATGGGAGACGTGTCTTCTGTTTTTACCTCTGATTATGTTTATGTCTTTCCAGGCTTTGCTGAGGGATGTGTGTTGGTTCAGGCTGTTGACATATGTCTCCCATGCATTTTGTCTGAGTTCGTTTACACGTTCCCTGACAGCAGCAAGGGAAGCTTGATACAATTGTAACATTTGAGGTGTTCTAAATTGTCTGTAACCCTTATGATGGGGTGAGGTGTGGTGGTTATCTTTAAAGTTTATTACGACAGCTTAATGACAATGTTGAGGGTGTAACGCAGCTCTACAATGTGAGGAAAGGCCTAGTTACTGAGGTATTATGCAGTATTATGTTATAGACTACAGTGATCATGTCTCCCCGTAATATGCAGTATATGTGTAAGTTTTACTCCCAAAAGGCACTTTCTTAAATAAGTGTGGAGTTTCACTTGGCTGTTACTACTTTCATGTATAAATTATTTCGAGTTGTCATTAAGTTTCACAAATACACTGACAACGTCACTTGTAAGTTCTACTGAAGAAGTTCGTGTATATTATGAAGACGCTGAGTATATCACAGTATAACGAGCTTCTGATTTGTTTTGTTTTCTGTGTAGGCGAAATGATGGTGATGTGGCCAGAGTGCCCTCAACACTTGGCCATGTGTGTGTACAACGATTTATAGCCACAGTTATCTGCCATTTGATTTTTGTTTCGTACTCTACCCGCGTATTATTTTGTCTTTTTCATATTTGTTTTCATTATGCATTGACGTGTCACAGTGTATCCTCTGGGCTTAAGTTGTCGTGTGCTTTTACATCAGTATCTCAGCAGACAGTTTACCTTTCAGCTGCAAAATTAATACTAAACACAAACATTAACACGTTCCTTACATATTTCAATCAACTATTGTAACAGCGCACAACTGTTTCACACACATGCCCTGCCTTTCTGATCCACACAGCAAACAACTCTGTTCAATGGCCACCCGCCCAACACTAATATTTTTTGCTTAATTTCCATCGTCTCTGTTGCAGGTTCTGGCAACTGTTCACCACCTCCAGCTATTGTTTCTGCTTGGGGGAGTTATTAGTAATATCTGTTTGTGTTTTGTATGTTTTATGTGTTGGTTAATTGTGCTTGATGAAGTTGGTTGATGATCTCTGTGTGTACTGCTTGTGTGTGCGTTTTTTATCCTGTTAGGAAAGCTTGGAGGTAATGTGAACACTATGTAGAGTCCAGGTGTTACCATTTAATCTCTGTCTCTTTCCCCTTTTCATTTCCCTTGTCTTTCTCTCTCTTAAACGTGATGACTCTCTCAAACTTTCTCAAACTGTGTGTGTGTGTGTGTGTGTGTGTCTCTCTCTCTCTGAGAGTACTAATATTGCCTTCAGTTTTCCCGGATGCTGATGTAATGACGCGTCCTCCCGTCGTGTTGTCCGTCCTTGTAATAATAATAATAATAATAATAATAATAAACGGTTTATTGAAAAAGTTCTGAAAAAGTTTTGCAGCCCGAAGGCTGAAAATATACATTGGACATAAATGACTTTTACAACATTGACATTGGTGGTTTAACAAAAGCTTTCATTAGAGAAAGGTAAAGGAACATACAGTGAACATATAAATTAATGTTTACAGTGGAGGTCACGTAGGTCATGTGCGCTGAGGTGTTGAATAGCAGACACGTAGTGTAGTAACTCCCTCACAGATGGTGTTATGAGGGGCATCACGTGGATTAGTAGTTCCCTCACAGGTGGTGTTATGAGGGGCTTCACGTGGTGTAGTAATTCCCTCACAGATGTTGTTATGAGGGGCCTGATGATGCAGTAATTCCCTCACAGATGGTGTATGAGGGGCTTGATGATGTAGTAATTCCCTCACAGATGGTGTATGAGGGGCCCGATGTGGTGTAATAATTCCCTCACAGATGTTGTTATGAGGGGCCTGATGATGTAGTAATTCCCTCACAGATGGTGTATGAGGGGCTTGATGATGTAGTAATTCCCTCACAGATGGTGTATGAGGGGCCCGATGTGGTGTAATAATTCCCTCACAGATAGTGTTATGAAGGGCCTGATGATGTAGTAATTCCCTCACAGATGGTGTATGGGGGGCCTGATGTGGTGTAGTAATTCCCTCACAGGTGGTGTTATGAGGGGCATCACATGGTGTTGTAATTCCCTCACAGATGGTATTATGAGGGGCATCACATGGTGTAGTAATTCCCTCACAGATGGTGTTATGAGGGGCACCACGTGGTGTAGTAATTCCCTCACAGATGGTGTTATGAGGAACCTCACATGATACTGTAGCAACTCATTCACTACGTGGTGTCGTAGCATCATGGGGACACCACGTGGTCTGGTGTCACAGGACCTCACTCACTCAAGTGAGTGAGGTGTGGTCCTAGGCCTCCCTATCGTGGACGGATTAACACATAGCTGGTGTTGTGGAGTCTCGGGGGGGCAATTAACGCTGGATACCTGGGACCTTACTGTGTGAAGGTTAGCTTGGGTAAGATTCAGCTGTTACTGCCGAGTTGTTTTTCATTGCCTTAAGCACTGTTCACCACTATTCAACACTGGTTCCATTTCTTTCCTAAATGAAATAGTAACTTCTGGCGAGAACTTGTTGATATTCCGGTGGGGAGGAGGGGTTCAGAGGAGGGAGTTGGTATGGCTGCGGCCAGAGCAACGCCAGGTACGTCTTGACCCTTCGGTGGTCAAGAATGAAGGCAGTCCAAAAGATGTCGAAGTCTTTAAACTGCTAGGGGAACATGTGACCACAAGGGTGGAGGAGACTGCAGTGGGAGCGGGTAAACAAAGTGAAAGGTTCCAGGGAAATAGTGTTAGGAATGACGACAAAACTAAATTAGACAGTGAGTTAAAACCTAAAGGCGGCAAAGGGAGGACTCAGAACACGACTATCTTAAATGTCTACTACGCGAACAGTAGAAGTATGAGAAACAAAATGGATGATATTAGGGCCTTGGTATGTACCGAAAAAATCGATATAATAGCATTCACTGAAACATGGATCAACCTAGACTCATGTGAGTTACCTGTCGAATACCAAATTGCAGGTTACAAATTATTCCATACCGATAGGCAGATTAGGAAAGGAGGTTGATTAGCAATCTATGCCAGGGATAATCTGAAGTGTGAAATAAATAAGGAAATAAACTGAGCAGAATACAGAGACATTTTGGATAAAATTAATCGACGGTCGGGAAAAATTAATCACAGGAGTAATATATAGACCCTCGCAATCTTGATAGAGTTAACTGAGCGACATATCTGGGATGAAATGCACAAGGCTTCCATACTGTACACAACAAAATCTGTACAGTAGGCGACTTTAACTTTGGCCAAATAGATTGGATTGACCTTACGGGTAACTCAGAATCAGAGGATTTTCTTGAAACAATCCAGGACTGCTTCCTAAGTCAACAAATAACCGAACCCACCCGGGGTAATAATATACTCGATTTAATTCTGTCGAATAGAGAAAACCTCATTAGTCGTGTCGAGGTAGGGAACGAACTTGCAAACACTGATCACAAAGAAATTAGATTTCAGTTAGATTTTCAGGGCAGCCGTAAGGAAAATTCCACAAAAGTCCCAGATTTCAAAATGGCAAACTTTGATAGTTTGAAGAGGCAGTTGAGAGAAGGGGTATCACGTTTGGGGGTGAACTACTTGGACCTGACGATTGAAGCAGACCTGATAACGAGATCTGAGGTTGCCGAGTTCCACGACAATTTAAATAATGAGTTACTTAATGCACAAAGGCAGAACATACCATACACAAAACTCAGATCAAACAACAAAAACCCTAAATGGATAAATAATTATTTAAATAACATTATTGGTCAAAGGAAGGCCAAAGGATTATTATAAGGTATTGGCCGGTAGGGTTAAGACCGAGATAAGGAAAGCAAAGAGGAATAATGAGCTGAGGATAGGAAGGGAGGCAAAGACAAACCCCAAGAGATTCTGTCAAATGTATCAAACTAAAATACAAGAAAAGATTGGGCCAATAGAGTCAGATACCGGCAAGCTAACTGATAACGACGGAGAAATGAGCAATAATGTGAATAAATATTTTTCAACAGTTTTCACTACCGAAAATTTAAACATGATACCCGAGGCACCGACTCTATTCAGAGATAGTGAAGAAAACAAATTAAGCGAGATAGTAGTGACTAGTAACGATGTTAGTAAGCAAATAGACAAACTGAAGCCTAGTAGTCACCTGGTCCTGATGAGATATTTGCCAGAGTATTAAAGGGATGTAAGGAAGAGCTTAGTATGCCCTCAGCAAATTTGTTTAATATGTCCTTAAAAACAGGTGTAGTACCAGAATCCTGGAGGATAGCGAATGTAATACAGGTTTTCAAGAAGGGGGATAGATCACTATCCTCTGTATGTATATTATGTATGCTGGATTATATATCATGTATGTATATTATGTATGTGCTCCATTTATGTATTATTTATTCAGCCTAGCTAGCAGCGTGTGGCAATGTTATTACCATATCCCACACGCTTAATTAATGTGCCTGGCGACGTATGGAAGCTGCTAATGTATCACTTGCCATACGTCGCCTATAGCAGTTGACAAGGAGCCTAGCCAGGGAGACCGCTGCTCTCCTCTGTGTACATACTCTTATCCAGTAAACCGAACCTACAAAACTATACAGGTGTTTGTGTTCTCTCCTGTATATAGAACTTATTATTCAGAACCTAACATGGCGCAGTGATCCGATCTTACTGGATAATTACGAGTGAAAGTGCAAAGTCTGTGGAAAGCCAGCGTACGGACTCCTCTCGCTTGGGTCAACTCCCGCGCGTCAGCTCTCCTCGAAGAATCTCAGCAACTTTGAGCAGTGTCAGTGACAGTGATTTTCTGTGAAGTGTTTAGTGCATTGTGTGTTTCGTGCCATTCATGTGTGACCTTGTTCTAAAGGATTCCCAAGGTATACGGCACGTTCTGGGCATTTGTAAGGAGTAGAGTTCAGTGCACCCGTCTCTGACCGCGTTCTGAGGGTAACTGGACTGACTGGGAGTCGCCGCGCCTCTCCCTCCACCCCCCCTCACAGCTGGGGCGAGACGCTTTGCCCGCCCAGGACACACACACTCACACACATACATGTACTAACACTCGCTGACCGCGCGGCTTCCTTATATATATTTTATATATATAACCTACTTATCTGTGTATTTAATTAATTTTTTGTCTGAAATCTTGTTGATGAGACGGGCTGACCGGTCAACACTGATTTAAGACATAGTACACAGAGGAAGTAGTTATGTCTCACGCCTTACGTAGCCGTGGACCCAGCGCCTGGATGAGCCAGGCGGGTGATAGCCCCGCAGAGATGGATGACCAGGCCGGCCACGACGCTCCAGCCCCCACATCGCGCAGTCCCTCACCTCAATATTCAGCGTTGTCTCCAGAGATAATTGCTTTACTGAAGTTTATGAGAGATGAGAAACGCGAGGATGAAGCCCACAGACGTTTGGCGGATGAGCACAGAAGGCAAGCAGAGGCAGAACGAGACAACCAACGGAGATTGGAAGACAGTGAACGGTTTGAAGCCTTGATATCTCGCCTCACTGTTAACCAAGCCCCTGGCTCTAACACTGCCTCGGTACTGACTGGTTCAGATACCTCATCCATGCTTCCTTCACACCCCCCAGCCCCACCTAAAGCAGCAGCTCAAACACCGCCCATCTTGAAGCCTGATGTGAATTTCCAGACTTTTCGTGAATGGCGGCGACGGTGGACTGATTACTCTACAATGGTGGATCTCCAGAGTTTGTCACAGCCTAAACAACTCATCCAGCTGCGTATGTGCCTGTCCTTGGAAATTCAGCGTGTCTTGGAACATACGTTGCAGGTACCCCCAACCTCTTTGCTGTCTGTAGAGGAGGTACTGGACGTTCTACAACGGCACATCAAAGGACAGCAGAATGAAGCTCTGCGCAGGAGGGAATTGTTTAGCTGCAGACAGATGGAGGGTGAGTCTTTTGATGCCTTTTACGTGCGTCTTAAGAGAGCCTCGGAAGAGGTAGATATATGTCCAGGCCACCACCAGCAGTGCGAGGAGACCCAGTTGAAGCAGGTGATCCTGATGGGTGTTAAGGACGAGGAACTTGTCCAACGCCTCACCTCCCTCGACTCTTCCTCTTCTCTTAAGGATGTGTTGACGATATGTCGCTCCTATGAGGCTGCCAGGTGTGCCACCTCTGCCATCCGTGCTCCCCCTACAGCTGTACGCGCTGTGTCCCGGTACAAGAAGGACAAGAAGTCTGTTCCTACGCCTTCGCCCACCACGTCCACGCCCGGTTTATTTTGCAACAACTGTGGTAAGCAGCACGGAACACAGGTGTGTCCAGCTGCTCAGTCTACCTGCAACAGTTGTGACCGTAAGGGCCACTGGTCACTCACAGTACGGTGCCCAGCCAAACGCGTCCAGTGCAATGTGTGTGGTCGTCTGGGCCACTATGACAAGTGTTGCCCTTCCAACATACCCAAGGGACCGCGTCGGCGGAAGCTTCAGCCCCCTTCCACCAGAGAGGGCCGCCCACAGTCTTCCAATCAGAGGCACGACGACTCCTGACAACGCTCGAGCCACATTAGGAATGTGTGCTCCCCCCAGCGTCCCAGGACCAAAGTCCCCCAGTACATCAGCGTCATCGTGACCTACGGCGGTGTGTCATCCCGTCTTCAGATGTTGCCCGACACCGGCGCTGATGCTACAGTCATCGGTCCCCAGCATTTGCAATGCTTGGGGCTCTCTCCAAGTGATCTAGGACCGCCCCCCAAGGATCTCCGCTTTATGGCAGATGGTTCACAGATGACCCCGGCCCTAGGTTCACTCTATGCACACGTCACCTTTGGCAACAGGTCGTGTCAAGCCTGGATTGATGTGCATAATGGCGTCCCGACTCCTTTGCTGTCCTACAGACATTGCCAAGAGTTGGCCATCATCTCCCAGGACTTCCCAACACCGATTCTCGAGGTAAAACACGCCAACAGGGTGCACGAAGGGAGCAGCAACTACCCTGCTGCCGCCCTACCCCTACCTCTGGCCAGTGACACCTCTCCCTCGGTAGTTGTCCCTGCTGCTTCAAGTCTCCACGCCTTGGCTCGCCTCCACGACAGTCACTGTGGAGCCGAGGCCACCAAACGGCGTGCAAGACAGACTGTGTTCCGGCCTGGCATCGACCCCGACATCTCCAATGCTGTCCAGGTGTGTAAGCCCCGCCGCGTATTACAACCCAGCCAGCAGCAGGAATCCTTTATGAGTGACGACAACCCCACCCGCCCCTTTGAGTCTGTGTCGGCCGACTTTTTCTGTGTGTCAGGAAAGTCCTTCCTCGTTATCGTCGACCGTCTCTCTGGTTGGCCGGTTGTCATCAAGTGCGGTAATGACACGACGTCTGCCGCCACCATCAGCAAGTTCCGCCACTACTTCCGTGACGTGGGCGTTCCTGCACGCCTGCGAACCGACGGAGGGCCTCAGTTCACAAGCCGGGACTTTGCTGTGTTCCTTGACCGATGGGGAGTCCGGCATGTGTTGTCATCGCCCCATTACCCGCAGTCCAACGGCCACGCTGAGGCTGCTGTCAAATCCCTGAAGCACCTCATCCTTAAGGTGGCCCCTTCTGGGAACATTGACTGCGAGGCCTTCGACAGGGGTCTTCTTGAACTCCGCAACACACCTAACTACACCGGACGCTCCCCTGCCCAGGTTTTGTATGGACGCCCCCTTCGTTCTTGTGTCCCTGCTCACCCTCAATCCTTCTCCAAGGAGTGGCAGGCCAAGACAGAGGATTGTGATCGCCGAGCCGCCGAACGTGTTCAGGACGTCGTCGCCCGCTACAATGACCACGCCCGTTCTCTCCCCAGGTTGAGTGTCGGCACCCAAGTCCGTGTTCAGGACCCGACCTCCCTACGTTGGGACAAAGTAGGCGTAGTTATGGGTCTCGGCAGGTCACGGGACTACCAGGTGCGGTTACCCAGTGGTCGTGTGTGGTGGAGGAACCGCCGTTTTCTCCGCCCCGTAACAATGCCTTCTGCTGGCCCCGCCACCAGTGTTGAGTCCCATACCCTTCCCAGTGATGAAGTCCCTCGACGCTCAGAACGGATCCAAAAGAAAAGGTCCGCTCAAGACTTTGCTATGAGCGTATAGGGGGGAGGGAGGTGTATGTATATTATGTATGCTGGATTATATATCATGTATGTATATTATGTATGTGCTCCATTTATGTATTATTTATTCAGCCTAGCTAGCAGCGTGTGGCAATGTTATTACCATATCCCACACGCTTAATTAATGTGCCTGGCGACGTATGGAAGCTGCTAATGTATCACTTGCCATACGTCGCCTATAGCAGTTGACAAGGAGCCTAGCCAAGGGAGACCGCTGCTCTCCTCTGTGTACATACTCTTATCCAGTAAACCGAACCTACAAAACTATACAGGTGTTTGTGTTCTCTCCTGTATATAGAACTTATTATTCAGAACCTAACATCCTCTAACTACCATCCAATCAGTCTAACATCAATTGTAGGCAAATTACTGGAAGCAATCATTTCAAACTCTATTCGAAACCACCTGGAGAAGCACAAAATGATCAATGATTCCCAGCATGGCTTCACAAGCGGGCGTTCATGTCTAACTAATCTATTAACATTCTTTTCATCAGTTTTCAATTGGTGGACGACGGGCACAATTATGATGTGGTATATCTCGACTTTAGTAAAGCCTTCGACAGAGTCCCCCACGAAAGACTAATAAGAAAGGTAGAAGCACATGACATTAAAGGTAATATTCTAAAATGGATTAGGGCATGGTTACAGGACAGGAAACAGCGAGTGAGCTTTAACGGCACTAAATCCCATTGGAGCAACGTCACTAGTGGATTTCCCCAAGGCTCAGTACTTGGACCATTATTATTTATTATGTACATAAACGACATGGATATTGGCATAGACTGCAACATAAGTAAATTTGCTGATGACACTAAAATAGGACGTGTAATTAAATCTAACAAGGACTCCGCAAAACTACACGAAGATCTAAAAAAAATTTTCGAATGGTCTGAAAAATGGCAGATGAAATTCAATGTGGACAAATGTAAAGTACTCAGTATAGGAGATGTAAACAGGGAAACCAGATTCCAGATGAACAACAATGCTATTGAGAAATCCGACTGCGAGAGAGATTTAAGAGTAGTGATAAGTAGGAATCTCAAGCCAAGTAAACAATGTGTTCTTGCTCATAACAAGGCTAATAAAGTACTTGGGTTCATACAAAGGAGTGTCAGTTACAAGACTAGCGAGGTCATCTTAAGATTATATCTTGCACTTATAAGACCTCACCTGGATTACGCAGTGCAGTTCTGGTCACCATATTACAGAATGGATATAGAATCCTTGGAAAGAATCCAGAGGAGAATGACAAGACTAATCCCGGGCATTAGGAACCTTGAGTACAGAGACAGGTTAAAGCATCTTAATTTGCACTCCCTCGAGAGATGTAGAGCGAGGGGCGACGTGATAGAGGTGTATAAATGGAAGTCAGGGCTAAACAAAGGGAACATTACCAAGGTACTCAAACTATCCAACGAGGAGCGAACTCAAAACAATGGTTTTAAATTAGACAAATTTAGATTTAGGCGCAAAATTGGTAAACATTGGTTTGGAAACAGAGTTGTGGATGAATGGAACACGTTACCAAATATCATCATAAACTCGAACACGCTGGATAGCTTCAAACATAGGTTGGATGCTTATATGAGCAATAGGGGTTGGGTGTAAATGGGACTGCCCAGTATGGGCCAATAGGCCCGCAGCAGTTTCCTCCATTCTTATATTCTTATGTTCTTATGTGTGTGTGTGTGTGTGTATCGCACACAGGGTGGTGTAATACGTCTAGTGTGGCAGCATTATGTTAGTGTTAAGGTACAAACACTGCTTGCTTCCTCTCGCTTTTAGCTATTGCCGCTGGCTAGCTCTCGTTACGAACAAGGAAGCAACTTGCATAGGTCTACCCCTGCCAGAACACCGCCTCTTTACCATCAAGAATCTTGTTGTGCCTCCTCGTGGCAACACACGGTAACTGGGTTCTTCATGGGCAAAGCTAGATTAAGCGGGGATCTTGGAGCAGCAGTGGGCCCCAGAGAGACGGCGCATAGGACCACTGGCATGTGGACACTTCCTGGCGCCTACCAACCACTGTCCTGCTGCCGTGCGGATTAACCTTGGTAGGTATAAGGCCACGGGTCTAAACCCCAAATGAAAATTTTACGGTGGAGCCCCACAGCAGGAAGACATGATTACAGAGCTGCAGTAAGACCCCAACAGCAGTATAGGCAGAAGAGGTGACCAACATGGGAACCCAATGACATTAAAGGCGGATGAAGGCAATGCAAGATGGATTAGCTACTAAGTGGAAACCCAACAAATTGGGCTATCGCTAATCCATTTTAACTCTCTCTCTCTCCCTAGCCGTTGCAACTGCTTGCACCGCTAGATCAGGAAATGTTAGAGCCAAGGGTGTGTGGTTGCAACCTCCGCTCCTGCCTCACCACATAAATTAACTCACGTGCAACCATGCTCCAGCTCATTATACTTCTTATCATCATCAAAACCCCTATACCCCCAAAATTCCAATGGCGACGGACGAGTGGCGACGGGGACAGGCAGAGATGACTGCCGGTAGTCTCTAGTCACAACTCTGCACATGGGCAACAGAGATAAGGTGGTAGTTTATGCACTGGGATCTCGGCAGCAGTGCAATTTGGTCCTGTCTGTACGACTGAGCAGCCCTTTCGAGGAGCCACATGGGAAGGGGGCTAGAAAAGGAGCCCTAAACATAGCCTGCCTAAAGAATCAACCTGACTGGGCAAATGCACCCAGTAAGGTCATCGTTATGTGATCGAAAACACAATCGTAATCACAGATCAAAACAAAAACAAACTATACAACGTCTTATGGTCGCTGCATGGAATGTCAGGACCCTTCTTGATACTGACACAAATGAGTGTCCTGAAAGAAGAGCCGCGCTTGTGTCAAGGAGGCCTTTTACACCGACCTTGACAGAGTGCTAACCTCTATCCCTAGAGAAGATAAGGTTGTACTCCTAGGTGAATTCAATGCCAGAATTGGAAGAGATGCTAACATATGGCAGGGAATCATAGGGAGAAACGGAGTAGGCGAATGTAATCCCAACGGTCTACTCCTCTTCAGAAAGTGTGCTGCACACTACCTCACTATCACCAATACCTTGTTTAGGCAGGCATTCAAGTTCATGGGTTTGCGACAACACCCACGATTTAAACACTGGCATCTCATTGACTACATCATTGTCAGTGAAAGAGATCGCCGAGATGTCCTCATCACCTGAGCCATGCGTGGCTCAGACCACTGTGACACTGATCATCGGCTCGTCAGAACCAAACTCTCACTTCATGTCGCCCCAAAACGGCGAAGGCAACAAGTCTCCAGAAAAGGTTTTAGCACTAAACATTTGGAGGATCCAGCGGTAGCACATACTTTCAGAGAGCAGTTCGAACATGAGCTGTTAAACAAACTGACAATAAACAACCCAAATCCCAGTGCTGAATGGGGTATTCTCGACACTGTCATGACAAAAACCTGCAGAGACCCTCGGCCAGGTCGAAAGAATACACCAGGACTGGTTTGATGAAAATGACCCAGAAATCAATGTACTCGTCGATGATAAACGTGCTATTTTAATTGACTGGCAGAACAACCCTCAGTCTCGGACCAAAGCTGATACCTTCCGCAAGAAGAAAGAGGCTGCCCAGAACAAACTTCACAAACTAAAGAACAACTGGTTTAAAAAGAAAGCATGTGAAATGCAAAAACTTGCAGATCATCACAATATGCACAAATTTTTTAATTCCACTAAAGCATTTTATGGTGACACTCACTCATGGCGTAGCCCCCCCCCCCCCCCCCCGTTCAACCGATGGTAACTCCCTAATTAAAGATGAAGAAGGCATCCTTCAGTGCTGGAAAGAATACTACCATTCACTGCTCAACTGAAACACTGATGTGTATATCCTGACTACCCAGCAGGTCGCTCAGCACCCTGAGCTGACCTATCTCAGCTATCCCAGCCGAGATGTATAAAACAGGAGGACCTTTCCTTACCAGCCATCTCCCCTCTCTCCTGGAGAATATATGGGAAAAGGAGGAAATCCCCCAAACTCTTAAAGATGCCTCCATCGTCAATATTTATAAGAACAACGGAGACCTGTCAGACTGTGGCAACTACCGCGGGATCTCGCTGCTGCCCGTAGCTGGTAAGGTTATAGCCCGAGTCCTCCTAAACAGACTTCTTCCTGAGGCGGAAGACTTCCTCCCAGAATCTCAATGTGGCTTTAGACCATCATGTGGCACTACTGGCATAATTTTTGCTGGCCGCCAGATACAGGAAAGTGCAGAGACAGCGTTGTGATCTGCACATGGCCTTCATTGACCTTACCAAGGCCCACCAAAACGCTTTGCCATTGTGAGGCAACTCCACATTGGCAAGAACAGCAGTGTCCTGTACAATGGCACCCAGTCTGAGTTCTTACCCATCCAAACGGGGGTAAAACAAGGATGGGTAGTGGCACCAACTCTCTTTTCCATTTTCTTGGCTGCCAATTTAGCTGGCAGGGTCGACAAACAGTAACGGATGAAGGGAGTTTTCAACATAAGACGACTCCAGGCTAGAACAAACTGTCGGTAGCTTCCGTTACTGAACTTCAGTATTCCAACGACCTCACCATCGTCCCTCTCATTGAATGCTACCTACAAGAGATCCTGAATACTTATGTAGATGCCCATACACACTTCTGCCTTGAGATTAATGTACATAAGACTCAGATTCTCTTTCAGCCTGCCCCTGGTTCAACCACACCTCCACCATCCATCCACCTTAACGGTACTACCCTCTCTTATGTTACCCACTTTCAATATCTCGGCTTTCCCCTGTCCACCACCGCAGACATCGATAAAGAGATTCAACATTGTATCAGATGTGCGTCTCAAGCCTTTGATAGACTCATTATGCATGTCTTCAGCTATATGGAGCTAAAATTATCTACAAAGTAGCTCGTATCGAGCAGTGGTCCTCCCCACCCTGCTATATGGCAGCGAGACATGGGTTACATACAGGAGGCACCTCAAGGCACATGAAATCTTTCACCAACTTAGTCTACGTTCCATCCTCCGAGTTCGCTGAGAAGACAATAGAACAAATGCCAGTATTCTCGCTGACATCAACTGTAGGAGTATTGAGGTTACTATTGTCCATGAATAGGGGGCAGGGAAAAAACACTTTTATTTGAGTTGCAGGCTGCACTTTTCAGGCATCGTTTGTATGGCTGTAACAAACACCTGTGCAAAATTTCATACCATTTCATGCATACTTACCCTGCCGCATCGCGAACGACTTTTTGTCAACTTTTAGTGTATACCAAAAATTAGGTGTCATTTAATGTTTTCCAGGATAATGATAAATTTTACATGGGTGACATCGATTTAATTCACATGTTATTTTACAGGTACACCGTATAGAAAATCATTACAAGTTCATATTGAAATTCTTTTTTGTGCGGAACCTTGGCATCATTTTCCTAGACAATAATCTTTGCCTAATATATCCATCTCTCGATTCGTATCCCGTCACTTCAGTGCAAGCTTCAGTCATCACTTTTATGCCTCTCTCGACCGCCTGAGTGCTGTTTGGCCACTTGGGCACCACTAATGGTGTCTCAAGAATGTCATTAACCTGTAGATTTGACAGAGAAGCAATGTAAGGAGGCTCAGTCTTGAGTTCATTCCTCCAGTTAATCATGGAATGATAGTTTTTTGCTTGCCACTTTAGTTTCGGAGTCACCACCTTTCTCATGTTGACTACAGGAGGCACATCCTCATTCCCATCTCCATCTTTACCCTCCTCATCAGTATAGTTTAACAAATTCTCGTCAACAGCAGCATCAGAATCTTCCTCCTCCTCTTCAGATCTGCCAGTGCATTCTTCCTTTTGCTGATTCTCCTCTCTAATTTTTCTTATCATTAAGACAGCTTTTTCTCTAACAGTCATGTCCTCATCTGCACACACACCAAGAAGAAGTTGATCTGTGTGGGCGAAGTATGCATTTCTCTGGACAGCCTTCTTCACTATCGTCTCCTCCTCACTATTCAGGTGTTTCATATATAGCAGGGACTGGAATACGTTCCTTGAGCCGTGTGTTACGTAAGGGTGTATCTTGATGTAAAACCACATTGGAGCACTGAACTTTATTATTGTAATGACAATTCTTTTCAACTCATGGCTGGGTCTTGATGTTGCTACATACAGCCTGAGGATTCTACTCCATAAGGTGTTCCACCTTGACACACAGGGAGGACCTGGCTCAATAGCAGCCAAGTCATCTTCAACAACACCTGTGATAACTCCTTTACAAATCCTATACAGGTATTTCTGATCCCAGGACAGATCTTTCTCCACTTCATCATTAAACACAGGGAAATCAGGGAAACTGACTGGCTGGAAGGCGACAACTGGAAGCTCAGACAAAGACTCCTTGATCTGCTTTCCAATGGGACCACGCCAATGCTCAGGACCACTTGGTTTACCATCATAGTGATAAAAAACTGCGCGGAAAGGCAGCTCATTTCCGTGAAGCTGACGTATGAAATAATGGAGCGGGTGACCAAGTAACATTTCAAGATGATGAATGACTCCATTTTCTGATCCTACATTTACATTGGTTCCATCACAACCAACACACACAATGGGCTGCTGGGTTAGATTTTTCTCCACCAGAAACTCGTGAATAGTTTTGGCAATCTGCTTTCCGTGTCCAGTCTTGGGAGTCACATGTGTGAGACATTCATTGCCAGGCTCAACCATGATGACATAATGATCTTTCACCATCATCCTCGAACTCCATTTCTCGGTCTTCTCATTCTTTATCATCACACGAGTGGCGGGCTTCTTACCATCAAAATAGAGTGACGTCAAATTATGAAAAAAAAGTTGATAAACACTGAACAGAACATTGCACCGCCACAGCGGCTGTTTGGCTAGTACTGTAGGTAAATTTAAAAATTTCAGTAGAAAATGCGGCAGACTAAACCTCGACATATCAGCTTCAAATTTGGCATGGAGTCTTAGATATGTATAAGGAACAATGCCTGAAGAGTGCAGCTTTGAGCAAAATTTCACTGCCCCCTAATGAACAATTACTTTGGGCTGGCCATGTTACCCGCATGGACTGCAGTAGACTGCCATAGCAACTACTTTACAGTCACCTAACGATTGGTAAGTGCAAGGCACGTGGGCAATGGAAGAGTTATAAGGATAGTCTTAAGGCAAACCTGAAAAAGTGCCAGATCGACTCCCTCACCTGGGCGACAATCACTCCCTACCAGAACACTTGGAGGAGCAACACACGAGAAGGTGTCAATACTTTTGAGTTAGCCTGACTGCATACCAAGGCAGACAAGCGTTAGTGCCAGAAAGACGCTGTTGCTGCCCCTCCCGCACTAGATGTAGCCCTCCACACGTGCTACGTTTGTGGACGGCCCTGCCGATCCCGTATAGGCCTCTCGAGTCATCTCAGAGCTCACCAATGAAGGTGACATCCCTAATAACTCATATCATTGTATCGTAGTTGGATGATCGTCATGCTCGATTCCGAGTGACAGCAAAGTAGCAGTAGTAGTAGTGTGTGTGTGGGGTAACAAATTCACGTTTTCGGAGGACGCATTTAATATACGCTTATTTTTATTCATAATAAAGCATACTAATTCAAATTACGTATCAGTAAAACTATATTATGCAAAAAGTAACATTTTAAAAGATCAGAATCACACTGAAATATTACACGGCCCCTGAAAATTGGTGGATGAGTGTGACAGACTTGGCCGCTCGAGCGAACAGCAGTCAGCAGAGGCGGGAAATATAACTGAACAACTTCATATTCTAGTGTGATTCTGATCTTTTAAAATGTTACTTTTTGCATAATGTAGATTTACTGGCAGGGAATTTGTCTTAGTATGCCTTATTGTGAGTAAAAATACGTATACAGTATATTAAATGCGTCCTCTGAAAGCGTGAATTTGTTACTAGAGTTTAACAGTTATTTCATGTATAAGATTTCTGATAAACTTCCTACGTGCCCCTGTTTTATATAATGAATGTATGTCTCTATATGTAATTTAGCTAAATATCTCTCTCGTCAGAAACGGTCATCCCAACGATTATGAATAAACTCATTTAGAAATACATCATTACTTCAGGACAAAATCGAACAGAGGGGACGCACTATAGTATAAAGAACAAAGAAAGAAAGATTAAGGATTAAAAAACAGAATTAGAGAATGAAGAAAGAGTAAAAGTAAGCAAATTAATAGAAATTAGAAATAAAACAAAGGAAATAAAATACATATTTATTACGTTGCTTTTCATGAGATACATTTTGTTGTTCATGGGATACATCTTATTGTTCATGGGTTACATCTCGTTGTTCATGTGATACATCTTATTGTTCATGGGTTACATCTCGTTGTTCATGTGATACATCTTATTGTTTATGGGTTACATCTCGTTGTTCATGTGATACATCTTATTGTTAATGGGACACATCTCGTTGTTCATGGGCTACATGTAATTGTTCATGGGTGGTAAGCACACAGTTCTCAGGACACTATATTACACCAAAGGAACATACAATAGCAAAAGTGATATTTCAAATAAACAGACATTCCTGAGGCGAGTAGATCACTTCTTCATCTAACATCCATACTCTGTCAGAGCTCAAGTGTATTGTTCAGTCAGCAAAAAAAAAAAAACGTTCTGCACCCCTTGGTCTGATGGCCTTCGCAACGATCACTGACTGAGGCCATGTTAATTTGGTAAGGTTGGTATTTCTGGTTGTGTGATTCATTGTATAACCAGTATGATGTATTTTTTTACATCACATATAGTTAATAAAGATAAATTAACAAGAATCACCCGCGAAAATGGGTGTTGTTCAGAATTCTTGGTCCGGTGTGTAATATTGTATAACACCATTATGGTGCAGAAAATTAATTTTGTTGACTGTACACAGGGAGGGTGAATGTCCATATGGTGTAACTCACTCGGGTGTTTCACTGAGGGAGGGAGGGGGGTGTCAGGTGTTGTCAGGTTCTTGTGTTAGTGTCCTAACTCAGCCCAGGCTCCCTTGACCTGACTGTTGAGAAATTTTCGCGGGTGGAAGAAGTTTTTTCAAGTGCGATTTAACACAGGCAGCGGTTAAATTTCAGTCGTCCTTTGCTTAAATTTAACAGAATGGTCAGTATCTGTGGTCGACTTCTAAAGAACCACTGCCTCGATTTTTTTCAAAACTTTCTTAAAATGATCATTGACTGGCCCGGTAGGTTCGGTGTAGGTACAGCGCACCGTTTACTAAGCCTTCGAGACACAAGCAGCCAGCATGGTCGGTATTATTCTCGACCGCATTCACTTCCCCAAATTGTAAACATAGGTACCCATTCACAGCTGGGGTAACCGGGAGTGTCCGGTAATCGAACCAACGACCCATGGGACAGGAGGCGAGCACTGTATCTAATCGACCGCTCCACTCAAAAAAAAAAAAATCCTGATTCTTTTTCAGAAATTTGTCCAAACTTAGCGTGCGTCATTCAATATGGCTACCTATAAAAACTATCCCAAACCACTAGTTTAATTTATAATGATACTTCTTAGTAATGTTCCTTGAATGGTTGTGTTCCAAGAGCTTGTACAACGTCACCATTCGCCTTCTAAGAAGGAAAATAAGCCCTTATGGACCTTCTGTTTACGGTGCTGGCCTTTGCCTCTGAAGCAGGTGTTGATCTAGTCTAGAAGATTATATTTACTTAGTAGACTATCTCCACTTAGGTCGTTCATGAGCGTGTCATCCCCCTGTGGTATAATTCACAACTTGTCGATTTAGTAAGTTAAACTCCTGTTGGGGGTCCCGAGAGGGAACCCTGAGGGCGTAGTTAATCCTGAGAGGCGGTTTGAAGGAGGTACTCTCTCTGGCGAAGTCAGCGTCGTCCTGGGTCGCCTTGTAGACCATCCGTTTGTTGTTCGGTCGGCTGCGGGTGAGGGCGACTATTCAGAAAGTTTAATATTCACTGTTAAGTGCAAATACAGTGTTGCAATTTCGTATTAACTGACAAGTACTTAAATATGTTTTATGTTTCTGTTAATTACTAATTCTAGTTATTACTATCAATTATAATAATGATGAGGTAAGGTGTAAAATACAACGTTATACGTCATAACCTAACCTAACCAAGTTTAGCCTAACCTAACGTAACCTATCCTAACCTAACCTAATCTGCCCCAACCTAATTCAACCTTCCTTAGCTTAACTGCCTTAACCTAATTCAACCTTCCTTAACCTAATCCAACATTCCTTAGCCTAACCTAACCTTCCTTAACTAATCTGACGCTATTTATCCTAACTTAAACAAACATGTTGCTACTTAACTTAACATTTACTTTTCCAACCATAATCTTATCTAAGTAACCTAAGGTACTGTAAGTTAACCTAGCTTAATCTTATTTAACTAGCACCTCCTTTACTTAATCAACGATATTTACCATAAGCTACTTAACCTAATTTAACCAAACCTACCCGAATTTAATAAAAACTCAACTGAGATAACATAATTTAACTTAGAAGAAATGGTCTAATAACCACTTTGTATGGCATTGACCAAATAAAATATCATAAGTAACTTACCTGTAGTATTGGGGATAAACTAGATATACTAATTTCACCTGACATTAACCAAATTTAACCTGAACTAAGCTGAGATAACCTAAATGAACAAAGCTTTACTCAAGGTTAAACTTGACAACTGCTTGACGCACCAGTAAGGTGAGTTGGGGCAGGCGACAAGGTACACCTGGTTGCCGTAGAAAGGGAAGGTGACCATCATCCGTAGGTTCTCGTGTATGTCCCGGTCGTTGATGCCTAGACACTAGTGGAGAGGAAGTGTTATGGTTGATTGAGAGAGAGAGAGAGAGAGAGAGAGAGAGAGAGAGACTTGTTATGTGGAAAATATAGTTTGATAATTAAGAGGAAAACCATTGAAGTTACAAACATATTGAGTGCTGAGTTGATTAATTCAATCGCCTTATGTTTCGGAACATATTCCATCCTCAGAGCAAAGCCTAAAGAGACAAAGTTCTCCAGTTACAGGTGTTTATTAATATGATTAAAACGAAGAATTAAACATTGTTATATAAACACAAACAATAACATCAATAAATATAAAATCGGGACAAAAACAAAGGCCTGTTTCATTGACAGAACAAGTCTTAAAATGATGTACTAGACACATTAGTGAAGACGTTCAAGTGCTAAGGTAGTTTCTGCTACTCTTTGTGATCTGGTTTGCCTTGTTGAATGTATAAGATTTTAGCAATTGATAATTTACCGTTTTAATTTTGTCGTATTAAACTTTTAATATGGATGCTATTGTATGTTATTTTAAGTTTTAGATCTCATAATGATAAGATATATTGTGCATGCAGTATTTTAAGACTTGTTCTGACAATCAAACAGGCATTTATTTTTGTCCCAACTTTGTATTTATTGATGTTATTGTTTGTGTTTTTACAACAATGTTTAATTCTTCGTTTTAATCATATTAATAAACACATGTAACTGGAGGACTTGTCCCTTGAGGTTCTGCTCTGAGGATGGAATAAATAATGTTCCGAAACGTTGAGTCAATATATACGGTTTTGTCATTATTAATCTGATATTTTTTTACAGTATTTGAAAAAAGAGCTGATCTTTTAGCCTTTGTTAGGTCGTGTGTGTATTTGTTTGAGGTCACTTACCACGGCGACGACTTCGTACGCTTTGTGTTTCCGGTTCTCACCAGGTTGGTAGATGTACAGCAGGTAGGTCTTGTTGGTCTGGAAAGGAGGGGAAGGTGCTAGGTTGATTAGGTGATGCTGAGAGAAGGAGTGAGAGATGTGTGAAAATTCAGTGAATTATGGAGGGAATGTGAAGTCAATGAACTGATATATATATATATATATATATATATATATATATATATATATATATATATATATATATATATATCACAGAGACAAGACGTCCCTGCGCGTCTGTCCCAGAAATAGTCACGTGGCCTAGTCACCTGTGCTGAAATATTGCAGTATTCAAGTAAGTCTCATTCGATCTCAGACAGGGTTAGATAGGGCAGTGATAAAGTAAACTAGAGCTAACAGTGAGTTCATTTCAGGGTTTCCGTGAGAACCCACTTGACTGGAGTTGACCCGGAGTTGACTGCGAGAGATTGACTGCCGTTTGAGACTGCCGTGGATGATTGAGGTGGCGATTGTCGCCATTGGACCGAGCAAAGTAGGCCTGTCACTGTTTAGCGGGGTAGCAAAGGATCTCTTGATGAACGAGTGCTCCCGACAACTAAATGACCCGGGACCAGCAGTGGGTGATCAGTTCTTACCACTCCGGGCACATCACCACGTGTCCCGAGCTGCTAGTGAAACCCTCCTGCTAACGGGACGCTAAAGCTTCTCTCAACTGTACAAGGTCTGATTGGCTCACTCCCGTCCGCTTTATGGACGCACTGGGAGTACACTGAGGCTATCTGAGTTGACTAAGGGTCACACACCGAGACCGTGAGTCTAGGTCTCTAGGAGATACCAGGAGGAACATTTTCCCTCCTTTATTACGGGTGTAGTTTAATAGTTTCTAGATAATTTTGATAATATTGTTTTGAATGTTTGTGCCATCAAGTGGAACCAGAGTGATACTGTGATTGGATTCTTTTAATGCCTCTGATTGTTCTTCATAATTCTGATCTCAGGTATAACCTTGTTCCCCAGAGTAGTGGTTAGGTTAGGTTAGGAAGTGTGCATCTGTTGGGGTGCTATAATTGTGTTGAGTGCCCTTAAGGCCTATTCATTGTAGAGTATTTAATTTCATGTTTTATTACCATTTCCTCAGTGACTGATATAATTTTGTTGAGTGCCCTTAAGGCCTATTCATTGTAGAGTATTTAATTTCATGTTTTATTACCATTTCCTCAGTGACTGATATAATTTTGTTGAGTGCCCTTAAGGCCTATTCATTGTAGAGTATTTAATTTCATGTTTTATTACCATTTCCTCAGTGACTGATATAATTTTGTTGAGTGCCCTTAAGGCCTATTCATTGTAGAGTATTTAATTTCTCATTTTTATTACCATTCCTCAGTGACATATAATTTGGTTGAGTGCCCTTAAGGCCTATTCATTGTAGAGTAGTTAATATCTTTTTTTGGTACCTAAGTGACTGATATTATTGTGTGAAAGCCTTTAAGGCCTGTTTCATGTGTGCACGGGACAGTTCTTATTACTTCAAATTTATTGTTGCCTGAGGTTCTAATAATTTTTATATCATGTATAACTTTTATTCCCCAGAGTAGTGTTTTAAGTTCAAGTTAAGAGGTGCGCATATTGGTGTACCATTATTGGATTGTGTTTGTAGTGTTGGAGGGAATATAAGTGTCTAAATGTAACAGTGTGTCTCATTCATCCCAGTCACAGATGCTATCCTTCCACGGGTCACGGACAATTTATTTTGTTTAGTAGTTTTAAGTGTTCATATATATATATATATATATAAGAGGCTAGGAAAGAGAATCTTATCATTTCCAGAAGTTGATTTTGTTATTTATTTCAATATAAGGAAAGTTATTTAGCGTATCTAAATTATATAGCAGCATGGATCAATATATTGACGTGTTGGTGACAATAAACAAGTCTCGGTGGTGATATACAGAAGTGGAGAGTGACTGACTGACCTTGTGCATGGGTAGTGGTGTGACCTCACAGGGATGGTGGGTTAGGGTCACCACTTGGGCTGAACTCATCTCCTTCCGGATGTGGAACTCGTAGTTGCCCTCCTTAGCGCTGCTAACACAAACATCCTCGATATCATCACTAACCCCGCTCAGTCTCCCTAAAGTCTACTCACCTCGTTTTGATGAGTTTTACCCTAATTATTTGGATTTACTTAACAAAATCTCAGGTTGATATTTCTTGAGGTAAATTTCAGTCATAGGTCTTTCTCTGTAATTCTTTTCTATATTAGTAAGTTGGTCTTGCTGAGCTAAACATTAAGATAGTGATTCCTCCTGAGTATATTTATCAGGTTCAGGGTCAGGCTTTTTATTTGGCGAAACAAATGAAGTCCTTCATCCAGTAGTGGGTTAATACACGCTGGTGATAGTGATGACAAGGGTGGTGATAGTGGTGGTGATGATGCCTAGGGATGGGGTGGCAACCCTGGCTAGCTCTCTCGAGAGGGCAGTTCAAAAGATGTCAAATTCTTTAAACTGCTTGGGGAACATGTGAGCACGGGAATCGAGGAGACTGCAGTGGGAGCGGGTAAACAAAGTGAAAGGTTACAGAGAAATAGTGCTAGGAATGATGACAAAACTAAATTAGGCAAGGAGTTAAAACCTAAACGCGAAAAAAACAGGACTCAGAACACGACTAACTTAATTGTTTACAACACAAACAATAGAAGCATGAGAAACAAAATGGATGAAATCAGGGAGTTGGTATGTACCGAAAAAATCGATATAAGAGCATTCACCGAAATATGGTTAAAGACTCACGTGAGTTCCCTGTCGAATACCACATCGCAGGTTACAAATTATTTCATACCGATAGGCAGATTAGGAAAGGAGGCGGAGTAGCAATCTATGTCAGGGATAATCTAAAGTGTGAAATAAATTAGGAAATAAAAATTAAACTGCATACAGAAACAATTTGGATAGAACTAACCGATGGTAAGGAAAAAGTATTCATGGGAGTGATATATAGAGCTTCTTATTTGGGATGAAATGTGCAGGACATCAAGACTTAGCAAAGTCTGTATAGTAGGCGACTTTAACTTTAGTCAAATAGATTGGACCAACCTTGCGGGTAACTCAGAATCAGAGGATTTTCTTGAAACAATTCAGGACTGTTACCTAAGTCAACATACTATATAGCCGAACCTACCAGGGATAATAATAAATTCGATTTAGTTCTGTGAAACAGAGAAAATCACATCAGTAATGTTGAGGCAGGGAATGAACTAGCTAACAGCGATCACAAAGAAGTATATTCAAATTAGAATTTAATTTCAGTCACAAGGAAAATTCCATTTAAGTCCCAGATTTCAGAAGGGAAAACTTTGATAGTGTGAAAAGGCAGCTGAGAGAAGGGGTATCACTTTCGGGGGTGAATTACTTGACCTCTCATGTGGTGATCTCACACAATGTACCCACAGAGGGCGACCTCACTTTATTTGGAGACATGACAACGATAACCTCACAAAATATGACGGTTGAGGATGAAATGATCACGAGATATCTGAGATTGACAAGTTCCACAACAATTTAGATAATGAGTTACTTAATGCACAAAGGCAGAACATACCATACAGAAAACTCAGATCAAATAACAATGACCTCAAATGGATAAATAAATATTTAAAGAATATTATTAGACAAAGAAAAGCTAAAGGTAGGAGATTAAATCATGGTGAAGTTTACCTCCGAGATTATTATAAGGTATTGGCCAGCAGGGTTAAGACCGAGATAAGAAAAGCAAAGAGGAATAATGAACTGAAGATAGCAAGGGAGGCGAAGTCAAACCCCAAGGGATTCTTTCAAATTTAACAAACTGAAACACGAGACAAGATTGGACCAATACAGTCAGATACCGGCGAACTAACGGATGACGATGGAGAAATGAGCACTAATCTGAATAGATTGTTTTCAACAGTTTTCACCACCGAAAATTTAAACATGATACCCGAGGCACCGACTATAAACTGAGATAGCTAAGGAAATAGATTAAGCGAGATAGTAGTGACTATATAGTAACGATGTTAGTAAGCAAATAGACAAGCTAAAGCCTAATAAGTCACCGGGTCCCAATGAGATATTTGCCAGAGTATTAAAGGAATGTATGGAAGAGCTTAGTATGCCCTTATTAAATTTGTTTTAAATGTCATTAAAAACGGTTGCAGTACCAGAATCCTGGAGGATCGCGAATGTGATACCGATTTTCAAGAAGGGAGATAAATCAATATCCTCTAACTACCGTCCAATCAGTTTAAGACAAATTGTAGGCAAATTGCTGGAAGCATTAATTTCAAACTATTCGAAATCACCTGGGGAAGCACAAGTTGATCAATGATTCCCAACATGGCTTCACAAGTTGGCGTTCATGTCTGACCAATCTATTTACATTCTTTTCCGCTGTTTTCGAATCAGTGGACGACGGGCACGATTATGATGTGGTATATCTCGACTTTAGTAAAGCCTTCAACAGAGTCCCCCACAAAAGACTAATAAGAAAAGTGGAGGCTCATGGCATTGGAGGAGATATTCTAAAATGGATTAGGGAGTGGTGACAGGACGGGAAACAGCAAGTAAGCATTAACGGCACTAAATCCGATTCGAGTAGCGTCACTAGTGGAGTACCACAAGGCTCAGTAATTGGACCATGATACTTTATTATATACATAAACGACATAGATATAGGTGTAGACAGCAACATAAGTAAATTTGTTGATGACACTAAAATATGGTGTGTAACTAAATCACACGAGGACTCCGCAAAACTACAGGAAGATCTAAACAAATTTTTCGAATGGTCTGAAAAGTGGCAGATGAAATTTTATGTGGATAAATGTAAAGTACTTAGTCTAGGAGATATAAACAGAGAAACCAGATATCAGATGAACAACGTTGTTATAGAGAAATCCGACTGTGAGAGAGATTTAGGAGTAATGATAAGTACGAATCTTAAACCAAGTAAGCAATGTGTATTTGCTCGAAACAAGGCTAACAAAGTACTTGGGTTCATACGAAGGGGTGTTAGTTACAAGACTAGCGAGGTCATCCTAAAACTATATCTTGCGCCTGTGAGACCTCGCCGAATGGATATAGAATCCCTAGAAAGAATTCAGGGGAGAATGGCAAGATTATTCCTGGGCATTATGAACCTTGAGTACAGAGACAGGTTAAAACATCTTAATATGCACTTTCTCGAGAGCCGTAGAGTGAGGGGCGATATGATCGAGGTGTATAATTGAAAGTCAGGGCCAAGCAAAGGTACTCAAAGTGTCCAACATGGAGCGAACTCGTAACAATGTTTTTAAATTAGACAAATTTAGATTTAGGCGCTAGATAGGTAAACATTGGTTTGGAAATAGAGCAGTGGATGAGCGAAGCAAGTTACCAAATATCATCATTAGCTCGAATACTCTGGATAGCTTCAAACATAGGATGGATGGATATATGAGCGATAGGGGCTGGGTGTAAATGGGACTGCCCAGTATGGGACAATAGATCCGCTGCAGTTTTCTCAATTCTTATGTTCTTATGTAATTATGATTATGATGGTGGTGATAATGGTGGTGATGATGGTGATGATGGTGATGGTGGTGTTGGAGGCGGTGGTGATGATAATTGTGGTGATGATGATGGTGGTGGTTTTAATGATGGTAATAATGGTGTTGATTGTGGTGCTGATTATGGTTGTGATGGTGAGGATGATGGTGATGGTAGTGAAAGTGTTAAAGGTCAAGATGGCGATGGTGATGATGATGATGATGCTGGTGGTGAAGGTGATAGTGGTGGTGATGATGATGGTAATGGTGGTAATATTGGTAATGATGATGATGATGATGATAATGGTGGTGTTGGTGTGGTGGTGGTGGGGATAATGATGGTGATGATGATGATGGTGGTGATGATGGTGGTGCTGATTATGGTTGTGATGGTGGTGATGAAGATGGTGGTGATGGTGGTGAGGGTGGGAATGGTGAAGATGGTGTTGGTGATTATGATGATGGTGGTGATGATGGAGGTCATAGTTGTGATGATGATGGTGGTGATGATGGTGTTGATGATAATGGTGATGATAATAATATTGATGGTGGTAATAATGGTGGTGATCATGATGATGACGATGGTGATAATGGTGATGATGGTGATGGTGGTGATCATGGTGGTGATCATGGTGATGGTGATGATGATGATGGTGATTGTGATGATGGTTATGATGGTGGTGATAATATGGTGATGGTGGTGCTGATGATGGTGATGGTGGTGATGATGGTGATGCGTATGGTGGTGATGGTGATGATTATGGTAGTAATGGTGGTGATCGTGGTGATGATTGTGATGGGGTGATGGTGATGATGATGGTGTGTATTAGCCCCTGTCTCATGGCAATAACAATTATATAAATTCTGGTTAATACATTTAGTTTATATAATCCAATCACTCATAAGCTGTGAGTTGTCATGTGCTGTTCACGTGAGGGGAAATTCCTCTATCAGTAAGCCAGCCTCCCCTTCAGAGCTTCCCCTCACGAGCGCCAGTCTTCACTTGACCCTCACGAGAATCGGACGGGTGACTTAACTCAGTCAAGCTGAGCCCCGTCCTTAACTAACACTCACAGCTTACAGTGTTAATTACAGTGCATCTACTAATAGACTGTGACCAATATAGTTTTACCAATAAATGGAGAAAGACCATTTTGGGTTGTAACTTAACCCCTCAACTTATTTATATATATACACCAAGTTAAAGGGAACTCTACCCAAAGCTTATATATATGGTGATCTTGGTAACAATGGTGATGATTAAGGTGGTAATGGTGGTGATAATAATGGTGGTTTTTATTGTGGTGATTGTTATGGTGGTGATAGTGATATTGGTGATGATGATTGCAGTGATGATGTTGATGACGATCACGTTGATGGTGGTGATGATAATGGTGGTGGTGGTGATGATTATGGTGGTGATGGTGATGGTTGTGAAGATGATGATGATGATGGTAGTGATGGGTGTGGTGATGGTAATGGTGGTGATGATGATTATGGTGGTGGTGACATTTATGGTAATTATACTGATGATGATGAGGGTGGTGATGGTAATGGTGATGGTGATTTTGGTGGTGATGGTGTTGATGATTACGGTGGTGATGGTTATGGTGGCGATGATTATGGTGGTGATGATGGTGATGATGGTGGTGCTGATGGTGATTATGGTGGTGATGATGGTGATGATAGTGGTGATGGTGGTGATGATGGTGATGATATTGTTGTGGTGGTGATGGTGGTCGTGATGATGATGGTGGTGATAGTGGTGGTGATTATGGTGGTAATGATGATGATGTTGGTAATGATTATGACGGTGATGATGATTATTGTAGTGATAGTGATGGTGTTGATGAATATGGTGGTGATGATTATTATGACGGTGATAGTGATGGTGTTCATGATTATATTGGTGATGATTATTATGGTGATGGTGTGATGGTCGTGAAGATGGTGGTGATGATTATGTTTGTGATGAATATGATGATGATGATGATAGTGGTGGTGATGATGATAGTGGTGATGATGATGATAGTGATGGTGATGATGATAGTGGTGGTGATGATGATAGTGGCGGTGATGACGATAGTGGTGGTGATGATAGTGATGATGATGATAGTGGTGGTGGTGATGATAGTGATGATGATGATGATAGTGGTGGTGATGATGATAGTGATGATGATGGTGATAGTGGTGGTGATGATGATAGTGATGATGATGATAGTGGTGGTGATGATGATGCTGGCCATATGTGTTTTTTATATGAAAAAGTCTCTCTGAATCAACGAATATCCCACCTGCCTACATCGAGTTGGACGAGGGAGAGGTTGTTGAGAGGTTGGCTCGAGAAGAGGACCTGGTCGAAGCCCGAGATGTGAGTGCCGCCGCCTCCCATGTGACGGGTCCTGGGCACCTCCGGCATTAACATATCCTTATCCCTCATCACCTTCGCCCTCACCCACCAATCCCACACCGCGTTGGTCTGTCTCACCGTCAAGGAGAGAGTATGGCTTGTTACAGTAACTGTGAGATAGACAGACATTCACTACAGGTGCAGGAATATAATATAAGCCAATAATCTTACAAAACAAAAGGCAAAAAATCTCGTCTCATGAGTTCACCTGGTTGACGGGGACCCAGTTAGCAAGCATTTCAGCGGCCCCCTGGCGAGTGGTCATCCAGCCATAGCCAGGGATGCCGTGGGCGCGGTACAGCCTGCGGGGGTCATAGGCGGTGTGGGCGTAAGAGTTGTAGTTGAAAGCATTCACGAACATGAGGTACGGGTCTGAGGTTAACAGGGGGGCAGTCTGGTGGAAGTACCTGAGACACATGTGGAAGGTGAAAAAGAAGACAAGACTCGGCAGAGAACTGCTATAGTACGATGGAAAGTATTTGATATTGACAAAAAAGTATTTTTACATTTATAAATAACTTGTAATATTACTTATACTATAGCCGTGGATTGTTTGGCGTTAAAAAGTAATAACTGTAAAGTGCTCTTTTTTGGCATATGTAGTACATATAAAAGAGGTCTGATGGTTTGACTTGAAAAACCATCCCCAAGAACTGTTTTTATGATGATCAGATATGAGCAGATTTTCATGGAATCACCTATAAATTCTCAGTTAGATTATGTACATTTAAAAATATAAATGGTGAAATGTTCACATTAAGGCAGCTGTACAGTACAGTACTATATTATCCCCCCAGAAGTATTGCTATTTTGTCTTTCTGAACAATTTCAAATCCTGGACGAAATATTTGCTTTGATATTCTTCAGTGCATCGTCGTATGTTGACATGAATGCTTGACAATATTCTAATGTTCGCAACGTGCATTTGTAAAATATCTGAAGGAATGAACCTTAATTTACTGGTCACTTTAAAATTCTGGCAATTCTTTGCACTAAAGTGTTACCAGATAATTTGACACACACAGTAGACTATCACTGCTCACAAAACCACGAACCACATCGACGATACTTTTGGTGGGATTGTACAGTTCTGTATATGTAAGAATTGTATACTAAATCAGGTATACATAATATTTATGTTGATACAAACGGAATAAAGTCAGGTGCCAGGTCGAGGTCATCCTCCAGGATAATAGCGAGATTGGCAGTGGGGTGCCCTTCGAATACTTCTCTCACGGCGAACTTGACATGCTCGTTGACTCTGGCCGACGAACCTGTGCGACACAACACTCAGCGTAAGAGGGAGATATGGAACTACACGTGGAGGGAGCATTAGGTAAAACAGCAACAATGATTCCCTGGTCAATTGAAAAAGTATGCTGGTGTCCTGGAGCCTTGTTCTAAGGACCCGGAAACATAAACGATAATCGAAGGGAACAAAATGGCATCCAAGATACCAGCCACAGGTATAACAGTATTTACCAAGAGGGACTGGGTTGTCATGTTCGACCACAGGCACGTTGAGGAGGGCGCCCAGTGCTCGCGCCTCAGGGTTGTGGCCGTCGACGTAGATGGTGATGGGCGTATTAGTGCCGCCGGGGCTGGCCCACACCTGCCCCACCTGACGCAGGACGTGGGGCAGCCGGTGAGCTGTTACTATGGCAACAGGGATCACCTCCTGCACCGGGTACTCCACCTGATAGCAGAGTCATCGTCACACGGAGAGTTAAATAAGCTATAAAAATATTGCTTGAAACAAAATCATACTTATCGACTGTCAATAATATAATTTTAAGCTGGATTCAAACCCGCTAGTTGAAAGATGATTTCCTTATATTTAAGCAAATATTTTTTCTTAGACAATTTGCAAGTTTATATTTACACTGCGGTTCGCATTTCAGCAGCAACTACAATGATTCAAATTTGGATGAAATTCTTTTTTCGGTATCTTTCTATAGGCTAATAAGAGCAATGATATTATATTCCAGATACTCGTGATAGAACGTTGTTGTTGAATTTTTACATGTTCGTTCAGAGTGTTTTAAGTTCTTTTGACTGGTGGCAAAGCCGAGACCTTGCACACCATGTTGAAGCTGGAAGATGATAAACCTAAGCTTAATAATATTTACGGAGTTCTTGGGTACAGGTGACCAGGGCGGGTCACCACAGCTGCAGAAGTCGCCGTAGCCATCAAAAGTTTCACAGAAGGTGGCTCGCTCCCGCATCCCCGCCTCACCATACCAGCCACACCGCCGTTCTGTGGAAAGCAATGTTGACTGGTGCTTATCAGTATTTTTTTTTAGCAGAACTCAGGTACTGTGTATGGTTCACAAACTGTACAACTGAACGATGTGTGAACTGCGAGCCAGTGACAGGTTGTCTAACCTATATTTCTTTGTGTGCCCTCGGACCAAATTTATCCCAACACATACTCCCTCATACTTAGGGGAATAGTCCCACCCGGGCATCGACCCACAACGGGGCCTGTGGGGCGAAAAAATAAGAGTACAAAGATATTATTAGAAATAGAAAAGAAACATTATAATAATCTACACCACGGAGATGCCGGAAAACATTCTTTTTGAAGTGAGACATTGTATGGCTATGGAAACACAGAAGAAGGCAGAGCATTCCACAGTTTGGCTATGTGAGGAAAGAAGGATGTACTATAACGGGTTATTCTAGTGTGACCGACATCCACAGAGAAACGGGCACCGCGGGCAAGACGTGTGTTACGAGCCCACGGCCTTGTCGGAGGTACACAGGATGCCAAATCCACCGAACATTGCCCGTTAAAGTACCTGTAAAAGAGAGAGTGAAGCAACATTGCGGCGAAGAGAAAGGGAAGAAAGATTATCAACTAAAGGAGGAGAGTTAATAAGACGAAATGCCTTTGATTCCACCCTATCTAACAGTTGGACAGAAGAAGAGCCACCCCAGATATGAGAGCAGTATTCCAAGTTTGGACGAATAAATCCCTTATAAACTTGAAGCAGCTGCGCAGGAGTGAAGTAGCTACGGCATCTGTACAGCATTCACAGCTTTCGGAAGGCAGCTTTAGCAATGTTGTGGATGTGTAGCTTCCACGACATATTAGAGGAAATGGCGAGGCCTAGCATATCTATTTGAGAATTTGGCAGAATGATTGCGTCCTGAAAATAAATGTGTTGGTGGGAGATCATCTAATCTCTAAAGTGTAATTGGAAAATACTGAGTTTTATTACTATTGAATTTAACCAAGTTTCTACCTCCCCATTCGGAGATGCTGCACAATGTGCACATATCCGAATTGATAGATGAAATGATATCAACTCTAGAAACAGATCTAATTTGAGAATTAGGGGGAAGGGAAAATGTGAAGAAGAGTGAAGAGTAGAACCATCAGCGTAAGAATGGATAGAATTAGTCGTAGTGTGAAGTAAATCATTGATAAAAAGAAGGAAGAGAGTAGGTGAAAGAACAGAACCCTGCGGGACACCACTATTGGTTGAGAAAGAGCGAGAGATTGATCCCTCAACAACAACTGCATGGATCGATTCTCAAGGAAGCTATAAATTAGAGAACAAAGTGGGGAAGAGAAACCATAAGAGGGAAGTTTAGAAAGTAAAGACTTGTGCTATACCCTGTCAAATAGTTTGGAGATGTCGAGGGCCACGACGAAAGTTTCCCCATAATCCCTAAGAGAGGATGACCAAATATAGGTGCAGTAGGAGAGCAGATCACCAGTAGATCTCGCCTGACAAAAGCCATACTGGTGATCCGACAAAAGAGAAAAGCGTTTAAAAGTGACGGAGAAAATGAGAGTTTAAGATAGTTTCGAATATCTTGGAGAGGGATGAAGTTAGGGCAATGCAGTGAAAGGGCCCCTCAGAATACCGAATCAGCACAAACAAATACAATAAAGTTACTTTTAGTATTTACTGTGACCTGGACTGGTGTTCCTGAGATTGGGGTTAAAGAGACGCGCAGATAATGATATGACACTTGTATTAATCATCAGCACCTTCCTTACAGCACTAAAAAAAAAATATTAATTGCACAGGACAATAGTTCATTTGGTTTGATCCCGCAACATATCTTACGTCACTAGGCACCAATATTATCAGAGTAGGAAAATAATGACACTGGTCCCAATGTGAGCTCACAACGACCCAATATTTACCCAAGACCCGTGCACGTCCCTGTATACACCGTGTGTCACAACAAAAATGTCATAACGGCCTGACATCATCAGAGCCCAATCAGCATGCACATACATAAGCCCAAAATTATGTGAGAACCGAGGAACCACTCATGACTTCTCAGCGGGATGGTGGGGGGGGGGGGGGGGTGCCTTCACCAACTAATTCCTTATACTTTACTTCTGAGTTCATAAGTCATGCGTGCTTCCTTCACCATACCCGTAACCGTGCTCAGCGACACTGGCTCAGAATACACCATTACAGTGAAATTACACCACGTGCATAGCACCAAAACAATCCTCAGCACCCCCACGTACAGAGTGTAAGATCAACCATTAGGGTCGTCAACTTCACACCAGGACTTGGTTAAACAAACCAAATACACCCATTGTTGAAGAGAGGTGAAGGTACTGTACAGTCAGACAAAAAAATATTCTGCACCCCTTGGTCTGTTGGCCTTTGCAACGATCGCTGACTGAGGAGATGTTAATTTGGGAAGGTTAGTATTTCTGGTTGTGTGATTCATTATATAACCAGTATGATGTATTTTTTATATCACATATAGTTAATAAAGATAAATTAACAGGAATCACCCGCGTAAATGAGTGTTGTTCAGATTTCTTGGTCCGGTGTGTCAAATTGTAAAACACCATAAAGGTGCAGAATTTTTTTTTTGTTGACTGTTCATAGTACAAGAATCAGCACTGATACTCTGTAGGCATACAGTAGTATTCTACTCACTCGCACCATGGGAATTCCTGTCTCCCATAGCCCATCAATATTTCCATTCACTCATGCTGCATGCAGGGGCAGGGTTTTCTTACGTATACTGTATACGTGAGAGGGAGAGCAACAGAAGCAATCCTGCCCAGGTATGCCAGATCATTACAACCAGGTGTACTTAACTCCAGCTGGCTTTTAACTTCGCCAACAGTGTATGAATTAATTTGACAAAATGCATTTCGTAGGCCTCATGGCGTCAGTTGGTCACTTAGTGTCTGACTCCCCCTCGTGGTGCACTGCTCACAAAGGCTTGATCACGCCGCATGGCATGAGAAGTACTCATGACTGCCGCCCCACTTATGTTTCCCTGTTTGTTAAATCGGTAATTTTTGTTCTAAAATTTCAGAATCTCATAATCGACCCCCCTAAAAAAGAAACACACCACTGTCCTCTTGTAATTGTATAGCCGTCCCCCACCCTCTGGCACCCCTGTTGCCTGTAGTTCAGGTTGGCTAGCCTTTTCAACAGATGACACACACACACACTTTGATAATGCTATATATTTGAAAATAGCAGTTTAAAACACTGCCAACATAAATCCATTTATAAAAATAATAATAATAATAATAATAATTCTTACCGCATCTCATGGGACATGCGATGTGGCAATTTAGTTTAAAAAAAAATATTGACAAAGCTTGTAGTACAGTTTGCCTATTCTGAGTAATTCAGTCAGGTCTTAGCTTCGTCAGCGCCACATCCATTAGCACTCGGATAAGGACTAGTGCCAGTATATATATAGTAAGCATACAAGGGTCAGTGTGTGTAGTGCACTGAGCAGACTAGGTTGTCTAGTACTTTGTCCACAGTCGCAGTCTGACCACGTAAGGGGACAGACGTGTGCCCATAGGTGCTCCTTTCCTCCCGATCGTCACACGAAGGCCACCTCAGTCTCTACCTACCCTTTCGCCAGCAAGTGTTGCCAGCGATGGAGGGGGGGGGGGGGGGGTGTCGAAGTAAGCTCCCCAGAAGAGGCGTCCCCTCTCTCATGGATACAGACATTTCTGATACGGATAGTCAGAGTGCATCCCACAACCGGCAAGAGTCAGACCTCAGTGATAGTGACAGTAACAGTAATGTTTCTATGGGAAACACTTGCCAGAGAGGCAACACCAATGCCAAGGGCAGCGAGCTTCCCCTCGCTACCCACCCCTTTGCCAACTAACCGAGTAAGATGTATCTGCACTTCCCTAAGAACTCATTGAAAACCGTCGAGGACTGGTTTAATTGGACAACAAAGTATTGGAGACAACACGGTCTTACCATTCAATTACGAAAAAGTAAGAACCGTAACTTTATCAAGTGTCAGACACCTGAGGTCTATACGCTGAAGTCGAAGATGCTCGTCACTTTAATCCACGTATACTCAGTATACGTCAACACTACCGAGGTAAGACCCCAGAAGCAGCTGTCATAGTTAAATGGAAGGGGAGGAAGTGCCCAACCACTGTTGAGGCCCACCAAGTCCTCCCTCCACTGTATGCAGAATCCTGTCACCCCGGGCCTGCTTTTTGTGTCATCTGCTCCCATTGGGGTCACTCCTTTACCGCCTGTTGCCTACGTGATCGTCCCAGATGTCGCTTCTGTTCACGTAACCATCACTCCTCCGTCTGTGCCCAAAAAATTAAAGACCACCTCAATGGGGGTGGTGTGGGCTATGTTGTTGACCCCAGGTGTTGTGATTGTGGTGGCTGGCACAACGCTGCCTCACGACAATGCCCCAAACGTCCGTCTGTCCCAGGAGAAAAGACTCCTCTAAGGCTGCGTCAACCTCAACCTCCCCCCCCCCAAGCCTACCGAGCCACATCCCTCTGCGTACCCTCTGTCTCCAGCAACGCCTTCTTCAACAACACCTGCCCCTGCCTGGCCTCACCTGGCTGCAACACAGCAGTCCCGGCCGTCTACTAACTCAACTACTACTAGGCCTCCTCCCCGTCTCTACTCTGACGCTGTCAGGCCTTGTGCGCCCACCGTTGACCCACCCCACAACCCCCCTCCGGTTATGCGACACAGATCATATCCCTCTTACACGAATTTACCAACCGTATTGAAAGACTCTATGATACACTGTACCGCCATCTCCAACCTACAAAGACTACCCCTGCCTACAGCTGCTACCCAGTCACCCCCTCTTCTGGTTTGACACAACCTGGTAGCCCCCCCTGTGTGCCCCTCATGCTCACGGCCTACTCCACCGCCTCCTGGCACCACTGCTGGCGTCCACGCTCCCGAGCCTGCCCCGGTGTGCCCGGTTGCCCCCGTCCACCCATTGCTCTCTCATGGACCCGAGGACACCACCCCCGGCTCCTCGTCCCCCACCGGCATGCCGGCACCTGGGGCCCATCCACTCCAGTTCGCCACATCAATTGACCACCATGCGGACATGATAGTGGACTACGTATCTGCGCCAAGAAGGACATCCCCTTCCAACCTCTCAACATCCCCCTTGAAGCCGACACTACCGACGTACACTCCATCACAATCACACTAAAGGGTATGTCCCTCAATACTGTCAATGCCTATGGCCTGGCACCTGACATTATTAGGGACCTGCCACGCTTTGCCATAAACAGATAAATTGTACCGGGAATTTTCCCCCCACACACTCATCATTCTGTCACTTTATGTAACTTGCTGACAAAACCCATTACCGTTCAGGCTTTTACGCCCTTAATGCATGAGTCATAAAGGCAAGCATGAACTCGGCATGCTTCCCAGATGGGCGCTGTAAACGCTTCTGCGCTTCACCTTGCACAGGATGTAAGGGGGTGCTCAATAAACTAGCCCCCTCGGGGGCAATCTAAAAAAAAAAATTACTTTGTCCAGAGACGACTTCTAACTATTATCAAGCAACTGTGCATCAGTGACTAACTCAAACATACTGTGATAGCCTGTGGAAACCACAGAGTTCAGTGTACGGTGATAACTCACCCCTAATCGTCTGCCATTGTACTCACGCATGTTATACCAACAGACCCGTCACAAGTGGGTGTTGAACAATTGTTTTATTGTATTCAGAATTAAGCCAAATTGGAAGGTTAATCACTTAATTGTTATTATCACTAGACGTGAATTAAATATGATGGATACTGTTTGTGTGTTTGGTACTTACAACTGACAGTGGGACATGTATTTCCAGGTATGACCGAATAAACATTGTCGTGTAATACCACAGTCTGGCCGTGAGCGGCTACAATAATAATAAACTACCTCAACGTTAAGCAAAGTAATTTATATTCTCTCAGAGAGGACAGAATAATACATGATAATTATTATTATCAGATGATAGCAAGATATAAAATATTAATGTATCCCAGAGCCTTGGTGAGACTGTTAGACATCCCTTGTTTTGAGAAAGACCTTGTTAAGACCTTGTTTTGAACTGTTTATGTGTCACGTTGCTAAGACTAGGTAGAGTATAGGCCTATTGAAAATGGTGTAGATTATATATCTTGCTATAGTAAGTTAACATTAACAGCAGGTCCATCATCTTGACATGCATGTACTAGTGAGTTACCTTGTGTGAGGGGTACCATCAGCTGGAGGAAGGTGGGGGAAGCGTCCGCTGCTTGGCTCCCAAGGCTGTGAGTGACGGTGGTGAGGACCTCATGCAACACACCCACC
Source organism: Homarus gammarus (assembly GCA_958450375.1). NCBI lineage: Eukaryota > Metazoa > Arthropoda > Malacostraca > Decapoda > Nephropidae > Homarus > Homarus gammarus. Next base: position 898,202 of record CAUDMG010003255.1, read on the forward strand.
CCCTTCTGCGCCACCAGGCACCACGATTCGTACTTTGCCAGACGATCGGCGAAATTTGAGCCCAGAGACTTCAGCTGCTCCACCACCTCTTGCCCCAGGAACATGGTGAACTCCGGCTATAACACCGTCAGAAGAAAGGGAGTAAGTGGAGGAGTAACATTGAATTGATGTTTATCATAAGAGAGACTTTCGCTACGTTTGTGCAATTTGTGCATTGACAAAATGATAGTCCTCATGTTGACTTTTCTCGTGTGACAATTTGTAAATAAAAGCACCCCCCCCCCCCCCAAGAAAAAAAAATAATAGTATTAATTTCAAGTTTATTATCCTGACGTTCAAGAAGTATATTTGTTTGAATAATAAAGAAAATTATATTAATTAAGTGGCAACTCAACACAACCACAGCTGCCACAAAATTCTCCCATCAAATTGTCTTCACTATTTAAACAAATATACGAACATTTGGAAACTTTTCATGACCTTAAAAAGCAATGAATAGTTTATTATTTAAAAAATTCTACCTTTGGTTTCTTTAATACAGTGGTTCTTAACCTGAGGGGCGCGCCCCCCTAGGGGGGGCGTCAGTAATTTCCAGGGGGGGGGGGGGGCGCAAGCTCTAGGGAAAAAGTAGGAATTTCTCTAATTATAATTTTAGTTTTTATTCTCTTAACAAGAGCGTGGGCTAATATTGAGAAGTTTATGAAAAAATGCAAAAGTATCGCCTTATAACTTCAGTTTTCTATAGGCTACTTTTTTTTACTTAGGGCTTACCATTTTCTGTTCTTATTGACCCCCCCTCCCCATCCCTCGAAACCCATGGGGGGGGGGGGGTTAACTCGTCCTGGACCTGTATACTGCTCGTTGGTGACTGGTGAGCCCCGTTCTCTCCCAGTCTTCTGCACACGTCCGTGGCAATAATTCCTCTTCTCTCACATTTATTCAGTTAAGTCTGTTGAGGTATGTTTTATCCCAGTTGTTATATTAAGCAGCCATAAGTTTATTGGTGACTTGTGAACACGCATGTGTTGCTCTGTTTGTTATTCGCAAGTTTTGAATTCCGTTTGTATTTTCTCAGAAGTTGGTGGTGCTTAAAATCATGTGGTGGTAACAGGTGGTTATGGTAAAGCTGTATTTATGATGATATTGATTTGTTTCTTAATAATCATGTGTTTATGATCATGATGTGTTTACTATAATGTTGTGGTGTTTGTTAATATTTACTTAATAATTATGTGGTGGTGTTTATGATCATGTAGTGGTGCTTATGATCATGTTGTGATCATTGATGTTTGTTAATAATCATGTGGTGTTTATGATCATGTGATGTTTGGTAATGATATGGTGGTGTTTATGATCATGTATGATTGTAGTCACTTGTAGTGTTTACGAATTTTACGATCATATGTTTGTTATTGATCATGTGGTTGTGATCATCATGAGCACGTGGTGTTCATGAGCACGTGGTGATGTTTATCTTACCTTACACGTGCCTTATGTTTTGTTCATAGATGCAAGGGGGGCGTGGAGGGAAGGACCAATTCCTAGAGGGGGCGTGGTATTAAAAACGTTAAGAACCACTGCTTTAATAATTATCCTGACAGTGATACAGCCGAAAACAGATCCACCAATCACAGTCACCTTTACATACAGCCTTCCTTTACCAAGTATTGCCAGGTAAAATTGCTAGCACGAGACCCAGGGTGGGGTCCGTGCATCTTTGGCTGACTTTACCTTACATACATTCCTTTACTTGTGTACTTACATGATGCTGTCGCCAATACGTGGGAATCTTAATATAACAGAAGTGAATTATTATATATATATATATATATATATATATATATATATATATATATATATATATATATATATATATATATATCTATAATATACTATAGGACTAACTGTGTGTCTGTCTGTCTGTCTGTTTTGGGCAGCCGAAATGGCACAATCGTTTTTCATCAGACTTGGTGGAAAAATCGCCAAAAATTCGTAGAGTGGAACAAACCTATTCCCCTGTCAATGGTTTCTTTCGGAAGGCATTAATTAACAATTTTATTTACGCTGGCAAAAGATGTCGCTGTACGCTGTCTGCCGGCCGGACGATTGCAGTTATCATACGGCTCCCTCCTCCTCCCCCCACTTTTTCTCTTAGCCTACTTTTTTTTTAATGTTGTTTGGATTAGTAAAGGAAGGAAGGTGAGTAAATAGAAGAAAAAAGAAGGTGAAACAGAAAATAGTTAGAGATAACAGGTGGGGGGAGCTGAGTTTCATCATGCATCTGGATGCGCAGTTTCAACGTTACCAGAGCATTTTCGGACCTTACGAGGCTACAGTGTACTGTATACTTATTTCTGTGGCTGACTGTACATGAAAAAGGAGAAGAGATAAAAAGATAATAACAGGAATGCATGGAGAAGATAGAAAGGGAGAAGAGAAGGAGAAGAAACATTATTATCTTTAAGAGGCGAGCGAGGAAAGGAGATGGGAGAGAGGGATAGTGAGAGGTGGAGGTATGAATGGAGGGATGTGTTTTTTAAAGTTCCCAGAATACCTATTTAATAAGGGAGAAAAAGTGCTAAATATGATGAGTAGTGTAATGGAGAGAGAGATATATAAATAAAGATAGAGATAGTACGGATAAAAATGGAGAGAGAGAGAGAGAGAAGCGGACAAACAAAAGACATAATACAGACAGATTCAAGGACACAGAAAGACAGACAGATTGACAGACTTATGAAAGACAAAGATAACAGACACATACATACAGACAGACAGACATGACTACACAGGGTGAAACTAGACAGCGAAACAGACAGGAGGTTGACAAAAATAGACAGATTCATACATGCACAAATAGATAATATGGCAACTAACATGACAGACAGACATACAGGCAGCTGACTGACTGGTTCACATTAGACAAACAGGCAGACACACGCCAACAACGGATAAGACAGACAGATTTGACGACACAAAGAGTACAGACGAACAGACAGTTGGGATGGCAATAGACATGACGGATAGACTTGAGACAGATTAGAAGGCATTTATAAACAAGAATAACACGACATTGACCATAGCTGCGGAAAGAACATCGATGGTCAGTCAGTCATGTGAGATGGGCCTAAAACTGACTAACGTAGATGATAACTATGATGACTTAACACAGGTGATGACCTAAGCAGATGGTGACTAATCTAACCAGAATCAAGGTCACTTCTCTTCATAATATAATTTATCTCGGAATGATCATCGGTAATTCATAATTTTTTTTTTTATGATTTTAACCTGTCCTTGTGGCGAATATTTCTTTAACAAATTATTCTAACCTTTATTCTGTTCCTTCCTATAGTATACTGGATACTTACAGTATCCATAAGACATTAGCTATTGGAAATGTGATTAAATGTTTTGTTATTAATCCAGTGTGAAATGTATCGGTATTGGTGGTACAATCCTAATGGTCTCTAATCCTGTTGATTAGCTGAGGTTAATCCGGGTTTATTGAGATTAAAGATTAGGTGTGGGGTTTATTCTACCTGTGTTAGTCTCAGGTACGACCCTTATTGTAACAATCACGTCCATGATTATAACAACCAGGACCATGATTATAACAACCACGACTATGATTCTATCACCCACGACTATGATTATAACAACCACGACCATGATTACAACAACCACGACAATGATTATAACCACGATCATGATTATAACAACCACGACCATGATTATAACAACCACGACTATGATTATAACAACCACGACCATGATTATAACAACCACGACCATGATTATAACAACCACGACTATGATTATAACAACCACGACTATGATTATAACAACCACAACCATGATTATAACAAGCACGACCATGATTATAACAACCACGACTATGATTATAACAACCACGACCATGATTATAACAACCACGACTATGATTATAACAACCACGACCATGATTATAACAACCACGACCATGATTATAACAACCACGACCATGATTATAACAACCACGACCATGATTATAACAACCACGACCGTGATTATAACAAGCACGACCATAAGACATTAGCTATTGGAAATGTGATTAAATGTTTTGTTATTAATCCAGTGTGAAATGTATCGGTATTGGTGGTACAATCCTAATGGCCTCAAATCCTGTTGATTAGGTGAGGTTAATCTGGGTTTATTGAGATTAAAGATTAGGTGTGGGGTTTATTCTACCTGTGTTAGTCTCAGGTACGACCCTTATTGTAACAATCACGACCCTTATTGTAACAATCACGACCATGATTATAACAACCAGGACCATGATTATAACAACCACGACCATGATTATAACAACCACGACCATGATTATAACAACCACAACTATGATTATAACAACCACGACCATGATTATAACAAGCACGACCATGATTATAACAACCACGACTATGATTATAACAACCACGACCATGATTATAACAACCACGACCATGATTATAACAACCACGACCATGATTATAACAACCACGACTATGATTATAACAACCACAGCCATGATTATAACAACTACGACCATGATTATAACAACCACGACCATGATTATAACAACCACGACCATGATTATATCACCTACCACTATGACCATAACAACCACGGCCATGATTATAACAACCACGACCATGATTATAACAACCAAGACCATGATTATAACAACCATGGCCATGATTATAACAACCATGGCCATGATTTTAACAACCACGACCATGATTATAACAACCACCACCCTGATTATAACAACCACGACCATCTATCTAATATACTATAGGAATAGCCGTGTGTCTGTGTGTGTGTCTGTTCTGGGCAGCCGAAACGGCACAATCGTTTTTCATCAAACTTGGTGGAAAAAGCTCAAAAACAATCGTAGAGTGGAACAAACCTGGTCCCATGTCGATGGTTTCTTTAGGAAGGCATTAATTAATTAACCATTTTCGCTGGAAAACGATGTCGCTGCACGCTGTCAGTCGGACGGCGGTTGCACGATAGCCAAGCACGAGCGTTCGAACTTTCGCGCCTTGGTAAACTGTACCACCGGATTCGCCACCGGGCACGAAGGGCCCACGATCACTTGTAATAACTATAGATACACCTGTGACCATATAAGTACATTAGAAAATAAGAAAATAAGAAGTCTGCAATAGGCCGGTTGGCCTGTACATGGCAGCTCCTCTCGAGAGTTAATACCACTCTATCATCCATGAATCTATCTAGCCTCCTTTTAAAACTTTCCAGCGTTCCAGCACTTTCTACGAAGTTGCTCAGATTGTTCCACTCGTCCACCACCCTATTTTTGAACCAGTTCCTTCCTATCACCCTCCTAAACCTAAACTTATCCAACTTAAATCCGTTGCTACGAGTCCTATCCTGCTCGGATATTATAAGAACTTTATCTATATCTCCTTTATTGATTCCTTTCACCCACTTAAATACTTCTATCATATCTCCCCAAACTCTTTGTCTTTCTAGGGAATGCAAGTTTAGTTTCTTTAGCCTATCTTGATATGGAAGGTTTCTGAGTCCCGGAATCATTTTCGTCATTCTTCGATGCACCGACTCCAGTGAATTGATATCCATTCTATAATAAGGGCACCAGAACTGAACAACATAATCGAGATGCAGCCTGACTTGCGCAAGATGTAGTTGCAATATGACCTCCGCATTCTTATTACTTACACTTCTAGATATAAAACCTAATACTCTGTTTGCCATATTTCAAACATTAACGCACTGTTATCTAGGCCGTAGGTCCGGGCTTACAAGTACCCCTAAGTCTCTTTCACAAGTCGACTTCTCTAGGTTGATGTTGTAAAGGCTGCATACATTGACAGTATTTGTTCTTCCAATATTAAGTACGCTGCATTTGCTGGTGTTGAATTTCATTTGCCATTTTCTGACCACTCCTGCAGTTTATTTAAATCCTCCTGTAGTGCATTGGCATCCTGCCCTGAATTAATCTGCCGCCCTATTTTGGTGTCATCTGCAAACTTGCTTATGTCACTGCTGTTCCTAGTATCTACATCGTTTATGTAGATTATGAACAAGAGTGGGCCCAGTACTGACCCCTGGGAAACCCCACAGGTTACACAGCCCATAGGTAAAGTTATCATCTTCAGGGTCACCACGAGGTATACTGTATACCACACCTGCTCGCTAAACCTAAACTCATGAATAGATTTTGTGATTCTATGTTCTGGCACTCACTGTGGCCAGCAGTAGCAGGAGGCGGCCGTCCCTGGTATCATTCAGTGCCTGGCTTAGCTGCCTGTTGTTCTCCGGCTGCCATGTCAGGTAGGTAGCGGCCCGCATAACCTGACCTGACCTCTCGTGCAGGGTCAGCAGGTGAACCCCAGCGTGAAGGCGGGCAAGATTATCAGCCCATGGCAGGGTCTTGTTGAATAGTCTGTACACCTTTGATAGAGACATAAGTATGTACATTATTAACTTGTGTATACTATATACTTGTTTACAGTACAGTACTGTATGTACACTTGTAAGAGTTTAAGTAAACATTGTATTAAATTGGATGTTGCATGCTTTGATAATTGACAGTAATGATTAGTGATGATTGTAAATGAATAATAAAAGATTAAAAATAGTTTAAAACAATAGTATTACTGTACTGATAGTAATATTGAACGAGTAGAAACTATGTGAACTTTTCTGTTTTGCATCAAAATATTGACACCAGTGCACCAAATGAATCACCCTATCTGATCTGCGACTACAGCGAAGTCATATTCCGTCATCATTAAAAACGCGACAACGCGGTACTGATTTTAAACCTTCTCCTATATATTATTGTACAGGCTGTGGCAAGTAAGAAATAGCATTTTGACTTAAACATATAATGTACAGCTAGGAAATACCTTGGCCTTAGACGGGTGATAATACCCCCCCCCCCCCCCCCCAGCAACAAAACTAAATCTAAAGTGTGTGGCCATACATATGGCCACACACTTGAACACTACGTCCTCGACTGTGTGAAGATAGAACCTTTTAGGGACAGGTCCAAGCACACTGTGTGTGAAATGGCACAACACTTCATCTCTAATGGCAAGATAGCCGACATATTAAGATTGTATCCACTTTTTTGCACTTAGTATCTATGTCAGTTCTCATGTACAGAACCAAATACGCAATGTGCTTGAATACCTCCCACGTAAATGTGAATAACAAAGTGTGAGGCCAGACATACTGCCTCACACGCCTGTTCTCACGCATTTGTGAATAAGTTACCCTTTATGTATAGAACTAAACAAATAATGTAAATGAAATACTGTGTAACTTTCAGTGCCATAATATCCTGACAACGGGGGTTAATTATTATGACCCTTTGTAAACCCTACTCTGTAATCCTTTTGCGCTACCGCTCACAGGATGAGTGTGGGGTGCACAATAAAGTAGCCGCTGCAAGCGGCAAAATCAATCAAATCAGCTCTTGGACTACTAATATTCAATGTGGTATACTGTATTGCACTGTTCCTATGAAAACCACATTCCGTTATATGAGAAAGTAAGGAGAGCCATGACACTATAGTACAGTGAGGTAAGTGTAGCCAAGTTACCTGTACACCGTCCACCCACACCGTCACTCCAGACGCTTCGAGTCTCGCCTCCAGCACCAGGTGGTCTGTACCACCCTGGAGTGGCCTCGGGACCTCCTGTGTGGTGTGTAATCTCTTGGTTAAGCGACCTCTACTCTTGACCTCTTGCTGCTGGTGTGGTTGACCTTAAAATTTTTGTGAGAGGATCAAGGAACTATAACACAGACTGATATATATATATTTATATATATATATATATATATAAATATATATATATATATACGGAGAGAATTATATATCATCGTAGCCTTTCTGAAGGATTAGTTTACTGCCTTTAACATGATAGTGAAGTGAAGGTAAACTGTTTACAACGTAGTCAGCAGCCAGTCAGTCAGTCAGTCAGTCACTCTCTCCTTTCTCACCGTTGTTGAAGGTTTCAGCGCCAGGGTGCTGAGCCAGCGTCTCCTCCAACACTACCTGGACGCCCGTGAGGTAGACGGAGACGGAGGCGGCCAGGAGTATCACTCGTCCTAACTTCCGTGTTGACATGATGGTGTGAGCTCTTTTAAAACTGGCACGCAGGTGTCTTAATAGTGTCACACCCTCAAACACTGTTTCTGTTAGTGTCACACCCTCAAACACTGTTGTTGTTAGTGTCACACCCTCAAACACTGTTTCTGTTAGTGTCACACCCTCAAACACTGTTGTTGTTAGTGTCATGGCCTCATTGCAGTGCCATAAAGTTGTATCGGTTAGTTTCGGCCAAAGTCGTCATTCTTCGCCATTGCTGTAGAGGAATATCACGTTGACTACACCTATTACACAAGACCTTTACCAATATTCCTGACAATTGTAATGTTATCTAGCACGAAAAAAATAAACAATTATAAACAATTTATTGGGTGGTGAACCACTACAACCGTAAAGGTTTTTACTCATGGTATAAATATTCATAATGCTGTAACATCAACCCAAGTACACTGTACACAACTTCTAGTTATTGTCTGCTAATTGGTCAGTGCACGCAACAGTTGTAACAGGATGAGTATGGCTCACGTCACACTTAATCACAGGTCTGTTGTTCATTAGATGTTCATATTTGCCGTCCGATCTCGTCACAAATGACCACTGTTTATGTATGCTGTTAGAGTAGCTCACCTCACCTCACCGAGCACGTCTCATTAAATAACTGGTCTTTGTTTATTATTATATGTTCTTGTTTATCCCCATACCGCCAGAACGCGCCACGGGTACAATAAATGATTACCGTTTATATAAGTGAGTCACGTGACACTAGCCAGGACGTTACAATAACCGGTATTTGTCTAGGCACAGTAAGTATTTAGTGTTTACATACTCTACGTGCAGCTCACGTCACACAACACAATACACCAGTGAACGATTCTCACCCGGCACCACCAGCCACCTCACCACTAAACAATGTGACAGACTTTTACACAGTGTGAAACTTGTGGCCAGAGCAGGAAAAGCGTCCATAAATATAGATACTGAGCTTGAAGTTAATGATCAACACCTACATTAAAAACTTATGTTTATTAACACCAGTCGGCTATCATTGCAAATGACTAGTTTAGAAGAGTGGTTCAATTTATTCAAATAATAAAAGAATGTAGAACTTAATACTAATTAGTTTGTAGTTTACTCCTTAACAGTTTAAAGTTATATCTTAAATTCACAGATTTTCAATGTATGGAATTAGATTTTAAAGGGTACACTTTTCTTAAGGAAATTCAAGGAATTTCCTTTACATTTATCAAGAAATATAACACTGTAAAATAAGACCTTTGGCAGCAGTGTAAGTGCGGATGTCCACGTAGGAGATTTGGGCGCCGCCAGCCATGCCCGTTATGATGTTGTTGTGGGGAATTTACAGTGAAACATGATATGTCTATTGTGGCGAACCCCGTCATTTAACACCCCTGTGCTCGAGTGTATAATTCTTAATCCACCGAATGAGATGTGAGCAGCAGTTATACTGGTAATATAAATCATTAAACACTTTCCTGCAATTAATAAAGCAACTCGGGTCATGAAGCATGTCTAGCGTGATGGAATCCAGTGCCTCTTCAATCCGGTGTCTTAACTCTGTGATGATATTAACCTTTATCGCGTACACCTTGACCTTCACAGAGCCACATAAAAAGAATTCCATAGGCGTGATGTCCGGGGAACGAGGAGGCCAAGGAATGGGATCAACACGCCCGATTCAATGAGTAGGAAAGTTTTCATTGAGGAAATCGCGCACTTGTAAGTCCCAGTATGGCGGTTCGCCATCTTGCTGAAAGAACACATGGGGCTGCATATCTTCCAGCTGAGGTATAGCATAAAATTCAAGCATATCTATGTAATTAGTAGAGTTCACAGTGTTCTCATAGAAGCAAAATGGCCCAATCACACGGTTGTAGGAGAGTGCGCATCAAACCTCTATTTGGGAACTGTCACGTTCGTGTTCAAGAAATGAATGGGGATTTTCTGAACCCCATATGCGTTAATTATGTCTGTTGACTTTACCAGACAGGTGGAATGTCGATTTATCGCTGAAAACGACATTATTAAAAAATGCTCATTTCATCGATACGGTTGAGAATTTCAACAACAAATTGCTCACGTTGAGGTTTGTCATCAGGTTTAAGATTCTGGATGATTTGCAATTTGTAAGCACAAATTTTCAACCTCTTGTGAATGACCTTGTGTACTGTTGCTCGCGGTATTCGCAGTTCCGGGCTTGTTCGACGGATAGATTTTATAAGGCTTCGGCTGAACGTCTCCTGAATTTCAGCTACTGTATCTACAGACAAACTAGGCCTACCTGCTCCATTCTGATGTAGCACACTGCCAGCTACTTGAAACTGTTTCAGTGAATAAGTGTTTGAGTGATTGCTCTGTCGGTGGATTTTTCTGGAATTCACGTCAGAAACGTCTCTGTACAGTAACTGGAGATCTGGTTTCCCACAACAACAGCACACACATTGGTTTCACCCTCACGGTCGCCATTGTACCGCTGTGCTGCCACAGTTCACGCTGGTAACAGTCCTGTCAAATACATGTCAAAAGATTACCTGAGTTTTTTTGTTAATTGCAGCAAACCTTTTTATGATATTTCTTGCAGTAAAATTTTCATTGAGCTTCATAATCAGGTGAATACATTATAGACACCCTGGTATTTTTATTTACTTGTTTCATGTTGAATAAAGATGTATAGACATGTCTACTGTACCTACTGTATTGTCCACCACATCTTAAGTATCAGACAACTACTGGATGAGGGTCTCCATCACCCATGTGTCTATGTACAAAATTTTTCTTGAACTTTTCTATTCATTGAACGCCTCGGGATTTTCTAGTTCCGTCTATCCGTCTGTTAATATGAATTTTGTACCGGGTCTTTTCTACTCTGCTGGACCACAGCCGAGTACACCTCTATCTACCTGCAGGTGATAGTGTTCATGTAATATGGTCGCCTTCAGCCATTTTTAATTCCCTTGAACTAAAAGATAAATCGTACTTTAGTTTATGATCTCATCCCTTTGTGTACACCACATAACGTAACATACTTCTTTGAGTAGTTTGGAATTTCTTTTGCATTTAATCCTAATCTTCCACGTGGATTGTCAACACTGGTATTGTGCAGGAGTTAAAATATTTTTTTTTCTTTTAGGACTAAGTAGCATTATATTTTCACTATTTTTCTTTCAATGCCATTTTAGTCCATTTTTGACTAAGGATCACATGGATATTACTGTAGACTTCCCAGCTTATTTAACTTGTTTAAACCTCTCATGTAATATTTGGTTGTTTAATCATCGGGGGAAACAAACTAAGGTGTCTGTTCTTTAGGTGATCCTTGACTAATATTCAAATCTGACTGATGTTTTCCTTGACACCAGTTGTCCCGGATGTGTTTTTTCCGTGACTATCTCAAAAATTTAATTGTTGGTATTTATAAGCTGAGAATTGGTGATACTACAGAAGGTTTAATTTTGACCAGGAGAAGTTTCAATCCTGCATTTTTGCTTAGTTCGTTCAGCTTCAGTGTCTGTTTTTTGTGGTTAATCTGGATGTGATATAATACCGTAAAATATAAGTAGCAAAATGAAGGTGGCTCAATTAATATTCTCTGTTTGGTGGGGCTAACATAAACCAGAAATGAAAATAAATAAAGGAGTATAAAAATAATAATAATTGAGTAAAATTGTCATACAGGTTTTCAGTTCGATAAGCAGTACAGTATGAATATAGACGTTGCAGGTATACGGATAATACGGTGCACGTAGGCCATGGGAGGTGTGCCGAGTCAGTGTATGTAAACAACAATGGTAAACAGTAAAGCAATTTGACCAAGGATAGTCGACAAATCTGTCAGCTGGTTATTTCCTGGAGGGAAGTATTAGTGAATTTTTTTTTGGTAAAATCGAACATGCATTACATTGCACTTGGACTATCCGAGGCTGGCTGATCGCTACAACATTCAGTGGTTAATAATATAGAACTTCACTCTCTTCTCTTGCTGTAGCTTCATCTGTTATGTATTTCTTTGTTTTAGCTTTGAATTGCTTAATACCATAATTGGTTTTAATATGGCCTTGTAACTTGTTCCAATCTGTTATAGTAGTAAAGATGAAAGTGTTTTTCGCTTGACTGCGGACACCATGCAGGCACAGTTGCGGAAATGTATTTTTACTCCCACTGTGGTAATCCGTGACTCCAAACGGCAGCGTTAGTAGTAGTATCACTATTTTGAATGAATGGGTATTGATGGTGTAACGATGGACGTGATTGGTGGATATGTATGCTCTAGGTTATATAGGTTGGCCTTTTGGAGACAGGTTACCACAGGGAAGATAGGAACAAAATTCCGCAACTGTAACATAAAATTATGTCCACTTCCTCAAGTGGCGTCCTGCTGGTTCATATACCTAATCCTTCACTCTGTCCGCCACGAGGAAGGGGACAATGAGAAAATTCGATCAGGAAATAAATAGGAGAGTGGAACACTATTCCTTGTGTCCAGGAGAATAAGTTTGCGTTTACTTCAGATACTATGGGCTCGTAATCGCCAGAGGGGGAGGGACAGTACTGCTGAGGTATTTTGTTGTGTTGGCAGTAAGGAGTCGTGGCTGAAATTAAAATTGGATAATATTTAGTGATTATCAGGTGATTCTACTTATTTTCAGCTGAACCATAACACATTCAAGGCGTGCATTGCGATAGGAAATTATTTTTAAGTACTCAAGGGCTGATTCTATACAATTTTTATGTGTTAAACCTTTTATTCAATTGATTGAAGTCAAGGCATGAAATTCTCACGGACTCTGAAAAGCGTCACAGAAAACGATATATTACGCGAGAGGCTGTTTGATGAGTAACTTGTGTCAAATGTATCACGCAAACGTTCTTTATACTAAAGAAAGATTTGTTGAGATTAAGTGAACACATTCGACCCAGCATAGAGAGAGAGAGGTAGAGATATAAGGGGGGAGAGAAATTCATAGCGTATGTGCAGGAGACATAGCAAATAAAACCAAAACATTGCATATTGCACAACTGTCAAAATTGTCCGTCGACTGTAAGAGGTAAATCGTCCCCCTTAGAAACAAACTTAAGAAGCTTCTCAATGAATTCTATCCACTAATTTCTCTTAGACTAGTCTTCAAAGTCAAGATTTCAATTAGAACATTCTTTAAAACTAGACACCATACCCACACACCTGCAATCCTCAGTTGTTTATCAATTTACGTGTGCTAGCTGTAGGGCAACTATGAGCACTTAGGCCATTCCGTCCGAACAGTCCAGTTAATCATACAACCACCAGAATTAGGCTAGGATACAGACACATCTGGCAAGTTAGTAACGCTGTACCCATACTGGAACACTCAGCATGTAAACTTTGTGATAAACCTTTAAAGCATACATTTGAACACTATATTATTGAATGTGACACTTTCAAAGACTTCAGGCCACCTGGTTTATTGTATCATGAACTTTGTAATTACTACATTGAATCGGGGGTGCGTGAGGACATTCTTGCTGTTTATCCCAAATTTGCTTGCCCACACTGATTAGTCTTCAATTAGAATATGACGTCCAATGTATATGAACCACTGTCTTGCATGGCAGCGAACAGTGACATCACCTACATGACTCTGACCTATATATATACTGCTAATGAATATGATGTATTTCTTTGTGTACGAACCTCTGTCCTGCATGGCAGTGAACAGTGACATTACCCACATGAATCTGGCCTATTTATATATATATATATATATATATATATATATATATATATATATGTTAATGAATATGATGCATTTCTTTGTGTATGAACCTCTGTCCTGCGTGGCAGTGAGAAGTGATACCACCCTCAGAATAGGCAAACTGTACTCCACGCTTTGTCAACAAATTTGTTAAACTAAAACTAACCACATTAAGCTTTCCGTAACCACAGGCATCAACACGACCACCCATTTTCGCAGTGTGATTTCTCAGTTCTTGGCAGGAGCAACTGTGAGAAGGACCTCCTTATTATGGAAGCCTTGTATCAAAATAAAGTAACGCCATCCATTTGTGATATGGCTTCCTGTGAATTGATGTTTTTTCTCTCTAAGGCTCGACTCAATTAAGGTAATACCTCCTGTATTCCTGTATGTTTTAGTTTTTTACTTATTTTAGTTTTGTTCGCAGGTCTCCCGTCATCTTTATTGGTTTTAAATTATAATGCTCTTTGAAAACTTTTGCGGAAGTTAATTTTAGAATAATGTTTCGTTTTTATTGTATATTACCTGTAATTTTTTTTAAACTTTTGGTCTGTTTTTTAAGCTTTGATGATGGTAAATGATTTTCCGAATCGTTGTATGTAGTAGGCAGCTATCAAACAGGGAGGTACTACCACCTGGGAAGATATTAGAAGCATGGTGTTGGGGTATGTGCCGGTTTGCCAACAATGTATGGGTCCGCCAACGGCGGGAGTTAGACAGTTAGCTTCGGCTCAGACGCCAAGCTGTGTGGATATGTCTGTCCTCCCTTGTCACCTTCGCTAATAAGCAGACTATGGATGCGACCTTTAATTATCCCCCAGGTTGGCACCTTAACACATAGTGTGTTGTCTAATGGTAGACCCTGCCGCCATAATTTATGGCATCACGAAAATTGTGACCAAGTCCCAAGTTGCTGATCTGACTTTGTGCCTCATTTACACACAATTGCCGGTTTCAATTGTTTCTCTTACTTTGACAACACATCATACATATAGTTTCTCACAACTGATTTTTTATTTTATGGGGTATTTATTATTATTATTATTATTATTATTATTATTATTATTATTATTATTATTATTATTATTATTATTATATTTTCGCCCCCCAGGCCCCGATGTGGGTCAGTGACCTGTGCCTGGGTGGGCTAGTGCCTATAAAAAAAAAATAAATAAATAAATAAAGAAGCCCAACTTAGTCAATATGTTTGTGTTTTCCTTGGCTCTCCTTTTTATTATGAAATTACGCTTTCCGCTTTCCACGTAACAAGTCCATTGCTGAAGTTATATATATGTAACAGGTCGGAATTACTGGACTTTAATTCTCACTTGACTTGGGGTTCATTAAATATTGTTAGATGGAAATTGCAGTGGATGCGCCCCTTTGAGAAAAAACCCGAACCAGCACAAGAACACTTAAATTTACTAACAAAGATGAATTCTCCGTGACTCGTGGAAGGATAGCATCTGTGATTGGGATGAATGAGACACACTAAGATTTAGACACTTCTATTCCCTCCAACACTACAAACACAATCAAATATTGGTACACCAACATATGCGCACCTCTTAACCTGAACTTAAAACACTACTCTGGGGAATAAAAGTCATACATGATATTGAAATTATTAGACACTCAGACAATGCCTCATTAGACAACAATAAATTCCAAGTATTAAGAAATGTTACTTGCGCACATGAAGCAGGCCTAAAGGGATTTCAACAAAATAATATCAATCACTGAGAAAATGGTATAAAATAAGAAATTAATAACTCCACCATGAATAGGCCTTAAGGGCACTCAATAAAATTATATCAAGCACTGAGAAAATGGTATAAAAAAATGAGAACTTATTAACTCCACCCTGAAAAGGCCTTCAGGGCACTCAGCAAAATTATATTACCCCAACAGTTGCACATCTCCTAACCTAACTTAAACACTACTCTGGGGAACAAAGGTTATACCTGAGATCAAAATTATAAAGAAATATTAAATGCATTAAAGGAACTAAATCACAGTATCACTTACAACAGAAGGGAGAAAACTCATCTGAAAAACAGTTCCCTCATTCTCTGGCATCAATTAGTGACACAAACATTAAAAAAACAATACTATCCTTAAGGGCACTCAATAGGTTAATATCAGTCCCTGTGAGCTGGGATTAACCGATATTAGGAAAATTATTAACTACATACATACTCTAAATACACCTTACATTATGTCCCGTAACATGCTTCACCCAACTCAACATACACCCATAATAAGGGAGATAAAATGTTTCTCTAGGTATCCCCTAGACTCCTGGTCTCAGTGTGTGACCATTAATTTACTCAGATAGCCTCAGTGTACTCTCAGTGCATCCATGGGCGGGAAGAGAGTGAGCCAATCAGCCCTTGTTCAGTTGAGAGAAGCTTTAGCTTCCCGTAGTAAACGGTTTTCACTAACTGCTTGAAGATATGTGATATTGTGAGCCGAGGGAGAAGAGATCTAGCGGCCCCAGACGATCGTCAGTTGTGCACCCAGACAGCTGATGTCACTTCAGAGATCCCTTGCTAACCCTGCTAACCAGTGATAAGCCTGCACTAATCGTTCCAACTACGACAATCGCTAATCATCAACGGCAGTCTCAAACGGCAGTCATCACTCGCAGTCAGGTGGGTTCTGACGAAAACCCTGCAATGAACTCACTGTTAGCTCTTGTTAACTTTATCACTGCCCTATCTAAACCCTGTCTGAGATCGAATGAGACTTGCTTGTTATACTGCATAGCGCAACACAGGTGACTAGACCACGTGACCGTTTTGTCCTCTCTGACGCACAGTCTGTCCTCTCTGTTCGACCGCTGTCGTCTGACTGAGAGCCAGCCAACCTCGTGTCCTCTCAAGGCGTTAGCTTAGGCCTACGTGACATATTTTCCGCCAACTAATAACTTTCTTGGGACACCAGTAACATTTTCAGACTGGGAAATGATCTATAATTATTTTCAATTTAATAATTGATATTTAATTTCATGATTCGCGTCCCTATTAACTCGGTAAATTACATTTAATCTCGTATAGGCCTAGTTCCAGAAACTCTCACTACGTGCGGAGCACTGTCTTCCCTCAGACGACCTTGAAACTCAGTATCGCCAATGGCGCGGCGTTTGAAATTACTCGGAAATTTCTGAATATTATATATATATATATATATATATATATATATATATATATATATATATATATATATATATATATATATATATATATGAGGTTAGGTTAGCTTCTGTCTTAGGGCAGTAGTGTGTACGAGTATATTAGTACAGACGTTGCTTGTACTGTGTATGAGTGTTAAGTACAATAAGTGAATCTAGGCTGTCTTAATGACTGGGGCCCTATGTTAAAGTCTTACCGCTAAGATATACTATTTATAGTACAGAGATTGCCTGTATTTGGGTAAGAACTCAGACTGTCTTTACGGCCTAGTGAGTTACTGTACCTAAGAGTTGACAGTTGATCTGTAACCAGGTGCTTATGTGTGCAACTGGTTCTCTTTTTTTTCGCAAGTTAAATGAGTGTTTAACAAACATTGCATGGACCCAAGTGGCGATTCTTTATTTTTATAATTGATGATTCAGACTGTTCATAGATACTAACACTTACCTATAATAAAGAGTATTTAATTGTTATATAAAGTATCGCCCTTTCATTCTGTATAATTTGCATGCCATAAATAATTTACGACGTTTTAAGGCGGAAACCTTAGTTTATGTACTGTTAGGCTGGTCTGAGTGTTGGCAGCGTTACCAGCTAACTAATTAATGAGAAAGATGATAATAAGTATAAAATCTGAGGCATGCTTAATGAAACATAATTAAATTACAAAAATAATAATAAAATACGAGAGAAACAAGTTGTTGAAATAAAGGCATAACATTATCAGAAACCCCCGGCAGTAGATGTACACTCAATGACGCCTGTCGCCATACTGGATTAATAATATTGTCAGTATTAGCTTCACGCGGTTAATACTTGATGACAATTGCAGAAATATTTTGAAACTCATCAATCCAAGTTCCATCAATATTTCGTATCGTCAATAACATCAATATCAATCTTCACACAGGCCGTTATAGTCATTGGATATCAAGATTAGACGTGAGTACTAAAAATGGTTAACAATATTGTATGAATGCATTTTAACTTATTAATTACATTTTACTTGTTATTTACAGTTGTATACATGTCTTAAGGAGGGTCAGGTGCCATAGGTGAGACGAGATGTCCCATAATTTCTGGAATCTGTCCCAGGTAAGGCAGGTTCCACGTCCTACATAGCCCAGGGTAGAGAACTCCCAGGTCCTGGCTACATATCCCAGGTGAAGCAGGTCACACACACACACACACACACACACACACACACACTACAGTAATACCCATCATTCGATAATGTGGATCTCGACCCCTCTGACGTTGATGAGGTTGAACTCTTCTTCAGGGTATCTGGGAGGGGCGCGCCACAGCAATTGGGCGGTGGAGTTGCTGTGTTTCCATGAGTGCTTCTTGGCGTATGTAAAGTCCGCCTTCGTGGGACGGTAGATGAGACTGTCAGGCACCTCGTCACTGTGGTGTTAAAAATAGGTTTTGGGGTCCGGATATTCAAACATTCTTATAGAGAATTTCGACGGGATATGCAAGAATAAACAAGCCAAAGGGGCTTACCCCAGTAGCCAATAGGGCGAGCAAAATGGCTTTAAAATTACCGAACTCTACCATGATGAAATTCTTAACCTATCCTAGCCTTGCCAAATCTAACCTATTGTAACCTAACCTAACCTAACCTAACCTAATCTAACCTAAATAAATCGAAGAAAGTAGAAGAGGTTCCCAAGTCACCTGCAGACAGGCTTCCAGACATTCCGAGAGAGGACCTAAATGTCCTTCTTTTAAAGGGGCGAGGAATGTTGTGTTTTACCAGGGGATGAGAGTCCTGTATACTATAGAGGGGTGCTGGTGGGGAGATAAGACTCGGGGGGGGGGGGAGGGGGGTGCTGTGATATACCATAAGAGTCAGGGATGCGCTGTCACAAGGGGCTAGAGATGACAGATGGTAAATTATAGGTATAAAACGTTAACCAGCAGATACATTTTTGCAGATGGGGAGGACTCTAAACCTGTAAATCACGAGGTAGAACTTTATCGAGATACCTGATATGTTCCTTCACAAAAATCAACCTGCCACGAAGTTACTGCTAATACCAAGTCTTGGATCCTGAATTCATTAAACGGGCAGAGCATCGTGTGTATCCTGTACATTATACGGCGGTTGAATATTAATGTATTTTTTTTTCTTACATGGATTAATGTTATATTGCAGCTAACTTGGTTTATTTGTAATATCACTTGCCTTAAGGTGGTCAGTCACGGAGCACCGTCGGAGCAGGCCTATACCGAACCTTCTGGTTTATACAGAATAATTTTTGTTATGAATTCATTAAAGTGGGGTAAGTCTATAATGAACCTACAATGTAATTTAATCTTCATTGTTTATATGGACCCATAAATATATCAGGGTACTTTTACTGAATACGTTCCCTTCCAACAGAAACAAGTCATATTAGTTCTCCCAGGGAAAAACCAACTCCATTATAGTCTTATTTACATTCAAACAGCTGATTCCCAAGATGGAGAGTAGGAAAAGTGAGACAGGATATATGATAATGCTCTTCCTCCTCAACTCAGCCGAACATATTGATTAGATTGCATAGATTTTTCGTTCCAGTGAATCCTCCGGCAGTGATTTTTTTTAGGGGCCAAATATATATATATATATATATATATATTATATATATATATATATATATATATATATATATATATATATACATCGGCGGGGGGAAATAGGTCGAGTCTAGAGAGGGCAGTGGAGGATGGGTTACTATGGTTAGTGTATTTAGGATGGTGAGTTGTGGAGGGTGGATAGATAAGGTGTGAGGGTGGATAGATAAGGTGTGTGGGTGGATAGATTAGGAGTGTGAGTGGATAGATTAGGAGTGTAAGTGGATAAATATGGTGTGTGGGTGGATAGGTAATGTGTGGGTGGATATATAAGGAGTGGGTGGATAGATAAGGTGTGTGGGTGGATAGGTAAGGTGTGGGTGGATAGATAAGGAGTGGGTGGATAGATAAGGTGTGTGGGTGGATAGGTGAGTTGTGTGGGTGGATAGATAAGGTGTGTGGGTGGATAGGTAAGGTGTGCGGTTGGATAGGTAAGCTGTGTTGGTGGATAGATGAGTTGTGTGGTTGGATAGGTGTGTTATGTGGTTGGATAGGTAAGATGTGTGGATGGACAGGTAAGATGTGTGGGTGGATAGGTAAGATGTGTGGGTGGACAGGTAATGTGTGTGGGTGGACAGGTAGGATGTGTGGGTGGATAGGTAAGATGTGTGGGTGGATAGGTAAGTTGTGCGGTTGGATTGGTAAGCTGTGTTGGTGGATAGGTGAGTTGTGTGGGTGGTGTTTGCTGGGTGGATACTTCAAGCAATATTTATAGTTGTCTGTCTTTGTCTACGAATATTTCAACCAACCATTCTATCCACCAAGCCAAGCTACTATAGATATAAACTGTAGATAAGTAGTATTGGTAGCTGTTTATCAGAAATTACCTACCAATATATCTACCAAACTACTGAAATTTGTACTAAGTGAATAACATAAAGTATGGCAGAATAATAGTAGCAATCAACAGGGATCAGTGAACCAAGCCTGGGGACCCACCAGTAGACTGTGGAGTGACAGGGGATGAGGATGACGGGCGTCTCGAAGAACTTAAAGGAGGCGGTACCATGGTAGTTCTCATGGAGGTTCTGGTAGTAGAACCCCAAACACTGTAGGGGGAGATACGGTACTGTGTCAATACGTGCTGTTACAGTATGTGATAATGGACGTTGTGTCACGCTGATGGCCTGAAAGTGAAGAGACTTTCGAATCATGATAATAATGAAGACATAATTATGGCTTTTTAGTTTTTTCATAAAAATTTCAATTGGAAAAAAATACTTGCAAACTGGTTGTTCTCTTTGCGTTTAGGGACTTTTTACAAAAAACAACAGACTATTTTTTCCTTGTGAGAAAATTTTTTTGTGACTGACATGTAGACAATGACATTTGCCTGAACAAATACCTTATCATGTAATGATAATGTGAATAATAAACATTACTGTGAATAAGCCATAATGTTTACTAACCCTGTTAGTAGTGTCTGGTATGTTAATCGAGATAGGTTTAACCCTTTCACAGAGGGAGGTTACCCTAAGCTGAATAAAATCGTCTGGCGGTAGCCAGAATAAAATGGAAAGTTAGTGACACGCGGTGAAAGAGTTAATATAATAATCGATTTAAAAATTAATGATAATGTCAGCAATATCCAACTTGCCTAAATAAAATTTACGAAATTACTTTTAACGTAAGTCAAGAATAGGGGCTTTCAAGCTTGCTGAAAAGCCTATTTTTGGTGAGTGAGCAAAGCTAATGCACTTGCTATATTAGACTTCAAGATATCACCCTAGGAGGTGATACGGCCAATATTAACACATCTATATCAGTATAGGCTGCTCCTAGCTTGAATACAACTGTAAACTTGAGGGAATGGGTACCTGCGCAGAAGAGCTCCTTACTGTCTGCGCCATGCACGGCATACCTGAGTTAGATTCAGGTGGTCATTACTTTCCAAAACCTACATCAGGAATTGCAGGGGATGGAGTCGAAGGAAGGGCAGGATAAGTGCATGCACTAACTTCACTCACTCACCAAAAAGAGGCTTTACAGCAAGCTTCAAAGCCCCTATTTTAGTGAGCTGTGCTTCGCTAGAGCACTTGCTATATACCACAGGAAGGAGGGTGCTATGATGTAAGGGGAGTAGTGAGCACACAAAGGACCATTTGAACTTATTTATCCTTAGATTAAGCTGCATTATTTAGTTTTTTCTAGCGTTTTGTCTGTGGGTCGAGGGTGAGACCCATTGCTACTTAGGGTGAGTCTGACATCTGGTGAGACAGGTATCTTGCTATGAAACAGGAGGCCGATTTCCACTGAACCCCTTCCCAGACCTGTGAGGAGGAGTGGGTCCTCAGGAAGGCCAGTGGAGCCGCTACATCCCCCCGTACGTCGCAGGGACGTGGGGCCTTCCCAGGGTCAGCCTCCATTATAACCTGCTGCAACGTGTCTGTCAATCCTCTGACCGACAACAGGCAGACCAACCGAGGATGAGCAAAGAGGTGATGCTGGCTGGTGGTGTGATTGGCTGTAGCGGAGAGATATTGGCGGATGATCCCGACCAGGCAGAGTCGGTGGTGCTTATCCTCCAACTTCCATGCCGGAACAGCTACTGGCTGAAGCCTGTGGTCCTCCCGCTCATTTTTGCCAGGGAGGTGAGAAAAGGTGCCAGAGACACTGCAGAATCTTCTTAGGCGACGGAGGTCTAGTGATCGAACCTCGTGAGTGCCTTGAGCTGGGAGGACCTGAAGCCCGTGGCCAGCACTACTAGGAAGAGGGCCTTCTGTAGTAGGCGGTCCTTTGACGGTCGGATTGTGAATGGATCCTGGGTTGAGACAAATATCAGATTAATCCTTGTCCTGATAAAACCTTCATAGGAACAAGAACATAGGAAAAACAGACAACATAATGCCAGTGGCCCTCAGGCTAGGTTGTCAGTGTAGTTCACTGGACTGAAGGAGTAGTGCCAAGTCTGGGTGGAGGGAGCTAGGGCTGTCGGCCAGTGCCTTCAAACTGGTGCCGAGTTGTTCCATCCCTGCCGTAGTGGGGAAGGCGAGGGCCGCCTTCTGCCTCTACATGGCCATCCTAGGTCAGGGTGGTCTGGGCTACCTGAGAAGGCCTGCCATAGGAGAGAAGACTGGGTTATTTTCGGAGCCCACAGGAACTCCACCAACTCGTCTGGCACCCAGGCATCCTGGGGGGATAAGACTAAAGGGGCCGGAGAGGGGGAAGTGATGGGGGAGCTGTTCCTTCCAGCCGCCACTGTCCAGATCGACTGGAGGTGCAGGCCAACCTTCTCCCATGGAAAGAGGGCCTGGCCGGCTGCCCGGGCACACCTCCTACCGTCCTGTAGCGTTGCCACTCGGTAAGGACCTGCAGTGGAGAGCACGGAACTGTAGGCCAGAGAGTGGAAGGCGTCCAGAGTGGCGACCGGGGACGTTCCTAACAGTGCTGGGACCATCTCCCTTCTCGACAGGCGGAGCTGCCGGAACTCAAAGTACTCCTAACCTTGCTATCCGCCCGTTGTCGGACCTCTAGGTCGAAACCGGGGAGAGAAAACCAGGTCCGCCCCCTGCTTTACTCTCAATAATGGCCAGTCTCCCCTGGTGCCAGTGCATAAACCAGTCCCGTGGGACCTGAGCCCACTTGTATGCCCTCTGGCTGATGATGTCTTCTGGTGTCTTAAAAGAGAGGGGAGTGTCCATAGGTGCGGGAAGTTACCTTCTCCTGACAAAGGTTTGGGCCTTGTAAGGACTGGAGATGTTGCTGGGACCGGCCCCTGGTCCGCGTCGGAGTAGTCGGGCAGCCCCTATGAGGACCCGGCCTTCCTTGTCTCGGAACCCGACTCCGAGAACACTGAAGGGTCTGGAGAGGGGAAGTGAGGGCAGGATCCCCGTACCACAGGAGGTTGATTGGAGGTGGCCTGGGCCTGCTGCTGCTGCAGCTGCTGTACCTGGAACCAGGAAGACAGAGTCTCCAACATCTTCAGTGGCAGGACTGGGGGGTGTGGGTGCACTACCTGGGGTGGCCAGCATCTTCAGCTACAACATCTGAGAGGCTGGGGACCAGTCTAGACGGAGCGATTGAGGAAATAGTGGGGCTAGACGGAGCGATGGAGGAAATGGAGGGGCGGTCCTCACAGGCAGCGCCGTGAAAGGTCACCTGGACCGGGGGGTAGGGAGCCATAGAAGGTCGGTAGGGGAGAAGGGTCAGTCCTAGCCTCTCCAAGGACACTCTGGGATGCTGGGACAGCCCAACTGGGGCCCTGGTAGAGTCACGGGGTTTGAGGACCACTGCATCATCCTAGCGAGCCCGCTTCCCCTCTGCCGCTGTCCTAGACGACCTGGGGCGGTGGTGCCTATTGTAGAAGGACTAGCGAGACTCTTGGAGCGGTGACGATGGCAACTGGAGGAGGAGTGAGCACTCGACTCCCGGAAGGGCAAGGGGGGAAAAGCTGTGGAGAACCCGAAGCCCCAGGGCGAGGAGAAGTGGGCTCCCAGGTGGCCGACTGGGTAGCCGGAGGTGGGGAGCTCGGCCTGGGGTCCTCAGTAGAATGGTCACTACCCGAGGGGCCTTGGTGGCGACACATCCTCAACCGAGAACAGAGATCCTGGTTCCTCCAGGAGAAGGGGGAGCCCACGCATGGGCTGAACAGGCGGAGTGGCCATCCTGTTGGAACCTGGCCGAACACCTCGAGGCCGACCAGGGCACCTACTGGAGATGGGGATGAAAATAAAAATAGGAAAAATAAAACAATGAAGCAGGGAAGAAGAAGGGACTACAGAAGTCTCCCTCTGCCACCAAAACCCGAGCCAGACAACGAAACCGAGTAATGACTCAGTGCGTGGGCCTGGACAAGAGAAAACACAAACAGAGGGTGGAAAAAGAGGGCCACCCACGTGGGGAAAACCAAACAATGGAGGAATGCCCCTGGCGTGAAGCACCACACAAGAAGCAAAAAAGAAGGGGGGGGGGGGGGGGCTATAACACGTACGTAAACAGGGAAGAGCTAAAAGCCTTAAAATGGGGGAAACCAGAAGGACACCGGCACAAGCCCAAACAATCCGAACTTGCAAAACAACATCCCCCCCAAAAAAAATAGCTATGAAAAGAAAACATCCTGGCAAACTGATGGCTAAAAAATGCACAGATAGTGTGAAGAACAACAGATACAGACTATGTGTGAAGAAGCTGAAGCAGGAGAAGAGTCTGGAAACATCTACCTACAGCAGTGAGGCCAGGAAGAATAACCACCTGAATCTAACTCAGGTTTGCTGTGCATGGCACAGGCAGTAAGGAGCTCTTCTGCGAAGGTACCCATTCTCTCAAGTTTACAGTTTTCTTCAAGCTAGTAGCAGCCTATACTGATATATTGTAGATGTGTTAATGTTGGCCTTGTCACCTCCTAGGGTGACAAGGTCCTCCATCTTCAGGTCTAATATAGCAAGTGCACTAAAAAATTTCTTTGCACTGAGTTTAACCCTCTGAGTTTAGCCTTGATGCTCTTCTTATTATTTTCTAAATATAAGCATTCAGAACACATTGACATTCCTCAATATGCTGTGTTTCCACAGAACTACAACAAACACAATAACGAAATTTTTCACCATCATGATGTTTCGCATATGGCTGAACCTTTTCAAAAGTAATCTCAACAAACCCCCAACGTAAGTAACTCCTACCTTGCCTAACACCGTGAAGGAATGGTCCTTGTCTTCCTCACTCGTCACGTATATATATATCACGTGGGTCTTGTCCTTCTGCAATGAGAAACGGGGTGTAAACATTGCTCTCTTGGTTGTGAAGTGATCAAATTTGTTCTCATTCGAGCATGATTTAGATTTTACAGTTCATCTAATAATTTAATGTTTGTAAGTTATAACCTCACCTGCCAGTGTACATCTCTTTTATGAGTTATATAAATCCAAGACATTTGGGTATAGACTTGACTTTACATATACAGTAAAACTCTGAATATCCGATATTCCAAAATAAGGATTTTTCATTAGTCCGATAATCGTACATCAGTTTTAACGGAGCAGCTTGTACAGCTTAATGCCATGAAGCTCTCAGACTCCGCCACGCGTCAACATGACCACAAGAGAAGGAACCCGCTCCTTGATTGACTTTATTTTTATTATATTATTTACTTGTTCTATTATTATTTATGATATTTTATAATAAACTGAATTAAACACGATGCTTGCTCGATTTACAACTTAAAACACAATTATTTTGGTAGTCCAGGACCTCAACTCTCCTTCACATTACATTATAGGAGCGTCGGAAAAAATCCCAATAGTGTGTTGTTACTGTGAGGAGCATGTTTGTCCCTGCTGGCTGAGGCACATTAGCCATAACATGACGTAACTTGGAGACTCACTGGCACTTGGTACCAGTGAACAGGAGCCTCATTTGGTAATCAGTGGAGTGGGAGCCTCAGCTGCTAGTCAATGGTGTGGGATCCTCAGTTGACGTGTGTGTGGGAGCCTCAGTTGGTAGTCAGTGGTGTGGGAGCCTCAGCTGATAGACAATGGTGTGGGATCCTAAGCTAATATGAGTGTGAGAGCCTCAGCTGGTAGTCAGTAGTGTGGAAGCCTCAGCTGGTAGTCAGCAGTGTGGGAGCCTCAGATGGTAGTCAGCGGTGTGGGAGCCTCAGCTGGTAGTCAGTAGTGTGGGAGCCTCAGCTGGTAGTCAGTGGTGTGGGAACCTAAGCTGGTAGTCAGTGGTGTGGAAGCCTCAGCTGGTAGTCAGTGGTGTGGGAACCTAAGCTGGTAGTCAGTGGTGTGGAAGCCTCAGCTGGTAGTCAGTGGTGTGAGAGTCTCGGCTGGTAGTCAGTGGTGTGGGAGCCTCAGCTGGTAGTCAGTGGTGTGGGAACCTAAGCTGGTAGTCAGTGGTGTGGAAGCCTCAGCTGGTAGTCAGTGGTGTGGGAACCTAAGCTGGTAGTCAGTGGTGTGGAAGCCTCAGCTGGTAGTCAGTGGTGTGAGAGTCTCGGCTGGTAGTCAATGGTGTGGGACCCTCAACTGGTCGTCAGTGGTGTGGGATCCTAAGCTGATATGGGTGTGGGAGCCTCAGCTGGTAGTAAGTAGTGTGAGAGCCTCACTTGGTATACGAACCTAGTTTGGATAAAGTAGTGTCATAGATACTATACAGGAGTCTTACCAGGTAGCCAAGGCGTCCCATCTGGTATCTAAGGAGTCTTACCTGGTATCCAAAGCATCTCACCTAGTATCTAAGGAATCTCACCGGGTATCTAAAGAGTCTCACCAGGTACTTGGGGATGGGATACTCCACACACGGATGCTTGGTGATTTTGACGACGGTCGCGCCCTTGATAGTGGCCATCAAGTCGAGGGCGTAGGCGAGGTGCCACTGTCGACGCAGGTTGATGGTCACGTTGTGGAGGGTGTTGAGGGGTCGTTGGTCATACGTGGTCTCCTGTTCGAGCCCCGTGACGTGTACACCCCCGCCGCCCTCGTGCCTTGTCCTCGGTACCTCTGGGATGATCACTTCGTGGGTGGCGTCCACGTGGTAGTGGCGCACGTACAGGTCCCAGTCGGCGTTCTGTGGGTGGTGGTGGGTGAGGTAAGAGGAGTCGGAGGGATGAGTGTTGGAGGAAACGATCTGTGGGTGAGGTGAGAAGAGAGGAGAGGAAGTGATTGCTGGAGGGGACAGACACAAATATTATAAATACTTTAGTGTAAATGATACACCAGTGTGAGTTCACTCAGCTGTTTTGTGTGCCTTAAGATCTCGGAGTGTCAGAGTTGTCCGCCCAGCTCCTTCAAGCCCTCCCCAGACGACTCCATCATCGGTTTGTTGCAACGGAACACACAACTTTAAGGTGTATTAACTTTAATAAATCCTTTCAAAAATCAAATCGTATTATCTAGAAGCCTCCAAGCAGTCCCTAGGTGCTGGGAGTCAGGTAATATACAATAACTCACTGTTGACGGGTTGCTTGAGTATATTTATTGAATGTACCTCATCTGCAATTCTAAACAGCCAACTTTTTCGGGACAGCCTCCATTTACTTGGTTAAGATCTTCCTGATGACCCCGGTGAATCCTGCTATCAGGGAGATAATTTTGACGGGGCTCGGCATTAACTCTTTGCACTACCTTTTGTTTTTCCCGTTGATTTTGACGTTCAATGGCTACCACACCCTCCACCTTTAACCTGTGTATTATCATTTTCTCCTTAATTGTGACATTAATTCTTTGTTATCTATTCAATCAATTAATTAAACCACAAGGGAATAAGAATTGCTACATAATATCTGCCTTTCATTCAGCCTTACGCAACAAATCCTTACCAGGTTTTAGGGGATTATTGTGGAAGTGGGAGCTAAGTCTTTGGTTCTTATGGGAATATGGACATTATTGATCGTGGTGTCCTCCTTGGTGGTGGAGGGATCAGCTTCCTGGGTGTCCTGGGTAGTGGTTTGTTGTGTTGGTTTATCTTTCGTGCAATGTCCCTTGTATGTTGTTACTAGTGTCAAGGATGTGTTTGTGTTTGTCTTTTAGTGAATGAGTGAGTGAGTGAGTCTGGATAATTTTGGCCATCAGCTAATTCAACGTCAACCAATAACTCACTATATCTACTAGTAAGTCACTATGTAAGCAGTAACTCACCATATTAACAAAGTAGCTTAATATATCAACCAGTAACTCACTATGTCAAACAATAACTCACTCTATCAACCAGTAACTCAATATGTTGACCAGTAACTTAATATATCAACCAATACCTTACTATGTGAACCAATAACTCACTCTATCAACCAATAACTCATTCTATCAACCAGTAACTCACCATATTAACCAGTAACTAAACCATATTAACCAATAACTTAATATATTAACCAATAACTCACTATCAGCCAGTAACTCACTATGTCAAGGGGCGCCCAGTTGCCGAGCATCGTGAGGGCGTGGACCCTGCTGGTCATCCATCCGTAGTAAGGATAGGAGTGGACGCGGTAGATACGACTCGGGTCAGAGGCCGTGTGGGGGAAGGCGCTGTAGCTGTACGCGTTTACACACAGCACCGTCTTGTCCACACTCATCAACAGTGATGTCTGTTGGAAGTAGCTGAAAATGGGAATAGAGGGTCATGATAGTTAGAGGGAGGTAGGTAGGTAAGGGCAGGTCATGATAGTTAAAGGTAGGTAGGTAGGTCAGGGCAGGTCATGATAGTTAAAGGTAGGTAGGTAGGTCAGGGCAGGTCATGATAGTTAGAGGTAGCTAGGTAGGTCAGGGCAGGTCATGAAGAATGAGGTTATGCGTTGGGGGGAGATAGTTAATGATATTTGATGAGGCAGTTGCAGTTTTTTTTAGAATAGTTAAACATATGACTAAGGCAAAACAAAAGTCAAATAATTTTCTCTCTCTGTCACTGTCTTACTTGAAGCCTCACCTTATAAAGTCCGGGGCGAGGGAGAGGTCGTCCTCGAGGATGATAGCCTTGTCAACCTCTGGATACAACTCGAAGATTGTTCTGAGGGAGAACTTGATGTGCTGGTTGACTCTGTGTTTGGTGCCTTATGAGGGTGGCGGGCAGGAGGAACAGATGTGTATCAGACTCAGTGTATTCCATTAACCTTATTCTATTTCCAGGGACAGGACAAGGTATTTCACGTCAATATATTCTTAGGTTTTGTGTGTGACTTTAGACGCAGAATGATTTAGCTACAAATATGTTGGTGCTTTTATGATACTAGCATTCATTATTACAGATGATAAAGCAAAATAAAAAAGCAATATATTTACGGTTGAGCGGGCGGGTGGGAGTTATTTTTGTGGTTTCCCCGCCCGTCAGTGGAACAAAATAATATTTCCGTATTTTGAGCTTCATGGGAGAGTTGTGTCTTTGTAAACGTGTAATTGTAGTGAAATGTATATATTTTTTTTTAATATTTCTGTGTAATCTTATTTATAATAGTGAAGTTAAAATATAATTATTCCCTACGACACTGATTTAGAAAACGTCGCTTAACAGTATTTGTTTCTTTTTCAATTCACTTAAGTGGAGTTTCTTGAGCGTGCGATTGGATCATGCAGACTTGGGCCAAGGCCCATATTTGAGCAGATTTATATCATCGCTAGGGATAAAAGAGAACCTATTTTATCTGCAAGCCCGACGCCCAGGGTTCACAAAAATAGAAATTCCAACTTTATACTATTTTGGGGTTGCTTTAACATCCAGTGTAGTGACGAAAGGCAAAATGTATGAAAATTGAGAAAATATCATAATTCAGTAACCAGAGAGGCTATCAACATGATTTTTAATGAAACTCCTAGACTTGTTGACCTTTATGGTGGAATAATTTTTGTGACCCTTACAGGTCAAGTCTTTTCGATGTCACAATTTTATATCTGCACTGCATCTAACTGTATGTAAATAATGACTGAGTTTCTCCCAAACTCACGAATGTTTCAATGCTAAAACAAAGTTAGCATAGCAACAAATAAACAGACACGTGGAGAATAGTATATAAATACGTAAAATTTCAAAACTCAGCAAACAGTTTTTAGACTTGACCTTGACCTCTCCGTCCGTCTGTCTGTCGTGGTGGTGGCACGAGAGCCTATGCCCAGGCACGACTAAAGCCCGCCAACAGCAAATGGACCAGTTTATAGAAGCCAGGAGACAAGGGAAATACGGGCAAGTGGACACCCAACCACCCGCTGTAAGACCCGCCCCCCCCCCCCCCCAAGCCCCTCGAGAGCCCCCTGCCGACAAAGGGGGAACCAGCCAAAACAATGGAAAATCCAAACCAGTCTCCCGAAATTCACAGTAATACCCTTATGCAAAAGGAAAACCCATCCATTAGTAACCAATAATGCCCAGGTTACTCCCATCATGTCCACACCAGGAAGGAAAAAGCAAAACGAGAGCTGAGAAAACTATGCCGCTTTAAAGCCCTGCTGAGAAAATAAAACTCCGCCTGGTGACATCATTTATCACACCGATATTAACTTAACCAGCAGTACCTCTTCATACTATGAGCACCACTCAAATCTTAAAATTACAGGTGGTTCAAAATGAAGCCCTAAGATTCGTTACAGGCGAAAGACACCCTTTCACCAGAACCACACCCGAGATACATAGAGACCTAAGAATGAAACCCATCGACCAGCAGCTGCACACCCTGGCCACCAGAATCTGGCAAAAGATAGAACGATCAGAGCAAGAACTCCTTCAAAGACTCCCACCAGATAACGACAGCAACCATACATGGTTCCCAAAAAGTTACCAAATCTCAAAAGGTCCATTACCACCCCCGATCTACACGGCCAGGCAATAGACAACCTCCCCAGACCAACATCTGCCAGTAGGGTCGGCGGAATATGAAATTAGGCCCTTAAAACACCCATGTATGGGATAGGGTAGGATGTCTAGTGCCTGTACCAACAGACAATAACTAACCCATGACACAACCCTAACACACTATTAGCTTAGCTAGGCTGTCAGCCCGCCCTCTATTACCTCCTCCTAAACTTCTTCAATTTCCGAACTATAATTTCCTTTCTCCACCTCTAATCTTCGTTCACCCCTCCTTTCTCTCTCTCTAAAAAAAAAAAAAAAAGAAAAAAAAAAGCCATTCTCCGTATCCTGGCGATCACCTGTGGAGTTCCCCCCTGCCGGCCAACTCGGGTACTACTCGTCCACCCTCTGCGGTGGGAATCAGCAACCCTCAGAACCAGGAGACGGACGCACCTCCCACACAAACTGGGAATTACCCTCAACAGTACGTTACCCCCTCATCCTCCCCCCACTATTATAACTTTCTTCGACCTTCCTTTTTCACACCTCAATGACCCTGAGTTTTTGCTGTTCCTTAATCAGTACCAATATTCCTACATTGACGTTGCTAGTGTTATTCCCTTAGATGTACTGGACCTTATGTGCTGCACCCCTTTTACCCATGATGTCGACACAATATACTCCCTCACATTGACCCTGATTCCTTTGTACAAAACGCACTGGGTTGCATCAACCCCAATTGTTCCTATTACTTTCCTGACTCTCCCTAGTTTAGTTCTAGACTTCTACTCCCTCATTCCTTCTCCTTAATTAGCCATAACATCAACAGTATTCCCCTTCACGTAGATACCTTTTTAGATCAGGTGTGAAGGTGTGGAACAACTTACCCCCACCCACCAGAGCAAAGACTACGCCCGCTTCCTTTAAATCATCTCTTAAAACATATCTATATTCTTAGTATTAATATTTTTTTTAATGCCTACTCTATATTCCTACTTTTATTGTAGCACCAAAACCGTTTTATCAGAAATTATCTTGCAGATAGATAGAAATTACCATTGCAGTAAATATATTTGCCGACTAGACATGTTACTGACAGCTCTGTCCTCTTGTTCCACTTTAATACAACCCGTGTTGTACTGCTTCCCTCCCTTATCATATTTATGTATAATATCAACTCCTCTGTAACGTATGTATATACTTATAATATAAATGTAGAAAATAATATAAATTGAAAAAAAATATAAAATAAATATCGAAGTGATAACTGCAGTAACATTCTGATATGTTCTTACTACCACCATGAGTTTTTTTTTTTTTTTTTTTTTTACTACTACTACAGGGAATAGTCCACCCGGGCACAATTCATCGACCCACAACGGGGCCTAGGGGGCAAAAAAATACGAATAGAAAGAAGTTAAAACTATAAAAGAAAAAGGTTATATTAATCTACACCACGAAGATGCCGGAAAACCAGCTTTTTAAAGTGAGACAGATTGTATGAGTATGGAAACACAGAAGAAGGCAGAGCATTCCACAGTTTGGCTGTGTGAGGAAAGAAGGATGTTACGAGTGTTACGAACCCACGGCCTTGCCGGCGGTTCACAGGATGCCAAATCCATTGAACATTGCCCGTTAAGTACCTGTAAAAGAGAGAAAGTGAAGCAACATTGAGGCGAAGAGAAAGGAAAGAGAGATTGTCAACTAAAGGAGGAGAGTTGGACAGAAGAAGAGCCACCCCAGATATGAGAGCAGTACTCCAAGTTAGGACGAATGAATCCCCTATATACTTGAAGCAACTGCTCAGTAGTGAAGTAGCTACGGCATCTGTGCAGCATTACCAGCTTTCAGGAGGCAGCTTTAGCATTGTTAAGGAAATGTGGCTTCCATGACATACTGTATTAGAGGAAATGGTAAGGGCTAGCATGTCTATTTTAGAATTTGGCAGAATGGTTGTATCCTGAAATGTGATTGGTGAGAGATCATCTAATTTGGAAATTGTCACTGGTAAATATTGAGTTTTATTACTCTTTAATTTAACCTTTCGGAGATGCTGCACAAATCCACATTGATAGATGCAACGATATCAGCTCTAGAAACAGATGTAGTTTGAGAGTTAAGGGGAAGAGGAAAATGTGAAGAAGAGTGAAGAGTAGAAACATCAGCGTAAGAATGGATAGAATTAGTTGTAGTGTGAAGTAAATCATTGATAAAAAGAAGGAAGAGAGTAGGGGAAAGAACAAAACCTGTGGTGTTTGATGATGCTGTTACATAATGCTTCCTTGAGATAAATGTACAGTACATATTAGGTTCCTTCAAGAAAGCCCAGGCTCTCAACTGGCTCAGCCATGTTAATATTATTATTATTATCGACTCTGTATCTGTGTTCTTCTGGCTAAATAAATTGTTTCAATATCAATATCAGTACCCATAAGGGTTAATTCAATTCAATTTCAATTGTTTATTCCTTGATAGAGGAAGCGGGATCCTAGTGCTGTCACTAGGTACCCCTGAACAATAACACCAGATGCATCTGGCAAGTGTGACAAGTATATACAGTATAAATATTATAAAGGGGCTTACTAAAACCTAAGGCAGGAAGGACCCGTAAGGGTCACAAAAAGTATTCCACCATAAAGGTCAACAAATCTATGATTTTCATGAAAAAAAAATCATGTTGATAGCCTCTCTGGTTACTGAATTATGATATTTTCTCTATTTTCATACATTTTGCCTTTCGTCACTACACTAGATGTTAAAGCAACCTCAAAATAGCATAAAGTTGGATTTCCTATTTTTGTGAACCCTGGACGTCGGGCTTTCAGATAAAATAGGTTTCCTTTGTCAGCATAAATGACACAGATTTCCACCTTGGCCCTAGGACTACTGTGGGTCATTCGGGCTCATTAGCTTAATGTATTTTGTGTGTGTGCGTGTGTGACCATGTGCAGTGCACGACTCCATTTACCTTTAGGTACAGGGTTGTCATGAAATATAGCAGTGATGTTGAGGATCTGGGCCAGCATGTGAGCCTGGGTGTTGTGACCGTCCACCAGGATGGCGAGAGGCGTCTGGCTTCCTCCTGGGCTCTGCCACAGCTGCTGCACCTGCCTCAGCACCGCCGGGAAGCGTCTGGCGGTCACGAGCGCCACGGGGATCACTTCCTCCAGCTGCAGGTATGGCTGTTAAAGGTCACATAGGTGGGGAACAATGAATATACAATCAAAACAGTACAATATTAATAAAAGGTTTTCCTTTCACTAATGATTCAAGTATGGGTGGCAAAAATCACATCTTAGAAAAAGGCTAATCAAAGTAAGAAAGCAAAGGCATTTATCACGACCGATATTGGTAGCTGCCTTCAAGGCATACCTGCTGAAAGGTACACTCGCAACAAAAATTATTTTCAAAATTTTTCCGAGACAATATGACACAACGGCCGAAGGATTTTGCCAACCCTACCGAGGCAACAGGAGTCACAGTGTTCATTTTGATATCCATCGGACCCCACCTTAGAGATACTTTTGTGTACAAGGTCGAGAAAAATCAAAAAAAAAAAAAAAGATGGACTCTACAGTACAAGAGGAAGTGTCTTCATCACTAGCTCTTAGGACGCCGCCTCTCCCAGCCTCAAGTCGAAAGAGAAATATAGAGACTGCGAGAGTGAAAGTCTACCTAGTTATGAAGGCCAAGAAAATAGAAACCAAAACAATTCAAGGATCTCATACATGAAGACGGAGACGAGACATAGTAAAGACGTAATGATAAGTCTCAGAATATAGTGAAAGAGGCTCCCATAGGCATGGATAACCGTTATAGACAGTGTGGTTACAGCACACTGTATACTAAGCCTTCGGTATACAATGAGGCAGAATGGCAGTTAATGCTGTTGACCGCCCTCACTTCCCTAAGTTATAAACATAGGTACCCATTTACAGCTGGCTGAACTAGGGGGTGGGGGCGGGAATCGGACTACCGACCCCTGGAAAAAAAGAAGTGTAGCCGTATCCACTCGATCGCCGCATTCTTTAAGAATGTAGTTAAAAGGGTAAATAATGTAGGTATTAGTGTAACATCGTACAAAGAAGCAGCACGACAGGAAGATGTTGTATTAATAGAATAACAACAAAACTACTGCAATAGTGAAAGTGTATAATAATAATAATAATAATAATAATAATAATAATAAACTGGATACAGTGGCACAACACAGTCACCATCAGATGTGCACTGAGTAGTTTTTTCTTCGGAACCTGAGACTGATCTTTTGATGTTGATAATACGGCAGCTCTTATTTACCTCGTTTACCCAATGGCCATTCACTAGAGGTGGCCATGCCAAGGGAAGGAAGCCAGTGACCTGTGTAGGATCCTGCTATTGTTTTCGATAATTTTGTCAAAGGCTATTTTGAAGCCCAGTACTGTTCTTGATTCCACAGGTTGGGGTGGTAGACTGTTCCTCAGGTCTACTTCCCTCTGTTGGCGGTGAGTGACATCACAAAGTAATGTTCCGGGTTCACGTTTTCCATCCCTTTCAGGATTTTGTCTGTTTCATTGAAATCTGCCCTATTGTGCCTCCTCTGAAAGGTTGTTAGTCCTAAGGTCCTCAGTGTATTTGGATAATCGAGATGACATAGTTCCGGAATCATTTTAGTCGCTCTGTATTGCACCTTTTTTTAGGAATGTTAGATCTTTCTGGAGGGAAGGTTTCCATGCCTGTATACAGTAATCCAGACTGGCATGTATTTGAAATTTGTACAGTTGAAGGAGCATTTTCCTATCTTGGTATGCAAAGGCACACTTTATAATTCCCAAATTTCGATTTGCTCTCCTCACACCTTCACCCACTTATTCCAACGCCTTCATTAAATGATCTATCACAACGCCAAGATCGACAGTATCCAGGAAAGTGTTTTTAACAGAATAGTTATGCTTACGGTTGTTGTATCCTACGTGTAAGCTCTTGCTCTTCATAATGTCAAAGAGCATTTGCCAGTCTCGATACCATTTGAACAGTTCACTCAGGTCTTTCTGCATTTTGCGACATCGTCTTGACTTGATATCATGTCGTCTGCAAGCTTGAAAATGTGGCTCAATATATTTTCATCTGCTGAATGCCGTTTATATAGATCACAAACAAGGTAGGTCCAAGGATAGAGCCTTGTGGTACTCCTCAGAGAAAAAAATTCCAATCACTCTTTGTTGCCTGTCTTTGAGCCAGTTGTTAACACTCGCGCACCGTGGCTCGTATAGGCGTCAATGGCAAACTCGTCCGATTGGCACTAACGCCCCTACGTGTCATTCAAGAGAAAAATTCACGAAAAATTTAGTAATTCCGATTGACGCTTGAGATTTTGGCGTGTCATTCCTGTAGACCTCGTCTCACGTGGTAATCGATCACTAATTAGCGACTTGACAACTGTCCATAAAGCGACGCCATAAAACGTTAGTGTTGTCTCTGCAGTCAAGTTAAGGAGTGGAGTGAGTGAGCTCTTTAATCCACGTCAAAATCTTGCTTGTTATGCCAGGTGCTTGGATCTTAGAGGCTAGTCGTGCATGTGGGACATTGTCAATTGTCTTGAAGAAATCCATTTACAACACATCCAATGGTGACCCTTGGTCCACATATTCTGTTACCATTTCAAGGAAGTTTATCAGACAGGATTGTCTTACCATGAAACCGTGTTATGATGGGTTGATAAGACTGCGTTCGGCCAGGTGTTGATTGATGGTGATCCTCAGAATTTTCTCAAAGAGCTTGCTTATATCTGATATTAGGCTGATCAGCTTGTAATTTTCTGCTGCACTTTTCCTTCCCTTCTTGTATACTGGCGGATGCTGGCTAATTTTCAGTCTCTAGGCACTTTACCTTGATCAAAGGATTTCTTGAATAAGAGTCTTAGTGGGATGCAAATCTTGTTTGCCACCTCCTTTACCACCTTGGTCTGTGGTACGTCCACTCCAGGGGTTTGAATTCTTTCAAGCTGGCTATTTTCTTTTTGATGATATCGTCTATAATTGCTTTATCTCTTAATTAATTTTCTACCCGAGGTATACATTCTCTTACGTACTGGCATGTTGTCCATTGTCTCGTGTGTGATGACTGATGCAAAGTATTCATTCAAGGTATCAGCTGTGTGTCTGTCATCCTCCAGGGCCACGTTGCTTTCATCTTTTACACTCTAAAAGGTTGACAGTATCCTTGGTTTTCATTTTACTTCTGGCATATGCATAAAAGGACTTGGTATCTTGCTTAATATTTTGGGCTAATTTCATCTCGAAATGCTGTTTGGCTGATCTAATTTCCTGATTGGCCACATTTAGGGCTCTTGTATACTTCATAATCTGCATGATGCCCTGTGCTCTGGTATTTCTTCCACATTTGATATTTTTTCTTTACTGTTGGCTCGAGGATTTCCATGAAGTTTTGAATTGATTTGTCTCTCTGTCACCTTTCTAACGAATTCATTCCATTTAAGTTTCTGTAGTTTGTCTGTCATGAGGTGGTAAATTCCATGGTTGGAGTCATAGTATTCCTTCTCAACTACTTTCTTTCGACTATTAAAGATTGTATTCCAACTTACTTTGTAGTGGTTGTTAGTCGGAATTCGTTTTTCCCTGACGTGAAGCTCATCCACCATAGCCTCCTCAGTTGTACTCAGTTGTAAAGATCAAGACTAAATCTAGAATGGTGTCTTTCCTCGTGGGTTCCGCCACGTGTCGTATGAGGAATGAGTCTTGAAAGAGATCAAGGAATTCTTCCTCGGCTTGTGTAGTAAAATTCACCTGGTCTATTGTCTTATGATTAAGGTCTTCCATGATGAGAGCTTGTACTCTGGATACTGCCTGGATGATTCAATGGAGAGCTGCTACTTCTTCCCACGAATCTGAGGCAGCCCTGTCAGCTTGTTTTTGTTTTGAGCAACAAATCACACCAAATTGACTAGATTTCTGCTATTTGTGTACCAACTCTTGATTGACCAGGTTTCTAGGACTGTCCTTTTTGAAGACTGTGATTCTAGAGCATTTGTTCTCTCTGGGTTAGTAGTATTACTTAAAGCAACAGCATGCACTGTGTTAACAATATTTACAGTATTCCCAGCTTTCGGGAGAGAGCTTTAGCAATGTTGTGGATGTATTGCTTCCATGATGTATTAAAGGAAATGGTAAGGCCGAGCATATTTATTTTAGAATTTGGCAGAATGATTGCATCCAAGTCTTAATGTTCCTCGCACGAAATGCTTCGAATGACGAAGGTTTTTTGTTGGAATGTGTATGATAAGAATAAACACTCCATATATCCGTCCTTGAGTGTATGCTGAGGACATACTGTGGACATGTTTAAATAGAGATGGCAACTGAAAGCCTCACTTACAGTATACAACCTCGTCTTTGTGAGTAATGTATTGTAATAATGTAGGTACCAAAACCCAACCACTAATAACTTATGTATTATTGTTATATCTTAAGCAAATCAGATAGATAGTCATCATTAAATAAGAATAATAAATTAATGGTAGCACAACAAAGGCGGGGACTCACAGCCATGCCAGGGTGGAGGTGCAGGGGATGTTGACAGTCACAGAAGCGGTGGTAACCCTCGTAGGTCTCGCAGAACTCCGCCTTGGTAACCAGCTCCGGCTCCTTGTACCACGGACATTGCCTCCCTGTCACCACACACAAGAGGGGAGGTAAGTTAGCGGATGTCTTTAAGTTTACTCATAAGAACACATTAAGAGTTTATTTTATTAACACGAAACAGATGTTGTATAAAGTTGAAAAATCAGAATGAAATGATGTTTTAATTTCACGCCTTTCGGGATACATTAGAGCAATCTTAACGTTATATCCCAGGTGACGCTCCGCCCTTCCCTCTCTCTAACGACGTGTCATGTTATGTACTCCAGTATGTTAGCCCGACTTATGTTTATTTTAAATACAGTGAATATTTTAGGTTGATTTATTTGTTTACTTTACAAATACTTTAGACATGAATGTAATGTATTTGCATACTGCTATATACAGTCAAAGAAAAAAGTCGCTTTATATTTACCGTAACTTATGTTCTGAAACCCACAACGAAGAATTTGGGTAAAGTTCCCCGTTCAGACTTGACTCGAAGCTTCGCTGCCACTTTACCCAAATTCTCAGTCGTGGGTTTTGGAACATAACGCTAGGGGGGTGTAGCACCACTTTTCTTTTTACTGTACTTTATGTTAAAGCTTTACATATTGTATCTGTACTGTAAATTTCATGGTGTTTGATCGAACAACGTATTCTATAATATAATGTTTGGTGTGTGTGTGTGTGTGTGTGTGTGTGTGTGTGTAAATTTGTCATATACGGCATGAAGATACCTATCATTGCTGTGGTTTCTCGTACTGTACCAGCACTATGGCACTGCAGACTTAAGCAGTGCGTTCACACTGAGGCCGGAACGGACATATACTGATGCAAAATGGCCGGAGAGAAACGATATGTGACGCGGCGGTGAATATTACGATTTTCTCAGCTTAGCTAATACCTGTTACAAGACTCACTGTCTTTTGGCGGAGAGGGAAACTGTCTTCCCTCTTGGATAAAATTTGAAATATTCGAATTAGGTGTGATTCGAATATACTGTAGTGCGAGATATGTGTTGTTAACTTAACTCACTCGTTCGGACAATTTGCGTCAGATTATGCCCGTTTTCTCCTCAGTGTGAACGCACCCTTAATCATGTTAAAACTCCGTCCATGTGTTTACACTCACCAGCTGACTGATTCCTCGTGGGAGGGATTTATTTTTCTTGTTTATATCTTATTTTTTATAATCGTTTAGTTTTACGATTTATTATTACTTTTTGGTACGTTATTAATTTACTTCTTTGTGTGAATTATATTCCTATATTGATTTAATGTTATCATTCTTTTCATTTATTATCATTTAATGCTACCCCTTGACTATATAACTTTTTAACAGGAGTACGGAGCTCGTGCGGATATAAGGAAACTTTATTTTTGAGGTTGGGTTAGGTGTATATTAGAACTGTACAAACGAATGTGACGATTAATGTTGTTTATTTCCACGCCCGGGGTAAGGGAAGGGGGACTTTATCCGTTTGCCACTTATAGCCGAGGTGTGCTGAACGTGAAGGATTTGTTAGTTTGGGGATTTCTGAACTGATTACAAAATTTTCAGTGAATCACAAACAAACTGGATTTTTCTTTTTTTAAGTTTAGGAATGAAAACCCTGTGTCCAAGATGTGGAGGTGAGGGAATTATCGCATTGCATCATTATTGGTTTTATGATAATTACTTAACCATTAATATCTATTACTACTATCTCAAAAGAAGTTTAGAATCTAAGGCTTTATTGTTCGTATAACTTATTATCAAAACAATCAGTTGATGTAGCACATGAAGCCAGGATATGATAACGACGACATTGACAAAACATTAATCCATCGCATATCATTTGCCATCTATTTAATTGTTTTAGTCCAGAAGCGACACTACAGTACTAAACAAGGAGGCGGACAGATAGAGAGAACATCACGAAGGTGACAACGTTACCAGGGAAGACGGAGATGGTGCCTGAGAAGGCGAGAGGAGACGCGTCCATGGTGGAGGAGTTCCTGGAGATGATCAGTGACTCGAAGATGGGGGCGTGGCCTTTGTGTGCCACAAACACCCACGGCTCCCCCCGCGTCGCCAGGGGCCCCAGTCTCGACCCCAGCTGTATCAACACGTCCATCCCCTCCTCCTGCAGCCACCCTATGAAGTCGGGCTGAGAGAGCACAGTACAGTACACATAAGCTTAGTTAATCTGTCCACAAACTAGATTACTTAGCTGTACTTTATGAATGTTTAACCTCACGTAGGAGTGCAGCGGTCGAGTGGATATAGCACTCGCCTCCTGTTCCGGGGGTTCGGTGGTTCTGAGCAAACATTTGAATATACACTTAACATATAGTCAACCTAACAACTTACTGTAGAGTATAATAATAATAATAATAATAATAATAATAATAATGATGATGATGATTAAGAAAAAGAAGAAAAAGAAGAAGAAGAAGAAGTAGATCCTGAACAACAAGGTGAATTCAATATTGATTCTCCAATTTTACAATGTGGCTTCGGTGGTCTGTGATCATGGCCGTGTTGCACAGTGTGGTGAGCTGGGCATCTTGGTGTGACACTCTCAGAACTCTGATGCTCTACACACACACATACACACACACATACACACTACTAGTACTACCACTACTTTGCTGTCACTTGGAATCGAGTATGACGATCATCCAGTTATGATACAATGATATGAGTTATTAGGGATGTCACCTAGGTTGGGGAGTTCTGAGGTGACTAAAGAGGCACATGTGGAGGGCTACATCTAGTGCGGGAGGGGCGGCGTCAGCGTCTTTCCGGCGCTGGCGCTTGTCTTCCTCGTTATGCAGTCGGGCTAACTCGAAAGTATTGGCACCTTCTTGTTTGGTTATCCTCCAAGCGTTACAGTGTGGAGTAATCGTCTCCCAGGTGAGCGGTCGATTTGGCACCTTTAGAGGTTTGTCTTAAGACTATCCTTATACCTTTTCAGTTGCCCGCCAGCGTTACGTTTACTATTCGTTAGGTGACTGTAAAGTAGCTGCTTTGGGTGACATGGCCAGTCCAGCGTATTCGTTCATGGATAATGGTAACCTCAATGTTTCTACAGTTGGTGTCAGCAAGAATACTGGCATCTGTTCTCTTGTCTTCCGGGCGAACTCGGAGGATAGAGCATAGACTACGTTGGTGAAAGTTTTTAAGTGCCTTGAGGTACCTCCTGTATGTGACCGATGTCTCGCTGCCATATAGCAGGGTGGGGTGGACCACTGCTCGATATACATGTAAATTTGTAGATAATTTCAGTTCCATACAGTTAGAGACACGGTTTCGGAGTCTGCCAAAGGACAAGTGGGAGACGAGATACCGAAAGCTGGATGGATGCTGGAGGTGTGGCTGAACCAAGGGCAGGTTGAAAGAGAATCTGAGTCTTACGTACATTCACCTCAAGGCCGAAGTGCGCATACACATCTGCATAGGTGTTCAGGGTCTCCTGTAGGTCGTGTTCAGTGTGAACGACAAGGGTGAGGCCGTCTGCATACTGAAACTCAGTAATGGAAGCTGCTGACACATTTGTTTCTGCCTGGAGTCGTCTTATGTTGAAAAGGCCCTTCATCTGGTACTTAATGTCCACCCCGCCGGCTAAATTGGCACTGGCACAAGTAAGGAAGGCAGCCAAGAAAATGGAAAAGAGAGTTGGTGCCAGCACAACAAACAAAGGTGTGCCCTTGTTTAACTGCTGTTTGGATGGGGAAGAACACAGACTGGGTGTCACTGTATAAGACACTGTCGTTCATGCCATCATGGAGTTGCCTCATAATAGCGATGAATTTTGGTGGGCAGCCAAAACGGCTGAGGGTCCACCAGAGGGCTTCCCTGTTGACCTAGTCGAAGGCCTTGATTAAGTCGATGAAAGCTAAGTACAGGTCACGACGCTGTTCTCTGCACCTTTCCTGTATCTAACGGGCAGCAAAGATCATTTCAATAGTCCCATGTGATAGTCTAAAGCCACACTCAGATTCTGGGAGGAAGATATCCGCCTCAGGAAAAAGTCTGTTAAGGAGGACTTGGGCGACAATCTTCCCAGGAACGGACAGCATCGATATCCCATGGTAGTTGCCACAATTTGACAGGCTTCCCTTGTTCTTATAAATATTGACGATGGAGGCATTTTAAGATCTTGGGGGGTTTCCTTCTTTTCCCATCAATTCTCCAGGAGAGAGTGAAGGCAGTTGGTAATCAGAGGTCCTCCTGCTTTAAACACCTCAACTGGGATTCCATCAGGCCCCGAGGCTTTGTTATTTTTTATCTGCTTGATGACAGTAGCTACCTCATCCAGGGATGGAGGATACCTGAGTTGGGTCAACTCTGAATGCTGAAGGACCTACTGGGTTGTCAGGCCATCCACATCTGTGTTTCGGTTGAGCAGTGAATGGTAGTGCTCCTTCCAGCACTAAAGGAGGCCTTCATCGTCTTTAATTAGGGAGTTACCATCGGATGAGCGGAGGGGGGCTGCGCCACGAGTGATTGGCCCATAAAATGTTTTAGTGGAATTTAAAAATTCGCCCATCTTCTGCTGATCTGCAAATGTTTGTTTCACATGCTTTATTTTTAAACCGGTCGTTCTTTAGATTACGAAGTTCCCACTGGGCCCCCGCTTTCTTCTTGCAGAAGGTATCAGCTTTGGTCCGAGACTGAGGGTTGTTCTGCCGGTCAGTTAAAGCAGCACGTTTATCATTGATGAGTACTTTGATTGCCGGGTCATTTTCATCAATTCAGTCCTGGTGTATTCTTTTGATCTGGCCGAGGGTCTCTCTGTAGGTTTTTGTCAGGACAGTCTCGAGAATATCCCATTCGGCACTGGGACTTCGGTTGTTTGTTGTAGGGTTGTTTAGCAGCCCATGTTCGAGCTGCTCTCTGAAAGCATGTGCTACCGCTTGATCCTCCAGACCACTTAGTGTTAAAACCTTTTCTGGAGGCTTGCTGCCTTCACCGCTCTGGGGCGATGTGAAGTGAAAGCATGGCTCTAACGAGCCGATGATCAGTGTCGCAGTGGTCTGAGCTATGCATGGCACGGGTGATGAAGACATCTCGGCGATCTCTTTCATTGAAAATGATGTAGTCAATGAGATGCCAGCATTTGGATCGCGGGTGTTGTCACGAAACCTTGAACTTGTCGGCCTGCCTATACAAGGTGTTGGTGATAGTGAAGCTGTGTGCAGCACACTTGCTGAGGAGGAGTATGCCGTTGGGAATACACTTGCCTTATCCATTTCTCCCTATGGTTCCCTGCCAAATGTCAGCATTTCTGCCAACTTTGGCACTGCAGTCACCAAGGAGCACAACCTTTTCTTCTCTGGGGATAGAGGTTAGCACTCTGTCGAGGCCTCCTTGATGTCATCCTCTGCATCCAGTGTTGGGGACGTGCATTGATGGCGAAGGCATGACGTGAGTGATTCAGTGGGACTCGGTGCGTCATGAGGCGCTCGTTGATCCCAATAGGCATTTTTTAGTGAGTCTGAGTAGGATGCGTTGGCGGATGGCAAAGCCAACTCCATAAATGCTGTTTCTCTCCCCAGCAGGCTTACCCTTCCAGAAGAAGGTATAGCCAGACCCCCGTTCTCTGAGTTGACCCTCGTCTGGGAGCCAGGTCTCACTAATGGCTGCTACGTCGATATTATACCTAGCCAGCTCTTTTGCCTCAAGGGCAGTT
Source organism: Homarus gammarus (assembly GCA_958450375.1). NCBI lineage: Eukaryota > Metazoa > Arthropoda > Malacostraca > Decapoda > Nephropidae > Homarus > Homarus gammarus. The sequence goes on from CAUDMG010003255.1 coordinate 942,392, forward strand.
CTTCTTTCAGGATGCTCATTTGTGTCAGAAGGGTCCTGACATTCCATGCAGCGACCATAAGAGGTTGTATAGTTTGTTTTTGTTTTGCATCTGTGATTTTGATTGTGTTTTCGACCGCATAAGGATGACCTCACGTGGTGCGGTTGACCAGGCAGGTTTTTTTTTAAGCAGGCTATATTTAGGGCACCTTTTTTAGCCCCCTCCCCATGTGGGGTGAAGAAAGTGGGTCCCCATAGAGGGCTGCTCAGTCGCACTGACTTAACTGGATTGCTCTGCTGCCTAGATCCCAGTGCATAAACGACCATCTTATGTGTGCCACCCATGTGCAGAGTTGTGACAGGAGACTCCCGGCAGTCGTCTCTGCCTGTCCCCGTCACCACTCGTCCGTCGCCATAGGACTTTTGGGAGTCTAGGGATTTTGATGATGATACGAGGTATGCTGAGCTGGGTGATGGCTGCACGTGAGTATGATTTATGTGGTGAGGCAGGGGTGCAGGCTGCAACCACACATCTTTGCTCTCCCTTTCCTGATTCAGTGGTACAAGTGTTGCAACGACTGGGAAAAGGGAGAGTTGCAATAGACTGCTGATAACCCAGTTTGTTGGGTTTCGTCTCAGTAGCCTGTCCATCATGCATTGCCTTCGTCTGCTTGTGTAGTCGTTGGGTTCCCATGGTGGTCACCTCTTCCGCCTATAACGTTGTTAGGGTCTTGTTGCTGCTCTGTAAGCATGTCTGCCTGATGCTGGGCTCCACTACTACCCTCCACCCACCACTACTACCCTCCACCCACCACTACTACCCTCCACCCACCACTACTACCCTCCACCCACCACTACTACCCTCCACTCACCACTACTACCCTCCACCCACCACTACTACCCTCCACCCACCACTACTACCCAACACCCACCACTACTACCCTCCACTCACCACTACTACCCTCCACTCACCACTTCTACCCTCCACCCACCACTACTACCCTCCACCCACTACTACCCTCCACTCACCACTTCTACCCTCCACTCACCACTTCTACCCTCCACCCACCACTACTACCCTCCACCCACCACTACTACCTCCACCACCACCACTACCCTCCACCCACCACCACTACCCTCCACCCACCACCACTACCCTCCACCCACCACTACTACCCTCCACGCACCACTACTACCCTCCACCCACCACTACTACCCTCCACCCACCACTACTACCCTCCACTCACCACTACTACCCTCCACTCACCACTACTACCCTCCACCCACCACTACTACCCTCCACCCACCACTACTACCCTCCACCCACCACTACTACCCTCCACCCACCACCACTACCCTCCACCCACCACTACTACCCTCCACCCACCACTACTACCCTCCACCCACCACCACTACCCTCCACCCACCACCACTACCCTCCACCCACCACTACTACCCCCTCTCATCACTTCTACCCTCCACCCACCACTACTACCCTCCACCCACCACTACTACCCTCCACCCACCACTACTACCCTCCACCCACCACTTCTACCCTCCACCCACCACTACTACCCTCCATCCACCACCACTACCCTCCACCCACCACTACTACCCTCCATCCACCACTACTACCCTCCACCCACCACTACTACCTTCCACTAACCACTACTACCCCCCTCTCATCACTTCTACCCTCCACCCACCACCACTACCCTCCACTCACCACCACTACCCTCCACCCACCACTACTACCCTCCACCCACCACTACTACCCTCCACCCACCACTACTACCCTCCACCCTCCACTACTACCCTCCACCCACCACTACTACCCCCCTCTCATCACTTCTACCCTCCACCCACCACCACTACCCTCCACTCACCACCACTACCCTCCACCCACCACTACTACCCTCCACCCACCACTACTACCCCCCTCATCACTTCTACCCTCCACCCACCACCACTACCCTCCACTCACCACCACTACCCTCCACCCACCACTACTACCCTCCACCCACCACTACTACCCTCCACCCTCCACTACTACCCTCCACCCACCACTACTACCCTCCACTACTACCCTCCACTCACCACTACTACCCTCCACCCTCCACTACTACCCTCCACTCACCACTACTACCCCCCACTCACCACTACTACCCTCCACCCACCACTACTACCCTCCACCCACCACTACTACCCTCCACCCACCACTACTACCCTCCACCCACCACTAATACCCTCCACCCACCTCTACTACCCTCCACCCACCACTACTACCCTCCACCCACCACTACTACCCTCCACCCACCACTACTACCCTCCACCCACCTCTACTACCCTCCACCCACAACTACTACCCTCCACCCACCACTAATACCCTCCACCCACCACTAATACCCTCCACCCACCACTACTACCCTCCACCCACCACTACTACCCTCCACCCACCACCACTACCCTCCACCCACCACCACTACCCTCCACCCACCACCACTACCCTCCACCCACCACTACTACCCCCTCTCATCACTTCTACCCTCCACCCACCACTACTACCCTCCACCCACCACTACTACCCTCCACCCACCACTACTACCCTCCACCCACCACTACTACCCTCCACCCACCACTACTACCCTCCATCCACCACCACTACCCTCCACCCACCACTACTACCCTCCACCCACCACCACTACCCTCCACCCACCACCACTACCCTCCACCCACCACTACTACCCCCCTCTCATCACTTCTACCCTCCACTTACCGCCCCGAGGAAGATCATGATCCTGCCATCCTGCACCGCGTCGATCATCCTGATGAGCATCCTGCAGGCGGAGGGCTGCCAGGTGAGGAAGAGCTCTTCCTGCATGACGATGGACCTCGTCTCGTGCACCACCACCACGTGCACCCCGGCGTGGAACCTCTTCATCTCCCCCGCCCACATACGCGTGTTGTTGTGGGCTGAGTACACCTGTGGGGTGGTCATGGACTAGGGTGAGGAGAGAGTGAGTGTCATGGGCAAGGAAAGGAGAGATGAAGATAGACTAGTCGTCGTGAATAGAGTGATGGTTGAGGAATAGTGGATAGATAAATTATTAGGGGTGGTAGGGTCAAGTGGTGGATTCTGACGTCAGAGGGTAAGGGTTGTGGAGCGGATGGTAGGCGGGAACTAGAACAAGCATATAAATCACTGAGTATCACCTTAAGTGATTATTCCCGGTATTTAATGTACACATTGATTTAAAATTTCTTTATGGCCATTAAAAATCTAACAACACGTGGTAAAGCGATACATTAGGGCATCATACATTGTACAGTGAGTGACAACACTGTCTTCCCAGTTCTGGATGATTGTATTGTGGCGGATTACTCGAGCCTCCCGACACATTCTCTGGGAAACTTTTGAACAGTTGGTGGGCCTGAAGAGAAACGATCCTTAGTTTCCAAGTGCATAATTTAAATTTACTGGTATATGCAGTAATCTACAGTGAAATATATAATTTACTACATTAACCACTTTGGGGTGTTTTGAATCATGAAACTGTATGCTTCGTGCTCCATAGTGAGAGCTTTTTGTCTCAGATGAACTCATGCTATGTAGTCTAGATAATTATTTGATATTTCGTCAGCTTTAAAACATTATCATACAAAACTGGGAAGATAGTTTTGTCGCTCACTATTTACTGATTAGTAATTACACATGTTTTATAAATCTACGGCATTTGAACCTCCTATTTCACGTTTCATTGGTTTTTCGCCACCAGTGAGGAGTGTGTACAGAGTGTTTCATAAGACGCGCAGCATAGAAAAAATAATGTTGTCAGTTATATTCTTTTACGACTGATGGGTGCGTTACATCTATCTCCCCATACATGAGTATTACACTGACTCTCTCCTCATGTGTCCTCGTTCATTTGTTATGATTTCCTCATCTGAAAGATTAAAAAAACGAGCATAAATTTTCTTATGGTACGTGACCTATGAGTCTCTACCATATATGTTTATTTTAGTCTACTGAGTATATGCCGCTAAGACAGTCCAAATAGCGTTTTCGGGTCATATACATACGGTGTAGTGTTGTTGATCTCTGGTGTGCGTTACTCTATGTGACGAATACATCTACATTGAGTTTTAGTTGGATAATTACTGGAACTTAATAAACAGAGATTGTGTGTGTGTGTGTGTGTGTGTGTGTGTATGTGTGTGTGTGTGTTCGCGCTTGAGCTCCACCTGGGGACCTAGTAAGTCAGGCAGAGATAATCAGCTCACGTCGAGGGGCAGGTGTGGGGGTGTTGGTGCGTCACTTTCGCGAAACCATTTTCCTTAAATAGACATTAAACTGTGGAAAAAATCGGAGTAGTAAACTAACCTGAGCTTCATAGTAACTTAACCTAACTTCACCTAATGTAAATAAGTAAATCTACAAGCTCAAAATTAACCCAACTTACCCTAACCTACCTTTAACTAACTCTACCCTAAGTCCTTAACCTAAGTTAACTGTAACTTTACTAACTCTGACTTTAACTTTAACCCAGTCCCTAATATTTGCTACTAAAACAGAAAGAAATACTTGAAGAACAGCGGAGGAAATATCAACGGGTCGCTTGTAGTATATACCTCAGCAAGTTTCCCTCTCACTCCCTGACCCTCTTTATGCGAGCCAGGGGTGGTGTCGCGGACAATATCGTCTTAACAAGCTTAAATCTCGACGTAACACCTTCAATAAACCCACAACTCACAACTGTTTACTGTACCAGAACATGAAGAAAACACATACAGGAGTTTGTTTTGTTTGGTTTTGTGCCTGCTTTGTTTTTCTCGTCATGTTCTCCTCCTTCCCCTCCCTCTGTCTCCCCCGTGTGCAGGGGAAGGGGGCTAGCTTCATCCCATGATGTCACTAGTGCCGAACACCTGGTATAACACAGGTGTTCCTTGACTAGTGTGTGCGTGTGTGTGTGTGTGTGTGTGACCAACACACACACACAATCACTCACTTTTTCCTTTTTCCTATTTTTTTTTATTCTCTCTTTCTCTAAACTCCCATGTGATTGACCTACCACGTGTCCCCGGTACTGACCTCTTGACCCTGGAGCCACAGGGTAACACCGGTAGTATCCACTGTGCCGGACACCTCTACGCTGCCACCTCCTTCACCGTCTGCTGAATGAGGAAGAGGTATGATAATGGGGTCCATTCTTAGTACGTGACTCGGTTCGTGGAGACCGTACACTAACGGACATACTGTACTGTGAGCTCTTGTAACACTCAGGGGAGGCTTTAATAATAATAATGTTAATACAGTATAAGTAAATGTGACTGTTGCTTAGTGGCAATGCGTTTGTCATGCAAGTGAATCATCCCGGTTTGGAAACTCAGCCGGAGTGGAGTATTAGGTATCCTCCTCGTACACTCAGCATTAAAGTACACTATTGGGTTCGCTTGTTGATGATTGAATAACTATTGGGAGGACAAGCATCCTGCCAAGAGGGAGTGGCAACTCCCTACCTGCTGATTGCTAAGAAACAAGGTAACAACACTTGTCCAGACACTCAGCGTTATCACAGGAAAAGTCTGCAAGATTGAAAGAAAGATTTATATTGATAATTATAATAATTGTAACGATGATGACAATAGAAGAGAAAGTGGGTCCAATAGACCTGACGGCATGTTAGGGTCAATGTGGATACAGCGCGTAAAGTACTACAAGGAGGCAGTGTGGCCGTCTTCACTTTTTAACTGTAAAATCAGATATCTATTTACAGCTGAGTGGACTGAGGGTGCCCCAAGGACCAATCGGGGACCCTTAGCAAAGGATACGAGAGTTGTGTCCTCCCGAGATTAGAATTGGTAATGATGAGAACACTGATAATGATATTAGAACCGGGAGTATTTATAATGGTAATGATATTCCAGGTGAATCACTAAACATATTATCGCATTTTCTTTACAAGGGTAAATTAAGACTAGATCACATGTACTGTACTTCATTTTCGAGTTGCTGTAACTTACCATATCTGTACCAACGCTACAATACCTTCTACTGCCCAACGAAGGCAAAAGACTGGGACTTACAATAACAAGAACAGACATTCCAAAACATATAACACTACGCAAAATGCTTGTCCAATCACAACTTACAAAAGTACGAAGATTCAACAAAATGGACACCAACATTCAACTCCACCTATTCAAAGCACTTGTCCGCCTCCACCTGGAATACCCGTCAATACCATTCAGCACGATCAGCAGAACCAGTCAACTTAAACTTCAAGCAGTGCAAAACAAAACTATCTGTAAACCGGTTATCAAAGCAACTCCCCCCCCCCCCCCCTCTCATCCACCACCAATATACAAGAACTTCACGAACTATACAATGTCTAACCACTGAACACACGTACACACAGCCAAGCTCAGAGAGTTTGGGGCAAACTTGAAGAGTTGGAGGACCCAATCTTCTCCCAGTTAAAAGAAGAAACCACAAGAACACACAGCTGGTGGCCCAAGATCCTCCATACTAACTTAGAAGAACTACACACACACACACACACACACACACACACACACACTACTAGTACTACTACAAATTTGCTGTCACTCGGAATTGAGTATGACAATCATCCAGCTATGATACAATGATATGAGGTATAAGGAATGTCACCTAGGTTAGTCAGTTTTGAGGTGACTAAAGAGACCGATACAAGACCCGCAGCGTCGTTCACATTCGTTGCTCATGTGGAGGGCTCCATCTACTGTTGGAGGGGCGGTGGCAGCGTCTTTCCGGCGCTGGCGCTTGTCTGCCTCGGTTTGATGTCAGGCTAACTCCAAAATATTAACACCCTCTCGTGAGGTGCTCCTCCAATCATTACGATGTGGAGTAAATGACTCCCAGGTGAGGAGGTCAATTTGGCACTTTTTCAGGTTTGTCTTAAGACTATCCTTATACCTTTTCAAAAGCCTGTGACCATTACGTTTATTATTCGTTAGGTGACGGTAAAGTAGCTGCTTTAGCAGTCTACTGTCGTCCATGCGGGTAACATGGCCAGTCCAACGTAGTTGTTCATGGATAATGGTAGCCTCGATGCTCCTACAGTTGGTGTCAGCAAGAATCTGTTCTCTTGTCTTCCCAGCGAACTCTGAGGATGGAACGTAGACTACATTGGTGAAAGTTTTCAAGTACTTTGAGGTGCCTTCTGTATGCGATCCATATTTCACTACCATATAGCAGGGTGGGGAGGGCCACTGCTCGATATATGTGCAGCTTTGTAGATAATTTCAGCTACTTACAGCTGAAGACATGATTTCGGAGTCTGCCAAAGGTTTGAGACGCACATCTGATCCGATGCTGAATCTCTTCATCGATGTCTGCGGTGGTGGACAGGTGGAAGCCGAGATACCGTAAGTGGACAACATTAGTGAGGGTAGTACCGTTAAGCTGGATGGAAGGTGGAGGTGTGTCTGAAACAGGGGCAGGTTGAAAGAGAATCTGAGTCTAACGTACATTCACCTCAAGGCCGAAGTGTGCAGGCGCGTCTGCGTGGGTGTTCAGGATCTCCTATAGGTCGTGTTCAGTGTGAGCAACAAGGGTAAGGTCGTCTGCATACTGAAGTTCAGTAATGGAAGGAGGACTCGGGCGACAATCTTCCCAGGAACGGACAGCAGCGAGATCCCGTATTAGTTGCCACAATCTGACAGGCTTCCCTTGTTCCTATAAATAGTGACGATGGAGGCGTCTTAAGAGCATGGGGGATTTCCTCCTTTTCCCATATATTCTCCAGGAGAGAATGGAGACGGCTGGTAAGCAGAGGTCCTCCTGCTTTTACACCTCGGCTGGAATTCCATCAGGCCCTGAGGCTTTGTTATTTTTTATCTGTTTGATGGCAGTAGCTACCTCATCCAGGGATGGAGGATATCTGAGTTGGGTCAACTCTGGATGCTGAGGGACCTGCTGGGTAGGCAGGCCATCCACATCGGTGTTTCGGTTGAGCAGTCAATGATAGTGCTCCTTCCAGCACTAAAGGAGGCCTTCATCGTCTTTAATTAGGGAGTTACCGTCGGATGAGCGGAGGGGGGCTGCGCCACGAGTGATTGGCCCATAAAATGTTTTAGTGGAATTTAAAAATTTTTGCATCTTGTGCTGATCTGCAATTTTTTGTTTCACATGCTTTATTTTTAAACCAGTCGTTCGTTAGATTGCGAAGTTCCCGCTGGACTACCTCTTTCTTCTTGCAGAAGGTATCAGCTTTGGTTCGAGACTGAGGGTTGTCCTGCCAGTCAGTAAAAGCAGCACGTTCGTCATCGATGAGAAATTTGATTGCCGGGGCATTTTCATCAAACCAGTCCTGGTGTATTCTTTTGATCTGGCCGAGGGTCTCTCTGCAGGTTTTTGTCATAACAGTATTAAGAGTATCCCATTCGGCACTGGGATTCACGTTGTTTGCTGTTAGGGTGTTTATAAGCCCATATTTGAGGTGCTCTCTGAAAGCATGTACTACCGCTGGATCTTCCAGACTCTTAGTATTAAAACCTCTTCTGGAGGCTTGCTATGTATAGGGCACCTTTTCTAGCCCCCCTCCCCATTTGGGGTGAGCAGAGTGGCTCCCCGAAAGGGCTGCTCAGTTGCACAGACAGGACCAGATTGCACTGCTGCCTAGATCCCAGTGCATAAACGACCATCTTATCTGTGCCGGCCATGTGCAGAGTTGTGACAAGAGACTCCCGACAGTCATCTCTGCCTGTCCCGGTCGCCATAGGACTTTTGGGGGGTATAGGGGTTTTGATGATGATTAGAGGTATGATGAAATGGAGCATGGCTGCGCGTGAGTTGATTTATGTGGTGAGGCAGGAGTGCAGGCTGCAACCACACATCTTTGCCCTCTCTTTTCCTGATCCAGTGGTGCAAGTGTTTCAACGACTGGGGAGAGGGAGAATCGCAATGCACTGCCGATAGCCCAGTTTGTAGGGTTTCGCCTTAGTAGCCTGTCCATCAGACATTGCCTTCGTCCGCCGGTGTAGTCGTTGGGCTTCCATGGTGGTAACCTCTTCCGCCTACACCGCCGTTGGGGGTCTAGTTGGAGCTCTGTAGGCATGTCTGCATGATGGGGGGCTCCACCACAGATTTTTCGTTTGGGTTTATTCCCGTAGCCTTATGCCTACCGAGGTTAATCCGCAAGGGCGGTGGTTGGTAGGTGCCAGGACGTGTCTACATGCCAGTGGGCCTATGCGCCATCCCTCTGGGGCCCACTGCTACTCCGAGATCCCCTGCTGATCTATCCTGGGCCCACGAGGCACCCAGTTACTGTGTGTTGCCACGAGGAGGCACAGCAGAAGTCTTCATGGTGAGGAGGCCGTGTACTGGCAGGGGAAGACTTATGCAAGTTTCTTTCCTGTTCGTCACGAGGGCTAGCCAGCGGCGGCAGATGAAAGCGAGAGGGAGCAAGCAGAGCTTGTACCCTAACACTAACATAATGCTGTCACTCTAGACGCTTTTCACCAACCTGTGTGCGGCTGCGCGCGCACACACACACACACGGGCCGTTGCCCTTGTTAACTTCAGAAAGGCTTTTGACGTTGTTGATCACTGCACTGTTATCAACAAGGCCATTGCACTAGGGCTGCCCACCAACCTGGTCTCATGGCTCACTGATTTCCTGAGCGATTGTCGTCAGGCAGTGAGGTACGAGGGTTCTGTCTCAACATTCCAACACCTCACCTGCGGTGTTCCCCAGGGGACCAAGATGGGACCACTGTGCTTCCTAATCATGATTAACGACGCTCTATCGGACACTCCTCACAGGTGGAAGTACGTGGATGATCACACTGTGGGGGTTACAGTGGACAACACCTCACCGGAATACTCATCACTACAAGGCACCCTGGACAGGCTACAGGCATGGACTATGGAGAACAAGGTCACCATCAATCACATCAAAACCTTAGTCATGCAAATCAACACCGCCACCACTCCAGTGCAAGCTCCAGCAGGTACAGTGGGTGCCCATCCTCCCCAGTTAGTGCAGTCTGCCAAACTCATGGGTGTAACTATACACCACAAACTGGACTGGAAGACCCATGTAAACAACACTGTCAGGGCAGCCTCATACCTATTATACATGCTACGACGACTCGGGTCACTTGGGGCACCCACGCCAGAGATGAGGATTATCTACAACGCATTTATACTCCCAAAATTAACGTATGCGTCACCAGCCTGGTCGTCTTCTCTCAACTCTACTCAACAACGTCAGATGGAGGTGGTACAGAAGAGGGCCATGCTCGGCGCAGACTACTCCAGCTACGACAACGCTGTTTCCGCCCTGGAAATGCCATCCCTCAGTGACCTCCACCACCACGCACTAGCATAGTTTGATAGTGGACTACTGCACCATCCTCGTCATCGCCACTCACTGCCACCTGCAGTACCCTGCCCACCTCGCACAATCCACCACTACAACAAAATTCAGCCCATAAGAGCACCATTCCATCTATTGTTACAATAATAAATAGCTCCTGATTTATGTACTGTACAGCCCTGTAAATGTATTGAACGTATATTATTACGTCTAAATCACATGTAATTTTGTATATTTTCAGCCCCACACACACACAGTAAACTAACCTTGAACGGGTGAGTCTCCTGAACCGGTTATATGCTGCTCTTTTTGTTTACTTTCTTGAGTTTGTTTGTTTGTTTCCTGATGTATTGTTGTTTTTTGTGGTTGTTTGCTTTCTTGCTGGGGTAGTATGGTACCTTCTCGTGGTTGTTTATTTGCTTGGACAGGTCGTTCTGTTGCTTGTTGTAGTTGTTTGCTTGCTGGCTGGGGCCGTTTTGTTATGTGAAGTTGGCCTATTGTTTGCAGGGTTTGGTCAGTTGTTTGCTGGGTTTGATTATTTATTTGTTTGAAATATTCAGCTGCTTGATAGAGTTGATTGGCTATAGGCTCGATTTTAGTTGTTTGATGAGGTTCACTTGTGTGTTGCATTTGTCTGTTTTTTCTTTGAAGTTCCTTACTTGTTTGGAGAGATACATTGTTCATCCCCTGGGGTTGTTTACTTGTTTGGAGAGATACATTGTTCATCCCCTGTGGTTGTTTACTTGTTTGGAGAGATACATTGTTCATCCCCTGGGGTTGTTTACTTGTTTGGAGAGATACATTGTTCATCCCCTGGGTTTACTGTTGGAGAGATTCCCCTGGGGTTGGTTTGGAGAGATCATTGTCATCCCTGTGGTGTTTGCTTGTTTGGAGAGATACATTGTTCATCCCCTGGGGTTGTTTACGTGTTTGGAGAGATTTATTGTTTATATGCTTGGTTTGTTTACTTGTTTGCTGTGATGCTGTGGTGGGATGGGCGACCGCCTGGCATAACACGTGACAGCACAGCACCATCGACAGCATCGCCCAGAATTTGATCATCAACATGGCCAAGGATCCTGTTGTCCACACGGCTGAACTGAAGGATGAGATGTTTTGGTTATCACCGGGTGTAATTAGTGATGTGTTAGTGGCTGTAATTATTGCTGCATTATGTTAGTGGTTGTAATTATTGATGTATTGCACTACACTGTCAACAATTTGGTGGTTACTGCACTACACTGTAAATAACTTAGTAGTCACTGTACCACACTGTCAACAACTTGGTGGTCACTGCACTACATTGTCAACAACTTGGTGGTCACTGCATTACACTGTCAATAATTTGGTAGTCACTGTACCACACTGTTAACAATTTGTTGGTCACTGCATTACACTGTCAACAACTTGGTGATCACTGTACTACAACACACACACACCAGTAAGATGGTCGTGGCGAGCAAGTAAAGACCTGGTGCAGCTTCTGTCTCCCGCCACAGCTGATAGTTAACTGACAGTGTTCATGGTGACACGAGTTTTCATTTATTATTTTACTTTCCTCTCCACGGTACTACACAAACTGGAAATTTCCGTCTTTAATGGTGTTGGATTTACCTATCTGTTTATACTCTGTGTGTGTGTGTGTGTGTGTGTGTGTGTTGAACTCATATCCTTTTCATGATTTCACTGTTTTAGAGACTTATGTATAAATTGCTCAATCATGTAATATAAACTGATGATTAACAAAGGCACTGGTGGATATGAATCACTTTATGAATCACTTTGCTAGCCGTCGTCACCATCTGGCGGGAAGAAGCAATGGCTGGGGATGATATTGGTTAACTTTCCTGGTTGCCACCTCAGCTGCTAAAATACCTGAGGCTCTCACCGCTCTAGTCCACTCGAGGTGTGGATGACGGGGGTGGGGGGATGGGAGTGTGCTTGGAATCTGCAGATATACAGGTAGGGGAAGTGTGGGTGTGTGTACGAGTGTGTAGAGAAAGATGTGTACCAGCATTAGTATGCGTGTGTGTGGTGAGATGTACAGTACGAGTATATTTGTAGTGTGTGTGCATGTTTGTACGTATGTATCTTAAGATCAATAGTAATATTGCTTTTGTTTATTTCAGGTAAGTGCTGGAATCAAACACACTTGAGGAAAAGGTGACTTGCCACGGCAAACTATACACTGTAAGTAATCTGCTAATAGTTAAAAAAAAAAATTATAACCTAATTTTATGGCAATTATATTACATTAGACAAATTACGAGACAATTTCGGCCGCTACTTGAGGTAAGTTCTCCATTAATATTATAGTAATTTTAAACTGCAATAATATATTTATCTTCCTGCTTGTCTTGCCGTCGAACGTAGTTAAATACTGTAAGTTTGGGTGTACCATGTGACGCTAGGAATCTTCGGTGTTGGAGATATTGTTAAAAACTAACTGGGCGTCTGGATTTGAGAAGAAAGAATTTATTGATGGTGACTTCCCCCCCCCCTCACCCCCCTCTCTCTCTCTCTCTCTCTCCCTCTCTCTCTCTCTCTCTCTCTCTCTCTCTCTCTCTCTCTCTCTCTCTCTCTCTCTCTAATTTGCTAAAGGTCAAATATTTACCCAACGTTTATTACAAGTTTTAATAAGCATTTAACACATAATGAACCTTCTTAATAATTACAATACTCTAACTACCAGAAACAATATGTAATAAAGCAGGATTTTAATGATCCCGCCAAACCCCCACCCACGACAGGCTACACCCACCACAGGCTACACCCACCACAGGCTACACCCACCACAGGCTACACCCTCCACATGCCACACCCTCCACACGATACACCCTCCACATGCCACACCCTCCACACGCCACACCCTCCACACGCCACACCCTCCACACACCCGCCCTCCACACACCCGCCCTCCACACACTTACCCTCCACACACTCGCCTTCCACACACCCATCCTCCACACACCCACCCTCCGCATACCCACCCTCCACACTCCCGACCTCCACACTCCCGCCCTCCACACACCCGACCTCCACACACCCACCCTCCACATACCCACCCTCCACACTCCCGACCTCCACTTTCCCGCCCTCCACACACCTGACCTCCACACTCCCGACCTCCACACTCCCTCCCACCACACACCTACCCACCACACACCCACCCTCCACATACCCACCCTCCACACTCCCGACCTCTACTCTCCCGCCCTCCACACACCCGACCTCCACACTCCCGACCTCCACACACCCACCCTCCACACACCCACCCTCCGCATACCCACCCTCCACACTCCCGACCTCCACACTCCCGCCCTCCACACACCCGACCTCCACACACTCGCCCTCCACACACCCACCCTCCACATACCCACCCTCCACACTCCCGACCTCCACTTTCCCGCCCTCCACACACCTGACCTCCACACTCCCGACCTCCACACTCCCTCCCACCACACACCTACCCACCACACACCCACCCTCCATATACCCACCCTCCACACTCCCGACCTCCACTCTCCCGCCCTCCACACACCCGACCTCCACACTCCCGACCTCCACACACCCACCCTCCACACACCCGCCCTCCACACTCCCGACCTCCACAGTCCCGACCTCCACACTCCCGTTCTCCACACCCCCGTCCTCCACACCCCCGTCCTCCACACCCCGTCCTCCACACCCGCGTCCTCCACACCCCCGTCCTCCACACCCCCGTCCTCCTAACCCCCGTCCTCCACACCCCCTCCTCCACACTCCCGAACTCCACACTCCCGTTCTCCACACCCCCGTCCTCCACACATTAGCTATCCACACCCCCGTCCTCCACACCCCCGTCCTCCACACCCCCGTCCTCCACACCCCCGTCCTCCACACCCCGTCCTCCACACCCCCGTCCTCCACACCCCCGTCCTTCACACCCCGTCCTCCACACCCACATCCTCCACACTCCCTTTCTCCACAACCCGTCCTCCACACCCCCGTCCTCCACAACCCCATCCTCCACACTCCCTTTCTCCACACCCCCGTCCTCCACACCCCCGTCCTCCACACCCCCATCCTCCACACTCCCTTTCTCCACACCCCCGTCCTCCACACCCCCGTCCTCCACACCCCGTCCTCCACACCCGCGTCCTCCACACCCCCGTCCTCCACACCCCCGTCCTCCTAACCCCCGTCCTCCTAACCCCCGTCCTCCACACCCCCGTCCTCCACACTCCCGAACTCCCCACTCCCGTTCTCCACACCCCCGTCCTCCACACATTAGCTATCCAAACCCCGTCCTCCACACCCCCGTCCTCCACACCCCGTCCTCCACACCCCCGTCCTCCACACCCCCGTCCTCCACACCCCCGTCCTTCACACCCCGTCCTCCACACCCACATCCTCCACACTCCCTTTCTCCACACCCCCGTCCTCCACACCCCCGTCCTCCACAACCCCATCCTCCACACTCCCTTTCTCCACACCCCGTCCCCACCCCCGTCCTCCACACCCCATCCTCCACACTCCTTTCTCCACACCCCCCCCACCCCGTCCCACCCCCGTCCTCCACACCCCCGTCCTCCACACCCCCGTCCTCCACACCCCCTCCTCCACACCCCGTCCTCCACACCCCCGTCCTCCACACCCCCCTCCTCCACACCCCGTTCTCCACACCCCCGTCCTCCACACCCCCGTCCTCCACACCACCGTCCTCCACACCCCCCTCCTCCACACCCCGTCCTCCACACCCCCGTCCTCCACGCCCCCCCTCCTCCACACCCCGTCCTCCACACCCCCGTCCTCCACACCCCCTCCTCCACACCCCCCTCCTCCACACCCCCTCCTCCACACCCCACTCCTTCACACCCCGTCCTCCCCACCCCCGTCCTCCACACCCCCCTCCTCCATCACCCCGTTCTCCACATCCCCGTCCACCACACCCCCGTCCACCACACCCCCGTCCTCCACACCACCGTCCTCCACACCACCGTCCTCCACACACCAGCTCTCTACACCCCCTCCTCCACACCACCGTTCTCCACACCCCGTCCTCCACACACCAGCTCTCTACACCCCTCCTCCACACCACCGTTCTCCACACCCCGTCCTCCACACACCAGCTATCTTCACCCCTCCTCCACACCACCGTCCTCCACACCCCGTCCTCCACACCCCGTCCTCCACACCCCGTCCTCCACACCCCCGTCCTCCACACCCCCGTCCTCCACACCCCGTCCTCCAAACCCCGTCCTCCACACCACCGTCCTCCACACCCCCGTCCTCCACACTCCTTTTCTCCACACTCCCGACCTCCACACTCCCGCCCTCCACACTCCCGCCCTCCACACCCCCGTCCTCCACACCCCCGTCCTCCACACCCCGTCCTCCACACCACCGTCCTCCACACCACCGTCCTCCACACACCAGCTCTCTACACCCCTCCTCCACACCACCGTTCTCCACACCCCCGTCCTCCACACTCCTTTTCTCCACACTCCCGACCTCCACACTCCCGACCTCCACACTCCCGCCCTCCACACACCCGACCTCCACACTCCCACCCTCCACACTCCCGCCCTCCACACACCCGCCCTCCACAGGTATGACCGGAAGTAAACACAAAACATCCATGGAAGACTTGCTCAGGACAATCTCGACGACATGTAAGAAATATATCAAAAAGCAGACATGTTTAACATAAAATTGCTTATGACAATAACAAACACGTAATTTAAAACAAGAAGGAAAAAACATGCTCAGGAATCATAAAGACTGTGCATACTGTATTACCAAAAGCATATTGCATTTATACAAAAAAGTAAATAGCACAAAGTAGTAATTGACATAACTATATATGCAATCAAAGCCAACAATAACATAACAAATATTTTAAAACATCATGACATTTGAAAGGAAAAGTAACCATAAATGAGTCTCTCATGCAACACAATAAATGAAACATAAAAGCAATTCAATTAAAAGTATACATACATTTAAATGACTGTAAACTGTACAGTCATCTCACAAAGTCCGTGTCAGTATCGAAACTAAATAAAATAATGCAACACCGGCAGTGTTGGGATCCTGCACGACACACACCTGTGAGTATTCTTGGTTATACTGTCCCTTACCTGAGGATGTTTTACACATTTCCACTAACATTCTGCTCTGAATGTAATAGTAAAGAAATATGAACAAATTAATGATTCCTCACTTCCTCTCTCATTGGGGTTGTCACCCTGACCTCTCTCTCTCCTGGTGAAGATGGTATGTCGTTCTTAATACATAGTTATAACAATTATGCCCTTGATCATTATGATAACGCAGAATTTTTAATATATATTACATGTTTATTAATAATATATTATATACGTGACTCCGTATCACAAAATAAATATGTAGCAAATACATAGGAGCATATTTTTCAACTGAAAGGTGCAATAAAGGCCCCCCTTTGCCCGAGAGGCAACAAACAAATATTGTAATATACCCCCTCCCCTCCCTCCCCTGTATAGTCAAAGCAGATGCGACCAAAGTGACATCTTATCGTCCACCACCAGCTAAATCTCTGCCAGCGGCGGGGAAGTTAGACCTGTTTCACGCCGTATTTTAGTGTGGTGGTGTGGCCCCACACACGAGTCGCAGACGCGACTCGGTAATGCCATCAACCTTGATGTAGTGAGAGGTGCACCGGACGTCCAAAACTGAGGACTGGATGATGGCGCGATAATAAAAGAGCCCTGTGGAGTTATGGTCTTCGGTTAATGCAGTGTGCAATGAATTACAACGACTGTACCAAAAAAAAAAATGACGCCTTACCAGTTGTGCTTTTCAAGGAAGAAAGTGTTTACAAGATGAGCACAAAAAGTGGAATAATTGTTCCCACGCGGATTAATTATAATTATCTGTCGAGGTGAAGGATTTAGAAAGTGCCACTGTAGAAGTATCTGCCTGATAAAGCGGTGCTTTTGTCTGAAAGAAGGCCTTCGTTGCAGCAGTGCATGTGTTAGTCATAAACCATGTGCAAATTTATATTATTCGAGTATTTTGAACTTCAGTTTCACTCAAGAACTTACATTTTGGCAGGACACAAGTTTTCCATCTGACTCACCCGCCAATCACTGCAAGCCTTGGTGTCACGTGACTATGTCTAGCCAATCAACGTTGCTCTCGGTGTCACGTGATACTTCTGCGTATGCTTAGAGCAAAGGCTATATAAATCGAAGACAGGAAAGTACGATAAAAATCGGTCATAATCTTATTTGGCACCTCAATCTAGTGTGACGTCATTCCTCGTAGTCCAAAATTTAGATGGCGCCACAGTCGCTCCTATGACGTCATCTTGATATGATTCATGTATAAACTGTCCACTCAGGCAACATGAAAGGTTAGGTCAGTCACAATCCAGTGTGATGGTGGCACTCCTGAATGATAATAAATTCACATTTCCAAGCTACTGTAAATGCTTGTAGGGTTTAAGCTGTATGTGCACCCTCTTTGCCGTACTGTATAGCCAAATTCTATTTGACTTGATATTAAGATTAAAAGTAATAAAGCTAATCTCGAAGAATGTCTTCTCTTTTTTTTTACTCAAAGATGCTATGAAAATCAAGATTAAGCATTTCATAGATTTGTATGAAGACAAGACTGAAAAATAATTGTAATATCTGATACTTAAATCAGTTTCGAATAGAACAGGGGTCACCAAACTACGGCCCGCGGGCCGGATCCCAAGTCCTTCCCCGGCTCGTGGTAGCTCCGCCTACGCTCTGACGTTACCAGAGCTTTCGTTCTGGCTTGCAAGTATGGAACAGAATGATTATGCGGCCCGCGCTCGTCATTCTTTCAGTTATCCGGCCCACTGTGAAAAAAGTTTGGTGACCACTGGAATAGAATATGGATAATGTTCTATAGAAACATGCAAATAGTATAACAATTTCAAAACCGTGTCCATTTCTCTTTTAGTGAACTTTGAATCTCAAATACTGTAATCAGGTTTAAATCATGATAAACATGAAATTATACTGTATATATATATATATATATATATATATATATATATATATATATATATATATATATATATATATATATATGTGGAATGGAAAATGAATCTAACGTGAAATTGCATCTTTGTTAGACTTAGTGACATATTGACATATATTTATTCAAAGGTGTGGGTTTATAAAAGATTGATAACTATCACAGAAGTAAATAATCTTCTTAGCATTAAAAATAGCATCGGTGACATCATACATTACTTATGACGTCAGAAGTAAGTTTGGACTACCCCAACAGATGGCGCTATTATTGAGGTATCTGGCATCAATACGCCTGCGCTCGATTCAGTTATTTTAATTCGAACTTTCCTGTCTTCGTTTATAGTCTTTGCCTCAGAGTTTCGAATTTAGTAGCAAGATGGCTTCCTTCTGCACTGGTGTTCTATTTCAGCTTGGCAAACCATTCATCGTGTATTTGAAAACGAAGCCGCTGCTATTGCCATTGTTAAGGCTCAAAGTATTCTGCCAACCTCTGTGAAGTGCTACAGGCGTTCATTCACAAAATATAGAACGACTATAGAAGGATCAGGAGTTGAGTGATTCGTACCGGCAATAAGAAGGATCATTGCCGACATTGTTTTGTCTTGCACATGTGCCAGGGCGGACACAACGATAACAAGACTCCACCACCTCCTCCGAGTAGCAGCACTTTATCCTCTAGCATCTGTTAACTAAGGTACGTGTTTTACATAACGGCGGCGGAGTCTCCTGGCTAGGAGGTTAGGTCAGGTCCAAACAATGACCCAGCATAATGTGGGAACATGCGTGGTGACGTTTCTGTATACATTCATGATAAGGAAGTTTTCTACAGTATAGTATCATAATAAGTGTTCTTATAATATACTATAAGCTCGTTCTCACATTGGTGATTTATGTTTAAAGTTGCCAGGCGTGAAGAGCGCCACCTGATGGGACACTCCCCTCAATTATACTTGGCGCCGTGTTAACTCGTGCTGTAAGGGTAAATTTGCACTTTCAGCCCCAATGTTTCTCCAATGGTATTTGGTCTGATTTATATGAAGTTGACCTTCATTTCCGTCGCAAATGAGTGGTTACTGAGGTATCCCCCCCCCCTCACACACTCACAAAATTGTTCTAAAAAATGTTTAACTTATGCCATACTTATTTAATATATCTAACTACCTTTTCCATTGTCGCTTTTATTGTTACCGGTCACATCACAACCAATGATCAGTGCCGCCAGGCGTGTGCATTTCCATGACCTACCTATAATGAGACAAAACTCACAAGAAGAAGATTACATATAGGTAGAATATTTAGTAAGAGAGTATAAGAGAGAGGAAGATTTTGGTAGCGTGGCCGTGATAGTTATTTACACTTATCGTACACTTATCGTATCTTCTACGTCAATACACATCCATTACTTCTTAAGAGGCGACTTCTCAAACACCGCTTCGTTACAACTCTTTATTAATTACGAACATGACATGGACACATTAATAACACCTTCTATTGAAGTTACTAGGACATTATATTACGTTACTAGACACTGATCCTCGGACACGGACATGAAATGAATACACTTCCCACGAAGGCAACTCATCCCATGGAAGCTCTGACAAACACTCACGTGACCTAGGGGAGGCCTAGCAGGTAGTCCTGGGTTGTCTCTATGGGAGACTGCTTAGCTGGGCGCCGGAGGGAAGTCTCGGTCCTGACCGGAGGCGACTGGAGGTGACCGGAGGCGACCGGCGGCGACCGGAGGCGACTTGCCTCCGGCCCCTGACTTCTCACATAGCAGGCCTGGTGGTGTCGTAGCTGGCCACCTTGTTACAAGACAACTCTCTCTCTGCGAATTGTTGAGGGAGGACTAGGACGTCCTATATATTGGGATGCGAGCCGTCAGGTTCAGCTGGTCGGGGGGGGGGGGGGGGGGGCGGCGGCGAAGGGTCTCCTTACATTTGACCTGGCCAATGTGAGGTCAGGTCTGGACTTTTTCAGAAACTATCTGGGAAAGTCATCAGGTGGGGCCGTGTGTATATTGGGAGAGCAACCGTGAGAGTTACCCTACACTTGACCTCCCTAATGTCGGGTCAGACTGGAGTTTCTGAGATGTAAGTTGTACTTTCTGGAGAAGTCATCAGGTGGGGCCGTGTGACATGAGAGGCCCTGGTTGATTTGTGGCCCCTTGAGTTGGGCTCCGAGGGTTACATTTGACCTGGCTAATGTGAGGTCAGGTCTGGACTTTGTTCAGGGATGTAGGTTATTGTATATTGGAAGAGAATCGGCTGGTGCCTTCTTACATGTTTTGTTGGGGCCACATGTCACATGGGAGGGGAGCTAGGCTGATTTACAATCCTTGGTCAACCGCAGAGTTACCCTATACTTTTGACCTCCCTAATGTCGGGTTAAGTCTGGCTTTCCTTGCGGTGTAAGCTGTGGTCTGAACCCCTCACTACATACCTTTCGTGGCTTAAGACACTCTTCCTCCTATATATTTTCCTTGACCAGGAGAGAGCCTGTCATATTACCCATAATCCCCCAAATTATCTACATATCAGACGTAGTGATCAGTCTGCGACATGTACTAGTTCACGTGGAAAACATGTATAAAACAATCATTGGTAAAGGTGTAGTTAACTGCTACCACCAGAAGGAATTGTCCGAATTGGTTGAATTTTTTTCTACACACTGATATCATGATATTAAACACAAAAATGGAAACGACAATGTATAGAACCTAATAGAACCTGACCTAACATACCCATAGGTTGGGTATGTTAGGTCAGGTTGTATTGGGTTCTATGCATTATCCTGTTAATTTATGTTTTAAACAACTTACCTTAATATTGAGGTTGATATGCATCAGCAATGGCGAGGAGGAATTAGTGGAAGCGTTCACCATCATTTAGGAAACGTCTCTTGAAGAGGGATTCAGCGAGGTAAACAACAAAAAAGGCGCCGGGAGGAGAATTGTGAAGCGGGATAGAGTAAATAAAAAAATCACAAACAAACCTAAAAACATAATATAAATTTGCTGTTTCTTTTAATATACTTAAAATCACCAAAACAATAAGTACAGCAAAAATAAAGAAAATCAACAAACAACTTCTGGTATGAGCCGTCATCTACACCTCTACCATATCATCTAATACTCCTTTACATTCTCTTGAGCGCTATAAGTATGGTAATTTAAAAAAAAAAATATATATATATATTCCAGTGAGGGAAACAGCCCTGAGGTTTTACGTTAGAGAAAATGCAACTCTTGCACCGGGTACAAAATAAAATGAACGTGACTCTGGGGATGTGGGGGCCTAACTGTGTGCGTGCGTGTGTGTGCCTGTGATTCTCAAAGATTCGTATGTTGCATTTCGCTCTTAACTGGAGATTTAAGAACGCGCCTGGATGACTAACTCGAGCAAAAGAACACAAAATATCCAAAATGTCTTCAATAAAATTAAAAAATTCACATGGTATACTCTCGATGGATCCGGATCCTTGGGCCGTCTGGTGATCACTGCCCGTATTAACTTAAGTCTTGGTGCTTTGTTGACTCCATATTTTGCGCTGTGAGAGTCTCAGTAAATCGTGAGGAAGGAATGTAGTCTTGAGTAATCTCTCTCTCTCTCTCTCTCTCTCTCTCTCTCGTGTGACATTAATTACCAATGAAATATTCGGGTAAGAGAGAGTCAGAGGTGCGTGACCTAGAATAATGTAAATGAGGTGTTATCAGCCTTGGTCGTCGCTTGCAGGCACGTTGAGAGTGCCGGGAGAGTCACGGAGTTGTCAGGGAGAGTCGCATGGTTGTCAGAAGAGTCTCAGGGCTGTCAGGAAGACACACACAGAGTTGTCAGGGAGAGTCACAGAGTTGTCAGGGAGAGTCGCAGGGTTGTCAGGAGAGTCGCGGGGTTGTCAGGAGAGTCGCGGGGTTGTCAGAAAGAGTCGCAGGGGTGCCAGGCAGAGTTTCAGGGGTGCCAGGCAGAGTTGCAGGGGCGCCAGGCAGAGTTGCCGTGATGCCAGACAGAGGGGCAGAGGTGCCAGGAAGAGTTGCAGGGACCCCAGGCAGAGTTGCAGGGATCCCAGGCAGAGTTGCAGGGGTGCCAGGCAGGGTTGCAGGGGTGCCAGGCAGAGTTGCAGGGGTGCCAGGCAGAGTTACAGGGGTGCCAGGCAGAGTTGCAGGGGTGCCAGGCAGAGTTGCAGGGGTGCCAGGCAGAGTTGCAGGGGTGCCAGGCAGAGTTGCAGTATCTTTATAGCGTGTTTGCAAGTGGTTGTGTAGGAGTGTGTACGTGTTTGTAAGCGGTTGTGTAAATGTGTGTACGTGTTTGTAAGTGGTTGTGTAAGTGTGTGTACGTGTTTGTTAGTGGTTGTGTAAGTGTGTGTACGTGTTTGTAAGTGGTTGTGTAAGAATGTGTATGCGTTTGAAAGTGGTTGTGTAAGTGTGTGTACGTGTTTGTAAGCGGTTGTGTAAATGTGTGTACGTGTTTGTAAGTGGTTGTGTAAGAGTGTGTACGTGTTTGTAAGTGGTTGTGTAAGAGTGTGTACGTATTTGTAAGTGGTTGTGTAAGTGTGTGTACGTGTTTGTAAGTGGATGCGTAAGAGTGTGTACGTGTTTGTAAGTGGTTGTGTAAGAGTGTGTACATGTTTGTTAGTGGTTGTGTAAGTGTGTGTACGTGTTTGTAAGTGGTTGTGTAAGAGTGTGTACGTGTTTGTAAGTGGTTGTGTAGGAGTGTGTACGTGTTTGTAAGCGGTTGTGTAAATGTGTGTACGTGTTTGTAAGTGGTTGTGTAAGTGTGTGTACGTGTTTGTTAGTGGTTGTGTAAGTGTGTGTACGTGTTTGTAAGTGGTTGTGTAAGAATGTGTATGCGTTTGAAAGTGGTTGTGTAAGTGTGTGTACGTGTTTGTAAGCGGTTGTGTAAATGTGTGTACGTGTTTGTAAGTGGTTGTGTAAGAGTGTGTACGTGTTTGTAAGTGGTTGTGTAAGAGTGTGTACGTATTTGTAAGTGGTTGTGTAAGTGTGTGTACGTGTTTGTAAGTGGATGCGTAAGAGTGTGTACGTGTTTGTAAGTGGTTGTGTAAGAGTGTGTACATGTTTGTTAGTGGTTGTGTAAGTGTGTGTACGTGTTTGTAAGTGGTTGTGTAAGAGTGTGTACGTGTTTGTTAGTGGTTGTGTAAGTGTGTGTACGTGTTTGTAAGTGGTTGTGTAAATGTGTGTACGTGTTTGTAAGTGGTTGTGTAAGAATGTGTACGTGTTTGTTAGTGGTTGTGTAAGTGTGTGTACGTGTTTGTAAGTGGTTGTGTAAGAGTGTGTATGCGTTTGAAAGTGGTTGTGTACGTGTTTGTAAGTGGTTGCGTAAGAGTGTGTACGCGTTTGTTAGTGGTTGTGTAAGTGTGTGTACGTGTTTGTAAGTGGTTGTGTAAGAGTGTGTATGCGTTTGAAAGTGGTTGTGTAAGTGTGTGTGTGTACGTGTTTGTAAGCGGTTGTGTAAATGTGTGTACGTGTTTGTAAGTGGTTGTGTAAGAGTGTGTACGCGTTTGTTAGTGGTTGTGTAAGTGTGTGTACGTGTTTGTAAGTGGTTGTGTAAGAGTGTCTATGCGTTTGAAAGTGGTTGTGTAAGTGTGTGTACGTGTTTGTAAGTGGTTGTGTAATAGTGTGTACGTGTTTGTTGGTGGTTGCGTAGTGTGTACGTGTTTGTAAGTGGTTGCGTAAGAGTGTGTACGTGTTTGTAAGTGGTTGTGTAAGAGTGTGTACGTGTTTGTAAGTGGTTGTGTAAGTGTGTGTACGTGTTTGTAAGTGGTTATGTAAGAGTGTGTACGTGTTTGTAAGTGGTTGTGTAAGAGTGTGTACGTGTTTGTAAGTGGTTGTGTAAGTGTGTGTTTACGTGTTTGTAGGTGGTTGCGTAAGAGTGTGTACATGTTTGTAAGTGGTTGTGTAAGAGTTGTGTACGTGTTTGTAAGTGGTTGTGTAAGTGTGTGTACGTGTTTGTAAGTGGTTGCGTAAGAGTGTGTACATGTTTGTAAGTGGTTGTGTAAGAGTTGTGTACGTGTTTGTAAGTGAACGTGTTATGGTGTGTACTTGTTTGTTTATGGATGTCTTAAGAGTGTGTACATGGTTGTGTATGAGTGTGAACGTGGTTTTGTATGTGTGAATATGGTTGTAAGTGGTCGTGTAAGTGTTTGTAAGTGGTCGTATAGGGGTATGTACAGTCCCGGACGAAAGTTCTTGATACAGTCAAGGTGGGGAATGTTAAGTCCTGCTTCCACCCTTACTGGGCGGTGGGTCGTTGTCAGTGATGTCTCGCGTGAAAAAAAAAAAAGTTTAGCAGATTGGTGTCTCAATCTTTTCAGATTGCTAAATAAAATTCGGGGTTTGACAAAATTATATCCAAATACAATTATTTTGATTTAATCAGTACAATTCTACAAAATGTACAAAATAAAAAAAAAATACACGAAAATAACAGATAATCAAATGAAAATAGACACTTGGTGTTTGCATTACAAAAGAAATCGAAATCTATTCGTTGGACGGTTTGAGGCGAGACTAAACTAACGTTCTGTGTAAATCAAAACAGATATATTACTTAATATCTAAACGGGTAGACCTGTTGTACTGTAGTAATGGTTTAGTGTAGCCTACTAATTAATTAATTTTAATTGTTGCTTTTACACTAAAGCAACAAAAAATATATATTCAAATTTCTTTCAAAATAATTGAAGGAAGATTCACGGTTTTTAGAAAAGCGAAATTGGCGAATCATGGGCCCAGGGAGACCAAATTACTTAGCCATTGTTGTATCTAAAATAAGTTAAGTATGATTATTAAATATAAAAACAGAAAATTAATAAAAAACAAAAAAAAAATCAGTGTATAGAAGGTTTTCAAAAATTTCTATTACGCATTTATGGTTGGAGTAAAATTTTCAAGATCTAACAACAAATTTGAAGGAGAGGCTCCACTGGTCGCTGTCCGGTCATCGTCACAAACACACAAACAAGCACCCAAGCAGTTCAACAATAGAGCTCTAAATACGTCCATTTCTCAACAACGACTGGGAAAAGATATAACTGTTTTTATAAATTCACTAAACAGTTTAACCAATCAAGTTTGACTTTATTTGACATATTGGTGCACATTAACAGACAGTGGCACTACTACAGAGGTAGACCGGAGCTGGTGGAGACCTTGTGACAACCGTACCGGGCAGGCTACAGGCCCTCATTTAAGAGGCTGGATTGGCTACTGAAATAATAATTTTCGTGACAAAATGTGTTATGCATAATTTTTATAATTTAAAGAATATATTGTTTGAATTATTACTTTACCTGTTTTTAACAGTAAATATTTACAAAGCTATTGAGTGAATATAACATTAGGTACGCAACATTTATGGTGACTTATACCAGTATAACTAATAATAAATTATGGTCATGCTGCTTTAACCTTATTTTTCTTTCCAACCCTAATCAATGGTGTTGTGATCTGCTTCTTGTGACAAACTTTTATATTATTGTGTCGTTCATAGTGTGTCAGCTATACTTCCATCATGTCATCCATTGTAAGGATCAAGCCAAGGTTATGTGCGGTAGACCCTATGATAAGGTCATTATCACGGAGGGTGATAAAGCGACTCTAATGAACCATATTATCCCCCACATTGAGGCTTAGCTTACCGACTACCATTCTGAGGGACAATACAGCTTGGAGGATTCTGGTATTATCGTCGTGAATCTGCAGTCACCATGACAAACTCTCTTCACTGTGTCTTATAAAGCATGTCATTATTATCTAATAATGATCCAACCTGTTAAACGTATGTCAAATAATGTAGAACTTGGTTGTGTTAATTATTTCGTGAATTTATTAAACAAAACAATGACATCCTTTTCCAGTCCTTATTGAGATATGAAAGTATCAGAGCTCGATTGTTGAACTGCTTGTCTGGGTGTTGGGGGGGGGGGGGGGGGGCAATGGAAGGACAATGACCCGTCGTCCAGTAAGGGTGGGAACGGACTTTACATTCCCCCACTTTGACTGTATCACGAACTTTCGTCTGGGATTGTTTATGGTTGTCAGTGATCGTGTATGAGTGTGTACGTGGGTGCAAGTGGTCGTGCAATCGTGTGTACATGTTTGTGTGGATATGAAAGACTGAATGTGTGCATGTGTAGTCATGTAGGTGTATGCATTTATATGTAAACCTGTAAGAGTGTATAAAAACTGTGTGAACTTGTCAGAGTATGTGTGTATTTATTGTATGTGTTTATTTCAGCCATCATATGTGTACACAGATTGCAGCGTCAATGTAAAAATAACTAGATGAAAACTTTTCGATAAATTTTCTTGCGTGGTCTTGGCTGGGAGCGTCTCAGGGCTGCTGAGTGAGGCAGGATTGTGGGGGTTCACGCTTGAGTTTGGGGAGAGGGCGTGGCCGAGTGGCAGCACCAAATGGATGAACATTCCGCCTCTCAGGATACCACTCCGAAAATGTTTTGATATCGGACAAGAAGTCGCGTATCGTGAAGAGTTGTACTGCAGTAAGAATATCCAGGGGATAGGTGTTTGCGTGTTGTTGTGTGTACAGTATGCATGTGTAGTCCAGTATTTCTCTGCTTATCTATGTGCGTTGGTGTGTTAAATTAGAAATTAGAACAGAAAACATAATCCAAACATCTTAAGGATCTACTGTTCCGTTGCATATATATATATATATATATATATATATATATATATATATATATATATATATATATATATATATATATATGGAGAGAGAGGAAGAGAGTACCGATAAAACGTTAGAGTACAGCTGGACTTGCTAATACACACTAAACATTCATGTGGGCTCCAGTAGAGCAGTATAACCTAACTAACCTAACCTGATCAGTAGGACCAGTTTACTGTTATGACCAGACGCTAAAGGAGTACCTGCTCCTGTGTGGCGCCTAAAGAAATATGTGATAGAACAGTATCAACAGGAAGTACTTTAACCTCATACTGTGTACCTCTCTTACACCTTCTGTCTGTTTGTTTCGTCAACTGTAGAAACACCGCGAGGCTCAGGTTGGCGTAGAATTTGATATTCCTTCCTGGGTCAGATATCAGAGCTTCCTGGCCGTGGTGGAAGCGGCGCGGCATGTGTGTTGGTCCACGTTGGTGTACTACAGCATTACCTCACAAGGCTGCCGAGTGTGTATGTGGGTCATGGTTTAAATACCATAATATTTTACTAAGATTAATGATGCATATGTGTATTATAATTCAATTGTCACGACTTATTTGACTATTCAGGTATATATTAGTCCCGTGCGATCTGTACACCATCCAGATAACTAAAACCCCGTTATCCTTGGCTCGGCTCTCCCCCGCTGGCACATCCTGTCAATTCAGGTGCGGCTGCTTAACAAATTTGGGGTTGGTTAAGCAGCAATTGGGACACTAAGCTGTTGCAGTATGACATGCTTTTTCTTAGCTGACACTGAACCCCATGCTGGGTTGCACAGCAGTGATGTCACCAGTGTGCCCTGGTAGTGCCCGACAATCACTCCCTCACATGCAGAGACCCTCTGCATGCTACCCTCACCTAGTTGGAAAAAACATAAAACCAGTACATAAAACCAGTCATAAATAAGACAAATATATATCTGAGAGTATCAGAAATAGAAAAAATCATCTGAGCATGCTTGAAAACATACATATCGACACTAAGATCCTTTAGATTGACCAACTACATCAATTTCTATAAAAAAAAATCATCTTTCGAAGGTCAATTTGGCAGCCATCTTGAAAAATGGCCGTCATCTTGGATTTCCAAATGGCCAATCAGGCAGATTTGACAGTAGCCCCTAGGGTATGATCATGCCAAATTTCATGCTTGTATCACCATTTGCACGATTTTTCCATTATCCGCTCTACTATCAGTCTGGCCGCCGATGACTCAGTGAGGAGTCAGACGCGACCAAGACTCCCAGCAAGGCAGACATACATTTATTTTTTTGTTAATCAGTACTATTGAAGTGATTTTTTTTTTTATTGGGCACTCCCCTACATCCTTGTGTAAGGTGAAGTGCAGAAGCGTTTACAGCGCCCAACAGGGAAGCATGCTAAGTTCATGCTTGCCTTTATGTCTCATGAGTTAAGGGTGTAGAAGCCTGAAGAGTCGATGGTTTATGTCTAAGCAAGTTATTGGAAGCTCCAACAACTTTCCCTGAATACGAATTCGCAACTTTCGATTTACAGCAGGTACCTACTGTGCTGCTAGGTGAACAGGGACCAAGGGAGGCTGGGAAGTGTGTCCGAACAACTTTCCACCAGCCCGGGAATCGAACCCTTGACATCTCGCATGCGAGGCAAGAGCGGTACCGTTCTACTAACCGGCGCCCCACTGTAGTGATTTATATTAGGTGACCATTGGTTGTGTAATTGTATTCTACTGTATATGTGCATTGAGAGTTTAAGAATTAGATTACTGTGACTGTAGCTTTGTTAGGAAGAGCTGAATGATCCAGGTCCAGCTTATGATATACCATACACTAGTTTATTTTATCTTTAATTGTTCATCTATGAAGCAAAATGCCACTGACATTGTTATTCACAGTAAATTCACTTTATTTATTATAAGTGTAAGGTCAAATATTGAAATGTGAACCCTAACCCTCCTTCTGAAGCTGTCAACGAACCTGCTCATTTGTTATTGTTACCTCTACTCCCAGGATCTTACACGTACTGATATATTAAGTTAATCAATCCCATGTCCATATTCGATATTGTAATATAAATTTTTGCTATTAAACTATTAGAATGTTAAGTGATTTCATAAGACCCGGGCCTAAACCAAAGCTGAACTTAATTAATGAGGGCTGTATCTAATTCAGCTGAACCCATAAGCATTTCATTAACGCTGTATATTATTTGGCCCTCCTGTGCAACATTGCAATACATGGCATAACACTGTAAACCTCCTCGTTACATGCAAATCATTAAATGGCTTGACTTCTTCTTTGGGCCAGCTGATTCTGAGCATGAATGTGGATGGAGGACAAGTTTTAGGATAAGGGATAAGGGGGAAGGAAGGGAGGGATAAGATGTACGTATGATCTGTCGGGTCCTATTGAGAGGAGCGGTGGTTGGGGAGGGGTTAGACGTAATGGGGAGGGAAAGGGAGTGAGGGTGGCAGGGAGGGGACGGGGTAAGAAGGGTGGTGACGATGGAAGAGGGTAGGCTAGATGGTTGTAGAGAGGGAGAGAATGGGGAGGGGGGGGGGGGCAAGAAGTGGCATGATCCCTCTCCACTTGTTGTGTGAGTGAGTGCCATTGTAGGGTGAGGGAGGCTGGCAGGGGAGGGTGGTCCTTTGTGAGCCACGTAACGTACGATGACGGCGTATCAGACGATTGAAAAATCTCTGTATTGTGAAATATGATGCGAGAAATCTTCCTTTATGAGAGAATTCGACCTGGTGTTTATTTTAAAAGGTTATTCTTGCATCGGTTGTCTCCTTTGTTAGGTAGCAGCTTGAAGGTATTTTACGTATAGTTGGTTGGTTACGATGTAGAGCGACTATTTAGTAATATAAGAAGTAGACGCGTTTGTATGGGTCACTCTGTTGTATCACTTTGGTGACCTCCGTTATTTTGCGAGATCTTCAGTAAATAAGTATATGGCTCAGTTAATTGTACATATTAATTTTGTATACAAGACAGGATGTGTTGGACATAACGGTAATGTAATAGAGAAAGGGGCTAGAATTAATAACTGGGCATCCACTCCACAAACAGAAGTATTTGCCATACTCACAGCCCTGAAACTTGTTGAAGACACTGCCACTGACAGTCTCATCATCACTGACTCCTTATCCTCAATACTGGTTCTTGATACCCGAAACTCAGATTGTCACCCGCTTGTCTCTGAAGCCAGACACAAGCATATGTGTCATGTTGACGGGGGTATCAGGATCAAGCTGCTGTAGATCCCCTCTCACATGGACATTAGTGAACATGATAGGGTTAATGCCGTACCTAAACTCGCGTCCAACAATGACAATGTTGAGTACAATCTAGGACTGTCAAACAGAACCTTTAAAACTGTAATCAGAAAAGAGCTTGCTGATGAATTTGAGGCCAGTAGACAAGTGCAAACAGCCACTAGTCAATCCATTGTTTACCATGATGACATGTATTAAGTAAAACACGTATATGGAGCAAGTAACAAGATCACTAGATTACAAGATATTGTAACCGCTAGACTAAGGTTAGGATATAAGTACCTCTGGCAGTATGCCCCTCAGGGAGATGTGAACAAAACTAAATGTAAAGTGTGTGGCCAGACATATGGCCACACACGCCAACACTATGTCTTAGACTGAAAAAATAGAACCTTATAGGATTAGATCCAATTACACTGTGAATGCAATGGCACAGCACTTTATCTCTTATGACAAGATAGCTGATATACTAAGGTTGTATCCACACTTCGCATCTAGTGCCTAATCATAATTCTATGTACCGACTTAAACAATGTACTGGAAATACTCTGCCATAGTTTCAAGCTCACTGGGGTCTGATAAACACCCTTTGTGGCCTCTACTCTGTATTTTTTTTTTTTTTTTTTGCGCTACCGCTCACAGGATGAGTATGGGGCGCACAATAATCTAGCTGCTGTCAGCAGCAAAATTAAAAAAAAAATACAACTAAACAGAGCATTAAATTTACGGGAAACTTCTCGTTAGTGGTTACAGCTCCACCAAAGTCAGGGTAATCAATCAATCAGAGTACCGTCCTCATATCAGAGGGTAGGCGACCACAGTCCTCCACTCTAAACATTCTCGAGCTGTTTTTTTTTTCCAATCCTCCAAGGTTTTGTATCTCGCTGGAGACCCAATTTGTAATTTCATTCATCCATCCCAGTCTCTACCTTCCCCTGGCTCTCCTACCCTTAAATTTTCCCATTAATATTTCTGTTATTATCCCCTTATCCCTAATTATATGACCAAAGTATCTAATTTTTTTGTATATTTCAAGTATTTCTCTTGAATTTTTTGCTAACTTTAGTATGTGTTTATTTGTCTTCCTGTCAGTTACATTTATCCTTAACATTCGCCTGTAACACCACATTTCAAAGGCCTCCAACCTCTTTCTGGTGTCTGCTGAAAGTGTCCACACTTCTGACCCTCAAATTGAGGTCAATGTCCTTTATCGTAAGGTCTTTTAGATTATTAAATGCTGTCCTTACTTGACCTCTTCTTGTTTTCCTTTCTTCCGTACATCTACCGTCACAGCTTGAGCTCCCTGTTCCCCGCCAATTTTTTATTTTAGTATTTATTTCCAATTTGAAAACCACTAATACTGTAGTGTTTACACCATAAACCCTTAAACCATATTTTTCACCTTTTTTCCACTAATTTGTTAACTAGGTTTTGTAATGCCTCTTCAGTATCTGTGATAAGAGCAGTATCATCTGCCTAGAGTTTATTTATTACTTTACGTGCCTCCTTAAGAATTCTAAATATGCGATATATTATATAGTACAAAGATGGAGACAGAACACAGCCTTATCTTACTCCCTGTCTAACTGTGAAACAATTATTTACGAACACTGCAGCCTCCTGTTGCCAGTACTTTTATTTTATATTTTAGAGTTCTAATAAAACCTTCATTAATGCCCATCTTTTATTCCAAGACCTCCATAAGTTCACTGTGTTTTTCCCTAACAAAAGCTTTTTCTAAATCAACAAAGCAGACACACAATTCTTTAGACCTCTAAAGCTCATTCACTCAAAATTCTCAAACCAAATACACTGTAATTCTTCTAATTCCCTTTCCCTCTTTGAATCCATCTTGTTCTTCACACATTCCTGTAACTCACTTTCTATTCTAAATTTTATTCTACTTAAAATTGTTTAATATAACTTTGCAGACATGACTAAAGATTATTGTTCTAAACTGGGAGCACTCTAAGGCTCCTGGCTTTTTATGTAATGACAAAAATATATCTTTTTTGAAACCACCGGGAAGGTCTCCTTTGAAGTACAAATATAGAATTACATATTTTAGTCAAACATTTGATCCCATTTTTGTCCAATTGTTTTATAATTTCTGCTGGAAGCTGATCAACCCCACAAGGTTTATCATTTTTTTTATTTTTCTCACAGCTGCCTCAACTCCTGATTCCAGAACTGGCATTTCGATCTTTGTTTCTCTTCATCTCTTACCTCTACTCTATCCTTTATTATTGTATAGTTCTTCTACATACTCTGCCCATCTCTCTTTTACTTCTGCCTCAAACAGGATCTTATTGTGTCTGCTTTTATGAGTCCCACCCCATTTATTTAATTTTTTCTGGTTCATTTGTTTAATCTTTCTCTATATTTCCGACAGTTATTCCTTCTGTCATCACATTCTATCGCCTTGCATTCCCTTTCAAGATCATCTTTCTTCATCTATTTTCTTCAAAATTTCGTTTGTCATTCACTCACTTTTAGCCTCGTTCCTCTTATGTCCTATAAGTTTTTCCGCAGTCTCTAACATTACTTCTTTGTAATTATTAAACTGTTGTCCTGTTCCTTCTTCATCAATGTCTCTCTAGCAATACTGTAAAACTGTTTTCTGTTTCAGTTCCATATTATGTATGTGCCTCGGTCTTAAGCTTACCGAAATGCCATTTGATCTGACTCACAATCTGCCCCTGGGTAGGTTATGGTTCGGGGTTATGGAATTTATGAATCTGTTCTGAATCCAAATGTATTTAATTTGATTTTTGGGATGAGATCCATGTGTAGAGGTGCCTAGGGTGTTGTTCAAACCATGTCTTAGCAATTATCGTCTTGCTTTCCTTACATAAGTCGATTAATATTTCAACTCGCTCATTTCTATTACCCAACCCATGTGGTGCTTCTTTACCTTGCCCAACTTTTGTGTTAAAATCATCCATTATAATCAGACATTCATTAAACTTTACGGTGTCTTTTGCTTTCTTTAAATCTTCATAACAATTTTCTAAGACTATATCCTCACTATCACTTGTTGGTGCATGAGTCCAGCACTCAACTTAACTCTCAAAAGTCTACCTGACACTGCCCAGTATCCCTTTACACTACTGCTCAACTTATGGTTCACAAGAATACCATTACCCCTCACATGCTTTTCCCCCACTTGAATATATGAAGTAAAAATCTTCACCACTAATGCTATTTGAACCTGTCCTTAATTCACTTAATACCAGAATAATGTTCCACATCAATCTTTTCATTTCCCTACAAATATTTGCATATTTACCAATCTTGATTTAATGCTCGTTCATTCTTAAGCTTTCCGTAGTTGTTTAATGTCCAAGGCTTTGGTTTGCTCGGACAGTATCTGCTAGCTCTCGGTGGCACACAACGTGCAAGCACGGGAGGCAATGCGGTTGGATCTTTAGGTGACGATGATCCAACAGGAACGCCCGAAAATTGTTTATTGTGACTGTCCACGATTGTTCAAGGGCAAGAGGTGAAGTTAATGAGAATGGATGCCCCAAACCTTTTCTCATCAGAAGACTAATTAAAGGGAGTAGAGAAAATTGGAAATGAAACGATGTATGAGGTGTTGAGGTCCCTTATACCCCACTCTGGTAAAGAACCAGCCCACCACCTATGGAGTATTTGCGCGTTTAGCAACGACCCACTTTCAACCTCTAATACCATCCCAGGTAGTACCTATAGGAAGACTATTGGTAGGAGAATAAATCGTGGTGAAGTTTACCTCCGAGATTATTATAAGGTATTGGCCGGTAGGGTTAAGACTGAGATAATAAAAGCAAAGCGGAATAATGAACTGAAGGTAGCAAGGGAGTCGAAGTCAAGCCCCAAGGGATTCTATCAAATGTATCAAACTAAAACACGAGAAAAGGTTGGACCAATACAGTCAGATACCGGCGAGCTAACTGAAAACGACGGAGAAATGAACAATAATCTGAATAGAGATTTTTCAACAGTTTTCACCACCGAAAATTTAAACATGATACCCGAGGCACCGACTATATACAGAGATAGTGAAGACAATGAATTAAGCGAGATAGTAGTGACTAGTAACGATGTTAATTAGTAAATAGACAAGCTAAAGCCTAATAAGTCACCAGGTCCCGATGAGATATTTGCCAGAGTATTAAAGGAATGTAACGACGAGCTTAGTATGACCTTAGCAAGTTTGTTTAACATGTCATTAGAAACGGTTGTACTGTACTACCAGAATCCTGGAGGATAGCGAATGTAGTACCGATTTTCAAGAAGGGGGATAGATCACTATCCTCTAACTACCGTCCAATCTGTTTAACATCAATTGTAGACAAATTACTGGAAGCAATAATTTCAAACTCTATTCGAAATCACCTGGAGAAGCACGAAAAGTGGAGGCTCATGGCATTGGAGGAGATATTCAAATGGATTAGGGCGTGGTTACAGGACAGGAAACAGCGAGTGAGCATTATGGCACTAAATCCGATTGGAGTAACGTCACTAGTGGAGTACCCCAAGGCTCAGTACTTGGACCATTATTATTTATTATATACTTAAACGACATAGATATTGGCGTAGACAGCAACATAAATATATTTGCTGATGACACTAAAATAGGGCGTGTAACTAAATCTGACATAGACTCCG
Organism: Homarus gammarus; assembly: GCA_958450375.1. Taxonomy (NCBI): domain Eukaryota; kingdom Metazoa; phylum Arthropoda; class Malacostraca; order Decapoda; family Nephropidae; genus Homarus; species Homarus gammarus. The sequence continues at coordinate 977,377 of CAUDMG010003255.1, forward strand.
CAAAACTACAGGAAGATCTAAACAAATTTTCGAATGGCCTGAAAAATAGCAAATGAAATTTAATGTGGACAAATGTAAAGTACTTAGTCTAGGAGATGTAAACAGAGAAACCAGTTACCAGATAAACAACGATGTTATAGAGAAATCCGACTGTGAGAAAGATTTAGGAGTAGTGATAAGTGGGAATCTTAAACCAAGTCAATAATGTGTATTTGCTTGAAACAAGGCTAACAAAGTACTTGGGTTCATACAGAGGAGTGTTAGTTACAAGACTAGTGAGGTCATCCTAAAACTAGATCTAGTGCTTGTGGACCTCACTTGGATTACGCAGCTCAGTTCTGGTCACCGTACTACAGAATGGACATACACCCGTATTATTAAACAACATCTTCCAATATTATAAATTAATTTTATTGGAATTAGTTAATTTTACCGCCACACCACCCCGTTAAGTACAGTACTGCGGTGTCCCTCAGGACTCATTTAGTTTAAAACTCGGGTTGAAACACGACGACCCTCTTCAAGGGAAGATGTTTAATAATACGGGCGATAGAATCCCGAGAAAGAATTCAGAGGAGAATGACAAGACCAATCCCGGGCATTAGGAACCTTGAGTACAGAGACGGCTTAAATCGACTTAATCTGCACTCCCTCGAGAGACGTAGAGTGAGGGGCGATATGATCGAGGTGTATAAATGGAAGTCAGGGCTAAACAAAGGTACTCGAGCTATCCAACCAGGAGCAAACTCGAAACAATGGTTTTAGCTTAGACAAATTTAGATTTGGGCGGGATATAGGTAAACATTGGTTTGGAAATAGAGTAGTGGACGCGTGGAACAAGTTACCCAACATCATCATTAACTCGAATACGCTGGATAGCTTCAAATATAGGTTGGATGGATATATGAGCAATAGGGGTGAGGTGTAAATGGGACTGCCCAGTATGGGACAATAGGCCCGCTGCAGTTTCCTCCATTCTTATGTTCGAGCCCCACACCACGACAAAGGGGGAACAACAGGGGAGGGGGGGGGGGGGCAATTTTAGATTATAGGGGGTCCGTTGAGGCTCTACTGACCGTTTTAGCTTCGACTTTTTTGCACTGAATCTAATCAAACCCAATTTAATCTTAACATAACATAACAACTTAACCTTAACTTACCATAAAGAAATGTAGATAATTACTTTGTGCAATTTATACCAGATATTTAGTGACGTGGACTATATAAGAAGATTCCGTGTTTATAAAACTATTAACTTGTTAACTTTCATACCTCTGGCTAAGGGATACTGCTGTTACCTGTGTGTGTGTGTGTGTGTGTCCAGCCCCAAACTTGTTAACACATCTACGTAGTATCACAAGTTTGGATGAATCAATTTGTGAAACCCAATGAGTCTCACCATTACCCCTCTGGGAACTTTGTCCACAACTGTATGTGTGTTCCTTTAGGGCCACCGAGTCAAAGGTTAAGTTCATGTGCGAATTTCGGAGCTAATTCTTGAAGTAGGAAGCGCCGTATTTTTTGGTACCTCTTGTGAACTTCTCTGGTGGTGGTATGGTAATATCTAAGCGTCATACAGGTAGTGGGGGTGGTACTTATGTCAGCTGAAGTATTGGTAGTAGTAGTAAAGGCTAATATAGGGGTTTAAGGTACACTCCCTCCAAAAAGTCTCAATACGATTTTGTGTTAGAATATTTGACACAACGGACGAAGGATTTTGACAACCTTACTGAAACAACAGGAGTCGCAGTGTTCATTTTGAAATACAAGCTTATTATATCTAGGTTATGACTCCACTTTTATGATCTCATTACTGGGGAACTTTTATATCGGTTATTGTGTTTACATGTTCTGTATATGAGCAGATATGGTGGACCTCTGATGCATCATGACACCGCCTCTATGTTGTTACCAGTGGGGGAATTACTCTACCTGTATATACCTGTTACGTTACCTGAGGCTTTGATAATGTTTGTAAATATTTGTTGTCAGACTTTGGGGTGGGGGGGGGGGGGAGGTACTTCAGCTATCAGGATCATTAAGCTCCGACCAAAAGTCTTGTTAGTTTCTTACTCACCTGAATATTAGACGCCCTAACCTAACCTAACACTTCAGGTAGCGTGGGAATGTTTAATCAATAATCATCAGGTAAAATATGCCTGGGAACCTAATCAGCACGTGATCCATTCATACAACAGATACAAAGGATGACTTTAAAAAATTATGCAGATGTTTTTAAATTCATTCATATTGTTATCCTTAACTTACAATATGAGAACCTCTAACTGGGTCACATAAACTTCGGCACATTAGTGTAAATCTCCTTGAAAATACGCTTAAAATTATCATGTAGCTAAATGGTTTATGTTCAGTAAAGGGGGAAATTATGGTAGGAATCTCCGTGGTTTACTGGTGGGGTGAGCGGACGTTTAGGCTACCGAACGTTTGCCAAGGTTAGGTCAAGTCAGGTCAGGTCATAACCACCTTGGCCCAAACGTCCGTGGCCCAAACGTCCTACAACCAATTGGTGTGGTGGTATGGGGAGGTGGAGGAGGGTCGACTGGATGTGTGAGACAGAGTGAGTGTGAGGGTTCAGTGTGCTGTGGGTTGTCTGAGTGGGCGGACGTGCTCACCAGCTCCGTCACGCGGCTTCACTGGCCTACGCTCCTCGGTAACACGCGGTCCCTCGCTATCAGTTTGTTGACATGCCATGGGGGGTGAACAATGATCCGCCGGTGTGGTCAAAGCATATCTCTTTGTGGTGATCTGATATCGCGTTGAAAAGTAAAGTTAAATATTAAAATTATATTCGTTTTACATTGGTCATCGCATCTTGATAGACACTCTCCTACGTACACCAATTGGTTGACATGCCATGGTGAATCATGAACACTCTTGAATGATACGTTTATATTGTGAAGACTTCTATTGTGATTTAATGCTGGACTGAAAAAAAAATTTACTGTATATGATTGTCTACAGTAATATGAGGACACATTTCTGTAATGTTCACATGTTGCACCGGAAACTGATATTTAGGTGTACATAAAACCTATTATTATTATTTAACTTCATCGTGAAAATTGATGTTTTTTGTTTTGTGTTTGATCATTGATGTGTCAGTCTTACGGATACAGTTTGGTGGGAACTCTCATATAAACGTAAGTGTTGGGTGTTTGTAGCGTAGGTTAGTGACCAACACAGATTCTACTCGGGCTGTTGTATATGGCAAAAGCACAGGACCACGCTGACATGGTGAGAAACAACCACACTGACATGGTGAGACACAGAACCACACTGACATGGTGAGACACAGGACCACGCTGACATGGTGAGACACAGGACCACGCTGACATGGTGAGACACAACCACACTGACATGGTGAGACACAACCACACTGACATGGTGAGACACAGGACCACGCTGACATGGTGAGACACAGGACCACGCTGACATGGTGAGACACAGGACCACGCTGACATGGTGAGACACAACCACACTGACATGGTGAGACACAGGACCACGCTGACATGGTGAGACACAGGACCACGCTGACATGGTGAGAGACAACCACACTGACATGGTGAGACACAACCACACTGACATGGTGAGACACAACCACGCTGACATGGTGAGACACAGAACCACACTGACATGGTGAGACACAGGACCACACTGACATGGTGAGACACAGGACCACACTGATATGGTCAGACACAGAACCACACTGATATGGTCAGACACAGAACCACACTGACATGGTGAGACACAGAACCACACTGACATGGTCAGACACAGAACCACACTGATATGGTCAGACACAGAACCACACTGACATGGTCAGACACAGAATCACACTGACATGGTGAGACACAGAACCACACTGACATGGTGAGACACAGAATAACACTGACATGGTCAGACACAGAACCACGCTGACATGGTCAGACACAGAACCACGCTGACATGGTCAGACACAGAACCACACTGACATGGTCAGACACAGAACCACACTGACATGGTAAGACACAGAACCACGCTGACATGGTCAGACACAGAACCACACTGACATGGTGAGACACAGAACCACACTGACATGGTCAGACACAGAACCACACTGACATGGTCAGACACAGAACCACACTGACATGGTCAGACACAGAACCACACTGACATGGTCAGACACAGAACCACGCTGACATGGTCAGACACAGAACCACGCTGACATGGTCAGACACAGAACCACATTGACATGGTAAGACACAGGAACCCCTTGGACATGGTGGGACATCTAGCCTATTGTATTCAGGAAACGCCTTGGACCGTGAGAGAGTTGCACGGGAATCCTGCGAGTCGGTGACACTCATATTTTTATTGCCAAGTCCTACACCTACTCCACCACTACCCTACACCCTTCCCACCACCGCCATCACCCTACACCCACCCTACCACCTCCTGCCCCCACAATCACACCACCAACACACCCAACGCTACATCCACTACCAATTCCTTCCCCGCAATCAGCTCATCATCATTGTGGATGATGATGCCCAAAATATTAGACTACCGGACATTCAGTCTGGGATACTGTTGGGTGGGACTGATGGCATAGCGGATGTTGTTGGTGATGACCTTTGAGAGCCCAGACTTGTTGGGAGTGATCAAAAGCTCTTCCCGGAAACTAAACATGACTTCTTATAGAACGGACACACTGAAGTCTAGCTAGCCCTGGATATTGGAAGTGGTCGGTTCCGTCTTGGGCGGTCACTCCTGAAACGGCCGAGTCATCACGGTGGTGAGGATTGATTGAGGATGAGTGATTGAGGGGTGTTGTGCCCCTGGTGTTGTGAGTTAGGGCTCGTGTGTACCACCTGGTGAAAGCTTTGTTAATTAAGTTTTATGATTTTTTGTGTTGTTTGGTGATTTTAACAGGTAAACCAGTGCACTGATGTTACTTATTGTAGGGCGTAATGATGATTTCTTAAGTAGTTATTCAAGATGGCCTGATTCTTGATATTGTTTTTATTAGTAGTAGTAGTAATATTGTTGTTGTATTTGTAGTAGTACAGCGGAAGTATTGTTTTTATACTGTTATTATCTTTGCCTATTATTATATCTTTCAATGGCATTGCTATAGTGTTATTATTATGATTATTATTATTATTATTATTATTATTATTATTTTTATTTATATTGAAATTGAGTAGCCAGTGAGAAAACCGTAGATAAAATATTAATGGTTGCAGATCTGACTTAAAACACAACACCAAGGCGCTATTTCTGCACTTCCGGATTACAATGTTTAAGTGAGTTCTCGACCTGTTCCCTGCCTTATCACTCCGGCTGTCAGTCTGCTTGTTGTAGCCATGTGATAACTTATCAGTCTGGGTGTGATGACAAAGGGAGGGAGGTACAAAACCCTGTGATTGATTTGAAACGTAGATAGAATGTTAATAAACTATTGATGAATCGAATCGAGTGAAGATAAAGCATCTTATTCACCAGATGATTAAATAACCCAATGTTAACCTAACCCAAGCTAACTTAATGAAATAATCTGGAGTGCTTAAGCTTCACTTGATCCGATTAGTTGATGAATAGAAGTGGTTAATACTCTTGTGTAAGTCAGAACATCATCCCTTGGTTGATTAATGGGTGTGGTGATATATATATATAACTGGATTGATATGGTATCCTTGATTGAATGATTGTCAAATAGATATGATGGACAGATTGACAGATAGATGCATAGATTCATAGCCATGCTTGATGAGGATGTGATAACTGATAGATAGATAGACTGATAGATAGACTGATAGATAAACAGATAGACAGATAGATATATACCTTTGGTTGATTGACTGATGGAAGAATAAATATTTCAATAAATGAAACTTTAAGTGATTGACTGATAACTAGAATATGGTATTATATCACTTCGATGGTCGTGTGTGTGTGTAAGGTTAGTTTGTGACTGCGTGCGTGTTGGAAGAGGCATATTCGTTCACGTGCGTCAAATGTGGGGGGGGGGGGGGTCAGAGGTACACCGACACACCACATTTTACACCGAGCAGATCGTGTGGAATAACGATCTCGGCAGCGACGGTGTCTTTGTGCTATGTTCTGCCGCTCGCGTGTTCCTTCCTTCCTTTGTGAGCTCTGTCTTGCTTCTTCCTTATCTCTCTCTCTCTCTCTCTCTCTCATTTTTCTACTCTACTCGTCTGTAATTTTTAGTTGTGTGTTTTTTGTGCTCGCGTTTTCTTTAGATGTTGTGGACATTCATATTTTTGTATTAATATATGTATTTTGTATGTCTACGAGGATAAGATGTGAATATATATGCTTATAGGTGTAAGTATAATATGTGCCTTTTCGAGTCACTGATAGAGAGAGATCCCGTTATATATATATCTTGTCATACACTGCGTTAAACCTAACTTAAGAAACCCTCCCTTATGCACATAACACATCCATCAGTAGTCATCACGAAAGACCGAACGAAGAAGACGAAATTTGCAACATTTCCTTTTGACACAAATGATATTGAATGATGCGTCAGTGAACACGGAGGTGATGTCGCCCACCAGAAACCTTCACGGGTCAAGAATATTACTGGCGGCCCTTAATCCCGGGTGTAAAATGGAGGTGTCGCGTGATAAAATATCAGTCCAGGAGGCCTGATTTACCGCCGTAAGATCACTTTAATGTCGCTTAATTAATTTAGAGACCAGAGTACAGGTACAAGTACAAAATTCACGGACAATAATTTATAAGAGTGCGCTTACTTATTAAAGTGGCCACGTGTAGATATAAGTGCATTTTTGTAAATAAAAGTGCCAATGTAAATCCAAGTGTAAATAAAGGGGCGTGTATATTGACCCAAACACCGGTACAGTTACACATACAATTACAGGCATATATCAATTTTAACTTGATCGCCATTCATAAACATTACTCAGGATCACTGTACAGCATAAGTATCTGACGTCATTTGTTGCACGTGTACAGTAGAGTATTGACAAAACTCGTCTATTATAGGCTCAATACTTGGACCATTATTATTTATTAGGACTATATACATAAACGACATAGATATTGGCGTAGACAGCAACATAAGTAAATTTGCTGATGACACTAAAATAGGGCGTGTGATTAAATCTGACGAGGACTCCGCAAAACTACAGGAATGTCTAAAAAAAAAAAAAAAAAATTCGAATGGTCTGAAATATGGCGGATGAAATTCAATGTGGACAAATGTAAAGTACTCAGTATAGGAGATGTAAACAGGGAAACCGGATACCAGATGAACAACGATGTTATTGAGAAATCCGACTGCGAGAAAGATTGAGGAGTAATGGTAAGTAGGAATCTTAAGCCAAGTAAACAATGTGTATTTGCTCGAAACAAGGCTAATAAAGTACTTGGGTTCATACAAATGAGTGTTAGTTACAAGACTAGCGAGGTCATCCTAAAACGATATCTTGCGCTTGCGAGACCTCACTTGGATTACGCACTTCAATTCTGGTCACCGTATTACAGAATGGATATAAAATCCGTGGAAAGAATTCAGAGGAGAATGACAAGACTAATCCCGGGCATTAGGAACCTTGAGTATAGAGACAGGTTAAAGCATCATAATTTGCACTCCCTCGAGAGACGTAGAGTGAGGGGCGATATGATAGAGGTGTATAAATGAAAGTCAGGGCTGAACAAAGGGGACATTACAAAGGTACTCAAACTATCCAACCAGGAGCGAACTCGTAACAATCGTTTTAAATTAGACAAATTCAGATTTAGGCGCGAAATAGGTAAACATTGGTTTGGAAGAGTATTGGACGAGTGGAACAAGTTACCAAATATTATCATTAGCTCGAATACGCTGGATAGCTTCAAACATAGGTTGGATGGATATATAAGCAATAGGGGTTGGGTGTAAATGGGATCGCCCAGTATGTGCCAATAGGCCCGCTGCAGTTTCCTCCAGTCTTCTGTTCTTATGTGAGGGAATGTCTGTGTTGTCTCGCGGTTTAGGCCACTGCAGTAGAAGGGTTGAGAGCGCAGTGTAAAGTATCATTTAACATTACTGCGAGGTGCGGCAGGTAATTCCCAAGATGTTTTGAATACTTGAATCTAATATTAATCTGTTTTTTGTCGTAATAAAAGTGGGTGGATGCAATACGTTAATAGATATTATAACATACTGAGAGGTTTACGTACAAGTGCTGGTGAATATTGTTCAAGCGACACCTCCAGTACAGTAAAGAAGACAATGATGACAATTTACTTCAGTGTTAAGTGAGTATAAGGAAGTCACCAACATCTGTCTGTATTGTAACGCGTACCGTATATGTGTACCTGGAGCAGTTGATAGTATAAATTTTATACTACCAGCTGTTCTATTATATTTTAGCGGGTTTATAGAGAAGAAATTAATTGAATTATGCGTGAAAACCGATTGTGATCATTCAAACGATACTTGAAATACCTTGAAGCCAGTTATTAACACAGGCCACTGGAGGTAACAGAGAGCAGACCCGAATGTCTAGTGGTGGTTAGGATTTAACGACTATTTACGTGTTTAATTACGGTCCTGACAAAAACTGGGTAGAGCTAAGTCATCGAATTCTACTACAATTACAGTGGTATATTATATTACCTCCCTCTAGTCTTGTGAGTGATCTTCCTCTCGTCGACACATTCCGAGGTCTTCTGATCACCTCCCCTCCCCCCGTCGTCATGCCTCATACATAATGCAATAATTGATATATACTTGAGCTAGATGTCTCGTGTAGTGACTCGACCCGTGCTTCAAGTGCCTTAAACCCGTGCTTCAAGTGCTTTAAACCCGTGCTTCAAGTGCCTTAAACCCGTATTTCAAGGGCCTCAAACCAGGCATTAATATATTTTAACCACAATATAAAGAACATACTGTATAAGCAAGTCATCGCATTCCATCAAGTCCGCAAGAAATTATTGATTTGTTTTGGCCGCTGTAAATAATTAATCACATATAGCGGCAGATTATTGTTCTTAAGACAAAGGTGACTATAGTGACTCAAAACTGTAAACAATAATAATGACGATGGATGATATTCCTCTCTCCTGTTATTGACTTTTGTTCCGACTTTCACACACCCAAATATGTTAACGGATTACACAATGAATAGAAACAAATTATTGTCATTATTATTATTATTATTATAGTTACGATTTAATTATTATTCTTACAAAAACTAAATAAGTCAGCGATGTTTTTAACACTTTAAAACTGTTATTGAGTTGATTCATTACTGTCAATAGTGGTATATAAACGCGCCACTTGACCTTGTTGTGACGTCTGGTATTTTACACCCAGATTCCGCGCTATTGTGGTGGTGTTATGGTGGTGTGGTGATATGGTGGTGGTGTGTTGAAGTAGTGATATGGTGGTGGTGTAGTGGTGTGTTGAAGTAGTGATATGGTGGTGGTGTAGTGGTGTGTTGAGATGGTGTCGTTGTGGTGTAGTGGTGTGTTGAGATGGTGTCGTTGTGGTGTAGTGGTGTGGTGTAGTGGTGTGTTGAGGTGGTGTAGTGGTGTGTTGTGATGGTGTTGTAGTGGTGTGTCGTGGTGGTGTAGCGGTGTATTGTGGTGGTGTAGCGGTGTATTGTGGTGGTGTAACGGTGTGTTGAGGTAGAGCCGTTGTGTGTTGTGGTGGTTGGTGGTGTGTTGAGGTGGTGTAGCGGTGTGTTGAGGTGGTGTTGTGGTGGTGTAGTGGTGTGTTGTGGTGGTATAGTGGTGTGTTGTGGTGTGTTTTGGTGGTGTAGTGGTGTGTTGTGGTGGTGTAGTGGTGTGTTGTGATGGTGTAGTGGTGTGTTGTGGTGGTGTAGTGGTGTGTTGTGATGGTGTAGTGGTGTGTTGAGGTGGTGTAGTGGTGTGTTGTGATGGTGTAGTGGTGTGTTGTGATGGTGTAGTGGTGTGTTGTGGTGGTGTAGTGGTGTGTTGTGGTGGTGTAGTGGTGTGTTGTGATGGTGTAGTGGTGTGTTGTGGTGGTGTAGTGGTGTGTTGTGATGGTGTAGTGGTGTGTTGTGGTGGTGTAGTGGTGTGTTGTGATGGTGTAGTGGTGTGTTGAGGTGGTGTAGTGGTGTGTTGTGGTGGTGTAGTGGTGTGTTGTGGTGGTGTAGTGGTGTGTTGTGATGGTGTAGTGGTGTGTTGTGGTGGTGTAGTGGTGTGTTGTGGTGGTGTAGTGGTGTGTTGTGGTGGTGTAGTGGTGTGTTGTGGTGGTGTAGTGGTGTGTTGTGGTGGTGTAGTGGTGTGTTGTGATGGTGTAGTGGTGTGTTGAGGTGGTGTAGTGGTGTGTTGTGATGGTGTTGTGGTGTGTTGTGGTGGTGTAGTGGTGTGTTGTGGTGGTGTAGTGGTGTGTTGTGGTGGTGTAGTGGTGTGTCGTGGTGGTGTAGTGGTGTGTTGTGATGGTGTAGTGGTGTGTTGTGGTGGTATAGTGGTGTGTTGTAGTGGTGTGTTGTAGTGGTGTGTTGTGGTGGTGTAGTGGTGTGTTGTGGTGGTGTAGTGGTGTGTTGTGGTGGTGTAGTGGTGTGTTGTGGTGGTGTAGTGGTGTGTTGTGGTGGTGTAGTGGTGTGTTGTGGTGGTGTAGTGGTGTGTCGTGGTGGTGTAGTGGTGTGTTGTGATGGTGTAGTGGTGTGTCGTAGTGGTGTAGTGGTGTGTTGTGGTGGTGTAGTGGTGTGTTGTGGTGGTGTAGTGGTGTGTCGTGGTGGTGTAGTGGTGTGTCGTGGTGGTGTAGTGGTGTGTCGTGATGGTGTAGTGGTGTGTTGTGGTGGTGTAGTGGTGTGTCGTGGTGGTGTAGTGGTGTGTTGTGGTGGTGTAGTGGTGTGTCGTGGTGGTGTAGTGGTGTGTTGTGGTGGTGTAGTGGTGTGTTGTGGTGGTGTAGTGGTGTGTTGAGGTGGTGTGTTGTGGTGGTGTAGTGGTGTGTTGTGGTGGTGTAGTGGTGTGTTGTGATGGTGTTGTGGTGTGTTGTGGTGGTGTAGTGGTGTGTTGTGGTGGTGTAGTGGTGTGTTGTGGTGGTGTAGTGGTGTGTTGAGGTGGTGTAGTGGTGTGTTGTGGTGGTGTGTTGTGATGGTGTTGTGGTGGTGTAGTGGTGTGTTGTGGTGGTGTAGTGGTGTGTTGTGGTGGTGTAGTGGTGTGTTGTGGTGGTGTAGTGGTGTGTTGTGGTGGTGTAGTGGTGGTGTTGTGGTGTGTTGTGGTGGTGTAGTGGTGTGTTGTGGTGGTGTAGTGGTGTGTTGTGGTGGTGTAGTGGTGTGTTGTGGTGGTGTGTTGTGGTGGTGTAGTGGTGTGTTGTGGTGGTGTAGTGGTGTGTTGTGGTGGTATAGTGGTGTGTTGTAGTGGTGTGTTGTGGTGGTGTAGTGGTGTGTTGTGGTGGTATAGTGGTGTGTTGTGGTGGTGTAGTGGTGTGTTGTGGTGGTGTAGTGGTGTGTTGTGGTGGTGTAGTGGTGTGTAGTGATGGTGTAGTGGTGTGTTGCAGTGGTGTGTTGTGGTGGTGTAGTGGTGTGTTGTGGTGGTGTAGTGGTGTGTTGTAGTGGTGTGTTGTGGTGGTGTAGTGGTGTGTTGTGATGGTGTAGTGGTGTGTTGTGATGGTGTAGTGGTGTGTTGTGGTGGTGTAGTGGTGTGTTGTGGTGGTGTAGTGGTGTGTTGTGGTGGTATAGTGGTGTGTTGTGGTGGTGTAGTGGTGTGTTGAGGTGGTGTAGTGGTGTGTTGTGGTGGTGTAGTGGTGTGTTGTGGTGGTGTAGTGGTGTGTTGTGATGGTGTAGTGGTGTGTTGTGATGGTGTAGTGGTGTGTTGTGGTGGTGTAGTGGTGTGTTGTGGTGGTGTTGTGGTGGTATAGTGGTGTGTTGTGGTGGTGTAGTGGTGTGTTGAGGTGGTGTAGTGGTGTGTAGTGGTGGTGTAGTGGTGTGTTGTGGTGGTGTTGTGATGGTGTTGTGGTGCAGGTAGTTCTAGTCAGAAGTGCTTGAATGGATGATTAAGACAGTGGAGTGAAGGATAAAAGAGGTGGGAGGAGATAGTGAAAGAGAAGAGGTCAACAAAAGATGAAGCAGAGGGAGATAAGAAGGAAGGAAGAGAAAAAGGTAAGAAAGGGGAAGGAGGGAGAGACCCGTGAACACAACAAGATCCACTTACTGTGACTCGTGGCGGCTCCTCTTATGCGTAACATTGCCAGTCACTCGGCAACCTCCTCTTCCTCCGCTTCCTCTTCCTCTTTATTTTCCCTCGTCTCTCCTTATCTCCTCTCTCTTTCTTTCATTTCTCGTCCTCATCGGGTGAGTGAGGGAATGTCTCCTCCCACTGGGTGTGAGGCGTGTTGTGGTCAGCGGCTGTTCTAAATAAACGTGATTTACTTTACACCAAGAATGTCTTGAGTCACTGCCTGGTGGGGGGCAGGGTAAGTGGGACTGAGTGGGGAGGAGCAGAGTGAGGGAGTGGGTGGGGAGGGACAGGGTAAGGGGTAATATGTATGGGGGTCAAGGTCAGGGGAATGTGGGGGCCAGGGTAAGGGAGAGTGTGAGGGCCGGGTAAGGGGGTTTGGAGCAGATTTGAGGGAGAATGTGGCCAGGATAAGGGGGGATATGGAAGGGCCAGGGTAAGGGAGAGTGTGTGGAGGCCTGGATAAGGGGGCAGACGACGGTAATAAATCCCCTCTCCCTCCTCCCTTCCTTTCGCCCCCCCCCCCCCACCCACACACACTGGTCCTTCACCCCTCCCCTTCTCTCCCGTCTACATTTCTCTTCCCTCCCGGTCCTTCCTTCCTTCCTTCATCTCTCTCCCTCTCGTCATCCTCCCCCTTCCTTCTCCCTGCCTCTTCTCTTTCATTCTTATCCACCCCCTCCACCTCTGATCCCTCCCTCCGCCTATGGTCTGCCCTCCGGTGCACCTGTTTCTATCGTCACGTTTTGGCTAAGTCGTTTGGCTGGTACAGTATATACTGAAGTCTGTGATGTGCTGTATAAAGTATATTGACGGAGGGTCCGATGAATGTCAAAATGATCACTGTGACTCCTGTTGTCTCGGTAAGGTTGTCAAAACTCTTCGTCCGTTGTCATATTGTCTCACACAAAATCGTATAAGAGAGTTTTTGGAGCGAGTTACCTGTGCTGCGGGCGAGGAGTCTCCATATATCTCACGGGTGAAGCTGAATAATTTGTGGAATTTGATTAAATATTGCGAAATAGTTGTTAAATATTATTATTATTATTATTATTATTATTATTATTATTAATGGGATATGATATGTCACTGCCGGGCACTACTTGGCCCTGAGACGTAGCCTGATCACTGTTTCCGGTGGTATATAATTTGGTCGTCACGTTCATGTAACAATTTGGGTGAGGCTCTTAATTACATTACCAGATCTCGACCTAAGGGAAAAAGTATCGTACAAACAGGAGAACGTGTTGACCCTGGAGTGCCGAGGCGCCAGTATTGTTTTGTGAGGAAGAGTTTTATCAGTGGTTCACAGGACTGGCCCTGGCGGTGTTTACAAACTCTTGAGCTGTGCCTCGCCTTACGACTCATGGCTTATCATAACTGTAACAAGTTTTCCCATCTGCTGGTCCTCCCGACTGCTTCTGTTGGTTTCTCTCAAGGCTACTGTACTGTGGGCCCTTCATGTCTTCCAATCCTTTCCTTTCCGTCTCAGCCATAACTGTCAGCAGGATTACCGGAAGCATCCTTATTAGCAAATGAAATTTCGTTGGCTTCTTGATATATTTCTTTAGGTCATTTTAGGTCACATGACTGGATTATCTTTAACGTGTTTGAGGGATTTTTTCATTTTTTCATAACGTTTTGTGGGTTTTGGGTCGTGGACTTTTTCCTGCCACGACATATTTATGTATTGTAGAAACAGAGTTCTACGTTTTTTTTTTTTGCGAAATCGGTTATTTTTCAAAAGTCCCTGCATGCATGCCGGGACTTTTGCGAAATAACTTGCAAACAGACAACCTAAACTAACCTAATCTTATAGTTAGGTTAAGTGAGAGGTTAGGTTAGGTTAGGATGGCTCGTGTAGAGTGATGTGTGTGTGTGTGTGTTACATTAATTTAAAATATAAGAATTTGTGTCTCTGAGGCTGCGAGAATTAATTAAATTATTGCTGAGTGATAGTCGGCGGCGCCTCCAGGCGGCACTTTAGTGATTAACTCGGTGGAAGTTTGGTGGAGCAGCACCAAGAACTTCGCAGCACCAGGACCACACTCTTAGGATTATTGTTGGAGTCATGTGTGGTTATGTTTGGTGCAGGGTGGGGAGGGGAGATTACTGTAATGCTGTGTGGACCGTTTGTGCAGAATATGCTGTCTTCCACACAGTACAGTTGTCTTCGGATATATCACTATTGGATCAGCGTTATAAATCAAACCTAACCTAACTTAACTCATCTAACCTGACCAACATAAACCAAACTAACTTGTCAAAGGCATTGGTATCTAAATAAAATATGAATTTCTCCCGTCTTGATGTCATTTATTATGTTTTATCTGAAGTCATATAGTTAACAAGTGTTCCGAAAACACATGTTACTAGGAAAACATACGTGCAAACCTCTAAGACTCCGGATCCAGGCCCCTTGAACTTAATCCAGAATCGGATGCTCAAAGATTCGTAAGTTTTTGACTGGTGACATGAGGACGCATCGTAGTTGCTCATTTAAGGAACAACACAAGGGGGCATTCATATATGTCGACAAAATTGCACAGTCTGCAGCTAAATGCGTCAACTTATCTCCGTCTATGCGAATAAAATTGAAGGACGAATCTTTTAGGAATTCAAAAGCCACAACGTTAGGTTATTGGTGACAGGAGTGCGTCGAGGGTGTGCAGGGGGGAGCGAGTGAGGGTGGAGGTGATGTTCAGGGGCTAAGAGGGAGGGGGCGTTCGGAGGCTGAAAGGGGGGAGGGAGGGAGGGAGGGAAGTGTTTTTTTATTCACGTGTTAAGCTTATGGGTGGAGTCCGTGGGCAGCTTGTGGTCAGGGCTATAGTCTTGAGTAAGGTAATGAATGTTGCTCTTCCCTCTTCTGTGTGAGGAGGCGGCGTCAAGGGTAGTGTGTGGCGAGGGAGGGAGTTTAGGAGTTAACAAGTCTGCATATTGACACGTGGTGTGACTTAGGGATGTTTTATTTAATACGTTGCAGTCTCTCTCTCTCTCTCTCTCTCTCTCTCTCTCTCTCTCTCTCTCTCTCTCTCTCTCTCTCTCTCTCTCTCTCTCCTTGGGTTAAAATCGTCAGGATCCTGTATGTAGTATCGGTGGCTATCGTGTGCTTCCTGGGGTCAGCGTTATCATGTGTCATATAGCGATAGCAACCGTCAGTCTTCCTTAGCATGACTGGCTTCCGTCGTCCTTCCTCCCGCTGGTGATTGATGGGGCGCCTCCTGTCCACGCCTCGCTCACCCTCACTTGTGTCGAGCAAAACCAGAATTTGGGAATTAATCAGAATCTTCTCGGTGGGAAAATTTGTCTTCGTATTTGAACGTTGTCAGCTTAGGAATAAAAAAAAATAGAACGTTGACAGGTTAGGAAGGACTCAAATAGAACGTTGTCAGCTTATAAATGACTAAAATAGAACGCTGACAGCTTGGGAATGGCTCAAATAGATCCCTGACAGACTAAGAATTACCGAATTACCCGCATGATCTTTTTCCGTATTTCCTTTCCCATTCTTTTACAATCGATCAAACATCAGTAATTACTATCATTGATATCTGACTCTCGTTCCTTTGATTCAACTCGTGTGGTTGGGTGTAACAATCAGCTAATTCAAGTGTTTTTATTTCCCGTACATGTAGGAATTGCTAATACTGTGAATAAATTTGTTTCATTCTGTTGGTGATTATGCAATAACTATGTATCTGTGAGAATTTTATGTAACTCACACAACCTCACCAGCTAAAATCCCACGTAAAGAAAATCCATCGTTTTGACGTCACTCAAACCATGTTATACATTAGACCTGTCACTTAACACTACGACCCAATATTAACACACGAGAGGAAATGAGTTTTAGATCTAATATCCCAGGCAGTGTGTGGTGGTGTGTACGATGTGTCGGAGGCGTGAGGACAGTGCTGTGTCATTGTGGTGAATGATTATGATGTACAGAGATAGATGGTGCCTTCCTGCCTTCACGCAACTGAGGGTATTCCATTTTTCATCAAGTTAGAGTTTCAGGTGATTTTATTTTAGTTTTATTTATGATTTTTTTTTTTTTGAGGGGGGATCACGTAGGTTTTGGCAATTTGCTTAAGGTTAGTAGATAATATTTTTATTTATTATGTGTTGAGGACCTGGATGGTTTTTACTGTTGGTTTATTTTGATGTATAAATGTTAGTTATCGAGTCAGAGCATAGTGGGTTGTGAAGGACTTTTAGTCAAACAACTGTACCGTATCTAGTGGACAGTGTGATACGTGGCACTATGTATAACACCAGTACCCATCCGTGACACCATGCATAAATACGTGACAATGTGCATAAAACCAGTTCATGCGTGAGACACTGTATAGATACGCGAAATTATGTACAATTCCAGTACCCATACGTAACATCATGTATAAATACATGGCACTATGTATAACACCAGAACCTATAAATGACACTATGTAGTATGCATAGTTACGTGACAATATGTAAAATACCAGTACTCATTCTTGACATAATGTATTAACACCAGCACAAACTCAAGTACACATCGTCTTCCCAAAAGGTCAAGACCAGATCGTAGACTACACAATGAGGACTAGGGAGGGCGTGTCTGCGTGAGCACCTCGCCCTTGGAGCAAACTAGTGACGTGGGTCCTTTGATGGATCCACCAGGCTCTTATTGTTATTAGTATTTGGATAATTATATATTGCGGTATGACAAAATTTAGACGATAGTCGGAGTGTGTAAGAATGTGTTTTGTTTTTTGTAGGAGCTTCTGATAAATGTATTCTCTCTCATTCTTTCTCTTTTTTCGTTTTCTCTCTATCTCTCTACTCTCTCTTTATCTCTATTTTATCACAGTCCCTCGTCACTACACTGGACTTAGTTAAACGTGGCGACACACCGAATACCTAAGTAACCACACGCGGTATGAGACTCCCCCATTGCCGTGCGTCTCTCGGTTATCACCCGAAGCTCTGTGTTCTGTGTCGTTAGTGACTTAAAACACGTCCTCAGAAAACACCTATTGAAACCGATTGACAATTGTGTGTTGCGAATGTTGTTGCTTTTTGTAATATTTATCTCTTTCATGTTATCGTTCTGTGTTATCTTCATTATATAATTTTCGTTATTTTGTCGTGTTAGCTTCGTTGTCGATTTTCACGTCGTGTTACTTTTTTATATCATGTCGTTTTACTATCGTTCACTGTTATCACTTGTGTTAGGATTTGTGTTGTGCTGGTGTAGTGTCGGTTTTCCATGTAAGGTGTGATGCTGGGTGCTGGAGAGAGAGAGAGAGAGAGAGAGAGAGAGAGAGAGAGAGAGAGAGAGAGAGAGAGAGAGTGTCGCTAGAGCACTTCCAGTATGTAGTATTGGTGGGAGCTAGAGGGAGGGGGGAGAAAGGAAGGAATTGGAGGGAGGGAAGGAATTTATAGGGAGAAGAGGGATGTTGCTAGGACAGCTTCCGGGGTGGGGGGGGGGGGTAGGTGAGGGGTTGTTGCGTGGGTCGGTAATTGCTATTCCAACATTACTCGACCATAAAGAATAATTAACCCCATTTAGTCTTTACCATGTACAGTTTTTACCCGCTCACAACTTCCGTCACTTCCGTCTGTTAACTTCCTCATATTACACCTCACTCTCCCTCCTTCTCTCCATCACTCCTTCATGTATCCTCAATCACATCAATACGTATTCTCCATCACCTTCTTCAATTACTCCATCACCCCAACACGCCCCTTCCATCACCCCAACACGCCCCTTCCATCACCCCAACACGCCCCTTCCATCACCCCAACACGCCCCTTCCATCACCCCAACACGCCCCTTCCATCACCCCAACACGCCCCTTCCATCACCCCAACACGCCCCTTCCATCACACCCAACACGCCCCTCCATCACACCCAACACGCCCCTTCCATCACCCCAACACGCCCCTCCATCATCCCCTTCCATCACCCCAACACGCCCCTCCATCATCCCCTTCCATCACCCCAACACGCCCCTCCATCATCCCCTTCCATCACCCCAACACGCCCCTCCATCATCCCCTTCCATCACCCCAACACGCCCCTTCCATCACCCCAACACGCCCCTCCATCATCCCCTTCCATCACCCCAACACGCCCCTCCATCACCCCAACACTCCCCTCCATCATCCCCCTCCATCACCCCCTCCATCACCCCATTCCATCACCCCAACACGCTCCTCCATCACCCCCTTCCATCACCCCAACACTTCCCTCCATCACCCCATTCCATCACCCCAACACTCCCCTCCATCATCCCCCTCCATCACCTCCTCCATCACCCCATTCCATCACCCCAACACGCTCCTCCATCACCCCCTTCCATCACCCCAACACGCTCCTCCATCACCCCCTTCCATCACCCCAACACTCCCCTCCATCATCCCCCTCCATCACCCCCTTCCATCACCCCAACACTTCCCTCCACCCCAACACGCCCCGACATCACCCCATTCCATCACCCCAACACGCCCCTCCATCACCTCAACACCCCCCTCCATCACTCCCCTCCATCACCCCAACACCCCCTCCATCACCCCATTCCATCACCCCAACACGCTCGCTCCATCACCCCCTTCCATCACCCCAACATGCTCGCTCCATCACCCCAACGCTCCCCTCCATCATCCTCCTCCATCACCCCCTTCCATCACTCCATCACTGGTGTAGCGGTAACCCCGTGTTATGACTCCAAACAGCCTGGCGCGTGGTGCCACCTCCATCTCTCTTGTCTCTCTCTACTTTGCCTCATTCTGCTCTGCGTCACTCTACCCTGCCTCACCCTGCCTTGCCTCCATCTTCTTTCCCCTCCAAATTCTCTTTTTCCAGCCCCCATTGTGTCCCTCCCCTGCCGCCCCTCACCCTACACCACCTCCTAACTCCCTGCCTCCAACCTATCACTCTATATACTCACCCTCCCTCCACGTTTCCTCACTTCACGTTGCCTCCTTCCAATCCTCACCCTTCTCCCTCTCAGTGGCCCTTACCCCTTGGGACGCTCGCCTTAGTTACGTCTAGTGATAGGTAATATACTGTAGCTCATTCTAGACACATTAAACATTTAGGTGTTGGGAAAATCATTACTCGTCTCCTCTGGTAGGAATCTTACTATTTTATTTTCATGGACATTTATCGGCACTTAAATTACTGTTAAACTAGTTACCGCGGCTGTTAGTCTGTGAAAGTAAGTGAGGGACGTAACGGGTGTCGCTTAGTGGAATAAATATCGAAATCACTAGATGTATGTTTGTCTTGCCGTTTATCTTGATTGTTTAGTGCAGGTAATCGAGGATAGTGTTACCAGACTCAATATTGTTCTCACTGTTGTATCAAGACCATAGAGTACAGCAATAGAGTGTGTGTCCCGATCGGATGTGTATATGTCTTTAGAATTAAATACGGGTAGAGGGGGAGGCAGGAACAGGTGTGGTATTGTTTCTTGTTTATTTTTAATCTCAGCTGACACACCACTACCCCTATCAGCCATCCCCGACACTTCGTGACCACGTTTTAATGAGGGACATTGGCTACGAATATTTCGGCAAGTCCCTCTCTACAGTAAAGTAACCCATGCCATGTGCACCAGCTGCCACGTGTGGTGATATGCACCATCTTTGGAAAACAAGCGTGGCTATTTTCCTTCGAACCTTAATCCTAAATCATTCTTCACGCTTAAGGAAGCTTTGGGCTTAGGGAGGGGGGGCTAAGGTAGAAGCGGGAAGGGGGAAGTGTTGGAAGGAGGAAGGGAGAGCGAGGTCAAGTCTGCTTCACTCATCATCTCTCCCACCTCCGGTTTTCAGAAATAGGATGACTGTTTGGGATATTAATTTATCTCTACCTTCTTGTTTTTACGCCTCGACCTCTCTCTCCTTTTAAACGGGAGATAAACAAGTGTGTGTGTGTTGAGTCTCTGTAAGTTTAATTTGTGCTGGTTAAAGTAAACATCCGCAATCAGGCTCCTTGTGGCGTCATGCACCCAGGAACCCGGAGATAACATTTTGTATACATCTAGACTGTGGTAATGAAATTAAAATAAATGTATTAAATCACCTCTAGCCGATCTCTGGCGGTAGTAATTCATAGACTATAGGCGTTTATTGTAAGGCGTTTTACGATGCACGGAATTGCTAACGTATTTGCTTTCCCGGACTGTCATTAAGAAATAAGACATTGTGCTGCGTCTTGGGAATAACTGTTGTACAACACAGTCTTCAGAAAACAATAAAATTGGGAGAACTGTTATTTTGGACACAATACAGAAAGAAATAGTGAAAAAAATATATAGAACATTATGGAAAGAAAGACAAAAAGGGAAAAAAGTCAGTCAACAATAAATAAGAATAAGACACACAGTCTGGCCCGTTGTAAAAGTAATTTCTCCCGAACTATGAAACCACACATAACATCTTCTCTCGCGGCTAGGTGTTCGCATATTTACACACGCAATATGACGAATTTCAGGTTCGTTTGTCTTAATTTTTGCATTTACAGAACTGTAATCAACTTGTTCACCTGTATTAAAAGTATCTTATGAGTAATGATATTAAAGTTTTAATCATATTTGAGTAATTATCAATATTGTTACACCAAAGTCGCCAACGGCTAATGAAATTGGACAGCGCCCACTTAAAAATGGGTGGGGCCAAAACAGGTTTCAACTAGGCGTAATCCTTTTCAATTCTATCACACCGTACGCTTTGTTTTAGGTCCTATCCAATATACTACCGTATATAGAATTATTATTATTATATCACAGTTTTTTATTGCCTTACATGCCCACATCTCATCAATATTATTCAAAATATTCTCCATAAGCGGCCATGATCCGCGTATTTTAAGTGGGAGAAACTCGCTGATTGGTTGTTATATATATATATATATATATATATATATATATATATATATATATATATATATATATATATATATATATATATATAATTTTTTTTTTATACGGGGATTAGCCCACCCGGGCACAGGTCACTGACCCACATCGGGGCATGGGGGCGAAAATGTAATAATAATAATATTAATAATAATAACAATAGTAAATAAAGTTCATAATATAAATTACAAAATCTAAAATAGATTAATAAAATAATAATGATGATAATAACAATAACAAAGAACCATAAAGAAAAAAAAGGAAAAAAAAAGAAAAAGCTAGAAACAATATATGTGTGTTGTGTTGTCAGTAGTCCGAGAAACAATTGAGACCTTGCTCTTGTGTGTAAATGAAGCAGAAAGTCAGATCAGCAACCTGGGACTTGGTCACAATTTTCGTGATGCCATTACCGTCGAAGTCACAAACAAATTCACGCTTTTGGAGAACACATTCGCCACTACTTCTCTTTTTACTAACTATTACGGATATCAAGACAAAAAATAATAATTACCATTTTATGAAGAGTAGATTAAAGTGTAAACACCATATATTCACGTACAAGTGTCACTTAAAACGAACGTTACGGGGAGGTAGTGTGCTTGGCGGAAGATCTCTGAGGCTTCATCTAGAACACACATAAATAACTTTGTTGTGGAGGCTGTGAGTTTACGGCTGTCAGTGAAAATTCGATATACTAACATTGTGGATGACGTGTGGCAGTTATATTTG
The DNA here is from genome assembly GCA_958450375.1 of Homarus gammarus. Taxonomy (NCBI): domain Eukaryota; kingdom Metazoa; phylum Arthropoda; class Malacostraca; order Decapoda; family Nephropidae; genus Homarus; species Homarus gammarus. Next base: position 999,201 of record CAUDMG010003255.1, read on the forward strand.
TGTGCGTCGTGCAAGAATAAACTGAAGTGATCAGGATTATATCCAAGAGCGACTGTTAAGTCCTTGTCTGGTATGTTATAAAACTGTGATGTGTAGTGAAGCGGGTACTGCTTCAGGCCGTAGTTCAGGGCCACTTACCTACTTGGCTCCGTAGGTGCTAATATGTTCCTATGGTCGTAATTACTCAGAACTAATGTTCAGAAGATATTACAAGACGTTTGATTTTGTCTGTAAAATAAACTATTATTAATTGATAACAAGAGTGTTTCATACCTTCATTATGTCGATCAAACTAATTGATGTTTATCAGAAAAGACACCTTTGTTTGGAAACTATTTGATGTTAACTGGAAGAAAATTTGGATTTTGTCTTTTATAGCTTAATTTATATTAGTGTTTGAATTTTTTGTCTGAGTTGTTTCGGCTGAGAGTACGAGCCAGTATCGAGACGGTGATGCGGGGTTGTGGTGTGTCTCTTACCCCCATGTGTGAGTGTGTTTGTGTGGTGAAGGGGGCCTGTTTGTTCTGGAACCCCAACCACTGTCCACACCAAAGCACGGCCTCTCAAACACTGACTCGTTAAAATTTGGTCATCGATCTGGGGGTTAAGAGGAGCACCGGGTTGCTGTACTGTATGGTCTGGTCTCACAGTAAGGTCGACGCCATTCAGTCTCCCAGCATTCTTCTCCATTTAGGGGAAACTTAATTTAAGAAAGTCTAACAATCCGCATGTAGGTTAGGTTAGGTTAGCAACCATTCCATGTTGTGTGGACTGTAGGTGTCGTGGGCAGGAACTAGAGACCCTTGGAGCAGGAGGTGAGGGCTATATATGTGTGTGCACTTGGCAGCCGTACCAAATAGTGTATAAGGCCTATAGGTTGACTTTAGATTATATAGATACAAACTAACTGGTATAGAAAATTATGTGAGTATAGAAAGTTATTATAAGTATTGAAGAAGATGCATAATACGAGTAGATATTACTCCTGGTTACATAACAAAACATTAAGGCTATTTTATCTTTACTGGTTGTTATGTGTGTGTGTGTCCACTATCAACTGGGGGTGGTAGTGATGTGGGAGCTGTAAGACCGGGATGCAGCGTCACGGGACTTGCTTCTGGTGTTGAGTGTCGGGTCTTGGAGTGGTCGTCACGTCGTCCAGTACAGTGGCTGTTGCTAGCCCAGTGCTTCTATTGTCTACTGTCTCTACTACTACACACACACACACGCACACACACACACACAATAATTTTGAATATCTAAAATGTCTGCTTATGATCCACAGTTTGTTAATATGTTAACCTCTCATATTGTGCCTTTAATTTTCAGGATAAAAAACTGTAGCAAAAGAGTGAATAGAAAACAAAAATTATCGAAAGATTCTGAAATTGAAAATGTACAAATTGTTCGAGTGATTCAAAGGATTTGTGTTTTGTTGTACATCCCGAACATTTGTGATTCATCAGAAAATAGGAAGAAAATTCTTTACGTTGTTTTGAAGTGTTGTGAGGAGGCGAAGGAGGGGAGGAACTGTTAGGGAAGGGAGAGGGCAGTGTGAGTTGGAGTGTTGACGGGTGTTGGAGGTCGACGACAGAGCCACAAGGAGGAAGACAACAAGAGCGCCACTGTTGGGTATCGTAAATACACGCGGTGGCCAGCCAGTTTGTTGTACAGAACAGTAAAGTGCCAGAGCCAGGGAGGAACGGTCGTGGCCACCTAGTGCGGGAGAGCCTTTGGTGGCTTCCCAGAGACTTGGAAATAGACACAGAAAATCTTACACCTGTGCTTAAGGGCAAGGTCTGTGTCGTTAAGTGTTTGGATTTTACATCTAGTTTCTTTCCCAGAGACCATTTCATCAGTGCCAGTCGAGGCTGATTACTGAGATTTTAAAAGAAAATTTATAGTGATTCATAAAATTTTTGAGGAAAAGAATATTTTTCCTTTATAAAATCAGGAAAATCATTGATAAATTATCCCTCAAGTTTCCTGGTTATTAAGGACTTGATACAAGATAAATATATCCGGAAAGTGGTGAGTGGTAGAGGAAGGAGGCTAGTCTTATACCGTGTGTTAGGGAGGTCATCATCCAGAGTATTACAAGAGGTCAACATCCCAGCGAAAGGGGTCATTACCAAGACGCCAAAGAGGGGTCAACATCCTCACTGACGGACTGCAGGATCCGCTCAGCTTGTCTTCTTGATGGTAACAGTCCTCACATCCTGCAGGCGTATATTCATATTAATATTCAGACATTTCATTCAGAAACAACAGTACAGGCCAGGGTACAGTTACAAATACAGTTACGGTTATTTCCACCGAACTTAACCTGTAATCATGTGATTATTGATGTAAAAGTTCGCTTCCTTGTGAGTTGATATAAGCGAGAGATCAATTTACTTCACACGAAACTTGCTGTATTTTGACACACAAATTGTTATCTGAAGAGGAAAATTGAAAACCAAGAATGTGGTCATCTAAAACCTGATACTGGTCGACTATAAAAATGACATCCTTAAAGTTGAAACAAAAATAGTGATTAAAAATGGATGGAGGGAGTGTGTAGTGTGAGGCCCTTCACATACCTTGCGACGACCCTCACGACCTCCTGTACTGACCTGTTACTGAACCAATAGACCAGAAACTGCGCTGACCCTTGAACCGGCTGACCAAATAGGGTCCCCCACACGCGTAACGGTAGACAACGCCTGACTAACAGAAACAACAGTGGCCCGCATTGATCAGTTGTTGGTGTCAGTTTTCACTAGGGTTTCTGAGGGGGGAGTGCTTCGTGCCCCTCTGCTTTTTGTAATTCATATAATTCAGAGTTTCAACGTTAATAAGAAAAATTTTCTTGCGACTCCATCTTAGGTTGATCCAGCACTTTTATACCCACGAAAGATATAACTTTCCATCATAGGATGTAACTGTCACTATAAGGTAAAGCTTTATGGAGTATTAACCTCTATAAGTGGCAGGGAGGACGGGGGAAACTCTACCCAGCCTCCACTCAGCCTTGTCAACGCTATTTGACCTCACCCTAACCAGCGTGACCCTGGCCGACCCCTCCTCGCCCTGACCCTGCAGTGGGTGTCTGGCAAACCTTCAGGCCACTACAGGGTCACCAAGGTCCAGCAGTACAGTACCCCGTGCGGGACAAATTCTAAAAAAAAAAAAAAAACTTCACCAGAGAGAAGACCAGCCGATATTGTGCCACTCAGGTTAAGGGTCCCGTGGATGTAGGTCACAGTACTGTTATCATAACATGCTGTCAGTCTAGGCGCTGATAGAAACATTGCACAAGGAAAAAAATAGTGTATCTCCGGTCCCCTTGTGTGCAGGAAGTGGTTACTTTAGGTGTGGACAGGGGGAGGGAGGTTGCCAAGATGAATTGTGCTGGCCTCACGCTGTTGCTGCTCCTCCTTCTCTCTCACTCTACCGAGCCTTCGCTAGTGCCACAGTGACGTCCTAGTGAGAGATTTGACGTCACCAGTGGTGACACGGGTAGTGTGTGAGTGCGAGTCGTGTATAAAACTGGTCAGAAAGACCCCCAGTCAGGATGCCGCTTTTCACCGCCTGCGTATGCAAGCGAGCTCACAAGGGCCCGAAGGTCAGCCCGCCCCTTCATCTGCTTCTACAGGTAAGTGCTAAATTTCATCCTGGAGTTTATGTGACTTGTATCGCCTGTATATCAGTATTACTGTACACACCTGGTCTTTGGTATGCTGTTATCAAGCACAAGGAAGGCGTTGCATGCAAATACCCAGTCGTTGTGACATTAGCATATACATTGCTGCTATTATGAAGAGTAGTTTTCTGATTCTAAGAAGATTGGGAGTTAAAATGTGCAATAAACTTGTCGGTCCACGTGCATGATGTGTGCCAAACTCTTGCTCTTCTGCTCCGAACTTGTTTATCTCTCAATGATTTATTTACTTCTTGTCCACTCTCCCCCTTTTTATCTTTATTCATTCCTCTCTCTCTCTCTCTCTCTCTCTCTCTCTCTCTCTCTCTCTCTCTCTCTCTCTCTCTCTCTCTCTCTCTCTACGTCAATGTGTGGTGGTGCTACCATCACCCTCGCCCTCCTGCTGCCCGGAATGACGACGTAATTGAAGCAGGTTCTGACAGGTGGCTCGTGTCTGCCTCGTCTCGCGTCATTGATATTTGATATTGAAACAGTTTATTTAGTCAGAAAAAAACAGATACAGGGTGGATAATAATAAAAATATTAACATGGCTGAGCCAGTTGAGACCCTGAGCTCTCCTGTAGGCACCTGATATTACATACTGTACATTTATCTCAAGGAAGTATTATGTAACATTTAGAATCATGTGGAATAGTACACGTAACTTGGTGGTAGATAGAACATATCAGAATGTTACCACAGTTATCACTTTGTTATTATTATTATTTTTTACCTTTATATTAGAATACATATTTTACAGTGGAGTTGATATCTGGGTTGTCTTAAGGTGGAACAAGAGGGCAGAAATTGTCAGTATTATGTCTTGTCGGCAAATATATATTTATTGCAATGGTAATTTCTATCTATTAAATGACAATGTCTGATATAATGGTTTTAGTGGTACAATAAAGGTAGGAATATAAAGTAGGTATTACAAAAATATTATACTTAGACCTCAGGTTGTTGTGGTAACCTGAGGTGACTCGAGGTTTGTTTACATGATGCTCACCTGTTACTGGCGCCAAGGGTGAAGACGGGCAGGACTGTCATCTCTCCTGACTTGGTCCTCCAGCTAAACCGTTCACCTTGACGTTTACTTCTTACCATCAGTCAGTGGAGGTGAAGCATTTGATTCTATGATGGTCCTTGGAACATGTTAAGATTTAAAGTTAAGTGAGTTTGAATAGGTGCTAACGGACAAACAACAGTTGTAACAATGACACCATCTCACAGGCGGGTTTAGGTACTGTGTGTTGACGATTATTTACAAGGATACAATAAACATTATCACTTTATAATATTTGAAAGAACATTAATACTGTTATGAGCGTCAGAGTAGGTAATGTAGTAATCACACAATACTGTCACTAAAGGGATATTTCTGCACTTGTAATTTATAACTAAATCTGTATATTTGTGAAGTGACTCTTAATCTGAATTGCTACTACCGTGTATGATATTCTTTCGGTAGTTGTCAGTGTTGTTGTAACTGTCATGGATGATAGATGCCGGACCTTGCTTTGTATTCTGATTATTATTACCAGCGATTAGTGAGGGCGGGGGCCAGGAGGGGGTCGCACCAAGCTTGGGTCATCCAGCTGTCAACACGTGATGGAGTGAACCAGCGGCGGTGCGTCGTGACCGCTGAGCGTAGATTAACCAGGGAGTTGTGTGTCCAGCGTCCTGTTGGAATAATTATTATCCCTGTGATGTTTGTTATCGGAGAGATAAATGACTATCTCGTTTGTTTGGTATGAGGGAGATGGTGTGTTGTCTCTCGTTTAGTATCAGAGAGAGTTTGTGGTTAGTGTCTAGGTCTCTAGGATATGAATCGATCTCTTGCAATTTGTATCTTGGAGATGACTTACAATGGAACGACCGTACGAACTGTGGAGATGAAGTTAACCGAGTATGACGTTAGTGGTTGAATTAACTATATAAGAGAATAATTGGGAGGTCAGGTATGCTCTAGGTAGACACCGTGATACTGAGAATTCTATCAAATGTATCAAACTAAAACACAGGAAAAGATTGGACCAATACAGTCAGATACCGGCGAGCTAACTGATAACGGAGAAATGAGCAATAATCTTAATAAATATATTTCAACATTTTTCACCACCGAAAATTTAAACATGATACCCTAAGCACCGACTATATACAGAGATAGCGAAGAAAATAAATTAAGCGAGAGAGTTGGGACTAGTAACGATGTTAGTAAGCAAATAGACAAACTAAAGCCTAAAAAGTCACCAGGTCCCGTTGAGATATTTGCCAGAGTATTAAAGGAATGTAAGGAAGAGCTGAGTATGCCCTGAGCAAAGTTGTTTAACATGTCCTTAAAAACGGTTGTAGTGCCAGAATCCTGAAGGATAGCGAATGTTATACCGATTTTCAAGAAGGGAGATAGATCAATATCCTCTAACTACCGTCCAATCAGTCTAACATCAATTGTAGGCAAATTACTGGAAGCAATCATTTCAAACTATTTTCGAAATCGCCTGGAGAAGCACAAGTTGATCAATGATTCTCAATATGGCTTCACAAGTGGGCGTTTATGTCTAACTAATCTATTAACATTCATTTCATCTGTTTTCGAATCAGTGGACGAGGGGCACAATTATGATGTGGTATATCTCGACTTAAGCAAAGCCTTCGACAGAGTCCCCCCACGAAAGACTGATAAGAAAAGTGGAGGCTCATGGCATTAAAGGAGATGTTCTATAACGGATTAGGGCGTGGTTACAGGACAGGAAACAGCGAGTGAGCATTAACGGCACTAAATCTGATTGGAGCAACCTCACTAGTGGAGTTCCCCAAGGCTCAGTACCTGGACCATTATTATTTATTATATACATAAACAACATAGATATCGGCGTAGACAGCAACGTAAGTATATTTGCTGATGACACTTAAATGGGGCGTGTAATTAAATCTGACGAGGACTCAGCAAAACTACAGGAAGTTCTAAGCAAATTTTTCGAATGGTTTGAAAAATGGCAGATGAAATTCGATGTGGACAAATGTAAAGTACTCAGTTTAGGAGATGTAAGCAGGGAAACCAGATAAGCAACGATGTTATTGAGAAATCCGACTGAGGAGTAATGATAAGTAGGAATCCTAAGCCAAGTAAACAATGTGTATTTGCTCAAAACAAGGGCAACAAAGTACTTGGGTTCATACAAAGGAGTGTTAATTACAAGACTAGCGAGGTCATTCTAAAACTATATCTTTTGCTTGTGAGACCTCACTTGGATTACGCAGTTCAATTCTGGTCACCATATTACACAATTGATATAAAATCCTTGGAAAGAATTGAGAGGAGAATGACAGGACTAATCCCGGGCATTAGGAACCTGGAGTTCAGAGACAGGTTAAAACATCTTAATTTGCACTCCCTCGAGAGACGTAGAGTGAGGGGTGACATGATAGAGGTGTACAAATGGAAGTCAGGGCTAAACAAAGGGGACATTACAAAGGTACTCAAACTATCCAACCAGGAGCGAACTCGAACAATGGTTTTAAATTAGACAAATTTAGTTTTAGGCGTGAAATAGGTAAACACTGGTTTGGAAACAGAGTAGTGGATGAATGGAACAAGTTACCAAATATCATCATTAACTCGAATACGCTGAATAGCTTCAAACATAGGTTGCATGCTTATATGAGCAATAGGGGTTGGGTGTAAACGGGACTGCCCAGTATGGGCCAATAGGCCCGCTGCAGTTTCCTCCATTCTTATGTTCTTATGAATGTGGGTTTGTTTACTATAAGTGTATTTCTTAGATATCGTGTAAGCATCTACCTTGCATGTACCTGTACTGGTGTTTCTGAGTTAACGAGTTGAAATGGAACTTGCTTGTCCGAGGATTTTGTCACGTTGATGTGTAGTTGTCAGAGGTCTGGGTGAAGAGGATGAGCGAATGGTTGGTTGTATCAAGTTGGGCTCACGTGTTGACGTTGGCCAAGTACGTCATCAATATGTTGCAGCGGGCGGTACTGACGCACGTCTTGGCCTGACGCCTTGGCAGGTGCTTCATATGTAGTTCGGGAATTTACATCTTAAAGAACCGGTTTGAGTATTATGGTAATGCTGGGCGTAGCAATGTTGCGGGGTAGTTTGTTGTGTCTACCACTCGCTTAAGTCTTGTCTGCCCCCATGAATCTCAATAAGTCTTTGAGGGAATTCCAGCGGCCGTCGCCCAGTAAAGCCCGATAAGTCAGAAATTAAAGGTGATGCCACTCAGCCTCGGACGTACACATTGTCAGTCAGTGTTGTTGGCTGGTGAGGTGGAGCCAGGGAGAGTACTTTATGGCCCTCACAGGTGTCGTGTTTCTCTACATAAAGATGTTTTTTCACTGTGTTGCTGAGCATAATTATGTTAATCGAGCGGGTTTTTTTGTGCATGACATTTCCCTCACCCCGCCCTCAAAGTGTGTAATTGTGCCTGAAATTTTGCTGCTTTTGCCTATATTTTCGTGTAATGGTGAAAGGTGTCATCAGAGAATGATGGATATAAATAATGAATCCTTAATGTAGCCTTTGATCCCGGTAGAATAATGAGTCACCGAAACATCAAATTCAGAAGAAATTATCCAGCAAGTGCAGGTATATGTGTAGTGATGGATGTGATGTCCATCTATAATAAATTATATATATATATATATATATATATATATATATATATATATATATATATATATATATATATTTCATGTAAATCCACAATGAAAACGTGGATAAGATAAATCATGATGAAATCACACGGGAAAAGGGAAACAACGGAGCACCTTAGCTTTCGTCTTTAGTCAAGACATCTTCAGTTGCCTCTGAAGTTGTCTTGAATAAAGACGAAAGCTAAGGTGCTCCGTTGTTTCCATTTTCCAGTGTGATTTTATCAAGATATATATATATATATATATATATATATATATATATATATATATATATATCTATATATATATATACACGTATATGAAAAATTAGTATTCAATTTTGTTGTGTGCATTGAAGTTAATTGGATGATTTCATTTGTGGCGTTATTATGAATAGTGAAAGTACATGTCTTTCAGAGAGAAAGTGGAAAAAAATATAAGACGAGAGAGAGAGAGAGAGAGAGAGAGAGAGAGAGAGAGAGAGAGAGTTACAAGATGCCCATATTGCTACTTTCATCCTGTTGATGCCTCACCCTCCACCCCCTCTACTGTCCTGGATGGAAGAATCGGTCGGATAGACGGAACGGGAAGACATAGTAGATAAATGCTGAAATCTGGCCCCAGTAGCCTTGAGAGCCACGGGTGTTGTTATCCAGGTGTGTGTGTGTGTGTGAGTGTGAGTGTGTGTCGTGTATGTGAGTGTGTGTGTATATGTGTAAGTGAAAATACTTATGATATATTAATATTTATATTATACAAATTCCAAGCTCTACAAATCTGCAACATCCGCATCTTCTGGATGCAGATGCAGATAAGAAAAGCTTGCTGATGCTCCACTGATGCGGATGTGACATCTATCTCTAGTGGACGATACAGGTGCTCTAACTTCTACCTGTTAAAATAAGTTAGTGGTGGTGCAGTAACCTGGAAATGATGGAAAATATACCTAAAACTTACTGATCCCTGTAAACTCTCCAGGAGAGGAATATGGGACACTCGCTGATCCAACGTGTTTATTTTTCACTTTCTTTTGTATTTTGTGGGATAAATGTTACGGCTAAGACACTCTGAGGACCTGGTGGTGACCCAGTGATCTGTGCGTTAATTTGGGCAACAAAAGTTAATAAGTTTCATAACCTATTGTACATGTTATAGTGCACAGACGTACGTACGGTAATTATATAACAAACTCACTATGTAAACATTAGAGGCGAACTACCTGTTAATAAAGCGCGTTACGCTCAGGGGATTTTCACGTTTATCACAGAACGCAGGTGTTAACATTCTCCATTTAACGCTGTTGACGTTAACAAATCACATACTTACGTGCGTTTTTATTATGATTGAGTGACTGTCTGATGCTCATTGTGTTATTTGAATATAAATTGTGTGTCCGTCCGTCAGTCCGTCCTATTAATGCCTTAAAAAACAACTGAAGAGTTTGTCATATAGTGATAAACTTTCTTTTTGCAATTTAATTTATATTAGTTAACATATGGCATTTTTTTGCTCAAAGCTCATTAAGACGTTGTTCTCTGTATCATAACACACACACACACACACACACATACACATACACATACATATACACACACACACACACATACACATACACATACATATATTACCCCGTGCAGACATGGTAGGCTACACGTCCCCTCATCCCGTGTTAAAAGTGATTGCCTCAGGAATCAATGCTGGCACCTCAGCTGTTTTTGTTTTTCATCCAATATTCACTATGTATACTTTTATCTGTCTTGGTGTACAATAGTTACTTATCGTCAGTGTTAAATACATAGTTTCTTTTCCTTGATATAAGTGCTTTATTTTTTTTTACTCCTCTAATTATCTCATTCGTTGATTTTTCTCTCATTTTCATTACCGCAATTCTACCTCTATATACAGTATATGATATTCTATAGCTTATTCGGTGTTTTGGTTGCCTTTACTCTTTTCATTTTGGTCATCTCTGTTTTTTTTTATATTTTTTATATTCGATCTTTTCCCCTATCATCATATTCGTTTCTTTTCTCCCGTTTATTATTTTCAACTCCTGCCTCATCAATACTCACAACGCATTCCATTGTAATATTCCCTTGATTATTCTCCCTGCCACAATAGAACCAGAAACTCCTTTTTTTTGTCCATTAAGACCACAAGAATTACCTTTGTGTACCGCTGGCCCGGTGACTGGAACTGCAACACGATATTTTACGGGAGAAATCTTAGTCTTCCATATAAAGCTGGTGAAACCGCGGGGTTCCTAAGGAGTGCTTGCTGGGTCTCTTGGCTGTTTCCTTCACTCCACACCTCGCTCTAATGGAACAAGCAGCCAGACGTGTTGGATATATATATATATATATATATATATATTAATAAGATTTTTATCCGACTGATATTTCTTCTTTTTTCATATTACTTTTCACTTTTAATACTATTTTTCATTTGCTGATATTTATTTTATATTATTAATGTAATCATTTATTATTATCAACATTATTATTATTATTATGCTTATTATTATAAAATAGTATTAAAGATATCCTAGATATGATTAATTATATAGAAGTAAAGTATCTCACAGGATTAGCTGATAGTAACCATTAACATGAGATCCCATTGTTCACAAGACTGGGCAATAGCCTGGGCGGAGGCAAGTGGTCGACAACTTAACTTACTCTGCCAGGTTCGTGTGATGACCTTCCCCGTAGCTGAAGATGGAAGAATGAACCTGCATGTCTGTCTTAAGCTAGAACACAAAAATAACATAAGATAATTTCATCAACTTATACTGAGTCTGTAGTACCTTAGCTAGACACCGTATATTCATTTTGCATCAGTTATGATGAAATTATCGTGGAAAATATTTTTGAAGGATTCTTTATTTTTACCTAACGCTAAGGTAGTTAAGGCTGCGTTTTAGTATAATTACAACGACATTTTTGTACATTGTTTTTGTGCTTTAAGTCAGACAGTTAAATAAGTTCTTAAGTCTAGAGTTATGACAACAACAACAACAACATACATGTCATGATGATCTGGGTCCTGGGTGGTAAGATCTTGGGGGTCACACGTCCTTTCTCTACCTTTGTGTATTTTGGGGGATTTTATTACTGTGTGTTGTGGGTGTTATATATTATACCGTACTGAAGATTTTGTTGTAGATTTTATGTCCCCACCATAGACTAGGGGCATAAAATGCACGTCATGTTCAGTACGCCCATCCATCTTTCCGTCCATCCATCTTTCCGTCCATCCATCTTTCCGTCCATCCATCTTTCCGTCCATCCATCTTTCCGTTCTTCCTTGTTTCCGTCTATTCTTCTTTTCGCCCCTTCGTCTCTCCTTCTTTCCGTCTGTTCGACAGCTCTATCCCACATTGGGTTGCTCACTTTATGCCATCATCTCTCCAATTTTCCACGAAAGACTCTGAAACTTGGCGCAAACCTTTTACATTGGGAGTCGATGAGGTAAAATTAATCTTATTGGATGATTTTTGTAATTTTGAACCCCAGGTTGTTATTGTCTTAAGAAGTGTTGGCTGTGGGATCACTTTATGATGTCACCTACAGTTGACCATTAAAGACTCAACCTTAGTAGAAGTGTTTTGGAGTGATGGTACACGTGTGATGTGGATCGCCTTGGTGGATCTTTTTTTTTCAGCTTCCATCGTCTGGAGTGAGGCGTAGGTTCTGGTGTGTTACGAACTCTAATGTGTTTTATTATGGTTGGTGTTGTTGTTCAGTGGTCTTGCTATGGTCATACATTCTAGAATATTATTGTTAGTCTAAGAAATTAATAATTAATTAGCTTAAATAATGTCATTAAATACTGTTTATCATGAAAAAAAAAGAATCATTTGGTTAAGATATTATAGATGTAAATTGTAATATAGCTGAAGGAAAAATACCATGAAAATAAAACATTATGAATAGTTATGAAAGTGGCGAAGAGGAAAGAGAGTGGGGATGTAGGAAGGAATACAATGAGTTGAGTCACGGAGGAAAGGACTTATAACATGGGCAGTTTTATCCTCTTAAGAATGTGTGTGTAACCCGAGGTGACAACTGCATTTAGTTAAAACAGTCAGTAAAGATGAGGTTGTATTGAGGGATGATAGTGGAGTCTTCAGTGTGTGTAGTGTGTCGGACAGGGTTGTGATGATTACAATGGTAGTGTTGCTTGAAGAATCGACTGATGTGGCACGTGTTGTGTGGTATGAAACACCATCAAGACAGTTCCACTCTTGTTTCTTTCGGTATACCAATAAAATTCTTGATTTTGTGCCAGGACAAAAAGTCTTTCAGTTGCTGTACAAAATAAAATCACTCATGCATTTGTTATCGCAGCCTAAAAGTGGACACACTTCCTAGCCCTTGGTCCCTGTTCACCTAGCAGTAAAGTAGGTACCTGTTGTAAATCGAAAAGTTGCGAATTCGTATTCAGGCTTCTACGCCCTTGACAAAAAAACTATGACTCTTCAGGCTTCTACGCCCTTAACTCATGAGACATAAAGGCAAGCATGAACTTAGCATGCTTCCCTGTTGGGCGCTGTAAACGCTTCTGCGCTTCACCTTGCACAGGATGTAAGGGGGTGCCCCCCCAAAATAAAAGAGAAGTGTGAGGGACTGTGGGTACTTGAGGGCGGGGGGTGATATCAGATATAAATACATACAGTGTTATGTTTCCAGCTGGGAAGGTCGTGAGGCGGCCAGGGTGAAGCGACCTGATCATAAACTGGACAGGTGGTGGGCTGGTCACTTTAGGTGGAGGCACAGAGGTGGGGGGAGGAGGGGGGATAGGCGGTGGAGTCAGGGCAGAGGGGTGTGGGTGGTAGCAGTGAGGTTTTCGGGTCAGAACAGTGGGGTTTGGGGGTCGGGGGTCAAGGCAGTGGAGTGTGGGCGGCGGGGGTCACCCAGCAGGTGTGTGAGAGAGAGAGGAGGTAACGGCACTGTGGGCGGGGTGGCAAACGGCTCACGGGGAGTCTGGTGGGAGGGGTCTGGTGGGCGGTGTTTGCGTGCCGCCCCCCTCTGCCTCCGCCCGCACCTGCCACCGCCTGTACCTGCCGCCGCCTGTACCTGCCGCCCATCCTCTCGCAACTCTCCCCCACCAATCCCAACCTTCCCCCCCACTAACCCCATCCCTCCCCCTACTAATCCCATCCCTCCCCCCACTAATCCCATCCCTCCCCCTACTAATCCCATCCCTCCCCACCTTGACTCACTTAGCACCTGTAATTAATTATCTTACGTGAGCAGCACCTCGTAGCTGGAAATATATTGATCAATCATCAATATCTGTATACAGTAGTGTTTTTTTTTTTTGAATAAATACACATATATTTTTTTATGAGTGTGTAGACATAATGTATATAAAAGTTATAATGTGTGTGTGTGTGTGTAATGTTATCCTTACCTCCCAGACACACAGGGCTTCCTCTATTCATTTGTAAAAAAAAGCTTCTCACACTCGTACTCCAGCGGCACACTCATACAACTTCCTGCCGCAGTAAGGATGACGGTAACACTTGTTATATAACAGAACCTGTTGTCTACACAGGTAAATGAATGTAAAAAAAAATTACCTCTGGTTACCGAGTTTAGTGGATAAGCTGCCTGACTACCAATTGTGGTGGTCCGGGTTCGAAACCCGGCAACTGGATGTGATTTTTTTTTTACAATCTTTGGCATGCTGCCTTTGTGTGGTGGTATGATAAGCTACATCATCTGTTGTATCACGAAGCTGGGTTGACCATAGTTTTCCGCTGTGTGCAGGTGTGGTGCAGGTGATTGGTGGTTTTTTGTGAGGGTGTGGTGTTGGTGTTGATATGTGGATGAGGTAGCTACTGCCATCAAACAGATGAAAAATTACAAAGCCTCAGGGCCTGATGGAATCCCTGCCGAGGTGTATAAAGCAGGAGGACCCCTGATTACCAACTGCCTCCACTCTCTCCTGGAGAATATATGGGAAAGGGAGGAAATCCCCCAAGCTCATGAAAACGCCTCCATCGTCAGTATTTATAAGAACAAAGGAGACCGGTCAGACTGTGGCAACTACCAGGGGATCTCACTGCTGTCCGTAGCTGGCAAGATTATCGCCTGAGTCCTCCTTAACAGACCTCTTCCTGAGGCTGAAAACTTCTTTCCAGAATCTCAATGTGGCCTTAGACCATCACGTGGCATCACTGATATGATCTTTGCTGCCCGCCACATACAGAAAAAGTGCAGAGAACAGCGTTGTGTCGTGTACGTGGCTTTCATCGACCTAACCAAGGTCTTTGACTTGGCCAAGCAGGGAAGTCCTTTAGTGGATCCTCAGCCGTTTTGGCTGCCCACCAAAATTCATCGGCATTGTGAGGCAACTCCACGATGGCATGAACGGCAGGGTTTGTACTGGCACCAACTGTCTTTTCCATTTTCTTGGCTACCTTCTTTACTCGTGCCACCACCAATCTACTCGGCGGGGTGGACATTGAGTACCGGATGAAGGGTCTTTTCAACATAAGACGACTCCAGGCAGGAACAAAGGTGTCGACAGCTTCCATTACTGAGCTTCAGTATGCAGACAACCTCACCCTTGTCATTCACACTGAACGCGACCTACAGGAGATCCTGAACACCTACACAGATGTTTATGCACACTTCGGCCTTAAGGATGAATGTACGTAAGACTCGGATTCTCTTTCGGCCTGTCCCTGGTTCAGCCACACCTACACCATCCATCCAGCTTAACGGTACTACCCTATCTAATGTTACCCACTTTAGGTATCTCGGCTCCCACCTGTCGAGTACCGCAAACATCGATGAAGAGATTCAACATCGGATCAGTTGTGCATCTCAAGCCTTTGGTAAACTCCCGAACCGTGTCTTCAGCTGCAGGGAGCTGAAATTATCTGCAAAGTTACACGTACATCGTGCAGTGGCCCTCCCCACCCTGCTATATGGCAGCGAGACATGGGTCACATACAGGAGGCACATCAAGGCACTTGAAAACTTTCACCAACGTAGTCTACGTTCCATCCTCCGAGTTCGCTGGGAAGACAAGAGAACAAATGACAGTATTCTTGCTGACACCAACTGTAGAAGCATCGAGGCTATCATTATCCATGAACAACTACGCTTGACTGGCCATGTTACCCGCTTGGACGGCAGTAGACTGCCAAAGCAGCTACTTTACCGTCGCTTAACGAATAGTAAACGTAACGCTGGCGGGCAACTGAAAAAGTGCCAAATCGACCCCCTCACCTGGGAGACGATTAATCCACACCGTAACGCTTGGAGGAGCATCACAGAAGAAGGTGTCAATACTTTCGAGTTAGCCCAACTGCATAACGAGGCAGAAAAGCGTCAATGCCGGAAAGACGCTGCCATTGCCTCCTCCGTACTAGATGTAGCCCTCCACTTGTGCAACATCTGTGGACGACCCTGCCGGTCCCGTATCGGCCTCTCAGTCACCTCGGAACTCACCAACCTAGGTGACATCCTTAATAACTCATATCATTATATCATTGCTGGATGATCGTCATACTCGATTCCGAATGACAGCAAAGTAATAGTAGTCGTAGTAGTAGTAGTTGTAGTAGTGTGTGTGTGTGTGTGTGTGTGTGTGTGTTGCCAAAAGGTTGATATCAAGACGCTCGGGTAACTCATCCATATTATCACTTCATTTCCTACACGGCCAACAACAGTATTACCCTCACCCCCTCACGAGCACCTTATCACTCGGTCCAACACTTAATAATCATCCACAACAACACTTGTTTATGTTCTCCATGACCTGGACCGTCTTCTCTCCCTCCTCCTCCCTTACCTGGAATCCTCTCCATCTTCTCTGTTGTTCTCCCTCCTCTATCTCCACCTGTTAATCTTTCTCTCCCTAGTCTATCTCTCCGCCTTCCTGTCGTTTACCAACTCAACGGTTTTCCTTTATGTATACATTTGTTGACTCCAACCGTCTCTCTCTCTCTCTCTCTCTCTCTCTCTCTCTCTCTCTCTCGTAATGATAGCACGTTTCTCTTCCTAACACCCCTCTCTCTCTCCCTCACCAGCATCCCCTTCTTCCTCACCAACACCCCCTCCTGCCCTCACAAATACCCCCTCCAACATTCCTTCCTCAGTGTTCCCCATTATCCACCTCCTCCCTCTCACCACCCCTCCTCCCCCTCTCCAGCACCCCTCCTCCCTCTCACCACCACCCCTCCTCCCCCTCGCCAGCACCCCTCCTCATAGTACAGGTATCTCCACTAACCCCTTCAATACGGGGACGCCACTTTTAGTATTTCATTTGGCTAACGACGATTTTATTCAACTCAGAGGCGACACCGTACACAGGGGGTTACGTAGACTATCTCCACTAGCAACACCCCTCTCCCTCTCACCTCCACCTCACCCTCTTCCTCTCGCCTCCTCTTCAACCATCACCTCACCCTCTCACCTCCTTCTCACCCTCTCCCCTCCATCTCACCCTATCCCTCTCGCCTCCTCTTCACCATCACCTCACCAGCATCTTCTAGTCCCACTCCCCTCACCTCCCTCTCATTTACACCCTCTTCTCTTCCACTTCCTCGCCCATCTCCCATAGCCTTCTCATCTGGTGATTCCTCTCTCCCTCACAACATTCCCGCCCCCTTCGCCCGACCCCCTGTTCCCAACCTGTCCCCCTGTTCCCAACCTGTCCCCTAGCTCCTCCCATATCTGCTACAACCCCCCCTTGCCCACCTCACCCCCCCCCCTCTACATACCTCCCATCAATTTGTATTATACCCTCACCTTCGCTGTGTCCTCCCTTCCCTTACTCATTTTATCTCCCTTTTCCCACTTCGTACCTTTCCCTCTCCTCACCTTTCCCTCTTCGTCATTCCCCGTTTCCTCATTCCTTATCCCTCCCTCTCTCGCCTCATCCTCCCCCTTGTCCCTCTTCATCTTTCCTCCCTTATCATTATCTCCCCTCTCTTCATCCCCTTACCTTCCTACCCTTGCACCTTCCCTCCCTCTCACTTCTCTCCCCTCACCCCATTCACCCTCCCTCTCATCCCCTCTCCTCACATAAAGCTGCCGCGTCTGTACTGCCCTAGCGTCTTATTATCCTGCCCGTTGTGCTGAGGGGGGAGGGGAGGGGGTTGTGGGGGGTGGTGATGGGGGTGATAGTGAGGTGTGGGGGTGGGTGGGGGGGGTGATGATGAGTGTCGGTTGTGCGTAGGTAAGGATATGTGGTGGTGATGATGGGGAGGAAGTGTGGTGGTGGTGATGATGGAGAGGAAGTGTGGTGGTGATGATGGGGAAAAAGTGTGGTGGTGGTGATGATGGAGAGGAAGTGTGGTGGTGATGATGGGGAGGAAGTGTGGTGGTGATGAGGAGGAAGTGTGGTGATGATGGGGAGGAAGTGTGGTGGTGATGATGGAGAGGAAGTGTGGTGGTGATGATGGGGAGGAAGTGTGGTGGTGATGATGGGGAGGAAGTGTGGTAGTGATGATGGGGAGGAAGTGTGGTGGTGGTGATGATGGAGTGGAAGTGTGGTGGTGATGATGGGGAGAAAGTGTGGTGGTGGTGATGATGGGGAGGAAGTGTGGTGGTGATGATGGGGAGGAAGTGTGGTGGTGATGATGGGGAGGAAGTGTGGTGGTGGTGATGGGGAGGAAGTGTGGTGGTGATGATGGGGAGGAAGTGTGGTGGTGGTGATGGGGAGGAAGTGTGGTGGTGATGATGGGTAGGAAGTGTGGTGGTGATGATGGGGAGGAAGTGTGGTGGTGATGATGGGGAGGAAGTGGTGGTGGTGGTGGTAGGGAGGAAGTGTGGTGGTGGTGGTGGTGGTGGTGGTGGTAGGGAGGAAGTGTGGTGGTGGTAGGGAGGAAGTGTGGTGGTGGTAGGGAGGAAGTGTGGTGGTGGTGGTGGTGGTAGGGAGGAAGTGTGGTGGTGGTGGTGGTGGTAGGGAGGAAGTGTGGTGGTGGTGGTGGTGGTAGGGAGGAAGTGTGGTGGTGGCGGTGGTAGGGAGGAAGTGTGGTGGTGGTTGTGGTGGTGGTAGGGAGGAAGTGTGGTGGTGGTAGGGAGGAAGTGTGGTGGTGGTGGTAGGGAGGAAGTGTGGTGGTGGTGGTAGGGAGGAAGTGTGGTGGTGGTGGTGGTAGGGAGGAAGTGTGGTGGTGGTAGGGAGGAAGTGTGGTGGTGGTGGTGATGGGGAGGAAGTGTGGTGGTGGTAGGGAGGAAGTGTGGTGGTGGTAGGGAGGAAGTGTGGTGGTGGTGGTGGTGGTAGGGAGGAAGTGTGGTGGTGATGATGGGGAGGAAGTGGTGGTGGTGGTGGTAGGGAGGAAGTGTGGTGGTGGTGGTGGTGGTGGTAGGGAGGAAGTGTGGTGGTGGCGGTGGTAGGGAGGAAGTGTGGTGGTGGTAGGGAGGAAGTGTGGTGGTGGTGGGGGGAGATGATACTCAAGGTCGTTGTTGATGTTGGTGTGTATTGATTTGGTAGTGATGGTGGTAGTAGTGGTTGTTTTTGTATTAATAGTTGTTCTTGTGGTGTATGGTGGTAGTTGCTCGAAGGCTAGTGACAATAGGTGTGGTAGTTGCAGTGATAGTAATGGTTGTTTTCATATTGGTAGTTGTGGTAGCTGCTATGATGGTGGTAGAGGCAGTAATAGTGGTCGTTGTAATAGCAGTTATAGTAGTCATAATATAATTAGTATTTATAACTGTAATGATAGTAGTTGCTGTAATAGTGATAGGAGTAATGGTGGTTATATCAATACCACCTTATCACCATAACAACCACCACAACTACCATCTTACCACCACAACTACCACCTTACCACCACAACTACCACCTTACCATCACAACTACCACCTTACCACCACAACTACCACCTTACCACCACAATTAACACTTTACCACCACAAAAACCACCATTCCACCACAACTACCATCACAGCAACCACCTCACCACCACAACTAACACCTCACCACCACAACTAACACCTCACCACCACAACTACCACCTTACCACCACAACTACCACCTTACCACCACAACTACCACCTTACCACCACAACTACCACCTTACCACCACAACTACCACCCTAACATTCACCTTCCTACCACAACAACTACCTTACTACCACACCTTTTCACCACAACAACAATCTTACCACAACAACTCCCACCTAACTACCACAACAACCACCTCGCCACCCCAACAACTACATCACCACCACAACTACCACCATACCACCGGAATGCAGGTAGCATCAGCCTCGTTGAACAAAGTGCCACCTGGGATGCTGTACTTGGTAGAAGGCATGAGAGTTGTACCAGGTATGCAAAACACCAGTATCACCTCACCTCCAGGTACACTATAGGTGTACCTGGTTAATTGACTAAGTGCCTTACCTGTTTAGTTACTACCTGGGTACTTTTCGTTACTGCCATTTAAATACTGGTTTAACAACAGTGGTCATTCATTTTGTTATCTACTTGAGTTAGAAAACTTGAAACCTGAGTACAATGACTTAACCCCTTGAATATATTGACTTAGTCCCCTGAGTGTAATAACTTAACTCCTTGAGTGTATTGACTTAACCCCTTGAGTATTATGACTTAACTCCGACTATAGTGAATTAACCGCTTGATTATAGTGACACAAGTCTTTGAGAATAGTGCTCTAAGGTCCTTGAGTACGATGACTTCACCTCTGAGTACTATGACTTGGCCCCTTGAGTATTGTGACTTGACCCCTTAAGTACGAGGTCACAGTGAAAAGTGTAACTTAAATTAGTAAGATGTCATAACCCTTTGATTGTCCTGTTCCCTTGAGTACTAGGGGTTTGTACTCAAAGGGTAAGGCACCGTACTCAAGGTGTTGATCTTCAGTAGAAATTTTTTTCATAGGTATTTTCTTGCTCCTTCCCTTCTCCTCCCCTTTGTAAATTCTCCATGACTATAACTACTTCGAGAGAGATATTGTAAAATTCTCTCCTTCATTATCTCTCAAACAAGAAACTACTACAACTACCCTAACAACAACTACTCTAACAACAACTACTTTGTCCCCCATCCTCTTATAACACCACCGCCACAACATCCACCTCCCTTCCAGTATCACCACAACAACAAATACAAACTACTACCACAATAACCACCACTACCCTACCCCCCCCCCCCCCCCGGTCTCTCCTTCCTTCTCAGCTTGCCTCACCCCTCCCCACCTGAACCATTCCACAGCGGTCATGGAGGGAGTGTGCGGTGCATAGTAATGTTGGGAGGCAGGGCGGTATCACGGGGTGGCTGTCCGACACATGATTTTATCCCCCTGAAATAGTCCTCATTATGTGCTCTCTTGTGATTAGTAAATGTTTGTGTTGATTATCTCCTTCAGGGGGTCATGGTCCCTGCATCCCCCATTTTGCTTCTTGGAGGGAGAACTTTGTATATTCTTTTTATCATTCTTCGTCTTAAGAACTAATACTATTATTGTAGTCTTCTGTTCAGAGTCTTATATCATACATTCACTCGTTTAAGTTGTTGTGATTTTCTTTTTGTTGTTACTAGAGGGGCTAAAAGGACCTGAGGTTTCTTATGATCCGTCTTAGTGATGATGGTAGTAGTGTGTACTGTACAATCTTAACTCTTAAACTTACTAGTTAATCATTGTTATTTTCTTCTCGCAATACAATATGTTTACTGGAGAGTCTCAGGGATTCAAGGGTTCCTGGCCTTTAGTTGTTGAGAGAGGACGTTGTAGGTTCTTATGGCCTTACAGCTGATGTAGTAGTGTGCAGGATCTTAAGGTATAGTGAGCTTATCTTGATAATTCTTGAGTCTCCATATGTACTCGAGAGGCTCAGGGGTTATGGGTTACTCTGGACTAACTTTGTAATTCTTATAATTTATGTTTTAACTTGTGTTCGGTATATTACCCAAGGTATTGTCGCTTTAAGCTGCACCAGGTGGCTCTCAGTGTCTGTTGTGTGATGGCGTATATGTTTTTATAAAGGGGTGATAACGTTTTGCTTTGGGAGTCAACATCAGTGTACCATTAATGTCTTCCACTTGTTTATATGGGATTGGTTATCTTGTCCGCTAGTGTGTGTGTGTGTAGCCACACCAGTAAGGGTCTGGCTTTTCATGTGTTTTCATGCTTCAAGATCAGTTATGTTGTGATAAACTGTAAAGTTTAGAAAATCGTGGGTGAAGTTGTAGCCTCGCTGGGGTTTATCTCTGTTATCTGCTGAGGTGTGGCTTAATAATTTAGGCAGTTATCTACCTGTGTGTTGACGGAGAAATTGTTGATGTAGTCTACCCTCTTCTCAGGCTTATTGATGAAGACTCTGACCTTATTTTCAATATTCATGTTTGTGGACTATTTTCCGTACTATATTAAGCGTCGGTTAGGCTTTCTGTTGTGATTATTTTACCGTGTTTTAACGTTTTTTTTTTTTTTTTTAGTACTGTCGTAGTAATGAAGAGAGAGAGAGACATGTGTTTTTCTTTCATAGAGGTTAGAATTTAAATCCACAATACTTCTTATGTTTGTTCCTGTATGTTAGACAATGCAGCACGGTTCTCATGTACGCCTTTTAAGCTACTTCAATTAATACCATAAAAAAAACCTTGTGTCGGCCCCCATAATTTTCCCATACAATAAACACAACACCTAAACACTGTCCTACACGTTTCTGATGTTCAGCAATAATTCTCTTCCTCTCCTGTAGCGTCTCAACTCTCGATCACCTTTGAACATGTTGAAGAGAGTTAACAAGCGGCCAATTGACACGCCGAGGACACGACTGACTTAACGTAACAGTGTATGGGGCTAACAAGACCCAGGACCCCCCACACCCTCACACAAGGACCGGCTGCCCAACAACATACTATATATACCACACGCACACACTTAAGATATTCGCGAGATACACAACTGGGAGGTGAGGGAGGCTTATATGGTAGTTATCTGAGGGGAGGAACTGTGGGGGGGGCTCGGCTTAGGATATTTTTAACAAGTCGTATCGTCTTATCCATTGACGTCTTCCTGTGAGCATTGTGCTCTCTCTCTCTCTCTCTCTCTCTCTCTCTCTCTCTCTCTCTTGTAATTTGTATTTTTATTCAAATATCCGTAATTTTCTTATACATCGACTTGTTTTCGGAGGCTTGCATAATGAATGGCTTGATCTGTCCCTGCTTATATTATCTTTAGTCATCATCATCATCATCATCAATTCATGTATTCATTCATTCATCCAGTCGTCGTCGTCGTCCCTGGCCAGGCAACGGGGAACAGGCGGGAACAACTTACTTTCCAGATCCCTGCAACATGGGATATAAAAAGTTCAACTAACAGACTCACCAAACTTTTAATTATAAGACAAACAAACATACAAAACCAACAAGAGTCATCAAGTCAGCATCTAGTGCAGTGTTTCTCAAACTTCTTCACTCCATTCCCTCCATGAGGAACACTCAACATGGCCCCCCTTCAGTTCTCTCCCAAGCCCCTCACAAATAATGATGAAAATAAACTGTTTTGGTTCTCTTCCTTTATTTTAATGTTTTCAATCATCAAACATAATGCATATTTTGTTACAGTTCAATGGGATGGATGACATTGTTTTCTTTCAATCAGTCGACTGATTAGAGGTTGAGTCACTGATAAAGCACATCTCATGTCTGGGTCCACATGTAACCGGTTTCGGCTTTTATTCTCTATTTGAAGAAGGTGGAGAAACCAGATTCACATAAATAAGTTGTAGAAAATAGCAAGAGGACTCGAAGTGCGATCTCACTAACTTTTGGATATGACTGATACATTGAGCACCAGAATACAGTCAGAGATTTTTCTTCATAGAGGTCTCTGGCAGCAGAATCGTTCTGAAATCAAGGAATTCGTCTGAACAGGAACTAGAATCGTACAATCTGAGCGAATCCGTTGGAAATGAAAAACTAGCTGCTGCACCATACTATGTAAATATCAAAACTGTACCGTATGGGTATTATGATTACACACAATGACAAAAAAAAAAAAGGTTTCTCCCCTAACAAGGCAAAGTGACAAAAAAAAGTTGAATCAGAGTTTCCACATTTTCTCCAAACATATACTACTTCCACTAGCCTGCCATGGCCCCCAGTTTGAGAAACACTGATCTAGTGTCACCTTAACATAATCCATATACGTAATCTATACATACTCTTAACACCGCACACTTAAACACACTGCAGTAAATATCATAAGGTCGCCAGGCACAGTAATTAGGACTGCACCTCCCGAAGCTTTTCTCCTTCCAATATATAAACCTAACATTCACTAATTAACATGGCCGCCGATCACCAAATAACACACAAAACTTACCTGATCAACGACCTTAATATAGAGAGCACCCCAGCGACCTCTCTCGTCTACTGGTCGTCGTCTCTCCAGATTTTCTCTCGCCCTCCCTAGTTTTATAAGCCACCTACATGATTCACTCCGGTTTCATATACTCCTTCGAAGCTTCACAGCTTTATACCCCGTCTAATTAATTAACTTTTGGTTCATATAATATTTTCGAAGCTTGGAAGGGAAGCTAGTTGTTAAGTTCTCTGTAGTGGTACAACTACCACCACTCCTACCTCTCCTTGCTTCTGTCATTCATCATCAGTTATCTTCCTACCCCTCCTTTATTCTTTCCAGGATTTTTTTCTCTGTATCTACCGTGTTCTTCGTCTCCCACTCCTCCTTTGGCATCTCTACTTCCATCATCTCCTTGCTTGCCTCTCTCTCCTTCTTCTCTTCCATTCTGTGTATGTGTTCTGCTTACCTCAACCTATAATGGCAACTGTTATCTTTATTTTTTAAATGTTTCTTCGTCCCTACATCCTCTCTCAACCCCATCAGCCTCCTTCGTCCCCGTTTTTGTTGCTCTTGTTACATATTTCTTGTGTGTGAGGGGATGCAGTTGGCAGGAAGGTAGACGGTGATTTAATTAAAGTTTCCGCAAAATACTGTTCACTCTGAAGGGAAGACAGTGAGGATGGTGTCTTCGTCAGTAGAATAAACCAAGCTTACATTTTCTTCAGCATTATAAACCAGGGTTACCTTTTCACCAGCTAAATAAACCAGGGTTACCTTTTCACCAGCAAAATAAACCAGGGTTACGTTTTCGTCCACTAAAGCAGAACTTCGTAAATCAGGGTTTCATCGCTCCTAATAGGTGAGGGTGAGTTAAATTATTGTTCACTTAGTTCATTTAATCCGGGGTCCGTTCCTGCTGAGTATCACAGAGTGAAGACTATTTTATATATATATATATATATATATATATATATGTATATGTATATATATATATATATATATATATATATATATATATGTAACCGGTCGGAATTTACTGGACTTTAATTTCTCACTTGTCTTGGGGTTTATTTAAAATTAATAGATGGTAATGGCAGTGGAAGCGCCCCTTTGAGAAAAAACCCGAACCAGCACAAGAACACTTAAAACTACTAAACAAAATAAATTGTCCGTGACCCGTGGAAGGATAGCATCTGTGACTGGGATGAATGAGACACACTGTTACATTTAGACACTTATATTCCCTCCAACACTACAAACACAATCCAATAATGGTACACCAGTATGCGCACCTCTTAACTTGAACTTAAAACACTACTCTGGGGAATAAAAGTTATACATGATATAAAAATTATTAGAACCTCAGGCAACAATAAATTTGAAGTAATAAGAACTGTTCCATGCACACATGAAACAGGCCTTAAAGGCTTTCACACAATAATATCAGTCACTTAGGTACCAAAAAAAGATATTAACTACTCTACAATGAATAGGCCTTAAGGGCACTCAACAAAATTATATGTCACTGAGGAATGGTAATAAAAATGAGAAATTAAATACTCTACAATGAATAGGCCTTAAGGGCACTCAACAAAATTATATCAGTCACTGAGGAAATGGTAATAAAGCATGAAATTAAATACTCTACAATGAATAGGCCTTAAGGGCACTCAACAAAATTATATCAGTCACTAAGGAAATGGTAATAAAATATGAAATTAAATACTCTACAATGAATAGGCCTTAAGGGCACTCAACCAAATTTATAGCACCCCAACAGATGCACACTTCCTAACCTAACCTAACCACTACTCTGGGGAACAAGGTTATACCTGAGATCAGAATTATGAAGAACAATCAGAGGCATTAAAAGAATCAAATCACAGTATCACTCTGGTTCCACTTGATGGCACAAACATTCAAAACAATATTATCAAAATTATCTAGAAACTATTAAACTACACCCGTAATAAAGGAGGGAAAATGTTCCTCCTGGTATCTCCTAGAGACCTAGACTCACGGTCTCGGTGTGTGACCCTTAGTCAACTCAGATAGCCTCAGTGTACTCCCAGTGCGTCCATAAAGCGGACGGGAGTGAGCCAATCAGACCTTGTACAGTTGAGAGAAGCTTTAGCGTCCCGTGTCGTTTAGTTGTCGGGAGCACTCGTTCACTCAAGAGATCCTTTGCTACCCCGCTAAACAGTGACAGGCCTACTTTGATCGGTCCAATGGCGACAATCGCCACCCTCAATCCTCAACGGCAGTCTCAAACGGCAGTCAATCTCAGGTCAACTCCAGTCAACTTCAGTCAAGTGGGTTCTCACGGAAACCCTGAAATGAACTCACTGTTAGCTCTAGTTTACTTTATCACTGCCCTATCTAACCCTGTCTGAGATCGAATGAGACTTACTTGTTATACTGCAATATTTCAGCACAGGTGACTAGGCCACGTGACTATTTCTGGGACAGACGCGCAGAGACGTCTTGTTTGTGTGAGTGCTATCCAGGACTGAGAGAGAGGCCGCCTCGTGTCCTCTCAAGGCGCTAGCTTAGGCCTACGTGACCTATTTTCCGCCTAACTAATAACTCCTTGGGACACCCTTTAACATTATTCAGACTGCTAAACGATCTATAATAATTTCAAATTCAATAATAGTCCCTTAACTTCATGAATCGCATCATTATTAATCCGGTAAATAACATTTAATATCATATAGGCCTAGTTCCGCAATCTCCCACTATGTGCGGGGAGCGCTCTCTTCCCTCAGACGACCTTGAACGCTCAGTACCGCTAATGGCGGGGCATTCGAAATTACTCTGAAATTTCTGAATATTACATATATATATATATATATATATGGTGTGTGTGTATTTTGTGTATAATATTACATATCATTGAATTAAGTTGTGTTAGAAATGTCTTGTGTGTGTGGGTGCGTGTCCATCCATCTGTCCGTCCGGAGAGCTCCTGCCTGTTTCCCGACCATCAACTTGACGGGGTATGTAATCTGTGTCGAACAAATTAAGAGGCAATGTGAGGATCGAGGCACGCCGTCACACACACACACACCAGAGACTCTTATCTTATCAATCACCTCATTACCACCTCAGAGTTAGGTACCCATGTGCCAAGCTAGTACTATGCGGGGATTACAACCAAATTGACACCACTGATATCCAGGACCAGCTGCTACTATCACAAGCTGTGAACTTCCCTGCGCACGGTCAAAATACCCTTGACCTTATTTTAACTGACTTAGCTGACGAGTATCAACCACCTCAACCAATGCCTCCTATCGGGTGTAGCAAATACCTATCAGTGTTCAGGTCTCCAGGTTCTTCTACCAGTTAAGTGCAGAGACCCTACATCAAGACCTACAGGCCGATTACTGACTGTGCAGTGCGTCTCTTCGAGCATTGGATAGTTCACCATCCCTGGACTGAAGTACTTAATATTGATGACGTGGACACCAAATGGATAAATTATGCCAACACCACCACAGAAGCTCACAACCACTTCTTCTCCGAGAAGTCCGTCAGATCACACCCAGCTGACTAGTCCTGGATCACACCTCTGATCAAAAGACTTATGCAACAGAGAGACACCTCCTTTTAACTCAATGACCACAACTACTACAGGTCCCTTCGCAACTAAGTCAACCGTGAGATACTCACTGCAAAGAAGTCCCACTACCCAACCAAGTTGCAACACCTGAAGCAGACCAACATTAGTCAGTGGTAAGGTAAGCTTAAAGAACCCTGTGGACTAAACAGTGAGACACACCCCCTCCTCTTCCCTAGCGTCACTTCTGGTGACGCAGCTGAGGAATCAAACAACCATTTCGCAACTATAAGCTAGACGCTCCCCCCGGCTTGACACAACCAGTCTCCCTGTTTACCTACCGGCCCCCTTTTCCACTGACTTAGTAGAAGAATTTGAAGTAGCAAAACGTCTGGACAAACTGAAGTTGAAGCATTCCACCACCCCCATTAACTTACCAGTGAAACTCTACAAGGAATTTTCCTCGGAACTAGCCAAACTCCTCTGCTCCATCATCAATGCTTCCCTCAGGCAAGCAAGATGCCCAGCTGACTGGAAGACCTCGTATGTGTCACCAGTGCCCAAGTCAACCAGCCCACAATCCTTAAATGACCTACGACCCATTGCCATCACCCCAATACCCAGCCTAATCTGTGAAAGTTTCGTGTTTGACTGGGCTTATGCTGATATTGCAGGCGCCATAGATCCTCAGCAATTTGGCAACATGAAAACTTCCTCCACCACTCATTGTCTTGCCAGCTTTCTCGACTACATATACTGCCATCTGGAAAAACGAAAGACGTCTGTGGCTGTCGCCTTCATTGACTTCACCAAAAAATTTGACCTAGTCGAGCACAATTTAATCATCAACAAAGCTATCGACCTCGGGTTCTGGAGAAGTCTTATACCATGGCAAACAGACTTCCTTAATGACCGACGCTAAGCCTTACACTTCCGACGGGCTGTCTCCACTTTCAGTCACTCACCTGTGGCGTCCCCCAAGGCACCAAGATGGGACCCCTCTGCTTCCTTATGCTTATCAATGATGCCCTTAGAGAAACCTCTGCTCGCTGGAAATATGTCGACGACTCCAACCATTGGGATCAGTGTCAACAACTATGCTCCCGACTACACCGCCCTCCAGGATTCATTGAAGTATCCAAAATTGAGCCACCAACAACCACGTCACCATCAACCACATCAAGACCATAGTTATGCACATCAACCTTTCCTCCGACGCTGTCCAACCTCCCTCCATTACTTTGGGCCCCAACACACTCCAGGTTGAATACTCTACTAAGCTACTCGGAGTCACTATAAAAAACAAACTAAATTGGAAAACACACGTCAGTGAAGTTGTCAAATCCTCCAGTTTTCTTCTCCACTTCCTGCGCCGACTCAAATCCCTCGTAGTTCCTGCGCCCGAGCTCCTCAGTGTTTACTCAACATTCATATTTCCCAAGTTCACCTACGCCTCCCCTGCCTGGTCTTCCTCCCTAAATGCCACACAACTTAAACACCTATAAAAAGTGCAAAAGAGGGCATGCAAGCATATTCTCTCCCCTTCTTACTCCTCATATCAAGAAGCGCTCCACACTGACCCTCTCAGCTCTTTCTGACCATCACCACGACCTTATCTGCAAATTTGGTGAGAAGTTTCTGCACCATCCTCGACACCGGCTCCTACTTCCACCCGAGATCCCTCGACACCACAACCGCATCCAACCCATACGAGCACGTACTGATCGCTATAAGAACAGCCCAGTCCCAACCATTGTAAAAATTATCAACAACTGGTAATCAACCAGTGTTTTCACTCCCAGTCAATCATGCCTTTTGGCACTGTCACTGTGTTGAAATGCCTTGCAATAGTATAACCTTCTCCCCACCTAGTTATTTATATATTATATTTGTATCACTTATGTTACTTGTATATTATTTGTCAATCAAGTGACCCATTCACCTATTATGTAACTATATTTTCAGCTTTCCAGCGGCCATGCTCTATTAATAAACCGTTAATTATTACTATTATTATTATTACACACACACACACGTTCTCGCCGGAAGTTACAATTTAATTTAGGAAAGGAATGGAACCAGTGTTGAACAGAAGTGAACAGTGGTGAACAGTGCTTAAGTCAGTGAGAACAACTCAACAATGGCAGCCAAGTCGTACCCAAGTTAACCTTCACACAGTGAGGTCCCAGGTACAAAGTGACAACTGCCCGTGAGACCTGTGTTAATCCGTCTATGATAGGAAGGCCTGGGACCACACCTCACTCATATAACACCATCTGTGAGGGAATTACTACATCACGTGATGCCCCTCATAACACCATATGTGAGGGAATTACTACACCACGTGACGTCCCTCATTACACCATCTGTGACGGAACTACTACACCACTTGAGGTCCCTCCTAACACCATCTGGGAGGGAGTTACTATACAACGTGTTTGCTGTTCAACACCTGCATTAATCTGTATGTTCATTGTATGTTCCTTTACATTTCTCTAATGAAGGGTTTGGTTAACCACCAATGTATGCAATAAGTCATTTATGTCCAATGTATATTTTCAGCCTTCGGCTTGCAGAACTTTGTCAATAATCCGTTAATTATTATTATTATTACTATTATTATTATTATTATTATTATTATTATTATTTTTTTTATTATTATTTTTATTTTTATTATTATTACACACACACACACACACACACACACACACACGCGCGCGCTCTCGCGCACTTACCTCTGCCACAAGAACTGACCTGAGTGATGAAGTGATGAGAATGTTTGTCTCTCACCCAGGGTAGTATACTGTGTAGCACTCAGCCTCCACACAAGACGACACGAGTTAGAGGCAGCATCCACCTCCTCTTCCTTACTGCTTGGACTTGAGAGACTGGCTGAGAGATATGTGAGGAAACTGTTATCTTGGTAGTGAGACAGTCGGTACATCTTTGTTGAACTGTCAGAAGAGAAAGGATGGTTAGATAAGTAGTTGTACTTGAGATTTGTACTCGGTATTTGAGTCATTACCAAGGAATAGACGTTTTTCACGACATTATGGAACAAGGTCGACCAAGACTCGACCTCTGATTGCCTGAAGCTATACCTGAAAAACACATCAGGCCTCAAGACCTAATAAGGATAATATCCACCAGTTTGGTCAGAGAAGGCGGACGCTAGGATGCCGGTTCGCAGGGATAAATTTGTTGATTTTATAATAAAATGTAATTCATCCTTACCAACCCTACTCCCAACAACTCGCCTTCATTGTTCCTTTCCCCAGTTCTCCCTTTCACTTGACTTTTCCACGTTTGTGAAAGTTGTTTTGTGGTATCTGATGAAGGGGGAATAACGTGTATGAACCGAGCTCAGCGAGGCGTAGCCATATTGGTGTATTTCTAAGGTGGTTTTTGCAAGAGGTAGAACGTGGGGTGATGTACCGCTACCTGGGGGTAAAGTGACTGTGCTCAGGTGTCCTTACAAACATCGGGTCACCCGAGCTGTGATCAGTACTTTATACAGGTGTTAAGATTTTCACAAAACAATGGATTCCTCATGATGTAGTGACTATGTGCCCATACCGATAGCAAGTAGAAACAGTTTGATACATGCGGAGTCCATACAGGAATATTGTGTGCAGGCCTTACTGTTGGGAGAGGAGAAAAAAAATAGCGGTCTGAGTAATTTTTGGGTTGACTTCAGGTGTTTGAATCACGAAAGAGGAATTTTTAGTTTGTATGTAAATAAAAATAGTAATAATAATAAACGGTTTATTAATAGTGTAACCGCCAGTCAGGCGGTTAAAGGAATATTCAGACTCGTGACGTTGAACTCGAACATTAAAATTTGGTCAAACCTGTTGAATACAATTCATTTTAGTATTTCAAATAAATCATACATAGGAAATCAAATAAATGTCTAATCCAATATATATTTACATAACAATCATAGCTATGTAATTAGTCTAATCTTAACACTTACAATGAGTACTTAATTTGCCATATTTTTATGTCGTCACAATGATAAACGATGCAATGGACACAGTCTACTTGTGTACACAATAAATGCAAGTTAAACTTAGGTGTTGAAAGTCTTCAGGAGAAACAGGTTAGGTATTGGTGGTGTGATGGGGATAGCTACAGTGAGGCTGGCGGTGCCCGGCTGGGCACCATGTGATCAAATTGGCCACTTCAAACTCGCTGTGTCAGGCGTATTATACGCAAATTAGCTCACCTCACACCACCCAACACCTTAACCTACTCTGGGTCTCTCATCTGTCTCCATCTCAACACTAGATACTGTATACGGGCAGGCACGCCCAATAAACATGACATGAGTTACAGCCTAACATAACATTTGTTTATGTGTCCTCATAATTCAGTACCGCTTCCGGTAACAAATAGAGTTGCAGCCGGTGGCTGAAAATATAAAAACTTACATGTGATTTAGACATAATAATATTCGTTCAATACATTTACAGGGCTGTACAGTAAATAAATCAGGAGCTGTTTATTATTTTAACAATAGATGGGATGGCGCTATTCTTATATCTATCAGTGCGGGCTCTTATGGGCTGAATTTTGTTGTAGTGGCTGACTGCACGAGGTGGGCAGGGGACTGCCGGTGGCTGTAGGTGGCAATGACGAGGATGGTACAGTAGCCCATTGCCAAACCCTGCTAGTGCGTGGTGGTGGAGGTCACTGAGGGATGGCATTTCCAGGGTGGAGAGAGCATTGTTGTAGCAGGAGTAGTCTGCGCCGAGCATGATTCTGCATGCCCTCTTCTGTACCTTCTCTAGCTGACGTTGTTGGGTAGAGTTAAGAGAGGACGACCAGGCTGGTGATGCATACGTTAATTTAGAGAGAATAAATGCATTGTAGATAGTCCTCAGCTCTGGCGTGGGTGCCACAAGTGACCCGAGTCGTTGTAGCATGTATAGTGGGTACGAGGCTGCCTTGATAGTGTTGTTTACATGGGCCTTTCAGTCCAGTTTGTGGTGTATAGTTACACCCAGGAGTTTGGCAGACTGCACTAACTGGAGAGGATGGGCACCCACTGTAACTGCTTGAGCTTGCATTGGAGTGGTGGCTGTATTGAAGTGCATGACTACGGTTTTGGTGTGATTGATGGTGACCTTGTTTTCCGTAGTCTATGCCTGTAGCCTGTCCAGAGTGCCTTGTAGCGATGAATAGTCCGGTGAGGTGTTGTCCACCGTAACCCCCACAGTGCAGTCACACACGTATTTCCACCTGTGAGGAGTCTCCAATAGAGTGTCGTTGATCAGAATTAGGAAGCACAGTGGTCCCATCTTGGTTCTCTGGGGAACACCACAGGTGAGGTGTTGGAATGTGGAGACAGAGCCCGGGTACCTGACTGCCTGACGAAGCTCACTCAGGAAATCAGTGAGCCATGAGACCAGGTTGGTGGGCAGCCCTAGTGCAATGGCCTTGTTGATAACAGTGCAGTGATCAACAAGGTCAAAAGCCTTCCTGAAGTCAGCAAGGGCAACGGCCAGTGATGTCTTACGTTTTTCCAGGTTTTGTGCAAGAAATCCAGGAACTAACTAAGCAGTGTGATGTAGAGGAGGTCCTCATATTGCCAAATTGCTGTGGATCAATTGACTGATAAATACTAGCAAATGCCCATTCAAAAACAAAGTCTTCACAGAGTAGACTGGGTATGAGGGCAATGGCAACTGGCCTGAGGTCACTAGGGGACTGGGGTGGGGGACCTTGGGGATAGGGGTGACAAATGCAGTTTTCCATTCATTAGGGCATTTGCTATGTCTGAGGGATGCATTAATAATTGAACAGAGATGGATGGCAAGTTCGACGGCAAACTCCTTGTAAATTTTGATTGGGAGGTCAATTGGGGTCGCAGAGCGTTTGGATTAAAATTTCAGGAGTTTGTTGGCAAATGGTTGAACACTGGGAGGGGAGGAGGGGGCGGGTAAGTAGGCCAGGAGGAGAGTGAGGTAAAAACTGGGTAGGGTATGACATATGGTAGTAAAAGTGGTTATTAAATGTCTCAGCTGCCTCCTCACTAGGTAAATGAGAGATAAACGGAAATGTGGGAGACTGGCGGTTAAGACCACAGATACCTTTTACCTTAGAGTACCACTGACCGATGCCGACCTCCTTGAAGCCATGCACTTTCCTGGGATAATAAGACTTTTTGGCTCACTTGATTTCCCTGATGATCTGGTTAAGTAGACTTTTGTACAGGCGGTTGTTGGTGTAGTATTCCTTGTTGAGCTGCTCAATTAGTCTTTTGATACGGGGTGTAATCCACGGGACATCATCGGGGTGGATCCTCAGTGTCTTGGCTGGACAGAAGTGGTGGTAGGCTTTGGTGATAGTGTCCAGGTAATTATCCCACTTGTTCTGCACATCGTCTACCGATGTGTGTGTGTGTGTGTCGGGGTGCGTGCGTGTGTGTGTCTGTGTGTTCACTATCACTTCTAGGGTTCTTCATCAAATCTTGGTCAAACTTAGCCAGAAGACTCGCTGAACCACGGAGAGTGTCTTAAGGTATGAAGACTCTCTTGACCATGGTGAGTGTCTTAGGTATGAAGACTCCTGGACCCTGGTGAGTGTCTTAGGCATGAAGACTCACTGAACCATGGAGAGAGTCGTAAGGTATGAAGACTCCCTGGACCATGGTGAGTGTCTTAGGTATGAAGACTCGCTGGACCCTGGTGAGTGTCTTAGACATAAAGACTCCTTGGACCATGGTGAGTGTCGTAAGGTATGAAGACTCCTGGACCCTGGTGAGTGTCTTAGGTATGAAGACTCCCTGGTGAGTGTTTTAGGTATAAAGACTCCCTGGACCATGGTGCGTGTCTTAGGTATGAAGACTCCCTGGACCATGATGAGTGTCTTAGGCATGAAGACTCCCTTGACCGTGGTGAGTGTCTTAGGCATGAAGTCTCCCTGGACCCTGGTGAGTATCTCAGGCATGAAGTCTCCCTGGACCATGGTGAGTATCTCAAGCATGAAGACTCCTTGGACCCTGGTGAGTGTCTTAGGCATGAAGACTCCCTGGACCCTCGTGAGTGAACCAGAAGTCTCACTGGACGGCAAATTATTATGGCCAATCCAAAACAACTGGTTTGATCGTCTAACTTTAGAAATTACATTCAAACTACTAACTCTTGTTTTTACTGAAGAGAGATGTCCTTGTTGTTTGATTGGCTAGTTGACAACCTCTTAAATTACCAGTGAACGCCCAGAACACGTTTGGGTGCTTAAAAATCTCTTACCCGATTGGCGAGTTGACTTGTGAGTCACCAATGAACGGTCAGAACACGCTTGGCGGGTAAAACTTCCCTTTATCTGATTGGCCCGTTGACGCAACACGTTCGACCGGTTGAAATCCACGCACCAGATTGCTCGCTCTACCTGTTCGTTTTTATCGTGATGGCCGGCGGTCAGTGATCTAATTTTAGTGCGTGCTGAGCTTGGACGATGACTGTATAGGGAGATTATGGTAAAAAGATATATAGATAAAAAAATTATAAATGGATTGAGATAAATTAGATAATAATAGTCTTAATAAATATAAAAGGATTATTAAAAATATATACAAATGAAGATGGAGAGATTGTTGAGATTCTCAGCTTGCGGGGAGTCGTTTTTCTGGTTTGTTCATCTTCTGGTGGCTGGTTTGTTCGGTGGTGTAGAGTGGGACTTTGTAAGTGAGATAAGAGAGGTGGAGTGAGGAGACACACACAGACACACAAGCATTCTCACACACAACAAAAAATAAACAATTAGAAACCAGGAAAATGCATTAGTGTCACATTATGAAGCAGATTATGACATATATGACAAACGTTGCCGTTATTAAATGACCTCAAGGTCTTGGTTCCTGTATGCCGCCGCCATCATCACCACACTAACATAATCTTCCGGTTTGAGCCATCTCTGCCGTTTGACCGCCCCTCAAACTTCCGGATTTTATCTATTCATCTGATAAATCGTCTTTTTCTCTCCTGTTTCTATATGTACATGTATATATTCCTCTTAATTACGTTCAGCCAGCTAAGAACACTTAAAACATAGTCCAAGTAACCATGAGAATCGTCAGGTTAATCTTGAACTGTGCACCGAGATGCTGGTCTTCGTCTCTGACAAGAAAAAAAAAAGACACTGGGTTGTAGGTAATTCTGTCATGTACCTTTCGGCAATAATTTTCCGAGATAAATGCGTAAACAAGCGGGGATGCTCACGACAAAACCGCAAGGTGGGTCGCGGGGGATTGGAATGCGTTTGCAGGCAGGATTCTGCCAATTTACTCTGTGTTTATAGAACTTAATCTTCTCCAGGATCAATGCAGGGGGGGATGTTGCTGGCGTACGAGTGCCTCTGTGTTGACGTAGAGAGACTGACAGACAGACAGACATAGATGTTTACACCTGACTACAACATAAACACGGGGGTGTCCAGAGCCTTGTTGTGCACTTAGAAAATCTCAGGGAGGAAGACCACCACAGATATATACACAGCTCGAGTTTTAAGTCCTAATATTTCAGAAAAAAAGTTAGATTAGGTTTGTTTTGTTTGGTTTGGTTAGCTTAGCTTAGCTTAGCTTAGCTTGGGCTGGGCTGAGTACGGAAGGTTAGAAAGAGCTGCAGGATTTGGATTGGCTCAGGATATGTCAGGTCAGATTGTATTAGGTTCTCGAGTTGGATATTTGAGAACGCACATAATCTTTTTCATATTTTAGTGATACAAAGAATGTACCCAAAATGACACGGAAAGTGCACTGAGGCTTTACTCTACCTTAACTAGATACGTCCTCATCTCCCCATTTATCAGGGAGAGATCAAAACAATTTACATATGTCTGAGAATCTGTCGTCTTAACCTTAGTAAATCGACTCGAAAATAGCGAACAAAATGGCAGTCAAATATTCCTGAAACTGTACCTAAACTACAGTAGATACGATGTCAGTCGGGTGGAGAGGGGAAATTAAATTCCGAATCACTGAGGATCGGAATTCCTTACTTGAGCAACGCGACGCAAAGAAAATGACAGTCAAATAAAACTGAGAGTATCGTAAGTAGATGCGATCTCACACTCGGGGGGGGGGGGTGGCGGGGTGTTGTACTTAGCATAGCACATTCTTGAACGTCTAAGGTGGTACAGGTCTAGTTGACCCCAGATGGCCCGCAGATGGCTTCTGATAACCCCGGAAGGCGTATGAATGGTTGTTTGTAATCCCAGGTGTGGGAGAGTGAGAGAGATGCATGATATATAGTACAGGTATATGAATCTGTATTTATGTGTGCACTTGTGTATATATATATATATATATATATATATATATATATATATATATATATATATATATATATATATATATATATATTTGTTGTTGTACGCATTTTGAATTTACATATAATTATATACATATTTTTTTCCATCCTTCAGTTGTCATTTCAGACGACGTACATTGCGTACACAACTGTCTGTTCCTTCAATAAGTGTGTACGTGTTGTGTCTTAAATAAGAAGCTGCAATTGTTAATTATTTAATCGTCACGGGTTAAGAGGTAGTGAAGACTGCCTAAAAGACATCCCACCACAACATAAACTACATAATTGTCTCTTTTCCTCACATTCTGGTCAAGTTAACAGAAGCGCAGAGACAGGTGTGATGAAACTCGTCTACCGTTTCGCTACGCCCACCTTGCGCAGTGGAGCGCAATGCCGCGCACAATTGCAATTCCGCGCCTCAATACCCACATGGGGATACAGTAAATCACTTAACTGTGAAGGAGGAGGCTTTTTAGTGCCATTAACTCCGAAAACATATTCAGTACGTACACCTGTTTAAGCATCTGTGAACTTTGTTGTTCCTTCGACACAATACACTTGTTTAAGTAACTCACAGGTGCAGTATCTATTTGCCTAACTTACCAACCTTAATCCTAAACTAACCTAACCTAACCTAGCATTACCTGACCTTACTTAAGATAAACCAATCTAAGGTAAACCGGTCTTACCTGACGTGACCTGACCCGACCCTTCATAACTTGGAACAGCTTGAAATAAAAACAAACAATGAAAATAACTCCTTCCGTGAGAGAGAGAGAGAGAGAGAGAGAGAGAGAGAGATTGACTGTGAGTGGAGTGAGTGAGTAAGCAAGCAAGCAAGCAAGCAAGTGAGTGAGTGAATGTGTGTGTGAGTGATATGGGATTTTTCACTAGGACTCTTGCAGTAGCAGAACCATGCAGTCGGAACCTGACGGAGGAATCAAGAAGCCTTCCAAGCAACCTCACCCCCTCAGCTCCTCTGTAGATTTCCCAGGCGTGTAGGTGTGGCCACGTCTCCTGTACTCGGGAGGTAAAACGAACTTAAACTCGGCTGTTTTTTTCTGACTTTCCTCGCCTGTGTGTTGAGGAATTCTGTTACCTCTGTAGATTGAGTTTTCTTAGTGTTTCTTCTGCCGAGGTGGTTACCGTAGCTGAGGTGGTTTACTGTAGATGAGGTGATTTACTGTAGCTGAGGTGGTTTATTGTAGCTGAGGTGGTTTACTGTAGCTGAGGTGATTTACTGTAGCTGAGGTGGTTTATTGTAGCTGAGGTGCTTTACCGTAGCTGAGGTGCTTTACCGTAGCTGATGTGGTTTACTGTAGTTGAGGTGATTTACTGTAGCTGAGGTGGTTTACCGTAGCTGAGGTGGTTTATTGTAGCTGAGGTGGTTTACCGTAGCTGAGGTGGTTTACTGTAGCTGAGGTGATTTACTGTAGCTGAGGTGGTTTACCGTAGCTGAGGTGCTTTACCGTAGCTGAGGTGGTTTACCGTAACTGAGGTGGTTTACTGTAGCTGAGGTGGTTTACCGTAGCTGAGGTGGTTTGCCGTAGCTGAGGTGGTTTACTGTAGCTGAGGTTGTTTGCTGTAATTGAGGTGATTTACTGTAGTTGCGGTGGTTTACTGTAGCTGAGGTGGTTTACCGGAGCTGAGGTGATTTACTGTAGCTGAGGTGGTTTACTGTAGCTGAGGTGGTTTACCGGAGCTGAGGTGATTTACTGTAGTTGCGGTGGTTTACTGTAGCTGAGGTGGTTTACCGGAGCTGAGGTGATTTACTGTAGCTGAGGTGGTTTACCG
The DNA here is from genome assembly GCA_958450375.1 of Homarus gammarus. Classification (NCBI taxonomy): domain Eukaryota; kingdom Metazoa; phylum Arthropoda; class Malacostraca; order Decapoda; family Nephropidae; genus Homarus; species Homarus gammarus. The sequence continues at coordinate 1,037,514 of CAUDMG010003255.1, forward strand.
TAGCTGAGGTGGTTTACTGTAGCTGATGTGGTTTACTGTAACTGAGGTGGTTTACCGTAGCTGAGGTGGTTTACCGTAACTGAGGTGGTTTACTGTAGCTGAGGTGGTTTACCGTAGCTGAGGTGGTTTGCCGTAGCTGAGGTGGTTTACTGTAGCTGAGGTTGTTTGCTGTAATTGAGGTGATTTACTGTAGCTGAGGCGGTTTACTTTTGCTGAGGTGGTTTACCGTAGCTGAGGTGGTTTACCGTAGCTGAAGTGGTTTATTGTAGCTGAGGTGGTTTACTCTAGCTGAGGTGGTTTATTGTCGGGTGACGCTAATAACACTGTCGGGTGCCGCAAATAACACTGTTGGGTGACGCTAATAACACTGTCGGGTGACGCTAATATCACTGTCGGGTGACGCTAATAGCACTGTGGGGTGATGCTAATAACACTGTTGGGTGACGCTAATAACACTGTCGGGTGATGCTAATAACACTGTTGGGTGACGCTAATAACACTGTCGGGTGAAGCTAATAACACTGTCGGGTGACGCTAATAACACTGTCGGGTGACGCTAATAACACTGTCGGGTGACGCTAATAACACTGCCGGGTGACGCTAATAACACCGTCGGGTGACGTAAATAACATTACCAGGTAACTAATAACACCGTCGGGTAATACTGGGTCATTCACCTTTATCTGTTTTACCGACCGCTGCCCGTTTTCTATATGTTGCGGTTCAATGAGGGCCGTCGTGTACCTTCCTGGACAGTTATGGTACAATGATGGCCGTTGTGTACCTTCCTGGACAGTTATGGGACAATGATGGCCGTTGTGTACCTTCCTGGACAGTTATGGGACAATGATGGCCGTTGTGTACCTTCCTGGACAGTTATGGTACAATGATGGCCGTTGTGTACCTTCCTGGACAGTTATGGTACAATTTTTATTTTTTTTTTATTTATATATTTATTTATTGGGCACCCCCCTACATCGTTGTGTAAGGTGAAGCGCAGAAGCGTTTCCAGCTCCCAACAGGGAAGCATGCAAGGCTCATGCTTGCCTTTATGTCTCACGAGTTAAGGGCGTAGAAGCCTAAAGAGTCAAGGGCGTAGAAGCCTAAAGAGTCAAGGGCGTAGAAGCCTGAAGAATCAGTGGTTTATGTCATGAAGTTATTGGAAGCTCCAACAACTTTCCCTGAATACGAATTCGCAACTTTCGATTCACAACTGGTACCTACTTTACTGCTAGGTGCACAGGGACTAATGGGGGGCTAGGAAGTAAGTCCAAACAACTTCCACCGGCCCGGGGATCGAACCCGTGACATCTCGCTTGCGAGGCAAGAACGGTCCCGCAGCTACCACCTATCCCCCCGTTAAGGTACAATGATGGCCGTTGTGTACCTTCCTGGACAGTTACGGTACAATGATGGCCGTTGTGTACCTTCCTGGACAGTTATGGTACAATGATGGCCGTTGTGTACCTTCCTGGACAGTTATGGTACAATGATGGCCGTTGTGTACCTTCCTGGACAGTTATGGTACAATGATGGCCGTTGTGTACCTTCCTGGACAGTTATGGTACAATGATGGCCGTTGTGTGCCTTCCTGGACAGTTACGGTACAATGATGGCCGTTGTGTACCTTCCTGGACAGTTACGGTACAATGATGGCCGTCGTGTACCTTCCTGGACAGTTATGGTACAATGATGGCCGTCGTGTACCTTCCTGGACAGTTATGGTACAATGATGGCCGTTGTGTACCTTCCTGGACAGTTATGGTACAATGATGGCCGTTGTGTACCTTCCTGGACAGTTACGGTACAATGATGGCCGTTGTGTACCTTCCTGAACACGGTGTCATCAGCTGTGCCGTGACGAGGGATATTTTGTAATATATTTTTACCTTAACCGGAGATATAAAAATGTGTCTTAAGAGGCTGAATTAAGCTAAGACTTAAATATAGATTCTCAGAATTATATTTTTTCGCTAATTGGAAACTTGGAATTTAATTTAAAGAACTTAACTTAGTTACGATATAAACAGATAGATTCGCAATGGTCTATAAATGATTCGCCCCATAAACTATAATGTTTCTCGGGTGTTTCCAGAAATTACTTTATACTAACTCAGTATAAAGTGATTTCTCATAACACACAACCATCAGTATTACTAAAGGTTTTTGTACAAAATCAGTGACTGTCTCGTTATCTATTACAACAGCGGAGGAGGGAGTGAAGGTGTCGGGGTTGGGTAAGGAGGAACAATACACAGAGGGAGTTTCAGCATCATTAACACCTGGATTGTCAAGGATTTTTATGCTTGATTTTTCCCTCTTGATTTGGATTAAAAACATTTATTTAGTGATGGTATAGTCTTGGTGCAGTTTCGACGTCATTTTAGGCAGCCAAATTTTAAGTAGTAGCTAAAGTTTGCCAGGTTCATGGGTCGCTCGTCTCCACTGGCGTCATAACTAATGATATTCTGAACAGTCATAGTTGTTCCATGGATGATATAATGAGACAGTTAAATATGTAGACGATGATTTAACGTAAGAACCATTGAGAATCTTTAATTATATCGCAGTTTACAAGATTCAATTACTTGCGTTCTAACATCAATAGTTGTGGAGAAAGAACCTTTATCAATCTGTCCTTGTGTCGTAGTTAATAATGGTGAACCCCTGTTGACCAATCTGTGTCGTAGCTTAAATTCCCTCTGAATTAACCTTGTAAGATACGTTTTCGCTTCTATTCATAATATATATATATATATATATATATATATATATATATATATATATATATATATATATATATATATATATATATATACATACAGTATATATGTTCTGTACCTTTGGTGAATTACCCGACTACATACGTTTACGTTTTTCCAGATAAGACTGAAACGATAACATGGCATCTCTTATGAACCCCTACCTGCTCGTAGACTAAATTAACCCACTATATGCATTTCCCCTTCTCAATATTACAAAAACAAATAAAAATCATACAGACTTTAGTGAATTGTCTGCAGCAACACCGGAGCAGCATAAACAAGATCTCCGTTATTTTTCCCACCGGCTCATTATAATTTACTACAGCAGTAAATACTGTGGCTGGCGAGGGTTGAAAACAACCTGAGCGTGGCGGGGCGGGGTGCGCTTGTGGTGAACGCGTGATAATGGCGGGAAATTTATGGTGACGAGAATGATTCATGCTTCTCTTGGTATATGACTTCGTGTTGATACATTCTGATGAATTTCTCTTTTTTTCTTATTCTCTCGCCTTCTTTCTTATTTTTCTCTTAATATTGTCACCTTTTTCTTCTTTAGTATTGTCATCTTTCTCAACTAATATTATCTTAATTATTTTCTCCTCTCCTCTCCTCTCCTCTCCTAGTCTTACCAGTGTTTTTAATTTAGCAAAAAGCCCCGGAAGTCATGATTGTGTTTATTAAAAGAGAACTTACTATTTTCCTTCCTAAAAATATAATTAATAATGCAAATGAATTGTTCCCTTGCGTTCTGCTGTGTGTGTGTGTGTGTGTGTGTGTGTGTGTGTGTGTAAAAATAATAATTATAATTAACGGTTTATTGACAGAGCATGGTAGCCGGAAGGCTGAAAATATACAACTACATAATGGGGGAATGGGTCTCTCGATTTACAAATAATATACAAGTGACATAAGTGATACAATTATGACATATAATGATTAGGTGGGGAGAAGGTCATACTACAGGGCATTTCAACATAGTGACAGAGCAAAACGGTAAGATTGACTGGGAGTGAATACATTGGTTGGTTACAAGTTATTGATAATTTTCACTATGGTTGGAACTGGGCTGTTCTTATAGTGATCAGTACGTGCTCGCATGGGCTGGATGCGGTTGTGGTGTCAAACAGCAATTCTCGGACGAGGGATCTCGGGTGGTAGTAGGAGCCGGTGTCGAGGATGGTGCAGAAAGCTTCTCACCAAATTTGCAGAAAAGGTCGTGGTGATGGTCATTGAGAGCCAAAAGAGTCAGTGTGTAGAGCGCTTCTTGATATTAGGAAGGGGAGAGAATAAGCTTGCATGCCCTCTTTTGCACTTTTTCTAGGTGTTTACGTTATGTGGCATTTAGGGAGGAAGACCAGGTAGGGGAAGCATAGGTGAGCTTGGGAAGTATGAACGTTGAGTAAACACTGAGGAGCTCGGGCGCAGGAACTTCGATGGACTTGAGTCGAAGAAGGAGGTGGAAACGGAAACAGAAGAATTTGACAACTTCACTGACGTGTGGTTTCCAATTTAGTTTGTTGTCTATAGTGACGCCGAGGAGCTTAGTGGAGTCTACAACCTGGGTTGTGTTGGGGTCTAAAGTAATGGAAGGGGGTGGGACAACGTCGGAGGAGAGGTTGATGTGCATAACCATGGTCTTGGTATGGTTGATGGTGACGTGGTTGTTGGTGGCTCAATTTTGGAGACTTCAATAAATCCTGGAGGGCGGTGTAGTCGGGAGCATAGTTGTTGACACTGATCCCAATGGTTGGAGTCGTCGACATGTTTCCAGCGAGCAGAGGTTTCTCTTAGGGCATCATTGATGAGCATAAGGAAGCAGAGCGGTCACATCTTGGTGCCCTGGGGGACGCCACAGGTGAGTGACTGAAAAGTGGAGACAGCCCCCACGAAGCGTACGGCTTGGCGTCGGTCACTAAGGAAGTCTGTAAGCCATGGTATAAGACTTCTTCAAAACCCGAGGTCAATAGTTATGTTGATGATTAAATTGTGGGCCACGGGGTGTGTGTGTGTGTGTGTGTGTGTGTGTGTGTGTGTGTGTGTGTGTCCTTATGATCGTGTACATACGTTCTTGTGTATCAATGTTTTTCTCTCAATTTAAGGCTTCATCGGCATGCAGTTGTTTACCCCTCCCCTCCTCTCCCCTATGTATAGTATATAAATAGGTGACATGACCAATTAATAATAATAAAGAAAAGTACGTAACGTCTTGATTCTAGGAGCAGTGAAGCGTGACACCTGCAGCTTCCACCACGTCTGCACTAGGTCACGCACGACTGACGCTCACTCACCTTGCTCTCTTACCTAGTTCACCTTGCTCTCTTACCTAGTTCACCTTGCCCTCTTGCCTTGTTCACCTTGCCCTCTCTCCTAGTTCACCTTTCCCTCTCTCCTAGTTCACCTTTCCCTCTCGCCTAGTTCACCTGGCCCTCTCAACTAGTTCACCTGGCCCTCTCACCTAGTTCACCTAATTCGCCTGGCCCTCTCGCCTAGTTCACCTGGCCCTCTCAACTAGTTCACCTTTCCCTCTCGCCTAGTTCACCTTTCCCTCTCACCTAGTTCACCTTTCCCTCTCGCCTAGTTCACCTGGCCCTCTCAACTAGTTCACCTGGCCCTCTCACCTAGTTCACCTTTCCCTCTCACCTAGTTCACCTGGCCCTCTCGCCTAGTTCACCTTTCCCTCTCACCTAGTTCACCTTTCCCTCTCAACTAGTTCACCTTTCCCTCTCAACTAGTTCACCTTTCCCTCTCTCCTAGTTCACCTTTCCCTCTCTCCTAGTTCACCTTTCCCTCTCGCCTAGTTCACCTGGCCCTCTCAACTAGTTCACCTGGCCCTCTCACCTAGTTCACCTTTCCCTCTCACCTAGTTCACCTTTCCCTCTCACCTAGTTCACCTTTCCCTCTCACCTAGTTCACCTTTCCCTCTCACCTAGTTCACCTTTCCCTCTCACCTAGTTCACCTTTCCCTCTCAACTAGTTCACCTGGCCCTCTCAACTAGTTCACCTGGCCCTCTCACCTAGTTCACCTGGCCCTCTCGCCTAGTTCACCTTTCCCTCTCACCTAGTTCACCTTTCCCTCTCACCTAGTTCACCTTTCCCTCTCGCCTAGTTCACCTGGCCCTCTCAACTAGTTCACCTGGCCCTCTCGCCTAGTTCACCTGGCCCTCTCAACTAGTTCACCTTTCCCTCTCGCCTAGTTCACCTGGCCCTCTCACCTAGTTCACCTTTCCCCTTCACCTAGTTCACCTTTCCCTCTCACCTAGTTCACCTTCCCTCTCGCCTAGTTCACCTGGCCCTCTCACCTAGTTCACCATTCCCTCTCACCTAGTTCACCTTTCCCTCACCTAGTTCACCATTCCCTCTCACCTAGTTCACCTTTCCCTCTCACCTAGTTCACCTTTCCCTCTCGCCTAGTTCACCTTTCCCTCTCGCCTAGTTCACCTTTCCCTCTCGCCTAGTTCACCTGGCCCTCTCGCCTAGTTCACCTTTCCCTCTCGCCTAGTTCACCTGGCCCTCTCGCCTAGTTCACCTGGCCCTCTCGCCTAGTTCACCTGGCCCTCTCGCCTAGTTCACCTGGCCCTCTTACCTAGTTCACCTTGCCCTCTCAACTAGTTCACGTTTCCCTCTCACCTAGTTCACCATTCCCTCTCACCTAGTTCACCATTCCCTCTCACCTAGTTCACCTTTCCCTCTCGCCTAGTTCACCTTTCCCTCTCACCTAGTTCACCATTCCCTCTCACCTAGTTCACCTTTCCCTCTCACCTAGTTCACCTGGCCCTCTCACCTAGTTCACCTTTCCCTCTCGCCTAGTTCACCTGGCCCTCTCGCCTAGTTCACCTTTCCCTCTCACCTAGTTCACCATTCCCTCTCACCTAGTTCACCTTTCCCTCTCACCTAGTTCACCTTTCCCTCTCGCCTAGTTCACCTGGCCCTCTCACCTAGTTCACCTTTCCCTCTCACCTAGTTCACCTTTCCCTCTCACCTAGTTCACCATTCCCTCTCACCTAGTTCACCTTTCCCTCTCACCTAGTTCACCTGGCCCTCTCGCCTAGTTCACCTGGCCCTCTCGCCTAGTTCACCTTTCCCTCTCGCCTAGTTCACCTGGCCCTCTCACCTAGTTCACCTTTCCCTCTCACCTAGTTCACCATTCCCTCTCACCTAGTTCACCTTTCCCTCTCACCTAGTTCACCTGGCCCTCTCGCCTAGTTCACCTGGCCCTCTCACCTAGTTCACCTGGCCCCCCTCTCTTAGTTCACCTTAAGTTAGCCTACTAGAACTACTTTACCTGGAGTTATTTGGCCCATAATTAGTTTACACAATTAGTTCACCTGGAATTAGGTCATAATTATGTAATTTCATCGATAGAAGGTTCAGGTGTTACATCCTGGGAAAATAAAAACCCGTCTGTATACCTGTCTCACACACACACACACACCAGGAACGGTCCAACACACAAACCCTCTCTCGTGTATTGTTCTCCCACCATCCCCTCCCGTCCACCACACCCTTGTGCGGTACTCTTTACCTGTACACCACCACCACATCCTCACCACCACAACCGCCACACGCTCACCCCAACACTACCACCACTACCCCTATACCCCTACTACTACCACCACACTCGTGCAGTTCTCTCAGCCTGTACACCACCACCATCTCGACAGTGCAACTCATCCATCATGACCCAGGGCTAGTTAACACCATTGGCTCATTCACCATACCAGCGATCCCTCTCATAAGTTCTCCGCGGACGCCTGTAGAGACGTTCACGTAATAAGCACCAGCTCAAGCCAGGGTTGTTTGAGTGCATTTTATTTCTCGTAACAATGGTCATTAATCACTTCTTACAGCCATCTTTAACTGTCGGGTCGTAAAGGCAGCCCGCACTAAGTAAATCATGTGCGGAACATTTAAATACGTTGTTTGGGCTGACTGTGGGTAATTGAAGTTTGTTGGTCGAGCACGTGTTGAGCCATTCTATTTTTGTTGGTTAAGGGGGACTTTTGTTGGCTCTCTGGTCTTGTGTTGTGGTGGTGGTGTTGTTCTTTTTTTTCATAGTTGTTTTTATGGGAGTTTTGGTATGAAATTCCTCTGGCAGAGATGGTGTTGGTGGCCATAATGTTCATGCTGTGGTACGGCAGTTTCGTTATAACCTGGGGCAGCTGCCGGCTTGAACCTCTTTCAAGTGGTCATTAAAGCATCATGTTTGTGTCCAAGTAATGGGCACACCGGCTTTTGAGTCTCCACCAGTAACACACTACATACACAACAATGTCCTCGGGTGTCCATCGACGGCACCATTGTTGTTGTGAGAACAACCTTGTTCTCCGACCATCAGCTGGGGCTGGACGCTTCCCCGTCTGTTGGCACGAGACCATCCTGAGAGCCTCCTCCCTGAGAGCGTGGAGTCTTGGACGATGGCAGCTAGGTGTGAGGGCCAGCTGAATTGAATTGAATTGAATCAGTTTAATAAGCCAGAAAAACACAGATACAGAGTGGATAATAATAACAATATTAACATGGCTGAGCCAGTTGAGAACCTGAGCTCTCCTGTAGGTACCTGATATATACTATACATTTATCTCAAGGAAGTATTATGTAACATTTAGTAACATCTGGAATAGTACAATAGCATGGTGGTAATAAGAACATCTCAGAATGTTACCACGGTTATCACTTCAATATTGCTAGGCCTTCCCTGCCCTCCAACCCAGGCACCGCCGTTGGAACAAGCTCATTACCTCGTCATCCCGTAGTGTCCCATATGTGGTTGATGTAAATAGATGATTAAAAATTTTTTGTAGATAAATATTGTTTACTAATGATAATGGTATGTCGGTATATCATAGTTATACTTTATTTAAAGTGATGAATATCAAGAGGACAGACAAACAGATGACCAAGACTTGGTGTTTGTTGTTGATCATTTGGTGATCATGCTTCTATCTCTTCGGTGTTAACCTCAGGTCACAGTGCAGAGTACACACACACACACACACACACGCATATATATATATATATATATATATATATATATATATATATATATATATATATATATATATATATATATATGGCAGGAGATCGCCCTCATAAAATAAAGCGCCAAGTGGGCCGCGGGGAGAGACACAGGCAGGTAGGTATACGTTATACCGCATAGGTCAGTGACTGTCCCGTCTTGTGAGAGCCTGACCATAGTCAAATATGAACAGCCTGGCGCTCATGGCTCTTCATGTAGAACAAAATCACTTACAAGCAAACAGACATATAGGGGGGGGGGGGGGGTACCTTTACGGCGGATGATAAAAATGGGTTCATTTTTTTACCAACTAAAGGCCGAGGTTGTACCATTGTATGTCATTTGAAATTATTATTACTGCAGTAATTTTTGCCTAAACATTTTAACTTTTGAGAAGTTTATCACTGCAGTATTCCGGTATAATATTTGTGCCTGCCGGAACACCCGGTGCAGTGGCGCTGTGATGTATTCAAGGACAAAGCACAGTTGCTCGTACATTGATACCGCTGTGGTGCTGTGTCACTAGACGCTGTGCCATCTTCCGGGAATTGTGCTACATCCTCACTACAGCACCAGGAAGGGAGAGGAGGAGGAAGGGGGGGGTAAGGTCAGCTTGGGTAGCTCGACTCTTTTGTGATGGATGAGTCGAGTTTTTCATCGCGTTCCTACTGGTGGCTGTGAGTCTGCCTCCTGTGGTCCTGTGCGAGTAACGGACAGCATCGTTCGCTCTCTTGTGGCGTCCTGGTAGATAATTTTTTCTTTAGTTGGTGTAGATTTTCCTTATTCATTTTCCAATGTTGTAATATGCTGTTATCTCCTGTAGTCGGCTGTAATATGCTGTAGTCGGCTGTAATATGCTGTAGTCGGCTGTAATATGCTGTAGTCGGCTGTAATATGCTCTTCTAACAGATATCCCGTAGTGTTATAAGGTATTATATCACGTGAATCTGTTAACTTTCTTTATTATTCTATGAAAGTTTTAGGCAGCAGTTCTATAGCGTTTCCTTGCCGTTGTTCGTTTGTTTGTCTGTCTTAGCCGTCTGTTTCAAGTCTCTGTTTTCCTTTATTCACTATTTTTTTTGTAATAGTTCAATGGTCATCGTGAATTTGTTTGTTGTAGCCTTTTGTTTTCTTTTGTTTATCGTTGTTGATAAGTTTATTCCCTCGTTATCCGCTGGTTATGTTGACTTGATATTATTCATACACACACACACACACACACACCCCAATATATAATTAATACTGTTGTTTGGAAGACGCGGAGACTAATCAAAACAGCTGTTACCTTAATTAACCACGTCGGTATGCTCGCAGGTGTAAAGTGATTTCTATGTAGCCAGACAATAATAATGGTTCTGTATATATATATATATATATATATATATATATATATATATATATATATATATATATATATATATATATATAATTTTTTGTGTGTGTGGGCTAAACGTGGCTTCTCTAAAGGAGAAAATTGATTATTTTTGACCTTATCAAGCAATATAATTGTTGTGAATAGTTATGTATAATTTCATTGGCATATCTGGTATGATCAGTCAGTATTTAGACACACACACACACAGTTAAGACGCTATAAGCTACCAGGGGTGTACACTAAACCTTTGCAAGCGTAAACACAAGCATATCTCACAGATCATATTACTCACCTCTGTGTGTCGTGAAAAAAAAAGAAATCGGGAAATCACGAGCCTCAGATTTATTTTTTGGTCTGACCCCCTATAGTTACTCTCTTGTCCTTAACAATTACTGATTCCACGCCTGGACGGTACAAGAGATAACATCAACAACAACTCTAGTGAACCTACACACAAAAACAGGGAAGATTTACATTAGTCTTTCCCCGCAAAGTTTGATTAGAACCTTGATATCTGGTGTTTTATTACAGGTAAAGGTATTCCTGCAACTCCCAAGTGTTTAGTGAGATAATGAAGGGTAGTATTCTTGTACAGTATAAGAAAATGATCTTCCTTAATACTGTCATGATAACCAAATATAAAGAAAATATTGGATTAGTTAATATGAAAAATGTGTTTATAAAGTCTTGGAGAAAATTATGAATATCGTTGATGACGTTATGGATGGCTGAAGGCATAAGTTTACAAAAGTATTTATACAGAAATTAAACAGTTATATACAGGTGTGAAGTACAGATTGCAACTCTAAATTGTTTGTGATTGAGAATTTGGGTGAACAAAAATTCTTTTTGATACTTATCAATTATGTCTTGATGCTCGATAGGTTAGTTTGAATATGAGTTACTTATTCAAAGTTGTGTGATTCAATAAATTTTACTTTTCCAGGTATGTGTTGGTGTAAGGCAGTCCTGGGGGCCGGTGTAAGTACTCTCCCAGTCTTGTGTGTAGTACTGGCCACGTCAATACCTGCTTCAGCTTGTTTGAAAATAGGCATAGGTTGTAGGAATATTTCGCCAAGCTTACGTTACTGTCTGGTATTGCAGACTTTTGTGTGGTTATTATTATTATTATTATTATTATTATTATTATTATTATTATTATTATTATTAAGCCGCATCATTCCGGATAGTTATACTGTAGTAGTCATTCCTTCACCTTCATATATTAAAGCCAGTTTTGCATCTGATTCCTAGATCTATTTTTTTTTTCAGTTTTTTAATTATTATATGTACAAACGACTGCAGTATCCCCTTGCGAGATCGGAACCCACAAATCTGAGAATGAATGAGAGACGCTACCAACTGTATCTCAAGTGTCTTATCCACAGACACTGTCATTTGTTAAAACGTTCTTGGTGTACTGTGTGGTAGTCCGGGTTAACTTCCCTGTGCCTTGTGATATGGTCAGGTTCATGTAACTTTTAGCCATATGTGGTACAGTAGGTAACGCCCTCACGCACACTACAGTACCAGTAATGAAAGGTGTGGGATAGAACCCTACAAGGAGCAAAGCGGCGTTGTTTAACATATCTTGCCGTAATAGTAAGCGTCTGTTGATGTACTTAAGACCATAAAGTAACCAAGCTATACCTAGACCAGGTGAAGTTTGTAAAGCGTAAATATTCAGGAAGAACATAAGTTGGTTCATTACAAGGAGTGATGTTTGGGGGGCATACAATCCACCTTCAGGTCTCCGTAATGCCTCAGTGTGGTAGTGTGTTGATTTTAAAGAAGATGGATGTAGTTCAAGCTGCCGCTGCCCTTGTACTACACGCAGCCACAGCACCATGATGGGTCCTGTTGCACTGTCACGTTGTTTCACATTGTTGTGTCATTATTATTATTATTATTATTATTATTATTATTATTATTATTATTATTATTATTGTTCCTCTCTCTCTGTTGTTCCTGTACACATGTGCGGGCGGTCGAAGGAGATTTACATAAAGGTGTTTTTTTCCGGTAAGGGATTAGTGAGGAGGCATTTGCAGTCTGATGGTCGCTCGTTTTTTAGTATTGTTATTATGGTGAAGCCTTGACGCATGTTGAGGGCCAAGGTGTATTATGGGGTGGGTTAATATCGAGGTTAAGTTAGGTTAATGTCGAGGTGAAGATAAGTGAATGTGGAAGTTTGGAGTTTAAGAAAGGTTACGGTATGTTAATGTGAAAATTAGGAGAGGGTAATGTGGAGGTTAAGATAGGTTAACTTGAAGGTTAATGAGGAAGGTAAGGTAGGTTAATGTGGAGGTTAAGATAAGTTAATGTGTTAGTTTGGAGTTAATGAAATGTAAAGTTATGTTAATGTGGAGGGTTAGGATAAGTTAATGTGCAGATCAATTTGGAAGTTAAGAAAGGTTAATGTAGAGGTTAAGATAGGATAATGTGGAGGTTAGGGTAGGTTAATGTGGAGGTTAAGATTAATATGGAGGTCAGGTTAATACGGAGGTTAGGGTAGGTTAATGTGGAGGTTAAGTTTGGTTAATGTGGCGGTGAAGATAGGTTAATGTGAAGGTTAAATTAGGTTAATGTGAAGGGTTAAGTTGGTTAAGAAAGGTTAAGGTAGGTTACTGTGGAAGTTAAGATAGGTTAATGTGACGGTTAAATTAGGTTTAAGTAGATTACTGTGAAGGTTAAGGCAGGTTAAGAAAGGTTACGGTAAGTTACTGTGGAGGTTAAGATAAGGTTAATGAGAAGGTTGAGGCCGATTAACATAAGTTAAAAAATAATGGCGTTTAACAGAAAATATGAAGATTAATGGTGTTAAGATAAAACCTGTACCCATTAAGACTGTTTAGCATCATGTACTGTAGGTGTCGAGCAGCAAGACCACTGGTCCTCTCAGGAACTTGTTTGTGGTGTAAGTGTTAAGTGCTGAGGGCTGGGTGTTAAGTAGTGTACCTCGTAACACTTTAATCTTAGTGCGATAATTTCCCTCGTGTTTGGTGGTGGCGGCGGTGAGTACTGGCCACAAGTAGGTATTGACTCTGAGGTAAAGACTATTATTATTATTATTATTATCATTGAGAGGCTGGGAAGTGAACGATTGGATAAAGAGAGTGTGTGATTCAGAGGTAGATAGTAGGAGAAAGAAGGGAAGACTGCGGTGATGAAGGAAGGACCTGTGAGAGACGTACTGAGAGCAACATCGTACGGGAATGAGCATCGGGGAGCAAGGCGTCTATAGGCTATTGGGAAGGGCGAGCTGCTGATGGGTGGTGCTGGCCAGTAAGAGGCGGCAAGAGTAAACCAGATTTTGGAGTCGTAATTGTTAGGGAATGAGAGCACCACCACAGAACAGATCTGCTATAGCATTATGGACGTTTGGATGAATGAGTGACAGTGGATGAAGGTAGAGTCAGTGTGTGTGTGTGTGTGTGTGTGTGTGTGTGTGTGTGTTTTTCTTGTAAGTCTGGCTGCTTTGCATTACTGAATTCTGAGAAAAGGCATCGAAAAACTAACAAACTCTCTCTCAGTCTCTCACTCACTAAAACACCACCACCACCACCAAACACTCTCTCAGTCTCTCACTCACTAAAACACCACCACCACCACCAAACACTCTCTCAGTCTCTCACTCACTAAAACACCACCACCACCACCAAACTCTCTCTCAGTCTCTCACTCACTAAAACACCACCACCACCAAACACTCTCAGTCTCTCACTCACTAAAACACCACCACCACCAAACACTCTCAGTCTCTCACTCACCGATCACACTCTCGAGACAGCCACCACACAGCGATGTAATCAGACGGTGCGTGTTAAAATCAACGAGGTCTTCCAACATCATAAACACTGTGAAGACACAAGATAGTGTAAGAGCCATAACTCAGTGTGTCTTCTCCACCTAACCTCAACATTACCTGTCCCACCACCTTGCCTTCGTAGCCTCGCCGCAATGTGTAGTACAAACATTATCACCCCCACAGTTCATCACTATCACCGCTATCATCATCATCGCAACCACCACAACTACTGCTACCACTATCACCACCACTACCAACATTATCACCACCGCCACTATCATCACCAATATCACAGGCCATAACCACCACCATTATCACCACTATCATTACCAGCATTATCACCCCATCGCTAGTCACCACCACTACCACCATCACTAATCACCACCACTACCACTATCAACATTATCACCACCGCCACCAGTATCACCACCATTATCACTTCCACCACTATCAACACCACTACCACTATCACCACCACCACCACTACCACCACCACTATCACTACGAAGACCAGCACCACCACACTGCAATCATCACTACAGTGTTATTCAAGACACCTACTCCATACACCACCACTTAGCTTACTTAATGATACTAGTCGGCCGTGCTTTCAGTTCCCCATTTTAGACGACAGTTTATGGTAATAGGTCTGGCATTAGCTTATATTAGGTACCGTTGCCACGTCCCTAGATGGCCAGCACCTTGGTGTTGAGAGGAGGTGGGGGGGGGGGGGGAGATATAAACCTTGGGGAACAGATGGGGATTACTGCATAGTATTAGTACTGATGGGTTGGCATTTTTAACTGCTAGTCTACGGGAGAACCAAGAGTATGACTTTTGTGATGTTTTACTTGTGTTTACTTAACCATAGCACATTTAAATGGGGCTAATATATCAAACAAAACAAATCTGCATTATAGAAGAAATCCTCGTTAACTTGGTACTCATAACACAACTATTACTACCGTGGCATAGCCTTATATTCCCATTTTATTTGAGTAAGGTTTGCCAAGTTGGGCAGGTGGCGGGGGGGGGGGGGGGGGCGAGGTTCAAAGGTGTGCGTGTTCTTTGTGTCGTTGACGGTGTGTGACATCAATAGTGAGTGCTGGTGGCGGGGTAAGAAGTTGTTGCTACCGGAACCCAAGTTGAGAGCTGGAGGTGACGAGGTTAATGTGTTGGTGGTCGAGTCTCTCTCCTTCTTTCTTGGGTTCTTTATTTCAATATATTTCTTTCTCTCTCCTGATACATCAGATAAAGAACAAACATATTGAAAAAAGGGAAATGGAATTATTTTAGTGCCTTTAGATTTTAGGATATATAAATAGAACATTTATAAAGAACTTAAGATCTAGAAGGAAGAAAGTAAAGTGGCGTCAAGACGGACTACTCAAGTCACAAGAGCGCTAAGACCAAGGTCTATATAGAGGAGGTTAGCCAGAGCCCCGCTTTTGGCGTGAATCATCACCTCGTGACGTCACGTAGTCCACCAGGCAGGCTGACCCCCCAGTTGGCTTCGCGTGCATCAATGAACAGCTAGACAACACAGCCCACCACGTGTTCAGGTGCTTTAAATGTATAACAATGCCGGGTAACTGTTCAGTGTATGGCTGTTTTAACAGCAAGTTGAAGACAAAAATGAATGGCCCACATGGTCATCCAAATGCTGTAAATTTTAAAATTAGCCTTAGAACATTATTGTTAAGCATGGATATTACGGTGGTCAGTGAGAAATCTGATACCAGCAGTTAGAATAATGACCATGACATGTTATCAAGTGAATCTGGGTGTGATGATATGGTAAACAAAATGTATGAAAGAGAACTGGAATTAGATATGTTAAACAAGTGTTATGTTTAAACATTTGGAATTTGACCTTGGGCCAAGGAGTTAGATGCAGATGAAGAACATATAAATACCAATATAGTTGTGGAAAAAACAAGTGATGAAATAATTAAAGAAGAAACATCAGCACTACTGTACAATACATTGTAAGAACATTGTCCATAAAACACCCACATTTAGGAAGGTAAGTAGCTGCCATACTGAAACCGTGTCTTGGATGGGGTTGGTCAACAGAAGTGAACTGTGTGGTGGGGCCTTGTAATGGTGGGTTCTTTCCTCAAATAACTATAATGCGAGAAGTATTCAATGCAATACACAGTAGCTCTCTTAAAGAAGGAAGCAACGTTTAGAAACTCTCTGTTCTCAATTGAAACGATCTGGAGTTAATGTACCTGATCACGTGATTAAAAAAAATCTCTATATTTTAGGATGGGGCATCTGAACAGTTTAATTATAATCACAAAACATCTTAATGGTGATGATTATGTAAGTTATCAGACTGATGTTGTCATGATTATAATAATACTGGTGTATGTAAACTAATGATTTGTGTAAATAATAAAAACTAATATTCTGATATAGTTAAACACTTCTCACATTACCAGTTTTGACATAAATACAACTCACTCTGAGTTCTTTTCTCTCATTACTGTTTAATCTAACACTATGATATAATTACATTGATAATGACTACTGACTGTTACGGACTGAATAAGAAAGAAGGAAACTGAGTCGGGCCTATTGGCCCATACTAGGCAGCCCCTATCGCTCATATATCCATCCAACCTATATTTGAAGCTTCCCAGCGTGTTCGAGTTAATGATTATGTTCGGTAACTTGTTCCACTACTGTTATTTCAAAACCTTTGTTTACCTATCTGGTGCCTAAATCTAATTTTGTCTAATTGGAAACCATTGTTACGAGTTCGCTCCTATTTGGATAGTTTTAGTACATTTGTTATATCACATTTGTTGAGCCGTGACTTCCATTTATACACTTCTATCATATAGCTCCCCACTTAAGTCTCTCGAGGGAGTGCAAATTCAAATGCTATAATCTTTTTCTATACTCAAGGTTCCTTATGCCAGGGATTAGTCTTGTCATCCTTGTCTGAATCTTTCTAGGGATTCGATATCAATGGACGAGTTGTCGGTCGGAATTTTTTCGTAAAGAAGTATGAGAAACAAAATGGATGATATTAGGGCCTTGGTATGTACCGAAAAAATCGATATAATAGCATTCACTGAAACATGGATAAACCTAGACTCACGTGAGTTACCTGTCGAATACCAAATTGCAGGTTACAAATTATTCCATACCGATAGGCAGATTAGGAAAGGAGGCGGAGTAGCAATCTATGTCAGGGATAATCTGAAGTGTGAAATAAATAAAGAAATCAAAACTGAGCGGAATACAGAAGCAATTTGGATAGAATTAATCGATGGTAGGGAAAAATTAATTACAGGAGTAATATATAGACATCCTAATCTTGATAGAATTAATGAGTGACTTATTTGGGACGAAATACGCAGGGCTTCCATACATAGCAAAGTCTGTAGAGTAGGCGACTTTAACTTTAGCCAAAGAGATTGGACTGACCTTACGGGTAACTCAGAATCAGAGGATTTTCTTGAAACAATCCAGGACTGTTTCCTAAGTCAACATATAACCGAACCCACCCGGGGTAATAATATACTCGATTTAGTTCTGTCGAATAGAGAAAACCTCATTAGTCGTGTCGAGGTAGGGAACGAACTTGCCAACGGCAATCACAAAGAAATTAGATTCCAGTTAGAATTTCATGACAGCTGTAAGGAAAATTCCACTAAAATCCCAGAATTCAGAAGGGAAAACTTTGATAGTTTGAAGAGGCAGCTGAGAGAGGGGGTATCACGCTTAGGGATGAACT
Organism: Homarus gammarus; assembly: GCA_958450375.1. NCBI lineage: Eukaryota > Metazoa > Arthropoda > Malacostraca > Decapoda > Nephropidae > Homarus > Homarus gammarus. The sequence goes on from CAUDMG010003255.1 coordinate 1,055,229, forward strand.
ACAAGACCTCTCATGAGGTGACGTCACTCAATGTACCCACAGAGGGCGACCTCACCCTACCCAGAGACCTGACGGTTGAGATTGACCTGATAACGAGATCTGAGGTTGCGGAGTTCCACGACAATTTAAATAATGATTTACTAAATGCACAAAGGCAGAACATACCATACAAAAAACTCAGATCAAACAACAATGATCCTAAATGGAAAAATAATTATTTAAAGAGCATTAATGGACAAAGGAAGGCTATAGGTAGGAGAATAAATCATGGTGAAATTCACCACCGAAAATTTAAACATGATACCCGAGGCTCCGACTCTATACAGAGATAGTGAAGAAACTAATAAAGCGAGATAGTAGTGACTAGTAACGATGTTAGTAAGCAAATAGACAAACTAAAGCCTAATAAGTCACCAGGCCCCGATGGGATATTTGCCAGAGAATTAAAGGAATGTAAGGAAGAGCTTAGTATGTCCTTAGCAAAGTTGTTTAACATGTCCTTAAAAACAGGTGTATTACCAGAATCCTGGAGAATAGCGAATGTAATATTTCAAGAAGGGAGATAGATCACTATCCTCTAACTACCGTCCAATCAGTCTAACATCAATTGTAGGCAAATTACTGTAAGCAATCATTTCAAACTCTATTCGAAATCACCTGGAGAAACACAGATTGATCAATGATTCCCAACATGGCTTCACAAGCGGGCGTTCACGTCTAACTAATCTATTAACATTCTTTTCATCAGTTTTCGAATCAGTGGACGAGGGGCACAATTATGATGTGGTATATCTCGACTTTAGCAAAGCCTTCGACAGAGTCCCCCACGAAAGACTGATAAGAAAAGTGGAAGCTCGTGGCATTAAAGGTGATATTCTAAAATGGATTAGGGCGTGGTTACAGGACAGAAAACAGCGAGTGAGCATTCACCGCACCAAATCTGATTGGAGCAACGTCACTAGTGGATTTTCGCAAGGCTCAATGCTTCTACCATTATTATTTATTATATACATTAACGACATAGATATCGGCGTAGACAGCAACATAAGTATATTTGCTGATGACACTAAAATAGGACGTGTAATTAAATCTGACGAGGACTCCACAAAACTACAGGAGGATCTAAACAAATTTTTCGAATGGTCTGAAAAATGACAGATGAGATTCAATGTGGACAAATGTAAAGTACTCGGTATAGGAGATGTAAACAGGGAAACCAGATACCAGATGAACAACGATGCTATTGAGAAATCCGACTGCGAGAGAGATTTAGGAGTAATGATAAGTAGGAATCTTAAGCCAAGTAAACAATATGTATTTGCTCGAAACAAGGCTAATAAAGTACTGGGGTTCATACAAAGGAGTGTTAGTTACAAGACTAGCCAGGTCATCCTAAAACTATATCTTGCTCTTGTGAGACCTCACTTGGATTACGCAGTTCAATTCTGGTCACCGTATTACACAATGGATATAGAATCCTTGGAAAGAATTCAGAAGAGAATGACAAGACTAATCCCGGGCATTAGGAGCCTTGAGTACAGAGACTGGTTAAATCATCTTAATTTGCACTCCCTCGAGAGACGTAGAGTGAGGGGCGATATGATCGAGGTGTATAAATGGAAGTCAGGTCTAAAGAAAGGGGACATTACAAAGGTACTCAAACTATCCAACCAGGTGCGAACTCGTAACCATGGTTTTAAATTAGACAAATTTAGATTTAGGCGCGAAATAGGTAAACAGGTTTGGAAATAGAGTTGTGGACGACTGGAACAAGTTACCAAATATCATCATTAACTCGAATACGCTGGATAGCGTCAAGCATAGGTTTGATGGATATATGAGCAATAGGGGTTGGGTTTAAATGGGACTGCCCAGTATGGGCCAATAGGCCCGCTGCAGTTTCCTCCATTCTTATGTTCTTATGTATATACAGTGACCTTTACCATCAGCACCACTAGATACAGTGACCTTTACCATCACCGCCACTATATACAGAGACCTTTACTATCACCGTCACTATATACAGAGACTTTACCATCACCGCCACTATATACAGAGACCTTTACCATCATCGCCACTATATACAGAGACCTTTACCATCACCGCCACAATGTTGCTTCACTTTCTCTCCTTTACAGGTACTTTAACGGGCAATGTTCGGTGGATTTGCCATCCTGTGTACCGCCGGCAAGGCCGTAGGCTCGTAACACACGTCTTGCCCGCGGTGCCCACCGTTTCTCGGTGGATGTCGGTCACACTAGATTAACCCGTTATAGTGCAAGTACATCCATCTTTCCTCACACAGCCAAACTGTGGAATGCTCTGCCTTCTTCTGTTTTTCCATACTCATACACTCTGTCTCGCTTCAAAATGGTGGTTTTCCGGCATCTTCGTGGTGTAGATTATTATAATCTTTTTTCTATTTTTAATTTCTTTTTACTCATATTTTTCGCCCCCCTAGGCCCTGTTGTGGATCGATGACCTGTGCTTGGGTGGGCTATTCCCTGTAAAAAAAAATACAGACACCACCACCACTATACACAAACACCACCACCACTACACACTGACACCACCACCACTATACACACTACACACACACACACCACCACCACTACACACACACACACACACACACCACCACCACTACACACACACACACCACCAACACCACCACTACACACACACACACACACCACTACACACACACACACCACCACCACTACACACAGACACGACCACCACTACTACACACACACACACACACACACACACACACACACACCACCACCACTACACACACACACACCACCACCACACACACACACACACCACCACCACTACACACACACCACCACCACCACCACCACCACCACCACACACACACACACCACCACCACCACTACACACAGACACTACCACCACTACTACACACACACACACACACACCACCACCACCACTACACACACACACACCACCACCACTACACACAGCCACCATCACTACTACACACAGACACTACCACCCCATTACACACAGAAACCACCACCACTATCACCACCACACACAGACACTACCACCCCATTACACACAGAAACCACCACCACCACCATCACACACAAACACCACCACTATATGCAGACACCACCACCACCACCACCACCAGGCGCTGTCTGCTCTCCTCGCCCGACGGAGAGATTTCAATGCCGGAGGTGGGCGGTATCTCTGTTTACTACCAATTATCTTTTCGCTTTGATGCTTTAACTTACCACTGAACTCTGTAATCATCTTGTTCATTGTGATCCTGTAAGTAACGTATGAGGACTGGCCAATTACTGTATATATTTTGTGGGTGTTTTGATTCCTTCACTCATGCAACATACTGGGTGTAGACTTGCAATATTTTGGGTGAATGTTTGCAAGGCTGATATTGTCTGTTGTAATAAAATTAATCCAGATGCTGCTCGAAGATGTTTCGTTTGTTGGTTTTCTTGTTAGTCCAGGCTGTACCTGAGGCGGTGTTGAGCTAGGTGTATGGACACTGCCTTCACCATCACCACCGTCGTCACCACCATCACCACCGCCACCACCACCACCACCTCCTCCACCACCGTCACCACCACCACCGCCACCACCGTCAAACTCACCGCCGTCGCCGCAACCGTCACCACCACCACCGTCACCACCACCGTCAACACCACCACCGTCACCATAGTCACCATCACCGCCACCACCGTCACCATTGTCACCATCACCACCGCCTCCACCGTCACCACCACCACCACCGTCAACACCACCACCACCGTCAACACCACCACCGTCAACACCACCACCGTCACCATCGTCACCCTCACCACCACCACCGCCGCCGCCGCATCCATCGTCACCACCACCACCACCGTCAACACCACCACCGTCACCACCACCACCACCGTCACCACCACAACCACAACCACCACCGCCACCCTCACCACTGCCGCCGCCGCCGCCACCACCACCACCACCGCCATGACCACCATCCCCACCACCGTCGCTGCCGCCGCCACCAACACCACCACACAGACGCCACCACTGACAGTCTCATCATCACTGACTCTCTATCCTCACTACTTGCCCTTGGCACCCTCAACTCAAGTTATCACGCGCTTGTCTCTGAAGCCAGACACAAATATGCGTACCTTGTTGACCGGGTGTCAAAACTGTTGTTGATCCCCTCTCACATAGGCCTCATAAAACATGATACAGTTGATGCCCTCGCCAAACTCGCGTCTAACAAAGGCACTGTTGAATACAATTTGGATCTGTCAAAAAGAATCCTTAAAACTGTAATTAGGAAGGAACTTATTGCTGAATTTGACGCAAGTAGACAAGGGCAAAACAGGCACTAGTCGATCCACAGTTTACCACGATGAGATGTATCAAGTGAAACATGCATATGGAGCAAGTAACAAGATCACTAGATTACAAGATGTTGTAACCGCTAGATTAAGGTTAGGATATAAGTACCTCTGGCAGTATGTCCCTCAAGCAGATGTGAAGAAGACTAAATGTAAAGTGTGTGGCCAGACATATAGCCACACACTTGAACACTACGTCCTCGACTATGTGAAGATAGAACCTTTTAGGGACAGGTCCAAGCACACTGTGTGTGAAATGGCACAACACTTCATCTCTAATGGCAATATAGCCGACATATTAAGATTGTATCCACTTTTTTCCACTTAGTAACTATATCAGTTCTCATGTATAGAACCAAATACACAATGTGCTTGAATACTTCTCACGCAAATGTGAATAACAAAGTGTGAGGCCAGACATACTGCCTCACACGCCTGTACTCACGCATTTGTGAATAAGTTACCCTTTATGTATAGAACTAAGCAAATAATATAATTGAAATACTGTGTAACATTCAGTGCCATAATATCCTGACAACGGGGGTTAATTATTATGACCCTTTGTAAACTCTACTCTGTAATCCTTTTGCGCTACCGTTCGCAGTATGAGTGTGGGGTGCACAATAAACTAGCCACTGTAAGCGGCAAAAACAAAAAAGACACCACCATACACAAACACCACCACCACCACCACTACATACAGACACCACCACCACCACTACATACAGACACCACCACCACTACACACAAGCAGCACCACCACTACACACAAGCACCACCACCACTACACACAGACACCACCACCACTACACACACACACCACCACCACTATACACAGACACCACCACCACTACACACACACACACCACCACCACTACACACACACACACGCCATCACCACTACACACACACCATCACCACTACACACACTGACAATAGGACCATCTCTACCTCTTCATGGTCCAGCACGAGAGTCTGGTACAGAACATTCACCTAACCATCACTTGTTTGTTATATTTTATTAAATTCCTTGGATATATTGATGTAGTGTTGGCTGTTTTTTCTTGTGAGATAATTTTTACTGGAGTTCAGTCGTTGACGGGTCCTAGTATATACTGTAGGTGTACTTTTTATTGTTATTATTATTGGTGTATGTTTCACTTTTATGTTTAACTGTGCCTGTCGTTTATAGGGAATTAATATTTTGCATCCCTTTTATTCGAAGAGTTTGTTTTGATGTGAGTGTGTGTGTGTGTGTGTGTGTGTGTGTGTGTGATTATAGTATTATAAGTATGGTACTTCTTATGTCCAGAACTGTGAAAGATATTGTGTCTTTGAAATACCAATATGGCTATGCATTACAGTTACCTTTGTCCTTTTCACCACTGATCTGCTCGTTAGCCGCTTGAGGTAACGATGGTTGACAGCTGGTGGAAGAGGATTGAATTTATTTCCGAGTGCTCTTTACGAGAGAGAGAGAGAGAGAGAGAGAGAGAGAGCGAACCGGGCAGGTCATGGTGGCCAATCAAGGTTAAATAGAGGGTCGTTACCGCTCTGTAATTATCCCACGATGGACAGCCTCCTGTGAGGTATACTGGAGGGTGTTGCTGGCTGGGCCACGCCAGGTAAGGTATAGTAAGTGGTGCATCCCCAACATACGTGTTTCCACTGGACAAAATCCCACGAGATCCTAACCTAACCGAACCATACACGTTTCCACTCAACCTGATCCCATTACACATATTTCCACTAGGCAAAATCCCATTATAATCATTTCACGACCAAAGGTTCACCACACAGATTTCCACTGGATAGAATTCCATGACACCTTAACCACATTCGCCTCCACTGGACAAAATCACACCACCTGTTTCCATTGGACAAAATCCCACCAAAACTTAACTTCTTCTTTTCCCACAGGACAAAATCCCTTACCAACTTAACCTAACCACACAAATCTCCATTGGTTAAAATTCCAACTTATAATTTTCCTTTGGACAAAACATCTAATCACATCTTTCCACTGGACAAGACCTCACCGCTTCAAGCCTGTGAAATTTATTAGTGAATGTGAATTTCTGAGAGAGAGAGAGAGAGAGAGAGAGATAACTAGATGGTGATTGAGATAACGAGATAGTAAATGAGATAACAAGATTGTGAGATAACGAGATAGCGAATGAGATAATGAGATAGTGAGTGAGATAACGAGATAGTGAATGAGATAACGAGATAGTGAGTGAGATAACGAGATAGTGAGTGAGATAACGAGATAGCGAATGAGATAACGAGATAGTGAGTGAGATAACGAGATAGTGAGTGAGATAATGAGATAGTGAGTGAGATAACGAGATAGTGAGTGAGATAACGAGATAGCGAATGAGATAACGAGATAGTGAGTGAGATAACGAGATAGTGAGTGAGATAATGAGGTAGTGAGTGAGATAACGAGATAGTGAGTGAGATAACGAGATAGTGTGTGAGATAAGGAGATGGTGATGGAGATAATTCATTACACCAACATAATTTGCCAACCCGTCAAATTTATGCTTTAAATTTTACTTATCCTCAAGATTTGTAATTCCAGGATTTGTGATATTAATGATAATAATTGTGTTATTAGTGTCATAAGTATTTTGTTGCTACAAGAAGGTTTCTTCTAAGTTCACTGTCGTGTATGCAGCACACTTTCGAAAAGCACTGAAAACATGTCACACAAAATCTCAAACTTCAGTTGCAGACACCTCAGCATAGCTCAAGCACGTCTCTATTATAACATGTTAGGTATACATAAGGCTTATCTGCTTGGATAGTTTTTACTACACAGAACTCGGTGGGTGGTGGCCAAGCGATGTATTAACCTCTGTCAACAATATATAAAATATAGACAGTAACAATTATCTACATGTGGGCTAAATATATATATTAATTATATAATTTGCATCAGGAGAATGAATAAGATAATGTACAATGAAGCACAGCCAATTACTTCCTTGTCATGTATCAGATGACATTATCATGACCTTCTCACACGGCCCTCACGCCTCTAGTGCAGAAGTCAGCTTAAAGTGACCGGTTTCCATGTATCTCAGGCACGACAGACGTGTCATTAAAAGAAGCTCTGACAATAACCTTCTATATTGTCCTGTAGTTGGACAGCTGGACATCGTTGGTTAATTCGCCATTACACCAACATACTATGCACCTATTTTTTATAATAGAATAAATGGAATCTAGTGCCTTGTGTGAACATCAAACGATCTGAACCAAGTACAAATAGAAATCACACGTTACTTCTATAGCTAACAAGCTAAGAACTACAAGGCAAGTTACAACATAACGGGACAGTGAATAATATGACGAGATAGTGAACGACATAACGGTACAGTGAATATCATAGCGGGACAGTGAACGACCTAATGGGACAGTGAAGGATATAACGAGACGGTGAACGATGTAATAATCTGGATTTGACTTAATCTTAAATTTTTTTTAAATTCTTGTTAATTATTTATTTTTAATTCTTTAACATTATTTTCCTCTAAGTTATATTATTCTTTGATATTCTCAGATTTTCATTTATTTAATTCTCATTGTAATTTCTCAAGTCAATAATCTATTTTCGTATTCCTCAGTATTCATATTACTCACCTTATATAATTTATTCAAAATATATATACTGTATTTATTTAGTTTTGCCATTACTTATTTATTTGTAAACTTTCTGTTTGATTTTGTTTATAATATTGTTAATAGTATTCCAGCCTTTTAATTATGTTCGGTAATTTCAACTTACGTTACTGCGTCACTATATTTTCCAAGTTTCAAAATAACACAGATATCAACTTAGTATCTAGTGATGAAGAATTTGGTGGAGAGAGGAAGGCAGTGGTGGAGCTAAGTGTAGGCGGAGTAGGATCAGGTTTGATCTTAGCGACCATGGCGGGCAGAGTATAAGAGTGGTAAGTAGAGTTAGGGGAGATCGGTGAGCAGGTTAGCGAGGTAGGGGAGAAGGATGCAGGTTTATAGCACGTGTTATATTCTCACAACTAGTGGTCATCTCCCATCATTAAACACTGGTGACACTTTAACTCTGAGATCCTCTACACTGAACATATTATGGGGCGATAGTTATATGGGGGGAATTATACACCTAACGGAGGGACGGACACACACCGGAGTTATTATTATGGAACACACCAGGTCACTTACTACAAAATACTACAGAACTTTACTTAAGTAACTGGGTCTCTCCTCACCAGGGAAAGGGAGATTGAAGGGGCTGGCTGCTATCTTTCTGCTGTCTAGTCAAAGCTCTAAATCTCTGACAGCTGCTTTTAACCTGCAAATTGAGAAGCCTTTACTGGGCGTTCCATTTCAAATGTAACCCCATAACTGTGAATTGTCTTTCGTGATATGTACTGTGCATCGCTCGACTTGTGACTGGTCATTATAAACTCCGCCCTCTATAAGCATTCTTCACTCTTAACTACAAAACATTCTCATGGTTCTTGATAATTGTGAGGCCCTTGTACAGTATAGACATTTACAAGTACACTAGGTCAGGGTTACTCAGTTACTATTTGTGGAAGTCCAGCCACACAAATTTCCTAGATGGCAAAGGTCCGGATGTAAGGCTAGGGGCTAGGTCGTAAAAGTCATTGTGAGGCTGATCTGTGGAACTTGATCTTCAAAATGTCCTTTCCCGTACAACTACACTACAAAGAGATAACGAGGCAGTGAGTTAGATAACGAAACAGTGAATGAGATAACGACAGTGAGTGGGGTAACGAGACTGAGGTAGATAACGAGATTGTGATTGAGATAACGGAAGTGAGATAACAAGACAATGCTCTAGATAACGAGAAAGTAAATGAGATAATGAGCTAGTGAAATAACGAACCAGAGAATGAGATGAGAAAATAACGAGAAAGTGAATGAGACAACAAGAAGGTGAATGAGATAAATGAGGTAACGAAGAAGAGTGTTGAAGGTAATACCAAAACGAGACGAAGAATCATATCTCTCCCTCGACCGTGAACTAGTGAGAGGTGTGTGTGTGTGTTAGTCCTGCATGAATAATGACTCGCAGCCAGAGTAAATCAACCTCGATTACGTCTGTATGAACCCGCTGATGTACAGTACAGTATAGACAAAGTGGAGGAGGAGCCCCCATCCCCCGAGTCCCGGTACACGTGGAGGTGGTTTTGCTTACCTGACCTTTACCTGGTGTCGATTCCGGGGTTGTCTGGCGTCTTCCTTCCCCTGCAGCGCTCGTTTTGTGACCTAGCTTCCCGTTGTGACACTCATATCAACTAGACCTGTTTCTGCTTGCATCTCACATATCTACGTTAGCCTTGGTACATTAGGGAAGGTAATGAAGACTTCTGATGGAGTTTTTACTCCGGTGAGGATTTTTTGGTGTGTAACGGAACTTAAGTTGGGGGGAGTAATAATGTGACGTAATATGTAGCTACACCCGCAGCCACCTGGTGTGTACAGCCTCAATTACTGCGTGTGGGTGTAGCCCATAAGAGTGGGTGTGGAGTGGGGGAGGGAGAAAAAGCCTGGGGGTGACCAAAGGAGTTATCAGATGTTAGCATCAAGAGAGGAGGGGAAGGAGGGGAGGGGGGGGGGGGTTAGCGGTGCTCCCTCCGGTTTCTCTCACCTCGTAATTTACTCCCATCAGTGTTGTGGTTCGTATGATATTCACATCTTGCGGGCGAGGGGTGACGCTGGCCTGGTCCACCTTCTGACACTCGGCTGATATGATTATTATATTAGGCGAGGTGATGGTGTTGCCTGCTGGTCTCCCCCCCCCCCTCCTTCCCCCACTACTGCTGTGCTGCATAATGTATAAGCCTCACCTGACCTAAACTATAGCCTAGCCTAACATAACTTACCCTAGCCTAACCTAACTTACCCTAGCCTAACATAACTTAGCCTAGCCTAGCCAAACCTAACTTACCCTAGCCTAACCTAACTTAGGCTTGCTTAACCTAATTTAGCCTAGCCTAGCTTAACATAACCTGATCTAATCGAGCCTAACCATACTTAGGGTAGCAAAACCTAACCTAACCTAGCGTGTCCTAACCTAACCTAACCTAACATAACCTAACCTAACCTAACCTTGTATTGTATTTGGATAAACACCTGCGAGCTGACACCATGGAGGTTGATGACCAATCAGCGCGCGTCATACCCACATAAACGTGGATTTTGATACGCCGTAAAAAAGTTTTCCGATAATATTTCTTCTTCTTCTACTAGCCTGACTTTTATCGGACAACCTCTTAGTGTTGTATCAGTGTGTAGCAGTAAATTACGGGCGTGAAAATGAGTAACACAATAGCTGTGTTCGCTTATAAAAGATATATTTTTATTCAAGTGAACAGCGTTGTCGCCTCTGACCTTATATTTACGGCCGCTTTACGCTGCTGATATAATTTTTTCAGGCGGTAGTTTCACGTCAAATATTTCTTTTAATCTAACCGGTATAATATGTCGAGAGAGAGAGTAAGGTATACTGAATATTTTTGTATATGACTTATTCCTTTCATCGATCACCTGTTCCTTGCTGTAAAATATATACTGAAAAAATATATCAGTCGTTAATAATATAGTGATATTATATTACCTGACACAATATGTTAATTAGAAAATATATGAATTGTGATATTATTGCAGTTAAACGAGAATGGAAATTGCCCTGAGCCATACGTTAAGGTGTGATAGCAACAGCGTGTGTCAGGTGTACATGTTTACAGGGCTTGTATCACCCTGGCTGCGTGTTGTTAAGCCCCAGGCACCTGTAAAGCAACACCAGGTATGTATTTTTAGAGGAGCTCTGTGTACAACCAGCGGGAGGTGGTGTGTGGTGGTGGTGTGTTAGTGGTGGTGTGTGTGTGTGTGTGTGTGTGTGTTAGTGGTGGTGTGTGTGTGTGTGTGTGTTAGTGGTGGTGATGTATGTGCTAGTGATGGTGATGCGTGTGTTAGTGATTGTGGTGATGTTTGTTGAGGATGGTGATTTGTGTGTTGGTGGTGTGTGATGATGGTGTTGGTGTGTGTTTAGTGGCGGTGTATAGAGGTCGATATCTGATGGCGGTGTGTGGTGTTGGTGTTGATGCGTGGTGGTGTTGCTGTTGGTACTGTGTGTTGGTTGTGGTGATGGTGATTTGTGTGTTAGTGGTGTGTGATGATGGTGTGTGGTGTTGGTGTGTGGTGTTAGTGTGTGTGTAGTGGCGGTGGTGGTGGTGATGTTGTGTGTGTTTGTGTGATGTTCCTGGAGGTTAAGTGAGAGGTATAGGCGACCTAGAGAAGTCGACTTGTGAAAGACATTTAGGGGTACTTGTAAGCCCGGACCTACGGCCTAGAAAACAGTGCGTTAATGTTCGAAATAAGGCAAACAGAGTATTAGGATTTATATCTAGAATTGTAAGTAATAAGAGTGCAGAGGTCTTATTGCAACTATATCTTGCGCTAGTCAGGCCGCACCTCGATTATGCGGTTCAGTTCTGGTGCCCTTATTATAGAATGGATATCAATTCGCTAGAGTCGGTGCAGCGAAGAATGACGAAAGTGATTCCGGGACTCAGAAACCTTCCATATCAAGATAGGTTAAAGAAACTAAACTTGCATTCCCTAGAAAGACGAAGAGTGCGGGGAGATATGATAGAAGTATTTAAGTGGGTGAAAGGAATCAATAAAGGCTATATAAATAAAGTTCTTATACTATCCGAGCAGGATAGGACTCGCAGCACGGATGTAAGTTGGATAAGTTTAGGTTTAGGAAGGAAACAGGAAATGAACTGGTTCACAAATAGGATGGCGGCGAGTAGAACAAGCTTAGCAACTTTGTAGTAAGTGCTGGAACGCTGGAAAGTTTTAAAAGGAGGCTAGCTAGATGCATGGATGATAGAGAGTGGTAGTAACTCTTGACAGGAGCTGCCAGGCCAACCGGCCTATTGCAGACTCCTTATTTTCTTATGTTCTTATGTGAGGTGATGCTTGCATGTCAGTTCAGTTTACCTGAGATCATTATTTTACATGCACGTTGTTTGTAATTCTCGTCCTTTTGTTTTATTCTATGTGTTGTGTCTGTTATAACTATTATTTCTGAGAGAGAGAGAGAGAGAGCGAGAGAGAGAGAGAGAGAGAGAGAGAGTTTCGAGGTTTAAGGGTCTATATTTTGTTAGGTGCTGTGCTATTTGATAATATCATATGATTCTTGGACACAACACTACACACGCAAATGCAGGTACAGATGCAAATATAAGTACTGGTACAAAAATAACAAATATAAGTACGTACATGTACAGACTATATAAAATGGCGCTACTGTAATACATAAACAATGCTAAGGGTCACTGTTACTTTATTACATGACGGCCCATTAGGGGCAGTGCCGATATAACACAATGAGTATTCATTGTACACAAAAATGCAGTGTGGCTGACATTACACTCGACCGCCTTCTTTTTCCCAACTATTAAGTCAGATCCCATTCACGGTGCGAACCAGTGACCCTCAGGACAGGAGACGAGCACTGTATCCAATCGGCCAACGCACCCACACAGAGGACAAGCAAGTGGGACCACCATTATTAATTCAAACTTTAAAGTGCTCTCAAGGTGATGACATGACTCACTGAGGCTGACAGATATTGTCAGTAGTGATGATGTGACCCACTGATGCTGACAGATATTGCAAAGAAACAGTTACTGCAAGAATTGTGTGGGAGAATGAATAGATAACTATATTTAGTATGCAAAGCAGGTGTGTGAGCTGCCCCTAACCGGTTTGAAAGCAAATACACCGTAATATTCTAAATATTATTATTATTACGAAAATGATGATAATATTCTTCCCTGGAGGTTAAGGAGGACAAATTGCCTCTCTTGGCTGATGGATCAATATAAAAACCAGGAGGAAAATGTGGGCAGTGTGTAGAGACATCACCAGGCAGAGGGGCGCTCTCGTGTTGACCAACGTCCAGGGTGAGGGAGAGAGGACGGGTGGCGCGGTGAGGGGCGCTTGGAGGGTTAGGGTGGTGAGGTGAGGGGCGCTTGGAGGGTTAGGGTGGTGAGATGAGGGGCGCTTGGTGGGGGTTGGCGAGGTAAGGGGTGCTTGGAGGGAGGTGGCGAGGTGATGGGCGCTTGGAGGGTTAGGGTGGTGAGGTGAGGGGTGCTTGGTGGGCGTTGGCGAGGTAAGGGGCGCTTGGAGGGAGGTGGCGAGGTGATGGGCGCTTGGAGGGTTAGGAGGTGAGGGGCGCTTGGTGGGTTAGGGTAGTGAGATGAGGGGCGCTTGGAGGGAGGTGGCGAGGTGAGGGACGCTTGGAGAAGTGTAGTGAGGTAAGGAGCGCTTGGAGGGAGATGGGGAGGTGAGGGATATTTGGAGGGGAGGTGAAGAAGTGAAGGACTTTTGGAGAAATTTAGATGGTTTTATGGTATCGAAAGGGTGCTGGAGATACAAGGGGGTGCTGGAGGTACAAGGGGGTGCTGGAGGTACAAGGGGTGCTGGAGGTACAAGGGGGTGCTGGAGGTACAAGGGGGTGCTGGAGGTACAAGGGGGTGCTGGAGGTACAAGGGGGTGCTGGAGGCACAAAGGGGTGCTGGAAGTACAAGAGGGTGCTGGAGGTACAGGGGGGTGCTGGAGGTACAGGGGTGTGCTGGAGGTACAAGGGAGTGTTGGAGGGAAAACGTGTGATGGAGGGAGAGGGTGTTGTGCTGAAGGGGCAAAGGAATGTTGGTTATGAAGGGGGTGCTGGAGGGGCAAGGGGATGATGGGGGGAAAGAGTGATCCTGAAGGTTGGGGATGGGGGGGGGGCGTAGGAGGGTCAAACGGGGTATAGGACATGAGGGGCGATGAGACGGGGAAGAGGGAGGAAATGAAGAGGTAACGAATTAGTGGTTAAAAGAGGGAGTCAACTAGGGAGGGGAGAAGTGGAGAGGGGGGGGGGGTGAAAAATAGAGTTAAGGTGGAGACAGTAACCCCTATTTTACCCCGACACCACCACCACCCGCTACCACCACCATCACCACACAGTTCATTGCCACAAAGATTTAGGGACAACGAGAGAGGCGATGAAGGGGTGAGAGTATATCGACCTGACTTACCCTGACCTCACACTACCAGTACGAGGCTCTCTGCTAGTTGGTGGTGAGGGGGGTGAGGGTGGAGGGAGGTGGTGAGGGGGTTTTGACCTTTTTTCATCTTATTTCACCCCCCTCCCCCCCGCCATCTCTGAGTTCACTGCCACAAGGGTGCGGCAGATGGTGGTGCTCTGACTCTATACCATCTCCATCACCAGTCAGGGGTGAGGAGAGGTGACCTGCTTCTCAGTGTCAAATCCAAGTTCACTTCCAAGCTGGAACGATGGGAGGCTGGGGGGGGGGGGGGGGGAAGCGGAGAAAGGTTGAGGGTAGTTCACCCTGGCCTCATTCCTCCACCTCCACAAGTTCACTGCCACAAGGGTTGGTGGGAGGAATATTGACCTGGTTCACCCTGGCCTCATTCCTCCACCTCCACAAGTTCACTGCCACAAGGGTTGGTAGGAGGAATATTGACCTGGTTCACCCTGGCCTCATCCCTCCACCTCCACAAGTTCACTGCCACAAGGGTTGGTAGGAGGAATATTGACCTGGTTCACCCTGGCCTCATACCTCCACAAGTTCACTGCCACCCCGGCCCTGCCTGCCAGCCTGCCGGCCACCAGCCTCACTCACCTGCTCCTCACTCTAAAAATATCCTACCAAATATGTACTGCCTGTACTGGCTGCTGACTCGTTCTGCTACAACAGCAGCAAAAAATATAAAATGTGCAACGTAAGGTCGCTACTTCATGGAGGAACAGTTGTGTAGATACCTCGAGCTGCTCTGTTGTTTGAACTTGAGTTTATTAAAGAGAGTTTTATCATTCAGATAGATTCACGTCGCTGTATAATTATTGTCACTCAGGTATTGTGTGATTGTTTATACTGACCTTGTTGTCAGTATGCAGCAACATACTCGGGAGTATAACAATATAAAACTGTTCATTGTTCAGTATTTACAGAGCTTTCTCAGGTACAGTACAACATCAGTTCATTAGTATACTAAGAGTAACATTATGAAACACATAATCTGGAGGTGTTTAGTCACAAAACTGAATTTTATTTTTTCTCTTCCCTCAGTTATTTTAGTATATTAGAAGAGAGTTTTGACCAAGCCTAACCCAGCTTAACCTAAAGTCAACTTATCTTAACCTAGGCTAAATTAGGAGCCCATTAAGCGAACTTGGCAAAATGACCTAACCTAACTCACCCCGACCTAACCTAACATAATTTAGGTTAGATAGGTTATGTTAGGTAAGTTTACGTTGGCATAAGTTAGAATTTCTAAACACTATTGTCATAAAGTTACTCGATCATTGACACATCTCATGTGTAACGAGAGTCATGGACAGACAGACGTACAAGGAAGTAACCCAGGTAAAGGAGGGGCGGCGGCATGACACGCGCACAACTGGTCTGATCGGAACACTGTGAGCGGTGTTTGATCCCCTTTAGCGCTGTGGGGCAACACGCCGAGGTACCATCACAGCATATAAAAGGCCAGGTGGTGTCGTGCTCCCAGCGATAGGCGGTCCATTTTTGGTATGTGGCTTAGGTGCTCAAAGTAATCGGGCTCATATTTTTACCGAGGTATTGCAAGACTCGCACCGCCCCGGCAACATATTTGTACACGGTGGCAGGAGGTAGGGAGGGAGGGAGGTCCGAGTACTTGTATTAGAAGGAACCCATTTCTGAGCGGGGTCTTATATGGATTTACTACATATCGTAGTAAGGAGAGAGAGAGAGAGAGAGAGAGAGAGAGAGAGAGAGAGAGAGAGAGAGAGAGAGAGAGAGAGAGAGAGAGAGTGTCATGAAGCTGTTCATTAAACTCTCTCAAACGTTACATCACGTTTTCACTCCCTTGTGCTGCTTCTCTTGGTTCTCCCTCTGCACTAGATACAAACGGTGGGAGGAGGAGGAGGGTGTGCATGTCGTGTGGTGGCAGGCAGTAAGGAGGAGGGGGAGAAGGAGGAGGAGAAGGAGGAGGAAGAGGAGGGGGAGGAGGAGAAGGAGGAGGAGGCTTAGAAGATCAGGTTGATTGCCGTGTCCAGTAGGTAGGAGAGTGAGGTGGGATGGAACTAGGTGGTCTTCTTCTTCGTGTATATAATTCTTTTCTTCTTATTTTTCTTTTTTCTCTTGTTTTTGTTCTTCTTCTCTTAATGTTCTTCTTCGTCTTCTTAATGTTTTTTTTTTTTTTATTTTTGGTGTTCTTAAAGTCGTAGTTGCTGGCATCTTGAGTGACTACTTTACCCTTCAGGCAGTCACCAACGACCATCAACGACACGAGCAGGAGATGCTTAACACAGGCGTCAGTGATTCTTAGCAATCCAGAATAATTCACTATTGGAAGACGTTATTCTCAGCTACCAACGACCCGACCAGAAGTCATCAGGGAACGGTCTCATTGTTTCCAATAGACAAGAAACATACTATCGTTATCCCTACCAACTGAGAATGAAATAGGGATTTCTTATAAACGACCTCGAACGACCTAACCTGAAGTCGTCAGGGAACGACTCTAGAGCTTTAAAGTTGTTGTACCGAACGATCAAGAGAGAGCGACCTTGTTGTCACGGTCACCACCCAGCACGGGACCCCACACCGGATATTGACATCATCCTGTTCTTTTAATCTAGACAACTCTGTGTTATCACGGGCTGAGAGGAGGAGGAGGAGGCTACTGACATGTGAGGAATGATTGGCAGACAGAGGGCAGGAAGAACCCGTCTCCTGTGGGAGTCAAGAAACAGACAAGACGGGGTGACGCATACGGGAAGGCGCCGTGCTGTCTTCCATTCTTCGCAACCCGGTTTTATCAGTTCCTCTTTTATTTTATTTTATTTTTTTCTCTTCTGTTCACTCTATTTTTTTCACTCTCTCTTTCTTATCTTTTTTCTCTTCCGTTCATTTTTGTTTTGTTTTTTCTCTCGTTCACTTTTTTCACTCCTCTCTCACTCTTGTCTTTTTTCTTTCTCACTCATTTTTTTATCACTGTCTTTCTCTCACACGCACTTCTGACACTACTAATCACCGCCACCATTACGACGATAGAGCAGCAACTAGCCGGGCTCTCACTGGGGGAGGGGGTGTTGAGTGTGTAAAAGGATCCACTTGAGCTACTCCCGGGGGGGGGGGGGGGGGTGAAGGGGGGTTAAATGACAGTCAAGACGAACCGAACCAGAATACGACCCACCTGCACACAATGACGGTTCTCTCACGGGATGAAGATAGACACCATCTTTGTGGGTCCAGACAGCCTCAGCTATGAAAGGTGAGGTAAGGGCTGGCCACAGGTTGAGGTACGGTGTTCTCATTATGCCTGATAAAAAAAGGTTCGATTGTATGGTGTAAATATAGTGTATAATATATATATGTCAACCTGGTACTGTGTAGGTGACAACACCGTGGCAACCCTGTAACCTCTTGCAGTATACATCTTCACCACACACACACACACACACACGGGCGATATTTGTCAACACAAGGCACGGTTGCCGGGAGGTCACTATCGAGTTAGTAAAGCAAGCTGACGAATTACCTGTTAGCTGGCCTGTATTTACGATCCGCCAAAGATTATTACTCAGGCAGCCCGGGTGACAAGCAGGTGCGTAATTAAAGGCTGTGGATGATAAATAGTTGGATGTTTTCTCATTTGTTCATGTGTTAATATGTCCTCTTGTCTATGTGGTAACCGGTGATGGGGAACTGTCTTAACGCCTCATTGATCACCGGAGTTAATTGATTAGGTCACCATCCAGACAAGCAGGTGTATGTTGTCCACGAGAGAGAGAGAGAGAGAGAGAGAGAGAGAGAGAGTTACAGTGGGGAGGTGTTGGAGGGTGGTGTGGGTGTAAGAGGGGGGTGTAGAAGGTAACATGGGTGTGGGTGTAGGAAGGGTAACATGGGTGTGGGTGGAGGAGGGGGTGTAGAAGGGTAACATGGGTGTGGGTGTTGGAGGGGGTGTAGAAGGGTAACATGGGTGTGGGTGTTGGAGGGGGTGTAGAAGGGTAACATGGGTGTGGGTGGAGGAGGGGTGTAGAAGGGTAACATGGGTGTGGGTGTTGGAGGGGGTGTAGAAGGGTAACATGGGTGTGGGTGTTGGAGGGGGTGTAGAAGGGTAACATGGGAGTGGGTGTTGGAGGGGGTGTAGAAGGGTAACATGGGTGTGGGTGTTGGAGGGGGTGTAGAAGGGTAACATGGGTGTGGGTGTTGGAGGGGGTGTAGAAGGGTAACATGGGAGTGGGTGTTGGAGAGGGTGTAGAAGGGTAACATGGGTGTGGGTGTTGGAGGGGGTGTAGAAGGGTAACGGGTGTGGGTGTTGGAGGGGGTGTAGAAGGGTAACATGAGTGTGGGTGTAGAAGGATAACATGGGTGTGGGTGTAGAAGGATAACATGGGTGTGGGTGTAACAGAGGAAGAGTAAGAAATATGACTAAGATGTGAAAAGTAAACGGGGTGGAGGAATATCGGTTGTGTTTATGGCTGACTAATGAGAGGAGGAGGAGGGGAAAGTTTTTAGAGACTGTAGTAATCTTGAGGCCATTAGATCACCCAGGTGGTGTTAACGACGTCACCAGGTTGTTGAGCTCACTTTTAAGTGCTCCGGTATGGCCCTAACCACGTGTCCTTCATTAGGGTCATAAACGCCTTGTTATCTGAGGTCCCATAACCCCTTAGGGGCCACGGGGTCCAGGAGGCAGCAACAATCTAGTCAGCTATGTTAGTGTCCATGATGATATAAGAGTACAAAAATGCTCAGATATTTCGGTGCTTCTATAGTATTAAATGCCTGTAAGGAAGAGCTTAGTATGCCCTTAGCAAAGTTGTTTAACATGTCATTAAAAACGGGTGTAGTACCAGAATCCTGGAGGATAGCGAATGTAATACCGATTTTCAAGAAGGGAGATAGCTCACTATCCTCTAACTACCGTCCAATCAGTCTACCATCAATTGTAGGCAAATTACTGGAAGAAATAATTTCAAACTCTACTCGAAATCACCTGGAGAAGCACAAGTTGATCAATGATTCCCAACATGGCTTCACAAGCGGGCGTTCATGCCTAACTAATCTATTAACATTCTTTTCATCTATTTTCGAATCAGTGGACGAGGGGCACGATTATGATGTGGTATATCTCGACTTTAGCAAAGCTTTCGACAGAGTTCCCCACGAAAGACATAAGAAAAGTAGAGGCTCGTGGCATTGGAGGAGATATTCTAAAATGGATTAATGCGTGGTGACAGGACGGGAAAAAGCGAGTAAGCATTAACGGCTCTTAATCCGAGTGGAGTAACGTCACTAGTGGAGTACCCCAAGGCTCAGTACTGCCCAGTATGGGCCAATAAGCCCTCTGCAGTTTCCCCCATTCTTATGTCTACCGAGCTGGAGTTCGTCTACCGGGATATTTACCCCGCGTCTATTACCCACCTGACCTGACCTGACCTAACTCAATCTAATATATCTTAACCTAACTTAGCTTAATCTAGATTAGGTTAGGTTAGATGAGGTTAGGTTAGGTTAAATTAATAGACGCTACAGTGTACATATCCCGGAAGACCAACTCTAGTTCGGTAGACCTCAAACTATAATAGCACCAAACATTTGTTCAATACCTGTAAATTATCTAAGTCACCTTTGCTTCTCAAATTAATTTTAAATCTAGCTATGAGGTAGCAGGAAAAATCTCATTATTCTTTACTTGATTCGTGATAAGAATGTCTTGGACTCGGACGGGGAAGTTTAATATACCAGGTGGAAACAATGTCCAGCTGGAGCCTGAAGTGCACCGGCGTTAACAGTGGTGTTTACAGTACACCGCAGCATATGTAGCTATAAAAACTGATCTAGGAAGTGTCTTCACTGTCTCAGACTACCTGCACACACACACACACACACACAGTAATTTGCTGTCACTCGGAAACGAGTATGACGATCATCCAGCTATGAGACAATGATATGAGTTATTAGGGATGTCACCTTCATATCACCTTCATTGGTGAGCTCTTGAGGTAACTAGAGAGGCCGATACGGGACCGGCAGGGTCTTTCACGGATGTTGCACGTGTGGAGGGTTACATTTAATGTAGGGGAGACGGCGGCAGTGTCATTCCGGCGTTGTCCAAGTGTTACTGTGTGGAGTGATCGTCTCCCAGGTGAGGGGGTGGATTTGACACTTTTTTCATACTATCCTTATACTGTACCTTTTCCGTTGCCCGCTAGCGTTACGTTTACCATTCATAAGGTGAGTATAGAGTAGCTGTTTTGACAGTCCATATGGGTGTAAGATGGCAGTATTGGGCTCTCGACCAGTGAAGGCGACATCACTAATCATTAATATCATTATGTCATCGCTGGATGATGATCTTCATACTCGATTCCGACTGGAGTCAGGTGAGTGGTGGCAGGATTGTCAGTGTAGGTAACATCACCAGAGTAGTGCTTGGGGTCAATATGTGTGAACCATCTCGAAGTGGGGTCGTTAGTCATAGCCATGCCCGTCGTCGTCGTCGCCGCCCTTGTTGTCACCGCCACCGTCTACCACTGATGGTCTATAGTCCATTGTTCACTTCCTGACGACCTTTCTGCTCTAGTTTTGGATATAGCGCGCGCATACACACACACATATATATATATATATATGTATATATATATATAATCAACACCTCAACCCGTCAGGATTCGAACCCACGGCCCACGAGCCCATGACTGTGACCGGGGAACGCTAACCGCTGGACCACCAGGATACTAAAAGCAGTCCTAGACTTTGTTATATTTCACACAAAGCCTGTTCAACGAGCTTATGGCGCCGTGAACCTCTAATGGGGACTACCTGTATCACGTAGGTGGTCAGAGTAACGTTTTACCAAATCCGGCTTCGAAACACGAGGATCCATATATATTTCATTAGCTCGTGGGCCGTGGGTTCGAATCCTGGTGGGTTGAGGTGTTGATTGTATATAGAAATCCGCGTGCTTTATTGGGCCACGCTGCGTACCCCCCCCCCCCCACCCCCGGCTTTATACCTCCCCCAGGCTATATACCTCCCCCAGGCTAGATCACATCATTAAGCTCAAAGGTTTTCTCACCTCATTTGCATTTCATTTTGGCGTGAAAATTCTGGTACAGTTAACGTGTCTGTGTGATAGCTGGGAATGATACTGGTTTTGGAGAGGCCGTGTGTATAGATGACTGTTAGAGTGGTTTGTGTGTGTGTGTGTTCACAGGGTGGTATAATGCATCTAGTGTGGCAGCATTACAATAGTGTTAAGGTGCAAGCACTGCCTGCTTCCTCTCGCTTCCAGCTACTGCCGCTGTCTGGCCCTCAAGGTGAACAGGGAAGCAACTTCCTTAAGTCCTCCCCTCCCAGTACACAGCCTCTTCACCATCAAGACTCCTGATCTGCCTCCTCGTGGCAAAACACGGTAACTGGATGCCTCGTTGGCCCAGGCTAGTCCAGCAGGGGATCTCGGAGCTGCAGTGGGCCCCAGAGGGACGGCATATAGGCTCACTGGCATTTGGACACGTCCTGGCGCTACCAACCACTGCCCCGCTGTCTTGCGGATTTACCTTGGTAGGTATAAGGCTACGGGAGTAAACCCCGAACGAAAAATCTGTGGTGGACCCCCGCATGAGGCAGACATGCCTACAGAGCTCCAACAAGAACCTAACGGCGGTATAGGCAGAAGAGGTGACCACCATGGGAACCCAACGACTACACCGGCGGATGAAGGCAATACATGATGGACAGGCTACTAAGGCAAAACACAACAAACTGGGCTATCGTTTGTCCATTGCAACTCTCTCTCTCTCCCCAGTCGTTGCAACACTTGCACCACTGAATCAGGAAAAGGAGGAGCCAAGATGTGTGGTTGCAGTCTGTGCTCCTGCCTTCCCACATAAATTACTCACGCACAACCATCATCCAGCTCATAATATTTCTCATCATCATTAAAACCCCTATACCCCCAAAAGTCCCATGGCAACGGACAAGTGGCGACGGGGATAGGTTGAGATGATTGCCGGGATTCTCTAGTCACAACTCTGCACGTGGGCGGCATAAATAAGATAGTCGTTTATGCCCTGGGCTCTAGGCAGCAGTGCAATACGGTCCTGTCTGTACACTGAGCAGCCCTTTCGAAGAGTCGCTTTGTTCACCCCACATGGGGAGGGGGCTAGAAAAGGTGCCCTAAAAATAGCCTGCCTAAAGAACCAATCTGTCTTTGTAACCGCACCCAGTAAGGTGATCTTTATGCGGTCTAAAATACGATCATAATAGTTAACCCGACTGCATACTGAGGAAGACAAGCATCAACGCCAGAAAGACGTTACCGTTGCCCTCCCGCACTAGATGTAGTCATCGACACGTGCCACATCTGTGGACGACCCTGCCGGTCCTGTATCGGCCTCTCTAGTCACCTCAGAACTCACCAACGAAGGTGACATCCTGAATAACGCGTATTATTCTATCATAACTGGATGAACGTCAAACTTGATTCCGAGTGATAGCAATTAGTAGTAGTGTGTGTGTGTGAGACTAAGTGTTGTTTGTATTAGCGTATATATGTTTGATTTGTTTGCCTGTGTATGTGTGTGTATGTGATCAATTGTATGTATATTTTCGTGTATGTGTATCTACTGTATATGGTTGTATGATGTGGCTATTTTTTGCACGTTTTTACGTTTATGCGCGTGTATGTTTGTACGTTCTTGTTTACTTGTGTGCACCTTGAATAATGTTGTACTTAAGTTTTCATCTAAAGAAACCCAACTCTGAGCATGAACTTACCAAACCCTAACCTAACCTAACTCCGAGCACGTACTGTATTTACTAACACCTTAAGCATACACAGTAATACACAGACACACCTATATAATTAATGATCGTACATAAGACAAATCGCAGAAACCTACAATTACTCTCAAATCGTCATTTAGTTGTTCTTAAAGATTAATATTGAGAAAGTTTATTGAAAATTATCAGTATGAGTACAGGTACAGGTTTAGGTATAAGGTACAGGTCTTGTAATTCTTATATGGTGATAATGTGGCGGGTGATGCCTTTACTTAGATACTGTTACGCACCCCTTTCGCCGCTTCCCAGCTTCCATTGTTGGTTACCAGCGGCCACGTCGTATATATAGGAGCAGTATATCACAAGTGTCGTCGAATTACCACTGGCTGTGCCGCCCGTCTCCGGTAATTTCCCGACGATTGGTATCAGTGTACAGACAAGCAACAAGCAGGTAGATGTTCACCAGGTCACAAAAACACACTTGTGAACTGTGATCTTCTTTAATAATCACTAATTCTTCACCAAACTGTTCACAGGGTAATGTCTTCACAGCTGGACTTGTCACTTCTAATCTATACAGCCAGCACACTACCAGTGTACAATTCCTTAGTCTTTTCACTTTATATCGCTCGCAACCCACAATGCTTGAACAACAATTAACTTTAGCTGTCACTAGGCTTGTACTTCACACCTCTGGCCAGAAACAGGTAGCTGACTTCCCCTCGGCATCTCGCTGCCGCTTATACAGTATACCTCATCAGAGGCCCCTAGAACATCCTAGCACTATTCAGGCGTCACAAGTCGGAACGGGACACGCCTGGGAAGTTCTAGAACGTTTTACTCTGATCGAGGTTTACAATATGTAACTAAATCATAACACACTAGTACAATGCATTCTAGAAAATTCTTACATAGGTAATACATCAATATACAAGAAAATCTCCTAAAACTTGCCAAAATAACTGCTGATTGGAATGGCAATAGACAATAATCAGATCACCTAGTTCACAAAAACTATAATACTAAATTATGCTTCGGCATAACAATACGACAAATAAGTTATTAAAAATTACTAGATTTATCAGAACTTTGTTCTAATGGATAATTTCTACACAGTGACATGACTGGATATATGAATGTGTTAAACACTTACCTAACCCAGCCGCTATAAGAGAATCACCCGTCTCTGCCATGCTTGAGAGTATCAACATCCGGTGCTGGGAGAGAGTTTCCTGGCGGCTGTAATGGCGTAGTTAAGCGGCCATCTGTTGACTTTAGCTGGCCGTCTCATTGTTAAGGACGACGGTGGAGTGTCGTGACGGGGCGTGCATGTTTGTCAACTTGTGGCTGAGGAAGGAATGCTCAATAGGCCGTCACCCCGGGCCGAAGATTCGCTGGAGGTGTACTGAAGTATATAACTGGTTTTATCAAAGCTGGTGTACAAAAAGTGGCGGCCAATGTGACGTGGAAATTATATACTTGATGCTGTCGTAACTAGGATGCGTTCCCTCACCCCTCCCTCCCTCTTTCCATCCCTCCCTCCCTCCCTCCCTCCCTCCTTCCATCCCTCCCTCCCTCCCTCCTTCCATCCCTCCCTCCCCTCCCTCACCCCCCACCCCTCACCCCTCCACTCCCCCCCTCACCCCCAGGTGTGCTCTGGTCTGGTGTGTCGTGGCTCTGAGGTGCTTCCTGGTGCTGGAGGTGTTGTGTTTTCTTGTAGGTCTGGTCATCCAACCCCCCCCCCCCCCCTCCCCTCTCTCTCTCGCCTCTTCATTCATTCATTCATTCCCTCCTTCCTTCTCTCCTTTGCTCCTGCTGTCCCTCCCCCAACCGACACCTCCCCCCCCCCCTTCCCCCTCCCTCCTCCTCCTCCTCCTCCAAAACTTCTAAACCCCTCCCCAGCCTCACCTCGACATTCCACACCGACCCTCTCCCCAAATTCCTCCTCACTTCACCCTGGTGTTGTCAATTTGGCCAACATATCCACTAATAGCTCATGTTCTCCCTCCTCACCTGGGTCTAATTTCTCTCAACCTCGGGATCTTAGGTTGTGACAGTCCCGTCGATGCGATCTAGAGTGAGTGTGTGGGGAGGGATGAGGGGAGATGAGAGAATAGATGGGGTGAGGTGAGGTGAAGGAGGGAGGGAATGAGAGAAGGGAAGGGCATGTGTGAAGGGAGGGAAGGGAGGGGATTAGTTAAGGATGAAGGACAGGCAAATAGAGAGAGATAGGATGAGTGAGGATAGGAACAGGGTAGATCAGGTGCCTGTAGTTAATAAAAAAAATAGTAGAGAATTAATGATAGGTGGACGAAGGTAGAGGACGATAGTTAAAGTGAAGGATGTTGGGGTAAAGAAGATAGTGGTGGTCACAAGGGGAGGTGGATAGGTTAATTAGGTAGGTAACAGGTACTGAGCTGGGTAGTTGTAAACAGTTTAGGTCAAGATGATTATATGACTGGACATTATATATTATCCCTTCTCCTCAGTGTTTATATCACACCCGTCCGTGTTATATAAGTTTCCTATATTATTTTACCTCAGTATGATTGTATAGGAGAATTGTTTTGATACGACTTTTTAACACAGGAAGATAGATTTTTGTGTGGTATACTTGTTTTGTTTTTGTAGTTGAACGAATTAAAGAAAACTAGCAGGAAGGAAAGAGGAAGTATGGAAGACTGTCTATAACACACACACTCTCTCTCTGTCTCTCGTTTATTCTCCCCCCCCCCCTCTCTCTCTCTCTCTCTCCCACACCCATCTCTTTCTGTTCCCTTTCACTCAGGTTTCCACCACCTTTGACATCACTACCCCCCCCTTAATGTTGGCACCCCCACTTCGGACATCACTACCCTCCCCCTTTCACTGTATCCATCCCCCCACCCTGGACATCACTACCTCCCTCTTTTCACTGCAGCCACCCCCCACCCTGGACATCACTACCTCCCACTTTCACTGCTGCCACACCCCACCCTGGACATCACACCCTCTCCCTTTCACTGTTACCACCCCCCACCCTGGACATCACTACCCTCCCCCTTTCACTGCTACCACCCCCCACCCTGGACATCACTACCTCCCCCTTTTCACTGCTGCCACCCCCCCACCCTGGACATCACTACCCTCCCCCTTTTCACTGCTGCCACCCCCCACCCTGGACATCACTACCTCCCCCTTTCACTGCTACCACCCCCCACCCTGGACATCACTACCCTCCCTCTTTTCACTGCTACCACCCCCCCACCCTGGACATCACTACCCTCCCCCTTTTTACTGCTGCCACCCCCCACCCTGGACATCACTACCCTCCCCCCATGTGCACGTTGCCTACGGTCCACTGCTCGGCTCTAATCTCAACTAATGACCAGTTTTTAGCTCGTTGATGTAGGCAGTTAGTGCGAGGCCATATACGGGAGGGTCGAGGAGCCTGGAGGTCGCCTGTCTGAGAGGTTGGAGTATTAGGTGTTAAGCATCACCGAATTTTCTAGCTCCTGCTTGTACTGAGCGCCACCGTTGGCAGAAGGCGAGCAAACATTTCGTCTGGTGTCGCTTTAACAAGTGTGTTATACGGCCGGGGGGGTGAGGGGGGGGGGGTCAGCGATCAAACCTTTAAAAAGCACGTGTCTTGTCGTCAGAGGTCAGGGTGGCTATCGTTCGTCTGGCGTTATATCCATAAGATAATTATTTTTGACGGAGGTGGAAGAGATCGCCAGACGCAGTTGAAGGCTAGCGCTGGTGTTGTTTTTATAGACTCCACTGGGTTCTAATAATGGGATAAGTGATTGTGTTATTTTTACCTGTGGACTGAAAACGAGAGAGTGTGAGTGTGTAATTAATTGAGATCGATTAATGGAGGATGTATGTCGTGTGTGAGAGAGAGAGAGAGAGAGAGAGAGAGAGAGAGTTGTAGTCCTCACAGCTGTAGCCCTCACAGCTGGAGCGATACATTACCGTGACACCCAGCTATATAAGGCATGGACCGTGCTAGCTGTGGTGGGGCAGACCAGCTTGATGGATCGTGGTCAGGGGCGCTGGCTGGATCTTTTTTTTAAGTTAAGGATTGATCAAATTGCCTGAATATCTTTTAATATAAGAGTGAATCAAACTGCCTGGATCTCTTTCAAGTTAAGAGTGGATCAAACTGGCTAGGTGTTTTTCTTTTAAGTGGATCATTCCCCTATCTAAGCTGTGTTCTCGTGTTAGTTTATTTTTCTCGTCTGAACGGTCTGAAACAAAATGATGCGCATTTGTCTAATACTAAGTTGTTGTCTTCCTGTAATAATCAAGTTGTAACATCAACATGTGTGCAAAATTTCAATAGAGTATCACGAGACTTAGTAACAAATGGTGTACACGGATTGGTGACGTTGGTGTCTTATTACGCTGCCCCATAGGGGAGAGAGAGAGAGAGAGAGAGAGAGAGAGAGAGAGAGAGAGACTGGACCAGCAGGGGATCTCGGAGTAGCAGTGGGCCCCAGAGGAACGGCGCATTGGCCCACTGGCATGTGGAAAAGTCCTGGCGCCTACCAACCACTGCCCCACTACCTTGCGGATTAACTTTCGTAGGTATAAGGCCACTGGAGTAAACCCCGAACGAAAGATCTGTGGTGGAGCCCCGCATCAGGCAGACATGCTTACAGAGCTCCAACAAGACCCCAACGGCAGTATAGGCGGAAGAAGTGACCAACATGGGAACCCAACGACTACACTGGTGGAAGAAGGCAATGCATGATGGACAGGCTACTCAGGCGAAACCCAACAAACTGGGCTATCGGCAGTCCATTGCAACTCTCCCTCTCCTCAGTCGTTGAAACACTTGCTCCACTGGATCAGGAAAACGGAGAGCCAAGATGTGTGGTTGCAGTCTGCGCTCCTGCCTCACCACATAATTCAACTCATTCGCAGCCATCATCCAGCTCATCATACTACTCATCATCATCAAACTCCTCATCATCATCAAACTCTTATATCCCAAAACTCCTATGGCAACAGAGGAGTGGCGACGGGGACAGGCAGGGATGACTTCTGGGAGTCTCCAGTCACAACTCTGCACATGAGCGGCACAGATAAGATGGTCGTCTATGCACTGGGATCTAGGCAGCAGTGCAATCAGGTCCTGTCTGTGCAACTGAGCAACCCTTTCGAGGAGCCACTCTGCTCACCCCATATTGGGAGGGGCTAGAAAAGGTGCTCTAAACATAGACTGCCTAAACATCCAACCTGACGGGCAACCGCACCCAATAAAGGTCATCATTATGCAGTCGAAAACACAATTATAATCACAGATCAAAACAAAAACAAACTATACAACCTCTTATGGTCGCTGCCTGGAATGACAGGAACCTTCGGGATACTGGCACAAATGCACATCCTGAAAAAAAGAACCGCCCTTGTGGCCAAAGAGCTGGCTAGATATAACATTGACATAGCAGCCATTAGTGAGTCCCGGCTCCCAGACGAGGGTCGACTCACAGAACGGGGGTCTGGCTATACCTCCTTCTGGAAGGGTAAGCCTGCTGAGGAGAGAAACCGCATTTATGGAGTTGGCTTTGCCGTCCGCCAACGCTTCCTACACAGGCTAACTGAAATGCCTGATGGGATCAATGAGCGCCTCATGACGTTCAGAGTCCCATTGACTCACTCATGTCATGCCTTTTACATCAGTACATACTCCCCAACACTGGATGCAGAGGATGACATCGAGGAGGCCCCTTTTGCTGACCTCGATAGAGAGCTAACCACCATCCCCCATAGAGGATAAGGTTGTGCTTCTTGGTGACTTCAATGCCAGAGTTGGTAGAGATGCTGACATTTGGCAGGGAACGATAGGGAGAAATGGACTAGGCAAGTGTAATCCCAATGGCCTATTCCTCCTCAGCAAGTGTGCTGCACTGGAAAGGGCACTACCATTTACTGCTCAACCGAAACACCACTGTGGATGTCCTGACTACCCAATTGGTCCATCAGCATTCAGAGCTGTTTCATATCACTTATCCTCCATCTCTGGATGAGGTAGCTATTGCCATCAAACAGATGAAAAATAACAAAGCCCCAGGGCCTGATGGAATCCCAGCCGAGGTGTATAAAGCAGGAGGACCTATGCTTACTAGCCATCTCCACTCTCTCCTGGAGAATTTTTAGGAAAAGGAGGAAATCGCCCAAGCTCTTAAAGATGCCTACATCGTCAATATTTATAAGAACAAGGGAGACCACTCAGACTGTGGAAGCTACCATGGAATCTCGCTGCTGTCCATAGCTGGCAAGATTATCGCCCGAGTCCTCCTAAACAGACTACTACCTGAGGTGGAAAATTTCGTGCCAGAATCTCCTTGTGGCTTTAGACCATCACGTGGCACCACTGACACGACCTTTTCTGCCCGCCAGATACAGGAAAAGTGCAGAGAACAGAGTCGTGACTTGTACATGGCCTTTATCCACCTTACCAAGGCCTTCAACTCGGTCAACAGGAAAGCCCTTTGGCGGACCCTCAGCCGGTTTGGCTGCCCACCAAAATTCATTGTCATTGTGAGGCAATTCCACAACGGCATGAACGCCAGTGTCTTGCACAATGGCACCCAGTCTGAGTTCTTACCAATCCATACGGGAGTAAAACAAGGATCTTTTCAAAATAAGACGACTCCAGGCAGGAACAAAGCTTCCATTACTGAAATTCATTATGCAGATGACCTCAACCTTGTCGCTCACACTGTACACGACCTACAGGAGATGCTGAACACCTAAGCAGATGCGTATGCACATTTCGGCTTTGAGGTGAATGTGCGTAAGACTCAGATTCTCTTTCATTCTGCCCATTTCAGCACGCCTCCACCATCCATCCAGCTTAATGGTACTTCCCTCTCTAATGTTACTCTCTCTAAGTATCTCGTCTCCCACCTGTCCACCATCCCGGACATCAATGAAGAGATTCAACATCGGATCAGATGTGCATCTCAAGCCTTTGGCAGACTCCGTACCCGTGCCTTCAGCTGTAGGGAGCTGAAATTATCTACAACGTTGCTCCTATATCGACCAGTGGTCTTCCCCACCCTGCTATATGGCAGCGAGACATGGGTTATATGCAGGAGGCACCTCAAGGCATATGAAAATTTTCACCAACGTAGTCTACACTCCATCCTCCGAGTTCGCTGGGAAGAAAAGAGAACAAATGCCAGTATTCTCGCTGACACCAACTGTAGGAGCATCGAGGCTTCCATTATCCATGAACAACTACGTTGGACTGGCCATGTTGCATGCATGGATGAGAGTAGGCTGCTAATGCAGCTACTTTACAGTCACCTAACGAATAGTAAATGTAACACCGGCGTGCAAATGAAAAGGTATGAGGATAGTCTTAAAACAAACCTGAAAAAGTGCCAAATCGACCCCCTCGCCTGGGAGACGATCACTCCACACCGTAACGCTTGGAGGATCACCACACGAGAAGGTGTCAATACTTTTGAATTAGTCCGACTGCAAACCGAGGCAGACAAGTGCTAGCGCCGGAAAGATGCTGCCACCGCCACTCCTACACTAGATGGAGCCATCCATATGTACAACATCTGTGAACGACTATGCCGGTCCCGTATCGGCCTCTTTAGTCACCTCAAAACTCACCAACCTCGGTGACATCCTTGATAACTCGTATCATTGTATCATCGCTGGATGATCGTCATATTCGATTCCGAGTTAAAGCAAAGTGTGTGTGTGTGTGTGTGTGTGTGTGTGTGTGTGTGTTTTGCTAAGGTAACTCGAGAACTGGTTGCATATTTTGCACCAAACATGGTAGGTTTATTCAACATCTGACAGGGTCAACCTGATGAATGTTTGGTGCAAATGAACTACAAATTGACCAAATGTTACTGTACCATCGTAATAAATTTTCTCGGGGTTATAGAAAACGAAGGTACGAGATAGTCTCCAGCGGTGACTATATTAACTTACAGTAACAGCTTCACTCGGTCGATATTTGCCTTGCCTCGATAACGACTTGCGGGCAGGATTTGCAACCTCTCAGGTGATGTTTTAATTGTTGTTAATCTGCGCTATTTTGGATTATGTTCCTTTAACCTTTGTGTCTTATAAGGAGGTTTAGTGTCATATTTAGATATTGCTGTACATTCCAGGGGTCCGATTTACTAGTGGATATGTGAGCTTAATGACTGGATTATTTTAGGGAGATTATAATACCGGTGCACATTATGTCCCAAATAATGTATTGGAGGTTAGGGATCAGAGAGGTGGGGAAGTGGGGCTTAGAGAAAGAGGTGTAGGTGGCAGGGAGTGTTTAGAGAAAGAGGTGTGGTTGGCAGGGAGTGTTTAGAGAACGAGGTGTGGGTGGCAGGGAGTGTTTAGAGAAAGAGGTGTGGTTGGCAGGGAGTGTTTAGAGAAAGAGGTGTGGGTGGCAGGGAGTGTTTAGAGAAAGAGGTGTGGGTGGCAGGGAGTGTTTAGAGAAAGAGGTGTGGTTGGCAGGGAGTGTTTAGAGAAAGAGGTGTGGTTGGCAGGGAGTGTTTAGAGAAAGAGGTGTGGGTGACAGGGAGTGTTTAGAGAAAGAGGTGTGGTTGGCAGGGAGTGTTTAGAGAGGGAGGTGTGGGTGGCAGGGAGTGTTTAGAGAAAGAGGTGTGGTTGGCAGGGAGTGTTTAGAGAAAGAGGTGTAGGTGGCAGGGAGTGCTTAGAGAAAGAGGTGTGGGTGGCAGGGAGTGTTTAGAGAAAGAGGTGTGGTTGGCAGGGAGTGTTTAGAGAGGGAGGTGTGGGTGGCAGGGAGTGTTTAGAGAAAGAGGTGTGGGTGGCAGGGAGTGTTTAGAGAGGGAGGTGTGGGTGGCAGGGAGTGTTTAGAGAAAGAGGTGTGGGTGGCAGGGAGTGTTTAGAGAGGGAGGTGTGGGTGGCAGTAGAGTGTTAGAGAGGGAGGTGGGGTTGCCGGGGGATGTTTAGAGAGGGAGATGTGGGTAGCAGTGTGGTGTTTAGAGAGGGAAATGGGGGTGGCAGTAGGGTATTTAGAGAGGGAGGTGTGGGTGACGGAGGTGCTTAGAGAGGGAGGTGTGGGTGGCTGTGGGGTGTTTAGAGAGGGAAGTGGGGGTGGCAGTAGGGTATTTAGAGAGGGAGGTGTGGGTGGCAGTGTGGTGTTTAGAGAGAGAAGTGGGGGTGGCTGTAGGGTATTTAGAGAGGGAGGTGTGGGTGACGGAGATGCTTAGAGAGGGAGGTGTGGGTGGCAGTGTGGTGTTTAGAGAGAGAAGTGGGGGTGGCAGGGAGTGTTTAGAGAGGGAGGCGGGGTGGCAGGGGGGGGGGGTGTTTGGAGAGAGAGGCTGGGAGGGATGTTTCACAGAGGGTAAAACTTTAAGGAGTGAGATCAGTGAGAGATCTATCAGTCCGCGTCACCCCTCACCCCTGGTTACTCCCCCCCCCCCCCTCCCCGCCGTGGCTGGTATTGTTCTTAGACGTCTCTGTGTGTCGTCGTGTCTGTGGACGTCACCATAAAAAACAAAACTATAGTGACGGTGAAGGATGGTGAGGATGACCATCTGGGAGGCTGGAGGAAGTGTCTGAAGTTGTTTTCAATAGCGTGTGTAGTGGAGCGGATTGCTTACATCCACTGAAAGTTCTTGTTCCATGTCTGTCTGTCTGTCTGTCTTAAAAAAATATTCAAGATGGGAAAAGTCCTCTCTCATGAAAGCGGATCAGGATTACTCAGTAGAAAGTGGTGGCAACAAACTCCTCGTTCCCTCAGTACAAATGTTGTCATTTCATTCGCAGTTGAAAAAAAATCCAATGAACTTGTGCAATATTCGTTTTTATTTGTGAATTCCATATAGAAAATTCTTATCTAACTTAGAAATTTTCTTTCAGAATTTTAGAGCAGATTTTTTTCCTAAACGTATCTACAGATTATTCCTTTCAAATATATGTACCTAGTTTAAGAAAAAGTCCTAACCTACCACAGAATTACTTTAAAAATTTCATAACTAAATTGTTGCAATCAGTTCAGCTTCATTATTTAAAGCCAACTCAGACAAGTCCTTTACAAATCCATTACATTAATTACCTTTCTATCGTTATTTCTCCTATTGTAATTACTGTACTTGATAAAAAAAAGAAAGGAAAGTTTTACATGTTGTTAAATGTTTGCCCCGAGAGTCAGTGTGGGTGAGGGAGCGGCGTTAGTCACACTCAATTTAAGCATCAATTCTGATACAAAGAAATTGGCAGTGAAGCGTATGGTGGATTTCTACTCTTTACTCTACTCCCTTGATAGGGTGGACTTATACTGCTGAGAGAGAGAGAGAGAGAGAGAGAGAGAGAGAGAGAGAGAGCATATTACAACTTTATATGTCAATAAGTAAGAAAAATTCACTCACAGGATAAAGACATAAAAGGAACATATTTTTTTTTATTGTACAAGAGTATAAAATATAACACGACCACTTTATTGTAATTAGGAGAAACGTATTTGTATGTAGAATTAATGTTAATATCCAAAGTTTTTAGTCATAATAAATTTTAAGGCTCTATAGAGAAAAAATGATTTATCCTGACTGAATATTTAAGAAAATGCAAATACAAAAATATTTTCCCTCATTCAGACTATCAACTGGTATATAACATTAGTTTGAGTCACCCTGCATATAATTATTCCCACAATCACACTTAAACTGGTAATATTATTTTTGAATCACCCTGTACTGTACAATGGCTGAGCGTAAAACATAAATAAATAAACCAGTCATTTGTTTATCGCGACAGACAAATTCAGGTTTTAGGTGTGACAGTATGCACAAGTCTCTCTCACTAAACATGGTCATGAGTTGTAGGTTCATGAATATATTAAGAGGAGTGAGAGGTTAAAGTGTTAGCTGGTGACGGTGGAGATTATACTCAACTTGTTATGGTATAAACGGTGATGCTATCGTCGTGTTCAAAATATATATGAGTGAGGTTTGCTGATCAAGATGTAAGGATTGGATGTAGGTGTGGTGTTAGAGAGAAAAAGAGATATTTATTGATATAATTAATGACTTATTACCATCCAATAGCTTCCACTACTACTACCACTACTTATTTTTTTATTTTTTTTTATTTAAATATGGCCTCCAGCCTCCCCCAATAGCCACACCTTCGCCACCATTTAATTACCTTAATAGTAAATATCCTAATACATATGTAGCTATCCCATCTGTGTTAAATTAGTTGAGCCGCAGATCTATGCGGCATTCAGTGACAGTAGCCTCATAGTCAATATCTGCAGCAGTTGTCGGAATTGGGGCAGAAGCTCTCTTTCCCCTGAGGCAGAGCAAAGCCGACCGAAGGAGAGAGAAAGACAGTCGACATCTCATCCAGGCTGTAACAAAACTTCTGGGCTGCTGCTTCTGTTTGGAGATCACCTCCGCGAGTCTGGCGTAGAAACATCTTGCACTTGGTCCCATCCCACCAGAGGTTGTGAACACCAGAGGAGTGAAGCTGCCTTGTTCAACGTTCTGAATTCTCTAGTCGTATGCTCTTATCTTGTAGTACTTGTTCCTCCTGTGTGCATAAGCATCGAGACCTAAGTTACGGTGACATGCGGCCATGGAATAAAAAATCATGATGTCGAAGAAGGCTCGCTGTCTCTGCGTCCAGAATCCTCGAGCACTCACGTCAACACGGGCTTCGTTGGAAATTCTCACCATCTAATGGAAGGAGGATCATTTCTACCCCGACATCACGACAGATTTCCTTCAACATATTTGCTGTGAGATCCCTTACTTCGTCATGTCTCATGCATATGAAGCCCCCTTTCTTGCACACCATGGCGTGATCGGCGCGATCATCCAGCTATGACAAAATTATACGAGTTATTAAGGATGTCACCTACGTTCGTGAGTTTCGAGGTGATTAAAGAGGCTGATACAGGACCGGCAGAGTTGTTCACAGACGTTGCACATGTGGAGGGCTGCATCGAGTGTAGGAGGGGAGGCGGCGGCAGCAGCGTCTTTCCGGCGTTGGCGCTTGTCCGCCTCAGTTTCCAATCCGGTTAACTGGAAAGTATTGACACCTTTGTGTGTGGTGCTCCTCCAAGCGTTATGATGTGGAGAAATCGACTCCCAGGTGAGAGGGTCGATTTGGCACTTTTTCAGGTTTGTCTTAAGACTATCCTTATGCTGTACCTTTTCAGTTGCCCGCTGGCGTTACGTTTACTATTCGTTAGGTGACTGTGAAGTAGCTGCTTTGGCAGTCTACTGTCGTCCGTGCGAGTAACATGGCCAGTCTAGCGCAGTTATTCATGGATAATGGTAGCCTCGATGCTTCTACTGTTGGTATCAGCAAGGATGCTGGCATTTGTTCTCTTGTCTTCCCAGTGAACTCGGAGGATGGAACATAGACTACGTTGGTGAAAGTTTTCAAGTGGCTTGAGGTGCCTCCTGTATGTGACCCATGTCTCGCTGCCATATAGCAGAGTCGAGATGACCACTACTCGATATACGTGTAACTTTGTAGATAATTTCAGCTCCCTACAGCTGAAGACACGGTTTTGGAGTCTGCCAAAGGCTTGAGATGCTCATCTGTTCCGATGCTGAATTTCTTCATCGATGTCCGCGATGGTGGACAGGTGGGAGGCGAGATAGCGAAGTTAGGTAACATTAGAGAGGGGAGTACCATTAAACTGGATGGGGGGTGGAAGGTGTGTCTGAAGCAGGGGCAGGTTGAAAGGCAATCTGAGTCTTACTTACACCCACTAAAAATTATCCGGCACCCGTGTCATATTGTATCACGCCGTAAGGGTGCCGAATAATTTTTAGTGGGTGTACAGTACAGTCTAAATTAGTAATAGTAACAGTAGGTTGATTATTGGAAGTAAAGTACACTCAATAAAAATTTATTCGGCACCCTTATGGCGTGATACAATATGACACGGGTGCCGAATAAATTTTTTGTGGGTGTACATTCACCTCAAGGTCAAATTGTGCATATGTATCTGCGTATGTGTTCAGGATCTCCTGTAGGTCACGTTCAGTGTCAGCAACAAGAGTAAGGTCGTCTGCATACTGAAGTTCAGTAATGGAAGCTGCCGACACCTTTGGCCTTGCCTGGAGTCATCTTAGGTTGAAAAGACTCCCCCTTCATCCGGTACTCCTTGTCCACCCCACTGGCATGAGTAAGGAAGGCAGCCAAGAAAATGGAAAAGACAGTTGGTGCCAGTGCGCACCCTTGTTTAACCGCCGTTTGGATGGGGTAAAATGCAGACTGGGTGCCATTGTGCAAGACACTGCCGTTCATGCCATCGTGGAGTTGCCTCACAATGGCGATGAATTTTTTCGGGCAGCCAAAACGGCTGAGGGTCCACCAGAGGGCTTCCCTGTTGACCGAGTTAAATGCCTTGGTTAGGTCGATGAAAACCAAGTACAGGTTATGACACTGTTCTTTGCACTTTTCCTGAATCTGGCGGGCAGCAAAGATCATGTCAGTGGTGTCACGTAATGGTCTAAGGCCACATTGAGATTCTGGGAGGAAGTTTTCCGCCTCAGAAAGTAGTCTGTTTAAAAGGACTCAGGCAAAAATCTTGCCAGTTACGGACAGCAGCGAGATCCCGCGGTAGCTGGCACAGTCTGACCGGTCTTCCTTGTTCTTATAAATATTGACGATGGAGGCGTCTTTAAGAGCTAGGGGGATTTCCTCTTTTTCCCATATATTCTCCAGGAGAGAGTGGAGACGGTTGGAAAGCAGAGGTCCTTCTGCTTTATACACCTCGGCTGGGATTCCATCAGGCACTTAGGATTTGTTATTTATCATCTGTTTGATGGCATTAGCTACCTCATCCAGGGATGGAGGATAGCTGAGGTGGATCAGCTCTGGATGCTGAGGGACCTGCTGGGTAGTCAGGACATTCACTTCAGTGTTTCCGTTGAGCAGTGAATGGTAGTGCTCTTTTCAGTGCTGAAGGAAGACTTCATCGTGTTTAATTATTGAGTTACCGTCACGATTGATTGGCCCATAAAATGTTTTGGTGGAGTGAAAAATTCGCACATCTTGTGCTGACCTGCAAAATTTTGTGTTTCTCATGCTTTGTTTTTAAACCAGTCGTTCTTTAGATTGCGAAGTTCCCGCTGGGCCAGAGCTTTCTTCATGTAGAAGGTATCAGATTTGGTCCGAGATTGAGGGATGTTCTGCCAGTCTGTTAAAGCAACACGTTTGTCATTGATGAGTACATTGATTGCCGGGTCATATTCATCACACCAGTCCGGGTGTATTCTTTCGATCTGGTCGAGGGTCTCCGCAGGTTTTAGTCATGACAGTGTTGAGAATATCCCTTTCTGCACTGAAATTTGGGTTGTTTGTTGTTGGGTTGTTTATCAGCCCACGCTCGAGCTGTTCTCTGAAAGCATGTGCTACCCCTGGATCCTCCAGACGCTTAGTGTTAAAACCACTTCTAGAGGCTTGCTGCCTTCACCGTTTTGGGGCGACGTGAAGTGATAGTGAGGTTGTGTGCAGCACTCTTGCTGAGGAAGAGTAGACCATTGGGGTTACACCTGCCTAGTTCATTTCTCCCTATGGTTCTCTGCCAAATGTTAGCATCTCTGCCAACTCTGGCATTGAAGTTTTCAAACCAAGGAGCACAACCTTATCTTCTCTGGGGATAAAGGTTAGCACTCTGTCGAGGTCGGCATATAAGGCTTCCTTGATGTCATCATCTGTATTTAGTATTGGGGCGTTTGCACTGATGAAAAATGGATTGATGTGAGTGATTCAATGGGACTCGGAGCGTCATAAGGTGCTCATTGATCCCAATAGGCATTTCGTTGAACCTGTGTAGGATGCATTGGCGGATGGCAAATCCAACTCCATAAATGCAGTTTCTCTCCGCAGCAGGTTTACCCTTCCAGAAGAAGGTATAGTCAGACCCCCGTTCTAAGAGTTGACCCTCGTTTGGGAGCCAGGGCTCACAAGGGCAGTTCTTGTTTGAGGTGTTTGAGGATGCTCATTGGTGCCAGTATCCAGAAGGGTCCTGTCATACCATCAAGCGACAATAAGAGGTTGTATAGTTTGGTTTGGTTTGGATTGTGTTTTCGACCGTATAAGGATTACCTTACTGGGTGCGATTGCCCAGTCAGGTTGGTTTTTTAGGCAGGCGATTTTTAGGGCACCTTTTCCAGCCCCCTCCCCATGTGGGGTGAGCAGAGTGGTTCCTCGAAGAGGCTGCTCAGTCGCACAGATGGTACCGGATTGCACTGCTGTCTAGATCCCAGTGCATAATCGACCATTTTATCTGTGTCACCCATGTGCAGTGTGACTGGAGACTCTCGGCAGTCATCTCTGCCTGTCCCAGTCGCCACTCGTCCGTCGCCATAGGACTTTTGGAGATATAGGGGTTTTGATGATGATGATGAGAGGTATGATGAGTTGGACGATGGCTGCTCATGAGTTGATTTATATGGTGAAGCAGGAGCGCAGGCTGCAACCACACATATTTGCTCTCCCTTTTCCTGATCCGGTGGTGCAATGACTGGGGAGAGGGAGAGATGCAATGGACTGCCAATAGCCCAGTTTGTTGGGTTTCGCCTTAGTTGCCTGTCCATCATGCATTGCCTTCATCTGCTGGTGTAATTGTTGGGTTCCCATGGTGGTCATCTCTTCTGCCCACGAGTATACCACCTTTGGGGCGTTGTTGGAGCTCTGTAAGCAATGTCTGCGTGATGCGGGGCTCCACCGCAGAATTTTCGTTCAGGGTTTACTCCCGTAGCCTTATACCTACCCAGGTGCAGTGGTTGGTAGCGCCAGGACGTGTCCACATGCCAGTTGGCCTATGCACCGTCCCTCTGGGTCCCACTGAAGCTCCGAGATCCCCTGCTGGTCTAGCCTTGGCCCACGAGGCATCCAATTACCGAGTGTTGCCATGAGGAGGCATAGCAGGAGTCTTGATGGTGAAAAGGCTGTATACTGGCAGGGGAAGACTTAACATACACACACACGCACACACACAAATCCACAAGATATGCCACTTATACATTATTGACAAGAGAATTACAACACAAAACACAACTCTCCCCGCCCCTCCCAACACAAGACAGCACTGTGGGTATGGTAGTTTATCAAAAGTCAGTGCAATCCACCACCACCACCATACAGTTTTTCTCCTACTCAGCAATCAAACTCTTGGAATCATTAATTTAACTTCGTATTTATCCACTGTGTTCAGGTGTTTAGGAAGCTTGATAACCCAGGTGTGTGTGTGTATGTGTGAGAGTTAAGTCAGACTTAAGTAGGTTTTGCATACATTTACGCTCATGTTTGGTATTACTGCACCTGTACTTTGTACTTGAGTGAGTTACCTATGTTGATGTTCCTGTCGAGTCTTAAGAGGGTCTTAATTGATTCTTTCCTCTCTCACCTGCCGGAGGTGTGTGGGTGTCCTTGTGATAATGTCGACCTTGCTATGGATTCTCTCTCTTTCTCCTCCTGGATCACCCGAGTATAGTGATGATGATGCACCTGTTGTTGTGTTGAGGTACTGGTAGTTGTTGTGGTTCTTAGATATGAGGAGGAATTATGAAGAGGAATTATGAGGAGGAATTATGAGGAGTAATGCTGAAGTAAGTAAGTGTGTGTGTGTGTGTATAATATATATATGTGTATGCGTGTGTGGGTGTATTTTTAGTGTGTATATGTGTGTGCGTGCGTGCGTGTGTAATAAGACTTTATGATTTATATTGGTAGTATATTAACTGTTTTTTATTAAAGCCCATCAAAGAGACAGTAATGCCTCCGTGTTATTATGAGTTCTGTGTTTACAGTGAACATAGTCGCAATTCTCGTGTACTAATAACATGATACAGGGAGACTTGGTGGTTTAATGGTCTCACTGTTGTTGTGGGGATCTGTGCTGTTATTATTTACCACGGCCAAGATAATTATTGTTGCGGTTATTATAGCACTGACAGGCCTCAGCTGCAGCCCCGGGAGCCTCTCTGACCTTGTGTGCGTGTATGTGTGTACGTACGTGCTCGTGTATGTACGTGCGCGTGTACATACGTGCGCGTGTTTACAAGTTATGTTCCTCCCGGGAGTGTTTCATTGTTTTATTCTGGGAAGCTGAAGCCTAAAGGGACGCCACTATCAACAACCGTCCTTCATGACTAGTTCTGGCTAGAAGACGTCACCTGCTGCTCTCAAAGGAAATACCGAGCACGTCTGTGTTTGTTGAGGTCTTAGAAGGATTCAGTGCTGTTTCTTGAGGTCTTTGTAGGATTCAACTTTTTTGTAGAGGCTATCAATGCTGTTTACAGGGGTCCTTGAGTTGTTCAAAGCTGTTTACAGGTGTTTTATAGTGATTAATCAATGTTTACAGGGTCTTTGAGTGGTTCAACGATGTTTACAACAGTCCTTGAGTGGTTCAACGATGTTTACAGGGTTCTTAGAGTGGTTCAACGATGTTTACAACAATCCTTGAGTGGTTCAATGATGTTTACAGGGGTCCTTGAGTGGTTCAACAATGTTTACAGGGGTCCTTGAGTGGTTCAAAGCTGTTTACAGGGGTCCTTGAGTGGTTAAAAGCTGTTTACGGGGGTCCTTGAGTGGTTCAAAACTGTTTCCAGGGGTCCTTGAGCGGTTCAACGTTGTTTACAGGGGTCCTTGAGTGGTTCAAAGCTGTTTACTGGGGTCCTTGAGCGGTTCAACGATGTTTACAGGGGTCCTAGAGTGGTTCAAAGCTGTTTACAGGGGTCCTTGAGTGGTTCAACGATGTTTACAGGGGTACTAGAGTGGTTCAAAGCTGTTTACAGGGGTCCTTGAGTTGTTCAGTGATGTTTACAGGGGTCCTTGAGTGGTTCAACGATGTTTACAACGGTCCTTGATTGGTTCAACGATGTATACAGGGGTCCTTGAGTGTTTCAACGATGTTTACAGGGGTACTTGAGTGGTTCAAAGCTGTTTACAGGGGTCCTTGAGTGGTTCTACGAAGTTTACAACGGTCATTGAGTTGTTCAACGATGTTTACAGGGTTTCTTGAGTGGGTCAACGATGTTTACAACGGTCCTTGATTGGTTTAACGACGTTTACAGGGTTTCTTGAGTGGTTCAACGATGTGTACAGGGGTCCTTGAGTGGTTCAACGATGTTTACAGGGTTTCTTGAGTGGGTCAACGATGTTTACAACGGTCCTTGAGTGGTTCAACGATGTATACAGGGGTCCTGAGTGGTTCAAAGATGTTTACAGGGGTCCTTGAGTGGTTCAACGATGTTTACAGGGGTCCTTGAGTGGTTCAACGATGTTTACAGGCGGTCCTTGAGTGGTTCAACGATGTATACAGAGGTCCTGAGTGGTTCAACGATGTATACCGGGGTCCTGGGTGGTTCAACGATGTTTACAGGGGTCCTTGAGTGGTTCAACGATGTTTACAGGGGTCCTTGAGTGGTTCAACGATGTTTACAACGGTCCTTGAGTGGTTCAACGATGTTTACAGGGGTCCTTGAGTGGTTCAACGGTGTTTACAGGGGTCCTTGAGTGGTTCAGCGATGTTTACAGGGGTCCTTGAGTGGTTCAACGATGTTTACAGGGTTCCTTGAGTGGGTCAAAGATGTTTACAACGGTCCTTCAGTGGTTCAACGATGTTTACAGGGGTCCTTGAGTGGTTCAGCGATGTTTATTGGAATCTCAGTACATTTTATTTGTTTTATGGTTCATAAAAGGAATTGGAATGGAAACCTCTTTGATAACCGAGTCAAGAATACTTAGGTAACCGAACATATCTAACAGTATTTAACCATACCTGACTAATGCTAACCTAACCATGTCTAACCCAACCTCACTTAATCTAACCTTAAGCAAATTTAACCTAACCCTTAATCAACCTAACATGACTTTAGAGTATTTGCAATTAGGTTAGGTTAGGTTAGGTTAATATAGATGTCATAAGGTTTGAGTGTTATTTACCTCTATATTCCCTTATCCCTCTAATTTAATTGCATATTTTTTTTCCATTTGTTTCATTATACAAGAAAAAACACAATTAATGAAGGTATTTCGTGAATTTGGCCTCTATAGAAATCGAACGGTGGTTGTCTACTGAAAGCTTGGCAAGTCAGCGAGGAGATTTGGTCATAGAAAGAAATTCATTGGTGGTGTGGATGGGTAGACCTGGCCCAAGGGTGTGCACTGTACTGTAAGAGCCTCCCCACGACCTTTTTGTCTTGCCCACGTTCTGCTCCGTTCACCGTCCCCGCTACTACCTCAGGCCTTGTGATGGACCAGTGCTGTAGTGAGAGAATGGCACACACACACACACACACACACACACACACACACACACACATACATACATACATACACACACATACATACATACATACATACAGTTACGGACTGGTGGTCAAATCATAGGTTCGTCACTCCGGCAACAGTATAAAGTAACAAGGCCGCCAAGGAAATTAACAAATAAAAGGAATAAGCAATACACAAGAGTAAACGAGAAAACAAATTCATTTAACAAAAGAAATAAAGCTTCTGACCAAAGTACATAATAAACATGAATCAAAAAGATCAGTTTACTAAGTATTAACCGATTTGGGGAGTATTCACAACCCAGCAAGCATAACCAGAAGTAACGTTAATCATAATTAGTGACAAATTAGCAAATAATAACGAGGGTTGGGTACACCAATCAATACAATTCAAAGAAAATTATATTACTTCTCGGTTCTTTCGCCACTGTTATGTTAATATCCTTTAAGCCTAGTACACAATATTATATCCTACACACAAAATATTATATCCTATTTCCCCTCCACGTTCTTTAACTCACACACTCTCAACTTAACATACTGTATACTCAAGTTTATGTCTTTTCCTAGGTGTTGAACTGCTTCCACCGTATAATTCCTTCCTCAACCACGTCAAACCTGCTTCTCCCTTTGCCCAGTGTACCATAGACACCACATCACATTTTGGTGGGAATCCGCAACCTATCACGCATCCGTTTTCCAGTGGTGCCATACAATGTCATTTCTGACTCGTTCCACCAGCTCGACCCGTATGTAGGTACAGTCCCGTTCCATGCTTGCCCACGTGGTCTAGCTATGGTTTGGTGCTGTTCCTGTGGTTTCCAATACCTGCTTTCTATTTCTGGGACTCACGTTACGTCACAATACATACATACATACATACATACATAGAGATAGAGATATAGCTAGATACATAGAAAAAGATGGACAGATAGATAGATGTATTGTATATTCAGCTCGTGTGTGCAGTATAGGCCCCACCCACCCACCCACACGAGTGATCTCAACACCCTCGTAGACACACACACACACACACACACGGCGTTAACACGGCAACACTTTGTCACCTTTGTGGTTTAGTGGGTGTGGCCTCATTCACGACACTTCCGGCTCTCTCACACCTTACCTTACCTTACCTTACAAATGTAAAGTACTTAGTCTAGGAGATGTAAACAGTTACCAGATAAACAACGATGTTATAGAGAAATCCGACTGTGAGAAAGATTTAGGAGTAATGATAAGTAGGAATCTTAATCTAAGTCAACAATGTGTATTTGCTCGAATCAAGGCTAACAAAGTACAGTACTTGGGTTCATACAAAGGAGAGTTAGTGACAAGACTAGCGAGGTCATCCTAAAACTATATCTTGCGCTTGTGAGACCTCACTTGGGTTACGCAGTTCAATTCTGGTCACCGTACTACAGAATGTATATAGAATCCCTAGACTATATTCAGAGGAGAATGACAAGAC
The DNA here is from genome assembly GCA_958450375.1 of Homarus gammarus. Taxonomy (NCBI): domain Eukaryota; kingdom Metazoa; phylum Arthropoda; class Malacostraca; order Decapoda; family Nephropidae; genus Homarus; species Homarus gammarus. The sequence continues at coordinate 1,099,217 of CAUDMG010003255.1, forward strand.
TAATTCCGGGCATTAGGAACCTTGAGTACTGAGACAGGTTAAAGCATCTCAATCTGCACTCCTTCAAGAGACGTAGAGTGAGGGGCGACATGATCGATGTGTATAAATGGAAGTCAGGGCTAAACAAAGGTATTATAACACAGGTACTCAAACTATCCAACCAGGAGCGAACTCGTAACAATGGTTTTAAATTAGACAAATTTAGATTTAGGCGCGATATAGGTAAACATTGGTTTGGAAATAGAGTAGTGGATGAGTGGAGCAAGTTACCAAACATCATCATTAACTCGAATACGCTGGATAGCCTCAACCATAGGTTGGATGGATATATATATGAGCAATAGGGGTTGGGTGTAAATGGGACTGCCTAGTATGGGTCAATAGGCCCGCTGCAGTTTCCTCCATTCTTATGTTCTTACCTTACCTTACCTTACCTTACCTTACCCGGGGCACAACGATGATAGTAGCAACAGCGGTGTGTGTATGTGTGTGTGTATGTAACAGCTACGAAGGAAAGTCAGGAGGAGCAGGGGTGGAGAGTGGTTGTCTCCAAGGGGACGAGGGTCAGACTCAGGAAAGCTGACCAGGGTGTGGAGTGCAGTAACCCCTACCAAGTGATGGAGGAAGCTGGCGAGGAAGAGAAGAGGCAGGACGGTGTGGTGGCAGGAGAGGAAAGGGCAGTTGGTCAAACCCTGCCCAGTGGTAAGGTCGTGGTAGTTAGGGACAGCCAGGTGAGGTTCTTAGATAAGACTTTTTGTGAGATAGGAAACGTAGGACTAGAGTGTGTTTTCGTGGGGCTGGAATAGAACATGTAGCTGAGACGATAGATAGGGTTTTGTCTGGGGAGGGTACCAAGCAAGTAGTGTGTCTTAGTGTGGGAGGCAACTACATAGGAAAGGTTAGGAGTGAGGAACTTTTCATGAGGTATAGGGAGGCGCTGGGGAAGGATAGAGATAGGGGAGGGATCCTGATAGTATGTGGTGTCTTGCCTAGAAGAGGAGTTGGTGGTGAATGGCTGTCCAGGGCAATTGCTATAAATTGCCTACTGGAAAACATTGTGCAAGCAATGGTTGGGCGTTCATTGATAACTGGCGACCATTCTATGGCAACGACTACCTGCACAGTCGTGACGGGGTACACTTGTCTCGCGCGGGGGCAAAGACGTCTGCATCCCCGGAGCATGAAATTGTCACTCCAAAGGTTGGGGGTGGGGGTGGGGGGGGTGGGGTTCGCCAGTAGAGAGAGGTCAGGGTAAGTGGGAGTAAAAAAACAAGCATGTCCTGGGGAGTAAAATTGGTTACTCAGGACAAGGGGTAAAACAGGACCAGGGAAAGGTAGGTTTAAATGTATACTATACAAACAGTAGGAGCGTTAGAAATAAAATAGACTTGCTGAGAGCGGTTGTATGTACCGAGAATGTAGACGTCATAGCAATCACCGACACTTGGATGAATCTGGCGAGCAAGAACTTTTTATTAGAGAACCACAAAGGAGGGTACAACCTTTTTCACTAAGATAGGGAAGGTAGGAAGGGGGGAGGGGTCTCACTCTTCGTCAGGGATACATTAAAATGTTGTCTTAATAATTCAATAAAGGGTGAAATAGGAACCGAATTTGTATGGGTAGAAATTGCGGAAGGAAGAGAAAAACTAATTATGGGAGTGATTTACAGGCCCCCAAATCTTGGGAAAGAAGCAGCTCAGCCCATAAGGCAGGAAATAAGTAGGGCAGCAATATACAACAACTTTTGCATTATGGGGGATTTCAACTTCAGAAATATTGACTGGGACAACATTGTAGGCGACTATGAATCTGTAGACTTCTAGACGCAGTACAGGACAATTTTTTTAAACAGTTAATTACAGAACCTACTAAAGGTGACAATATAATAGACCTAGTATTAACAAATAAAGAAAATATTATCAGAGATATCACATTAGGGGAAGAACTAGGGAACAGTGATCACAGAGAAATCAGGTTTACCCTAAATTGGGAAACGAAAAATAATGACAATATGGTCAGAGTCCCAGACTTTCCATTTTAAAAAGGTACCAAGGTGAGGTCACCTGGGAATGGTCAGGTCAGTCTCCGGTAGGGATGGGTGAGGTCACCTGCGACACAACAATTGATCATGACTCTTAATATATTCACTCGTATACTACGTAAAGCACAGGAACAAAATATACCATACAGAAAAATTAGGTCAAATAAAAATGAGCCAAGGTGGATGACCAAAAAACTTAAACATGACATAGGAATAAAGAAAGGAATTTATAAGAAATTAAAGGGAGGGGAGGAGCATATCAGAGATAGGTATAATGAACAATCTAGGAATGTTAAGGAAAATGTAAGGAATGCAAAGAGGGACTACGAAATCAGAATAACAAGAGAATCCAAGGTGAATCCCAAGGGATTTTTCCAGGTATATAGGACAAATGCAAGGACAAAGTGGGTCTTTTAAAGTCAGAAAGAGGGGAAGTGATCGATGATAGTGAGGAAATAAGCAATGCATTGAGCAGCTACTTGTTATCAGTTTTAACAGAAGAAATTCACGAGGAAACGCCAGAGGCGGAACTGATATTGAGGGGAAATGAAGAAGAGAAACTAAAGGGGATCACTATCAGAAAAGAGGATGTTCTTAAGAAGATAAATAAATTAAAGAAGACAAATGCCCAGGGCCAGATGAAATTTTCCGTCAAGTTTTGAAAGAGTGTAAGGAACAGATTAGCGAACCCCTCGTGAATTTATTTACAAAATCATTAGACACGGGAGTTGTGCCAGGCTTGTGGAAACAGGCAAATGTAGCCCCCATATTTAAAAAGGGAGACAGAGCATCAGCGTCAAATTACCGGCCGATTAGTTTGACGTCAGTAGTGGGGAAATTTCTTGAATCAATTATCGCAAATAGCATCCGATCGTATTTAGAGAAAAAAAATAATCTACGACTCTCAACATGGATTTATAAAGGGAAAATCTTGTCTAACAAATCTGCTGACGTTTTTTTAGGTTAAGTCTATTAGGTAGTAGATAATGACAAAATTACGATGTTATTTACTTAGACTTTAGCAAAGCGTTTGACAGAGTACCGCATCAGAGGCTTCTGAGAAAAGTTAAGGCTCATGGTATCGAGGGGAATGTTTTAAATTGGATAAAATCATGTCTCACCGATAGAACACAGTGTAGATGGTTTTAAATCAGAGTGGGGCTGTGTAACTAGTGGGGTTCCCCAGGGGTCAGTACTGGGCCCACTCTTGCTCATACTTTACATAAACGATCTAGATACTGGGATCAGCAGTGACATAAGCAAGTTTGCGGATGACAACAAAATAGGGCGGCAGATTAATTCAGGGCAGGATGCAAATGCACTACAGGAGGATTTAAATAAACTGCAGGAGTGGTTAGAAAAATAGCAAATACAATTCAACACGAGCAAGTGAAGCGTACTTACTGTAATATTGAAAGAACAAATACTGTTAATGTATACAACCTTAACAACATCAACATAGAGGAGTCGACTTGTGAAATAGACTTGGGGGTACTTGTAAGCCCAGACCCTCGGCCTAGAAAACAGTTCGAAATAAGACAAACAGAGAATTAGGTTTTATATCTAGAAGTGTAAGTAATAAGAGTGCGGAGGTCATATTGCAATTATATCTAGCGCTAGTCAGACCTCGATTATGCTGTTCAGTTCTGGTGCCCTTATTATAGAATGGATATCAATTCACTGGAGTCGGTGCAGCGAAGAAGGACGAAAATGATTCCGGGACTAAGAAACCTTCCATGTCAAGATAGATTAAAAAACTAAACTTGCATTCCATAGAAAGACGAAGAGTGCGGAGAGATATGATAGAAGTGGGTGAAAGGAATCAATAAAGGAGATATAGATAACGTTCTTATAATATCCGAGCAGGATAGGTTTCATAGCAGCGGATTTAAGTTGGATAAGTTTAGGTTTAGGAGGGTGATAGGAAGGAACTGGTTCACAAATAGGGTGGTAGACGAGTGGAACAAGCTTAGCAACTTTGTAGTAAGTGCTGGGACGCTGCGAAGTTTAAAAGGATGCTAGATAGATTCATGGAAGATAGAAAGTGGTTGTAACTCTCGACAGGAGCTGCCATGCACAGGCCAACCGGCCTATTGCAGACTCCTTATTTTATTATGTTCTTTTGTTTCTTGTGTGTGTGTGTGTGTGTGTGTTGGGGGAAGTCTGGTCGGTATCGTTTCAGATATGTCTCGGAGTAAGACGTCAGGTTTAATTTGCATATGAAAAGTATTTACATTGATGATCCACACAAGTTTATCAATGAAAACGTGTATAGACTAAACTTTAGTATGTATGGATTAGGTTTAAATGTGCAGGTGATGTGATTTTCGCTGATGGAGAGTTCATGTGATTTATCGGACTCCTTATCTAATAACCCAGGCAGTGTTGCTGCGCTTTAAACTGTGTAGAGTTTTAATTATTATTATTTTATTTTATCCTAAAAAAGAACATAATGTAATAATTTAAAGGGATCGCGTCCTCGCTTGAGGCTTCGAACTGCTGGATGAATCTGCTTGAACTTAGCTGTAATATTCCATTGAAGTTTGATACAGTTTTGAACTTAAGTGCAAAGTGATTTTTTTCGTGACTTTCTATAATAATAAAAGGGCGTATCTGTCCGTGAGTATGTCTTGTCCGTATGTTCCAGTCATCACTCCAAAACGGAAGCAAGAACCAAAAATCTTCCCCGATTGAGATACCGCTGCGGCGATTGCTGGTGGTAGTAGCTATCCGTGTCAAGGAGGGTGAACTGTAACAGTCATGGTTAGGCTAGGTTGAGGTAGTTACCCGTGTTAGGAAAGGCAAGCTGACAGTCAAGATTATACAGTTCATTCCTAACCCGAGCGAAGCCGGATAAATTTGCTAGTATATATTATGTAATAGTACAGGTAAGTCTAATTTACATTAAACTTATGGCTTTACCTGGCATCTGCTCAGCAACTGCTTTAGGGGCTTTGCATGTTGTTATTATATAGAATCCTTTTGGTTTACCCGGCATTTAGGTGGTATAGAGGCCCTTCCTGCCCCTACAGGTGTACCTTAACAGTTTAAAGGGACTATTATACTGCCATAATTTTGTGATGGATGGCGCCACTCTGGACTGATGTAGCCGCGTGACTCACAGTAGTTAATATAACGTTACTGAAGACGCCTGCTAGTTAGGGTGACAGGTAGCAATTTGAGGTTCCTGGTTATTGTTGTGTTTTGTTATGGATAACTTAGCCTGATTACAGCTATTAGTGGTCATGTGTTATTTAAGTGTGTTTGATATTGGCAGGGGTGGTTGTGTGTGGGTGATGAGTGTGTGGACCACAGGGATACACACACACACACACACACACTGCGCCATCCTCGACACCGGCTCCTACTACCACCCGAGATCCCTCGTCCGCGAATTGCTGTTCGACACCACAGCCACATCCAGCCCATACTAGCACGTACTGAACCCTAGAAGAACAGCCCAGTCCCAACCATTGTAAAAATTATCAACAACTTGTAATCAGCCAGTGTATTCACTCTCAGCCAGTCTTAACCTTTTTGCACTGTTGCTGTGTTGAAATGCCCCGTAGTATGACCTTCTCCCCACCTAGTCATTATATATCATATTTGTATCACTTATGTTACTTGTATATTATTTGTCAGTCAACTGAACCATTCCCCAATTATGTAACTGTATATTTTCAGCCTTCCGGCTGCCAAGCTCTTTCAATAAACCGTTAATTATTATTATTATTATTATTATTATTATTATTATTATTATTATTATTATTATTACATACAGTGTTAATCAACTTATTCCCCCCGAGGTTGTTGATTAATTCACCTCAGAGCCTTTAACATACTCAGTACTTAAAAAAAATCAGAAATTCAAGTCACACATTACGTTACAGAGTTTGATTATTAAGTTGGCGTAAACTTCGTAATGAATTAGACGACATGTATTAAAAAAATAGATTTTAAGAGATTATAATGAGTAAGAGTTTAAGCCATAAGGTGTCATTAACAATATTCTCAGGTAACCCATTAGAGGAAGGGCTCAATATTTACGGATTGCTTGATTGATTGACTGATTGACATTGATTGAGTAGTTGGTTTGTTGATTATTTACTGACGTCATCACGGTGAGGTCGTTCGCACTGGCTTGGAGAGTGAAGAGATATTGCAGACGTGTGTGTGTGTGTGGCAGCCAGTCTCTGTAAACTGTCATTTCACGCAATGGCGGGAATTTCGAGTAATGGGTGTGACCTACCTTACCTTACCTCACCTCACCTTATGTAATCAAAATAACAATACCATTATGCAAATTCCCTGGAAGTTAAGTTTGAGTTATTATGTGAAAAGACTGGTTATACAGTTTGATTACATTTGTTCGTTCCACTGTACACAAATTCAGGGGTCAGTAATGGAGAGATAAAAAGAAGCCGATCACCACAGTTTATATAGACAGACAAGACGGGAATTATGACCAATGACCTGAACTTTAACCTCAGGATCAAGCTTAAACATAGTGGGGAATATGTTAAAGGGCGAGGCGATGGGTACACTGACTTGCGGACTTCGAACGCTGAACAGGTTAGTGGATCAGGGACTGGGAACGGGAGTTTGACTGAAGGTAACTGGTCAAAACACATTCCGTAATCATTTCAAGGTAAGTTTAAGGTAAGATCGATTACACACCAAATGCTTCGACACAAGCGCTTGTGGTGACGGTGGTGGTGGTCCGCACAAGACCTCAGCAGCCACCTTCCTTCCTCTACATGATCGGGGTTGCTGGGTGGGGAGTATTTATTTTTTTTCTTCATTTTCCCGCAAGTAGAGTGTGACCTGTGGTGTGACGCGGGCTAGAGGTGATGGTCGTGTCTGTCTGTTTGTCGGTCTCTGTCTGTCTAAAATGTTTACTATTTTCCACCCATATAAAGAACAATACATATCGTGATTCAGCCCCTGGCCTCACCTTTACCTCGGGATCAAGGTCAGTAAGCGGGCGGGGCCAAATGTATTTCTGCCTCCTTGATTACAAGGTGGTGCAGGGCCCGCCACCCACCTCACCCCAGATGTAATGACACCCTCGCGTGGGGCCAACCTTCTTGGAAATTGCTGGCTTCTCGTGGCTTGGTACACAGTGTCGAGTCCTTGAAATTTTAGTGTTAACATTTTTGGCTCAGGACATTGTAACTTATTAAAAAGGAAAATAACAAATGTGTCGGAGGAGGACCTGAGGAGGGCCTGAGGAGGTCCTGTGGAAGACCTGAGGAGGACCTGTGGAAGACCTGGGTAGGACCTGTGGAGGACCTATGGAGGACCTGGGTAGGACCTGAGGAAGGAACTTATCAAAACCTTCCCGATTAACATTATTTTCTCCTACTGTAACTGGGAACGAGAGAACTTTCCAGGATAATGGCCAGTCTCACTACAGTGTCGCCGTCATTTTTGCCGCCAAACTTGTCCTTGTGAGAACATATCAAGGGAACCAGTTACGAGTAGATATGTTCTCACGTCACCAGAAAGAGGACTCTTAAAGCAGGAGCCTTTGAGAATCCTGATACGTGAGATTGAAGAACTGCATTGGCTTCGTTGGAAATTGTATCGTCTTGTCAGGTCGGTGCGGTTGATTCGTTCAGAGAATTATTGTGTGTGTGTGGGCCAGTGCAGTTCGTTGGTTCCTGGATATTGTGGGGTGTGTGTGGCGATAGTGAGCTGCCTCTTGGAATTTGTTGTGTGGTGGTTGTGGGAAGTGGTCCTGGCAGGTTGTGGATTGCTTCTGGAGGCGATGGATAAGTTACCTGGTTTTATCTTTTTCTTTTTTTTCTTTTTGGCTGAATTTGGAAATCACTCCGATAAAAAACTTTGGTGTAATTAAAACCAGAGAGTTTGGGTACCCACTGGCCTCCTCTTAAGTGTTCAGAGTTATTTGGTTCCAAGAAATATTTATCCCATAGTGTTGTGATGTAGTTGTGTCAGTCCTAGTTAATGGTGGAAGATGTGTGTGTTGGATATTATCGTGTGGTGACTAAGTTATGTCACCATAAGGAAACTGTCGTTGGCTTCATATGGCTGATAGAATTCGTTGTCAGCCGAGGCGCAGAAATAAAGGAGTGTGGTTTTATTTAGATGTAGAGTGATAGACACCAGACTAAAAGTAATTCCTGTCAGTACTGATAATAGTAATATATTAATCCAGAGTTCGCTCCATGTATGGTAGAAAAACAAAGGGACAGTCGCGGCAGACTTCACTCGACGTTTGTCAATGTTTGATATACATACAGTAGTATATTTGTGGGTCACACGTGTGTTGGTATATACCTGGTGAATTATGTATATTATTATGAATTGCATGAGGAAGACACCACAGAAGAACTATAAGGCGAAGACAAATCAATGGTAATACAGGGTGTCTCAAAAAATGTATACACGCTACCTTGCAGATTTTCGTGGAGATCGCTTGAAAGGTTTGTACTACTACGTCAGAATGATTGTCCTCACTCGTGGGAGACCTCGCACAACACGTGAGGACAATGTTGGTTTTGTAATACAAGTATTAACGTGATGTTTACTAAAATATACAAGGCAGTGCGTATATAGATTTTTTCCAGAAACGCCCTGAAGATGTTAAAATACCCAGTTCCCCTTACCTGCAGCACCCACCAGTAGATGACGTGTACTGGACTGGGAAATATACTGCTGAAAGAGGTGATGGCAACATGGCGTCAAGTGTACATCAGTAAAGGTTGAGACACTAATGACAGCTCGGCAGACAACACTGGGGACTAATGTGTTACTTCCTGGTGTGTTGTCTTGTCGCCTTGGGTGTGAGGTGCCTGTAACTACCTAGTCCTTATATTTCTTAAGTTATTTATTTCATTTATATTATTTAAGTTTTATGATGTTTACTATATATGAAAAAAACGAGACTTGCTTACCCACAGTAATTATTTCGATTCACTGATGCAAATTTGTATCCTCAACAGTTATTATGATTCCTGAACTGAATATGAGTAAGAATTTTGTATTTATATAACCCCTGAAGATGTCTTGAATAAAGACGAAAGCTAAGGTGCTCCGTTGTTTCCCTTTTCCCGTGTGATTTTATCAAGATTTATCTTATCCACGTTTTCATTGTGGATCTACATGATATATATATATATATATATATATATATATATATATATATATATATATATATATATATATATATATATATATATATGCTGATAACCACCAGGAAAGAAGAAAACACGAAGTTCCCAAGCGCTTTCGTGTAATTCACATCTTCAGGGGTGAGTACAGACTAGGTACTCACCCCTGAAGATGTGAATTACACGAAAGCGCTTGGGAACTTCGTGTTTTCTTCTTTCCTGGTGGTTATCAGCATATACCTAGATCACGCGCACCTACAGTGATTTACTTGCATATATATATATATATATATATATATATATATATATATATATGTATGTATATATTTGTATATATGTATATATATGTATATATATGTATATGTATATGTATATATATATGTATATATGTATATATATATGTATATATATATGTATATATGTATGTATATATGTATATATATATATGTATATATATATGTATATATATATGTATATATATATATATGTATATATATATGTATATATGTATATATATATATATGTGTGTGTGTGTGTGGTTTAGATTTATGTTTTTATACATCTCGAATATTTCCTTCAAATGACCTGAAGAACCGTCACCCCAGAGTTTAGCAGGGTGACAATTCTTCAGGTGAAACAACTTGGGGTTACCATTCTTCAGGTGGGGTCAGGACCCTCCTTGGTGGTTAATCTTCAGGTTTAACCTAACCTAACCATTGTAATATGCATTGTGTACTTTGGAATATTGATTAAAGTATTTTGTATTTAGTAGTTTGTATTTTACAATATTATAGAGTGGGGTAATGATTCTTTAAATGGAGCGGGCTGTGGTGATGATTCTTCAGGTGGACACTCTGGGGTGATGATTCTTCAGGTGATCCTTTCCTTCTGATGATATTTATGTATTATTGAGTAAGATGGAATGTACGGTCACAATGGACGAGTTGACGGTCGGAATTTTTTCCTAAGATGGCAGGTCAATGGGTAAAGAAAACGCTTAATTCACCATGGTAATGACATTCTTAAATAAATTGGGCCAAAAAGTGTCAAAAATAAGGATTAAAGTTGCTAAAAAGTTACGTGACTGCGAAAAGCTCTGTGATTGGTTGTGACGTCACTGGCTGGGGCGAGCCGAAGAGTGGGAGGCAGCCAGCTGTAGTTGTCCAACCTCAGTAAATAAATATTATTAGATAATTAATTGTGCCTTACTGTGCAACACAGTAATACTCTATTGAATATATAAATATTACTAAGCACCTAAACTAATTCAATGGATATTAGCTGCCCATACAACAAATCTCATAGAATAAACATTCAAAACAATATTGTATTATTTTGGTTTTGGTCATCTGAGAACCTTAAGATTCTAACTATGGGATTAAGTACTTTAAACAATAAGACACATTATCTCTACGGGATTTCTGTCGCAAAACATTTTTCGAATGTATAAGAAAATACAGATCCTAGGTTAGGTTAGGGTATGATGCGTTATAAGGTTAGGTTAGGTTAGGGTATGATGCGTTATAAGGTTAGGTTAGGGTATGATGCGTTATAAGGTTAGGTTAGGTTAGGTTAGGGTATGATGCGTTATAAGGTTAGGTTAGGGTATGATGCGTTATAAGGTTAGGTTAGGGTATGATGCGTTATAAGGTTAGCATAACAGATCGGCAAGGAGTAGTAACTCAAAAGTAGTGTTCCCGGTAGAAATGAAGGTCTAAATCGTTCATAGCACATCGCAAACCATCAGAAAACAAACCAGTCTGCATGTCTTAGTACAGGGATGACCAAAACTTAAAACTTACCCAATATAGCCTATCTCGAATCTAAACATCCGAAATACTCATGGTAGTTCAAGCTAATTTTACCCATTAATTAATATAAATGCTGATATATCCCCATTGTCTGGACTCTGTTTTGATCATGCCTGATGCGAGGTAAACATGTTGTCATGTTTACCTCGCATCAGGCATGATCAAAACAGAGTCCAGACAATGTCATTACTTCTAAATTGACTCGTACCTCCTCCATCTAGTACTGATATACTCTGTAAATGAACTGAAATAAATAGAGAAAGTCTACAAGGTAAGAGTACATGACAGCTGAACTGGTGTGAACATGGAGAGCTTTTTATGTCCAAAAGAACATAAGAATGGAGGAAACTGCAGCGGGCCTATTGGCCCAAACCGGGCTGTCCCATTTACACCCAACCCCTATCGCTCATATATCCATCCAACCTATGTTTTAAGCTGCTCTTCACGGCACATTTCTTCACTTACGAAATATCCATGATTAAGACCATAAAAAAAACACCCTTAAACTTACCTTTGCACTGCCTCCGACTGCAGCGGTGAGTTTGAAGGTAGTGACGTCATTGCAATTGGCGGCCCTGTTTCTAGAGAAATAAACTTATCTCGATTATTGTAACAGGACTTAAAACTTTTATTACAAATTATTTATACCGTATCACTCTACGAACGTGGCAGAGTGTATTTCTTGTGTTTACCCAGAACTGTCAAATCGTCCATTCTCACGTCACAAGCCAGTGGCCCCGGGCTCGGTCACTGGGCGGGTGAAATATACTGTAGGTAAGTGTCGACCCAGCCGTAGTTGTGAACCTGATGCTAAAAGACTGCTGGATCTCACTCCAGGATAATAGTTAGCCAATGAAGTTAAGCGAGTGTCCGGTCTTCTCGGGTTACTCCTTTACTCCTTGACACCGAGTCCTACAGCTCGTTAACTCAGGGTGTGGTTGTTGTGTTAGTCTCTACACGTTAAACTAAGCCATGCCTAGCTGGCCCTAGAGCCGACCAGCCTCAAGCATGATGGGAAAACCATTATATAATTTTATAACTTCAACATTTCCCTTTTGTGTCTGTGTTAGTGTGGCGTGGTGGTGACGATCTTTATATATATTGCACCTCAAACACTTTCTTTTTTATCTATATATGTTCAGTATATCAAGAGAGACACCTGTGTTACTTGCTAATTAAACCATCTGCATTCCTCAGGTGAGTTGATGCTGGGTCTTGCTCGGGACACACCTGGTGAGTATTTCACTTTCCATTTTTTATAGTTGTTGTTGTTGACTGTTTGATCTTTGTGTTCGTTTTATTTATTTTTGGGGGGAAATGGTTGATATTAAGTAATTTGTCGTGTATATTAATATTAAAGTGGCCTTAGTAATTATTTTTCCGTCTGCATCCTTGGTTGTCTTCTTATACGTTCTTGTTTTCGCTCTTTTCTTCTTCCTCCCCCATAGTCCTTCTCTCCACCTTCCTCCTTTTCCTCATCAACACTCCTCTTTTCCTTTGCTATCGACCCTCTTTCTCTCCCTCCTCTTTTCCTAAGGTCCCTCCTCCTCACTTCATCTTCCTCCCTCCCTCCCTCCTCTTCCTAGCCGTGCATGAGGGAGGTCCCAGCCATTCTATCAGCCGTCCCTCAGGCTTGATCACCCAGATGATGTTTGACCAGTCACGGAGGCTTACTTTAACGAGATCATTTGACCCCAGGCCTCCCACCCTCCATCCCTCACAACCTCCCTCTCCCACCCACACACCCTCTCCCCCCCCCCTTCCTCCCTCTCTCACCCACACACAGCCTCCCCCCTCTCCCCCATACACCCACACAGCCTCTCTCCTTCCCTCACACACACACCCTCTCTCCCTCCCTCCCTCTCTCACCCACACACAGCCTCCCTATCCTTCTTCTCTCCTCCATTCCCCCCATCCCTCCTCATCTCTCTCATCCCTCAAGAAACTCCCTCTCTCTCGCCTCTCCTTGTCCCTCCTACTAACTCGGGAAGCGTGTATGTGACCTTCTTGCCTCCTCCTTCTACGTAACCCTGAAGAGTCACTGATAATCCTCAAGTGTTAATTACAGATCAGGTACTGGGTATGAAATAACGTGTAGATGCCTGTACAAGGTTTCAGTGTGGCAGAAGTGGTGCTGGTGGTAATAGTGGTTTGGTAGTGGTTGTGGATGATAGTAGTGGTGTGGATATTGGTTGTGGATGATAGTGGTGGTGTGGATGGTGGTTGTCGATGATAGTGGTGGTGTGGATAGTGGTTGTGGGTGATAGTGGTGGTGTTGATAGTGGTTGTGGGTGATAGTGGTGGTATGGATAGTGTTTGTGGGTGATAGTGGTGGTGTGGATATTGGTTGTGGGTGATAGTGGTGGTGTGGACAGTGGTAGTGCTTGTGGGTGATAGTGGTGATGTGGATAGTAGTTGTGTATGATAGTGGTTGTGTGGATAATGGTTGTGGACGATAGTTTTGGTGTGGTTAGTGGTTGTGGATGATAGTAGTGGTGTGGTTAGTGGTTGTGGGTGATAGTGGTGGTGTGGTTAGTGGTTGTGGGTGATAGTGGTGGTGTGGGTTGTGGGTGATAGGTGTGGTGTGGATAGTGGTGGTGTGGATAGTGGTTGTGGGTGATAGTTGTGGTGTGGATAGTGGTTGTTGGTAATAGTGGTGGTGTGAATAATGGTTGTGGGTGATAGTTGTGGTGTGGATAGTGGTTGTGTGGATAGTGGTTGTGGGTGATAGTGGGGGTGTGGCAATTAATTTATTGGATGGGTTGTGATGGTGGTAGTCGTGTTGTGGATGGTGGTTGTAGTGTTATAGTAATGGTAATAGTGGTCATGGGTGATAGCGGGCATGTAAAGGTTGATGACGCAGGGAATAAAAAGAAACTAGGGAATAATCTAAAAAGATAAAAGGGAAAAAATAGGGAAACATAAAGAGAAAATAACAAGAAATACAGAAGCGACAAGAAGGAGGAGAAGAAAAAGGAGCAGGAAAAAAACGAATACATTAGGGGAAAAATATAAAAAAAAGCAAGAATCAAGGAGATGTGGGTAGATAGCAGTGAAGAAAGATAGACGAAGAAAGAAAGAGCAGAAGGGAATTACGAATGAGTTGGGAAAGGAGAACAAAGGAAATATCAAAGGGGGAATAAATGAGACCCCAGAGAAATTAGGGAAGACGAGAGAGGACAGATTGAGGGGAAGAAACGAGGGGTGAGGATGTTGAAGGTCAAGGTGAAGAAGAAGAAGACGAGAATAAAGATAGGATAGATAAACTGAGGGGAAGGGAGAGGTGAGTGAGGGGGAAATAGGGAGATAGTTGAGAGAAGAATGATGGGCCAGGGGATAGGTGGTAATCTGTGGAGAATTGTAGGAAACAGATGATGAACCAAGGAAACATGTGGTGAGGGAGAGAAGGAAGGAAGGAGGGGGGGAAGAGGTAGGGTGGAGGTGAGGAGAAATAGGGCGATAGTAAGGATGGATGCTAAAAGGAGATGTGTATAGGAGAATTGTTACAGAGCCAAGATTTTGTAAGGGGGATAATAATACGTGGTGAGGGGGGGTGGGGGGTGAGGTGGAGTGAGAGGGGGGAGTGAGGTGGAGTGAGGGGGGGGGGGTAAGGAGAAGTAAGGAGAAACTCTGGAAGGATTCTCTGGGTAAATGAAGTTAAGTTTGACTTGAAGTAACAGAGGCTGATAGTGAATCTTTAATACCGTTAAGGATGACCAGAACACTGAAGAAGTAATCCGATTGTCCACAGAGGAGCAAATCTAACCTTTAAGTTATCATTGTGTGTGTGTGTGTGTGTGTGTGTTATTCTTCCTTTGTCTTTATTCTTCCTTCGTTCTTCGTCATTTTCATTTATGCTTTAAATCCCACTTTATTTCCCATCTTACCTCACTTTATCTTATTTTTATCACCCATTTTCATTATCTGCTTCTCGCACTACCTCCTACCCATTTGTGGAGAGAGAGAGAGAGAGAGAGAGAGAGAGATTCGTGTGTGTGTGCGAGATACAATATTTTTTTTTCTCGACCCTGGCCTTAAAAAATGTGTATCCCGGACTGACATGTTAATCTGTTGTCACTCTTCTCCCTCACACTGAGCTTGAATGACTAAATAAAACCGAGTCCTGCATAACAATCACACACACACACACACACACACACACACACACATACACACACACGAGGGCCTGACACTGATCACCTGCCGCGAATTAGCTGGTTGAGTGTAGGCAGGTGGTGAGGGGTCGTGCCAGCTGGGACGTCCATGGGATTGTGACCTGAGTCTTTCCTCCCATAAAATTCTCCTTCCAGCAGGTCCTCTCTCTCTCTCTCTCTCTCTCTCTCTCTCTCTCTCTCTCTCTCTCTCTCTCTCTCTCTCTCTCGTGCCTCACTTCCTCTTCCTCTTCTCTCCTCTTGTATCTCGAATCTTCTTCATTTACCATTCTCCTCTTCGTTGTTCTCATCTCTTCTCAGTACATCTTCCCGGACTTCCCTATTCCTCTTGCCGATACAGACAGACAGACAGACAGACAGACAGACAACTACAATTCACACTACACTATGTTGTATTTTTTTTAAGAGCACCTTCTTCTCCATACAAGTCATGTTTTATACAGACATTAGCATACATCATACACCAGTTGCCAGTATAAGACCTGGACGCTTCCTTAATAAACTTCAACCATATTAAGTTGGTATCCGTTGTGTACGAAGCGACGCCATCTTCACCTGGAGATGTTGTGACCTATAAATGTACCATCAAATCATCGTATTTCACTAATGTATTGAAGGTTTATCACAAGACCTTTCTGTATATGGGAGAAGTTATAACTCATTAGCATACGTATTATCGAATTACTTTGGGTAGTATTCTATGTTTATAAACTGATTGGGGTGAGAAAAAAAAACGAATTTCTTTTTAGGTTAGAAATACTATAGTTGGTAGTGTAGAGTAAATATATTTTGGGGAGAATTTTCATTAAGTCGTATAATCGTGTAGCGTAATATAGGGAGTTGTGTGTACGATTTCTGTATAATTATCGTAGTGTCCTGCACGTGAGGGTAACAAGATTAAGTTATTGGGAATATCTAATATAAATGCAAATCAAATTATAGCACAATACAGCGTTGCGAGACACGCCCAACACCTGCTGATTGTGTCAAGTATATGTTTAGTATGTCAGGTGAGAGGACATACTGGGTGTTGTAATGGTATACTAAACGTTATATATCGTGTGGTGATGGGAAGGGTGAGCCAGACGATGAAGGTGCCAAGGTGTTAAACACATGATGTCGTTTCGGGATAAGTATTAAAAGTTTCATCTTCTTGTTCTTTAAGATAATTAGCAGGACGATATCTTTGCCTGCATCTTTTAATACATTTTTGGTTTAATTCTTAATATTTTCTGCAGATAATGACCGAACGAGTTTTTCTCCTTTTATTCCACTTTTTGCAAAGGGCGTATGAGAAGTCTTATCTCATAAACGCCTCAAGTTACTGACGATCCATTTTCAATATCATGTTTATTGGATCACCATCTAGGGCACGGACATATTTTGGTGACCTCATCACGAAAGGTCAAAGGTTAGGGTCATTTGTTTGTTATCTTAGACAGTTTAATTTTGTTCTTGAGAGATTAACTCCCTCACTTTTGTTCCCGTTTTAGACATGGGAGACCGTGAAGGATGAGAGTCAATTGTTATCTCACAAACGTTAGAGTTGTTGTTTTTATCAAATTTATTCGTTTATTATGATTTCGCCACCAATTCATCCCAACTTGGTCGTTAAATCATTTTGTTGGTTTATCCTTTTAGTCGTTATTGTGAATGTACTCCTCTGAGCTGTTATATATCACCCTTTAATCAGTCGTTATTAACCACAATGTAAGGTTAGATATTTGTCACACAATAATAAACTGTGTATTACCTTTACAATATATAATGAAAGAAGAAGGAAATGGATTAAAGGCCCTGTTAGGTTACCCAGTATCCGGAGCTAGAATATGGGGTCACGTTTACTACATTCCCATAGTTCGCTCCTCAGATGTACTGTATGTAGCTCAAAAATGGTTCCATTATCCTGCCTGTGAGTCTGTTACGACCCGCCAGTCAGCTGGACACACCTCGTCGTCTGTACCTCAGGTGAGACGGGAACACCCTCGGAAAACACTGTAATATTCCCTTTAACACCGCATCTACCCTGGAGACACTGTCATCATGCTCCCAGCTGACTTACCACCGTGGAGAATTGTTGTTCTAAGTTGCTGGAATCATAGGGTTGATTAGTGTAATCTTGTGTTAAGGATTGTCGGTCTTGTAGCTGTGTGTGGTTAAGTGCTTTTCTTTACATCCTTACTGTTCAACGAGTAGTCATGGTTGATAGGTAGCTAAACCACGACGGTTCATATGGGCGGGTGTTAGGTTGGATGGTATTGGGTGTTGTGCCGTATTGGTAGAGGTGGTTATATCCCCTCAGCTGCATCACAACGTTAACTGATCTCTATCACTTTATCATTGATGGACGAGTGTCTTGTAGGCTGCGGGGAGTAAACAGTGAACTGTAGTCTTCTACCAGATTCCCTCCTTGTGCTAATATATATATATGTGTATATATATATATATATATATATATATATATATATATATATATATATATATATATATGTGTATATATATAAACCAGTTAATCTTAATGTTTTTGCATTAGTATTTTTCTCCTGTCAGTCCGTCTCTTTATATCCGTCTTTCTCCCGTTTGTCGTTACGGTGAGTCGTCATTTTTTTTACACAGTAACTGTAATACAAGTTGTGGTCTTTGGGACACCCTGTGTGTGTGTGTGTGTGTGTGTGAGAGTGTGTGTGTGTGTATGTACATGTGTGTATGTGTATGTGTGAGTGTGCTTGTGTTTTAATGTACAGTTAGATGAGTGGGGGGGAATGTGCATGTCATACATGGAGTTTTCCACACACACACACACACATGTTACTTGTGTTACTTGTATATAATTTGTCAATCGAGAGACCCATTCCCCAATTAAGCAGCTGTATATTTTCAGCCTTCCGGCTTCCATGTTCTTTCAATAAACCGTTAATTATTATTATTATTATTATTATTATTATTATTATTATTATTATTATTATTATTATTATCACACACACACACACACGCACACAGTATTTGAGCAGAATTCACCCACAGATCAAGCACGAAGCTGTAGGGAAACTTAATAAATCTTGAGTTTTTATTAAATTTCTTGAACAAAAATATAATCATCTAAAACACGAATATGAACTTTGTCCACTTTGAGCCTCCCGACTTGTAAAACACTGCACAGCATTTGGCGATGACGATGACACTTATTAACAGCACCAGTTTCCATGAGTCTATTTTTTCTTAAGTTTAAACAACAAGGACTGCAGGAATCTAAATGGGGATGAGCGAAGGAGCATGTGGCTGGATCACTTAAGCTCTGATGTAAAGTTGCTGGCAGATCAGTGTTCTCGCGCACCTGCAGGTACACAGGGGCGGCGTGGTAAGAGGTTGGTGTTTTGTTATAAAATTTATATTTCTAATAATAATAATAATAATAATAATAATAATTATCGGTTTGTTGAAAGAACATGGCAGCCAAAAGGCTGGGAATTTACGTAAATAAAGATAACAAAAGTTACAAATGGTGAAATTGGGGAGTGGGTCTCTTGACTGGCAAAAGCTTTCAATACAAAACGAGAATTGTTTTGTATGTTATCTCAGCGGCTATATGCAGGGTAGAGTGAGTTTTATAATCTGTCTTGAGGAGGGTAGTGGCGCCAACAGGAGAGTTACCACTGTGTAGAAGGTTTAGTACCACGGTGCCAAGAGCAGTCACTCTGTCTCCGGCTGGTCTAGGCTCATCACAATCTACACATGCCTTTCACACCCATCACGTGGTCCTGGTAGGCTAGGTCTCTCAGCTTACACAGGGTGTTTGGGGAGAATTCTTGTTTCTCAACTGGTGTAGCTGGGAGTCTTCATTTCTCATTTGGTGTAGCTGAGTCTTGATTCTCGTCCAGTGTTGGTCGTGGTGAGCGTACTGCTCGGACCTGAGGTGGTTAGGTTTGCGTGGGCCTTGATTACCAACTATGAGCACCGACTTGTCCCTGTCTTTCATTTATTTCCATTCTTTTACAGTTAAAATTGTCTCTTGTGTTATTATACGCACAAACTGCACCAAGCAATCACCCCACGCCTCTTATAAAACGGGTACAGCACACAAGCTTGACTCAGCCTGTCATCCCTCCCTCCCTCGCGTTATGAAGACACCGGACTCCAGTAAGGGGTCTCTGACGTCACTCATGTTTATAAAAAAAAAAAAAAAAATATATATATATATATATATATATATATATATATATATATATACTGTATATATTGTATTTGACTTTATATATAGCTTTAATAATACTTTTAACAGATCAAAATTTATTTTACATACTTGAGTTTTAATAATTGTGCGTGCGTGAAATACTAAATGCACTGGGAATTTCAATTAATGTGTTAGTTACGTCTCTTAAGTACAAATAGTCAATAGTTTTTTTGGGGGCCATTAAGAAATAAAAAAGATTATCTATTGGTACTGCTACACCACATCTGCTAATGCAGTTCCTAAGGGCAGTGAATATTAAGTAGATTAATGACTAAATGAATACCGAATACACACACATACATACATACACTTGGGACACCCACGCCAGAGCTGAGGACTATCTACAGCACCTTTATTCTCCCCAAACTAACGTGTGCGTCACCAGCCTGGTCGTCTTCTCTCGACTCCACCCAACAACGTCAGCTAGAGAAGGTACAGAAAAAGGGCCTGCAGAATCATGCTCGGTGCAGACTACTCCGGCTACATCAACGCTCTCTCCACCCTGGAAATGCCATCCCTCAGTGACCTCCACCACCAAGCACTAGCAAGGTTTGGCCGTGGACTACTGCACCATCCTCGTCATCGCCACCTCCTGCCACCGGCAGTCCCCCACCCACCTCGCGCAGTCCGCCACTACAACAAAATTCAGCCCATAAGAGCCTGCACCAATAGATATAAGAATAGCACCATCCCATCTATTGTTAAAATAATAAACAACTCCTGATTTATGTACTGTACAGCTCTGTAAATATATTCAACGAGTATCAAATGTAAGTTTGTATATTTTCAGCCACCGGCTGCAACTCTATTAATAAACCGTTTATTATTATTATTATTACTACCTTGTAAACCCAGCAACACAGTATCAATACCTCGCCAATGTTGTATCACTTTGAGTCACCATGTGTTGTGTTGCTCCTGGTTGGCTCCTCTCCACCGTGTCCGTGGTGTCCCCAACCCCTGGTAATAACATCTTTAGCCGGATCCACGATTACAAGTAATTATACGATGCTTCTACCTCACCTCCCCCCCTTACTGGCCCCTGTGAGTCTGTGACTACCACCTGAGTTTACCTGGAGGCTCCTGGGTATATGATGATGGAGGAATGTTTTTTGTTTTGTTTTATATATTGCAGTGAACCTCTTGCGGGAGCCTGTTTATGGTAGGGTGGGGGTGCTATTTCTCTTTCTCTCTCGATTATATATATATATATATATATATATATATATATATATATATATATATATATATATATATATATATAAGTGTGAATAGACATGCATATTTGCTTGAATACCTGTATATGTGTGTGCAGTGCATATGTGTGTGTGCATGTAAACGTGTATATTTGTGTGCTTGTAGACGTGTGTGTGTGTGTGTGTGTGTGTGTATATAAACATGTATATGTGTGTATGCAAGTAAATGTGTGTATACATGTGCAGTGTATATGTGTGGATGCATGTAAACGTATATATGCTTGTGCAGTGTATACGTGTTTGTGCATGTAAATGTGTGGATATGTATGACCACGTGTGAATGTGTATGGCTACCCAGCAGGTCCCTCAGCATCCAGAGCTGACCCACCTCAGCTATCCTCTATCCCTGGATGGGGTTGCTGTTGCCATCAAACAGATGACAAATAACGAACCTCCGTGCCTGATGGAATTCCAGCCGAGGTGTATAAAGCAGGAGGACCTCTGCTTACCAGCCGTCTCCACTCTCTCCTGGAGAATATATGGGAAAAGGAGGAAATCCCCAAGCTCTTAAAGACGCATCCATCGTCAATATTTATAAGAACAAGGGAGACTGGTCAGACTGTGGCAACTACCGCGGGATCTCGCTACTGCCCGTAGCTGGCAAGATTATCGCCCGAGTCCTCCTAAACAGACTACTGCCTGAGGCGGAAAACTTCCTCCCAGAATCTCAATGTGGCTTTAGACCATCTTATGGCACCACTGACATGATCTTTGCTGCCCACCAGATACAGGAAAAGTGCCTTCGACTCGGTCAACAGGGAAACCCTCTGGTGGACCCTCAGCCGGTTTGGCTGCTCACCAAAATTTATCGCCATTGTGAGGCAACTCCACGACGGCATGAACGGCAGTGTCCTGCACAATGGCACCCATCCAAACGGGGATTAAACAAGGGTGTGTACTGGCACCAACTCTCTTTTCCCTTTTCTTGGCTGCCTTCCTTACTCGTGACAATTTAGTCGGCGGGGTGGACATAGCGTACCGGATGAAGGATCTTTTCAAAATAAGACGGCTCCAGGTAAGAACAAAGGTATCGGCAGCTTCCATTACTCCAGTATGCAGACGACCTCACCCTTGTCGCTCACAATGAACGCGACCTACAGGAGATCCTGAACTCCTATGCAGAAGCGTATGCACACTTCGGCCTTGGGGTGCATGTGCGTAAGACTCAGATTCTCTTTCAGCCTGCCCCCTTGTTCAGCCACGCTGCCACCATCCATCCAGCTTAACGGTCCTGCCCTCTCTGGTGTTACCCACTTTCAGTAACCTCGGCTCCCACCTGTCCACCACCGCGGACATCGATGAAGAGATTTAGCATCGGATCAGATAGGCATCTTAAGCCTTTGGCAGACTCCGTACCCGTGTCTTCAGCTGTAGGGAGCTGAAATTATCTACAAAGTTGCACGTATATCGAGCAGTGGTCCTCCCCACCCCGCTATATGGCAGTGAGAGATGGGTCACATACAGGAGGCACCTCAAGGCACTTGAAAACTTTCATCAACGTAGTCTACGTTCCATCCTCCGAGTTCGCTGGGAAGACAAGAGAATAAATGCTAGTCTTCTTGCTGACACCAACTGTAGGAGCATCGAAGCTACCATTACCCATGAACAACTACACTGGACTGGCCATGTTACCCGCATGGACGACAGTAGACTGCCAAAGCATCTACTTTACAGTCATCTAACGAATAGTAAACGTAACGCCGGCGGTCAGCTGAAAAGGTATAAGGTGGAGGATCACCACACGAGAAGTTGTCAATACTTTCGAATTCGCCCGACTGCAAACCGAGGCAAACAAGCACTAGCCCCGGAAAGTCGCTGCCGCCGCCACTCCCGCACTAGATGGAGCCATCCACATGTGTCGCATCTGTGAACGACTCTGCCGGACCCGTATCGGCCTCTTTAGTCACATTAAGACTCGCCAACGAAGGTGACGTCCCTAATAACTCATATCATTGTATCATTGCTGGATGATCGTCATACTCGATTCCGAGTGAAAGCAAAGTAGTAGTAGTAAGGTGTGTGTGTGTGCATGTAAACTTGTATATGTGTTAATGTATGTGCATGTAAACGTGTATTTGTGTGTGTGCAGTGTACATTTGTGTGTGTGTGTGAGCAAGGGAGAAATGTAAGAAGGAAGAGAGGAAGGGAAGGAGAGAGTGAGTGATGCCTCCGTCACTAGCCTCTCCCTGGCAGTGATCCATCACCAGTACAGGATAAGGAGTCTCCGTCACACACACACACAAAATGACCTCATTACTGTCACTCTGTCAGGTCTCGTGTTAAGCCAGGTCACGGTGCCATACAAGGTCACCAGCACGGAGTCAAGACTGGTCTACTGTACATGAATCGCGGTGTCAGGATCTTTCATTGTGTCAAGCAGTCTCAATGCCAGGCTTGGCCAAAGTGTCAATGTACGTCATCGTGTCAGGCTGCATCAAGATGTCAGACTAGGCCATCGTGTCAAGCTAGGTCAAGGTGTCAAGCCAGGATAGCAGCATTAGGTGTACAAAGACATGGAAGTTTTATCAGTAAACTGCAGGGATACTAATATAGGATATGTTTAATGAGGTTATTGTTAATGACAGCTAAAGCAGTACAGCACATCCCTACTAAATTCAGCTCTCATAACACAACACACACACACAAACACAACACAACACACACACACACACACACACACACACACCACTTATGTACCCGAATACTTATCAAACATTTATTGACGCTAATTTACAACACCATGTCGCTATATTTACGAGCACAGGCCGGCAGGTTCTAATATTAACAACACACAAAACTCCGTCGGCAGCAGCAGGGTCGACCATGATCACCGAGCACATAACTTGATGTAATAAGAAAGTCATTTAGTTTGTTAGCATGACTGCACTGTAAAATGAAATCTCCCCGGCGTACATATAAACCTGAGGAGCAGCGTTAAACTTACCGGTGTTGTGATGTGGTTTATACTACTGACGCCGTGTTTGTGTTGTGTTGTGTTGCGTTTTTTCTAGTTGCTGTCTGGACCATTTTATGTGGCCTGATTATATATGTGTACATTTACCTGTTTAAAATACAGTATGTGTACTTGTAGTCTTGTTAGAAAAAATATGTAATGATATGAAAAAGAAACTGCTCCCTCGCCCCGCTAAGTTGGGTTAGGTTCTTGATGAGAGACTAGACAAGAACGGGGCAGACTCTGGTTGTCATTACCCCCCCCCTGCCCCACTGCTTGCTCTGGCCAAAAAATATCCTGAAATAACTACAAAATAATCGCAATTAACCTCACAAAAACATCGAGGCAGCACAGTCTTTAACATGGGGTTCACTAAGGTAAGAGTTTTATAGACATTTACTATTATATATATATATATATATATATATATATATATATATATATATATATATATATATATATATATATATATATATATATATATATATAGTATATATATATATATATATATATATATATATATATATATATATATATATATATATATATATATATATATATATATGTATATACGATCCTTCAAATGATGTACCTCCGTAATTAACCTGTTCGGATTTCCTTAAGAAGCCTCATTATACACGTGGCGTAATTTTGAGACAAGAAAACTGGGAGCATATTAAATAACGCGCTACTGTAATTATCCAAAAGAAAAATGCCCAATCTATTCTATCTCACCAATGCCTCGTTAAAATTATCATCTCATAAGCCTTCTAGATTAGACTACTTCTTTGTTGCTCTGCGTGTTATTGATAGGGCGAAATGACTTGGCCGCAAGAATACCTGGGCGGCCTCGTCTTGAAGGTGGTGTTGCTCGGGGGCTGATGTTGAGGCGGGTGCACTGAGGACCCACTTGGTTTTGTTGGTCGGGGCTGGGTACACTTTGTCTGCTGGCGGGTGAACGGGAGCTGTCGGTTCTACTAGCAAGAAGAGATGAAGGGGGACACTACTTCTCTTACTAGCAGGGAGGAGTACTGTGTTTAATTTTGTCTACAGCGGCGGAGTAATATTTTATCTTACCGGCAGGACAAATGGAAGAACTTTTCTTTTTACTGGCTTTGGGCGGGAAACACTTCGTTTACTAGCCTGATGGCGGAACACTTTGTAAGGTCGGCACGTGAGGTCAACACTTGTGTCTGACTGAGAGGATACGCGGAACACTTGATATTACTGGCAGGGGAAATGGGGTGGGATAGGGCACTTTGTTATGTTGGTTTGTGTGGCCAATACTTTGTGTGTCTGGCAGAGGGTGGGGACAATTTTATTTCGTCGGCAGGGGAGAGCAGGAACAATATTATTTCTGACAGGAAATACCTGGTTTTATTATCAGCGAGATACAAACACGTCGAATGATAGGTGAGAATTGTTGAACACATATTAACTGTTTATGTAAAGCGAACACATCCTTCTGATCATGGAGACCAGGATCACTGATCATGAGGGAGAAATACTTCCTCACAGGCAGGAAGCAGAAGACATCTCCAGTTGTCTTTTGGCAAGAAATTAAAGAACAAATTCCGAGAACCTGGTGAGAATGAAGGGAATTTATTTTAGAAATTGAAAGCATTTATTTTTTGGGGTGGAATATAAATCAGTGCGGAGACTAATAAGGTGAAGGTCGGCCGACTGACTAAGGTGGACGTGGTGGTGTAGAGGCCCCAACAGCGGGTCTGGGTATAATGTATGCAGCGTCACGGAGGTTCACCGCTACCACCTAAGGCCTCCTTCACCTGGTCAGGCGTCTCCTCCTGCTACTGCCGCCGCTCACGTGTGTGCCCCTCCCTTCTCCTACTCCTGTTATTGCTAGTGGTACCCCGTGCCTTCTGCTACTACTGCTACTCCCATGCCTCCCTCCCTGTTACTAATGCAACTCCCATGCCTCCCCCTCCCTGTTACTACTGCTACTCCCATGCCTCCCTCTCCATGTTACTACTGCTACTCCCATGCCTCCCTCCCTGTTACTAATGCAACTCCCATGCCTCCCCCTCCCTGTTACTACTGCTACTCCCATGCCTCCCTCTCCATGTTACTACTGTTACTCCCATGCCTCCCCCTCCCTGTTACTACTGTTACTCCCATGCCTCCCCCTCCCTGTTACTACTACTCCTACTCCCATGCCTCCCCCTCCCTGTTACTACTGCTACTCCCATGCCTCCCTCTCCCTGTTACTACTGTTACTCCCATGCCTCCCCCTCCCTGTTACTACTACTGCTACTCCCATGCCTCCCCCTCTCTGTTACCACTGCTACTCCTATGCCTCCCCTTCTCTGTTACCACTGCGACTCCCATGCCTCCCCTTCTCTGTTACCACTGCGACTCCCATGCCTCCCCCTCCGTTACTACTACTGCGACTCTCATGCCTCCCCCCACCTGTTACCACTGTTACTCCTATGCCTCCCCCTCCCTGTTACTACTACTACTCCCATGCCTCCCCCTCCCTGTTACTACTGCTACGCCCATGCCTCCCCCTCCCTGTTACTACTACTGCGACTCTCATGCCTCCCCCTCACCTGTTACCACTGCTACTCCCATGCCTCCCCCTCCCTGTTACTACTGCTACTCCTATGCTTCCCCCTCCCTGTTAATATTACTACTCCCATGCTTCCCCCTCCCTGTTAATATTACTACTCCCATGCCCCCCTCCCTGTTACTACTGTTACTCCCATGCCTCCCCCTCCCTGTTACTACGACTACTCCCATGTCTCCCTCTCTCCGTTACTACTGCTACCCCTATGCCTTCCACTCCCTGTTACTATTACTATTCCTATGCCTTCCACTCCCTGTTGCTACTGCTACTCCCATGCCTCTCCCTCTCTGTTACTACTGCTGCTCCTATGCCTTCCATTCCCTGTTACTACTGCTACTCCAATGCCCCCCTCCCTGTTACTACTACTGCTACTCCCATGCCTCCCCCTCTCTGTTACTACTGCTACCTCTATGCCTTCCACTCCCTGTTAATATTACTACTCCCATGCCTCCCCCTCCCTGTTACTACTGCTACTCCCATGCCTCCCCCTCCCTGTTACTACTGTTACTCCCATGCCTCCCTCTCCCTGTTACTACTGCTACTCCTATGCCCCGCTCCCTGTTACTACTGCTACTCCCATGCCTCCCCCTCTCTGTTACTACTGCTACCTCTATGCCTTCCACTCCCTGTTAATATTACTACTCCTATGCCTTCACTCCCTGTTACTACTACTACTCCCATGCCTCCCCCTCCCTGTTACTACTGTTACTCCAATGCCCCCCTCCCTGTTACTACTGCTACTCCCATGCCTCCCCCTCTCTGTTACTACTGCTACCTCTATGCCTTCCACTCCCTGTTAATATTACTACTCCTATGCCTTCACTCCCTGTTACTACTACTACTCCCGTGCCTCCCCCTCCCTGTTACTACTGTTACTCCCATGCCTCCCCCTCCCTGTTACTACTGCTACTCCTATGCCTCCCCCTCCCTGTTACTACTGCTACTCCCATGCCTCCCCCTCCCTGTTACTACTGTTACTCCCATGCCTCCCCCTCCCTGTTACTACTGCTACTCCTATGCCTCCCCCTCCCTGTTACTACTGCTACTCCTATGCCTCCCCCTCCCTGTTACTACTGCTAATTCCATGCCTCCCCCTCCCTGTTACTACTACTACTCCCATGCCTACTACTGCTACTCCCATGCCTCCCCCTCCCTGTTACTACTGTTACTCCCATGCCTCCCCCTCCCTGTTACTACTGCTACTCCTATGCCTCCCCCTCCCTTTTACTACTGCTACTCCCATGCCTCCCCCTCCCTGTTACTACTGCTACTTCCATGCCTCCCCTCCCTGTTACTACTACTACTCCCATGCCTACTACTGCTACTCCCATGCCTCCCCCTCCCTGTTACTACTGTTACTCCCATGCCTCCCCCTCCCTGTTGCTACCGCTACTCCCATGCCTTCCCCTCTGTTACTACTGCTACTCCTATGCCTCCCATTCCCTGTTACTACTTCTACTCCTATGCCCCCCTCCCTGTTATACTGCTACTCCCATGCCTACTACTACTACTACTCCCATGCCTCCTCCCCTCTGTTACTACTGCTACCTCTATGCCTTCCACTCCCTGTTACTACTACTACTGCTATGCCTTCCACTCCCTGTTACTACTACTACTACTACTCCTCCTATGCCTTCCACTCCCTGTTACTACTACGACTCCTATGCCTTCCACTCCCTATTACCACTACTACTGCTATGCCTTCCACTCCCTGTTACTACTACTACTGCTATGCCTTCCACTCCCTGTTACTACTACTACTACTCCTCCTATGCCTTCCACTCCCTACTACTACTACTACTCCTATGCCTTCCACTCCCTGTTACTATTGCTACTCCTATGCCTTCCACTCCCTGTTACTACTACTACTCCTATGCCTTCCACTCCCTGTTACTACTACTACTCCTATGCCTTCCACTCCCTGTTACTACTACTACTCCTATGCCTTCCACTCCCTGTTACTACTACTACTCCTATGCCTTCCACTCCCTGTTACTACTACTACTCCTATGCCTTCCACTCCCTGTTACTACTACTACTACTCCTATGCCTTTCACTCCCTGTTACTACTACTACTACTCCTATGCCTTCCACTCCCTGTTACTACTACTACTCCTATGCCTTCCACTCCCTGTTACTACTACTACTACTCCTATGCCTTCCACTCCCTGTTACTACTGCTATTCCCATACCCTCTACTCCCCTCCTCACTTACACCGTCACACCATCTACCTTCCACACGATGACAAGTACCGCTACCTGGTTGTTGGTGGTCGACCTCCTGTTAGACCATTCATTGGATCATACACTCCCGGAGAACAATCTGCCATCTTTAAATTGTCTTCAGTCTGCTTTAAGATAATATAAAACGTAATCTGGTGATTTTTTTCTTACCTTTTCACTCGTCTTGGGAAAGTGTGGTGCCTAGTAGTGTATGATAAGGTGTCTTAATTTGCATAAGAAGTAATGTCATTCTGAATACGAATCTAAACAGCTTTTTTTGCAATTTATTTTTGCTTATTACTTTTGCATGTTGTAACAAATTACTATGCAATATTAATAAAAGATGCAAACATTCAATGGCTAGATCTTGATCACTTTACTGTCAGAAATTATCATCCTCAGGAGAACTGATTTTTTTTGTGATATTTACTAAACACAAGAGTTGAGGCAGACGGTGTTGTCAGCCCTCCTACCAAGTGTATGGTATTGTTTCTCTACAGCTGTGAGGGTTTGTACCTCGCGTCTGTGGATACTTTATTTGTATGTACACGTTCGGCTGTCTTTGTCTTGTTCTACATGGTCTGTTATACAGTCCATGTCCCCTTGTTTGTGTATGTTTACTGAGTTTTTATGTATTTATGACATCATTTAACATGTAACTCCATTTCGTATGTTATACGTAACACCGTCACACTTGTTGCCATCATACAGTCATTGATCAGCTCGTTCCTGCAGTAGGAGGTGAAGGACTTTGATTATTTCATTCATTAAGTGAGGCATTACCTTTTATTCGTTGTCTACTGGTTTACTTTTCAATAATTATCAACTTTGTAATTGCTTTATATTTTTCAGGTAACTTTGGTCCTCAAAACTGTATATCTGGGCAAGTTTGGTCCCAATACTCATCTCGGAGTGAATCGCTTAATCAGAACTCCCACTTAATTTGCTACTCTTAAAATACTGACTTAAGTCCTTCTAGTTCTAAGTACTTGTAAGGTGGACTTTCCTCCCCTAGGTTCTAGCAAACATCCTAAAACTGTTCGTCTTGCAGACTGTTGCAATAATTTTAGTCAACATTGCTTATTGCCGGCGGCCATTAGCATTCTTTATTATGAGTCAGGGAGAATACGTTCGTGCTGGGCTCTTGTAATATTGGTTCACATATCCGGATTAAAGTTATACCTATTTTGTTGCGCGTGTTGTTGTTGTTTTAAGGGTTCAGGTGCGGCTATATACTGTTTTAAGTGTTAGGTGTGTACTGCATATGAGACGTTAAGAAATTTTCTTTAATCCCCCACAAAAATGTTCGGTTAGTTTTAAGATAATCCCGTAGGTAATGTACAAAAATTCACCTGGGATGCGGATATAGATAATTACTGTACATATCAACCATCCCAGCCATTTTTGTTTTGTTTATTTATTTCAAATGTCACTTTAAAAGCTCAGATTTAACACGACACTACTTATATTTGGCCCTATAGATGTAGCTTCACACAGTTCCAGATAACAGTGTGGTACAACCTTTGAACCTTTGGTCCCCTGAGATGACCCGTTAAGAGGTCAGGGAGGAGCGGATAGAGGAGTGGTGTGACTGTGTTAGCTGCGACCTGACCAGCGTGTAACATTCCCTAAGAAAACTTTACTCTGGCTCTTGGTAGAACTTAACTTCGTGCCTGGGTTAAATTTTTTAATGTTGGTGTTCTCCTGGGATAAGACGCTCATAGAAGGGTTCTCGCGTTAGGGGGAATATTATGATTTGCGAACCTTAGTGAATCTGGCCCTGGCTGGCTGCTGGAGAGTCATCGGAGGAAGGCCAGCGCTCATCCAATATGAATGCAAATATCTGCTTCTACAAGCTGGCGCATACATATGACTGTATTTACTCACTTGTGCGTAAAGAATGACCACACACACGCTCCTGTATTCACGGGTGCAGTCGTCCTCATGGTTTGCTTACATGATCGAACAACACGTGTACAAGCGTGCACACGTACACACGCTTGCTGGCATACACACACATCATCATCATCATTATCATTATAATAATAATAATAATAATAATTATAATAATAATAATGCGATTATTATTATTATTATTATTAGTATTATTATTATTATTATTAAAAAGAGGAAGGAGAGGAAGAAGAGTGTTTTGTTAATAACACGTTAAAACACCTATAACATTACGTACTAATTACACGTACTACAAAAAATAAACTCAAGTCCGCAACAAACGAAGAAAAACAAACCCGCCACAAACGAAGAAACATAAACACACTTACACACGCAAACACCAAAAAAAGCACACTCTCTCTCACACACACACACACACACACACAACACCATGAATGGTCTACCCGACCAGTCAGCTGCCAGCTCACAGAGGTTCCTCGCATAAAGGAGTCAGTCTCGTAGTAGCGTTCATACAGAAGATTGAGCCGTTTATAGGTGGGCTTGGGCCCTACTCCTTTACACGTCGTGCATAAGCCGGGTGGCCGTGGTTGGGTTGTCCGCGCTGTGGTTCTGTCACACTGTCATTCATTGGTGTCATACAAATGTTTATTTGGTTTCATATTGCGGTTCTTTTGTGTCATGTCGCTGTTAATTGTGTCATATAGCCATTCATCGTGTCATATAGCCATTCATTGTGTGATAGAGCCATTCATCGTGTGATAGAGCCATTCATCGTGTCATATAACCATTCATCGTGTGATAGAGCCAGTCATCGTGTGATAGATCCATTCATCGTGTCATACAGCCATTCATCGTGTCATAGAGCCATTCATCGTGTGATAGAGCCATTCATCGTGTGATAGATCCATTCATCGTGTGATAGATCCATTCATCGTGTCATAGAGCCATTCATCGTGTGATAGAGCCAGTCATCGTGTGATAGATCCATTCATCGTGTCATACAGCCATTCATCGTGTGATAGAGCCATTCATCGTGTGATAGAGCCATTCATCGTGTGATATAGCCATTCATCGTGTGATAGAGCCATTCATCGTGCGATAGAGCCATTCATCGTGTGATAGAGCCATTCATCGTGTGATATAGCCATTCATCGTGTGATAGAGCCATTCATCGTGCGATAGAGCCATTCATCATGTGATAGAGCCATTCATCGTGTGATAGAGCCATTCATCGTGTGATAGATCCATTCATCATGTGATAGATCCATTCATCGTGTAATAGAGCCATTCATCGTGTGATAGAGCCATTCATCATGTCATAGAGCCATTCATCGTGTGATAGATCCATTCATCGTGTGATAGAGCCATTCATCATGTCATAGAGCCATTCATCGTGTGATAGAGCCATTCATCGTGTGATAGATCCATTCATCGTGTGATAGAGCCATTCATCGTGTGATAGAGCCATTCATCGTGTGATAGAGCCATTCATCGTGTGATAGAGCCATTCATCGTGTGATAGAGCCGTTCATCGTGTGATAGAGCCGTTCATCGTGTGATAGAGCCATTCATCGTGTGATAGCCATTCATCGTGTGATAGAGCCATTCATCGTGTGATGGAGCCGTTCATCGTGTGATAGAGCCGTTCATCGTGTGATAGAGCCGTTCTTCGTGTCATATCTAACCTAACCTATAGTTTACCCCGAGCTTACATGTATTTTACCTTAAGTTTACCTGTAGTCTACCTGTAGTTTACCTGGAGTCTACCTGTAGTTTACCTGGCGTTTACCTATAGTTTACCTGTTGTTTCCCTGTAGTCTACCTGTATTTTACATGGAGTCTACCTGTAGTTTACCTGGAGTTCACTTGTAGTTTTTTATTCTGAAATATGTTCCATAAGGATTCACCCGACTCGATATAGTCAATTTAGAAGAATCTCTCTCTCTCTCTCTCTCTCTCTCTCTCTCTCTCTCTACACTTGCATCTCACCGGGACTGGCCTTGATGGTGAGGGGGGCAGGAAGAGCCTTCGAAATCATATTCGTGTTAACTGAAACTACACGTAAACTACAGTTAAATCCAAGTAAACTATAGGTAAACTACGTAAACTACAACTAATGTTCATGTAAACTGCAACGTAAACTTCAAGTAAACTACAGCTATATTTCAAGAAATTACAGTTACCAAGTTAATTCCAGTACCCTTAAGTCTGGTGGTGGTAGTGATCGCGGTGGTAATGGTGGTAGTAGTGGTAAAGGAGGTTCAGAACAAGTCCTCGTCTCGTGTTCTCGTTTCATGACGCCAACAGACTCACCAAGAGGCAGCCCAGCACTACTGCCCAATTAAGTGATGACTATATACGTACAACTAATGCTTAACCAGTACTTAATTATGGCCCGTGAGGTACAGTGATTAACTGATGTGTGGTACCTTGTTTTATATATACACATATTACTGTATACCTGTACATATATATATCCCGGGGTGTACAGTGGTCGCCAGGTAACTGTGGGGGGGGGGGGGGGGGCGGTATGTTACAGGAATTAGTATTGTACTTTGAGTTTGTGATGAGTATCTATGTATACAACTATACATATTGGTTCATTAATACTGTGTTTACTGTATGTTTAAAGGCCCGCTTTGTATAGTGTTTAGTGAGTTATTGGTTTTTTCTAATTATTTGTTTATTACGGATTTCTCTTTTTATTAGTATTTGTCATATCTTGGTTACTGGTTAGTGTTTGATTTTTATTTAATCATTTGCATTTTTTCTCTCACTTGTCCTGGTTGGTAGAAAGCACCGCTGGGGAGAGAGAGACAACAGAGCCCACTGGAATTCACGACCAGGTAAACCCAGGTAAATTTAGAATATGACTCCAATGTATGTGATCCACTGACCCATATATGCTGCTGGTGAATGTGATGTATTTCCTTCTTTGTGTACGAACCTCTGTCCTGCGTGGCAGTGAACAGTGGCATTACCCACATGAATCTGACCTATATATAGTGTCAATGAATATGATGCATTCTTTGTGTACGAACCTCTGTCCTGTATGGCAGTGAAAAGTGACATTACCCACATGAATCTGACCGACGTATATGTATGTATGTGTGCGTGTGTGCATGTATATGTACGTGTACATGTATATGTGTATGTATATACGCATATGTATGTATATGTGTGTGTGTGTGTGTTTACATATATGTATATGTACTGTCAATGAATATGATGCAAATCTTTGTGTACGAACCTCTGTCCTGCATGGCAGTGAACAGTGACATTATCCATATGAATCTGACCTCTATACATTTATAGTTGTTAATGAATATGATGTATTTCTTTGTGTATGAACCTCTGTCCTGCGTGACAGTGAGAAGTGATACCACCCTCAGTGTCAAGACCTGACTGAATTACTCAGAATAGGCAAACTGTACTACAAGCTCTGCCAATAAATTTGTTAAACTAAAAAAAAAAAGGTAAATTTATCTTAGCGGATAATAAGCTGTCCCTCACACGGGCCCACCAAGTAGGCTGTCAGGTGGTTAAGCTGGAACCTGAAGCTTTAAACGAACCCTTAACGAGGAAGAGCTCAATTGAGTCGTACTCTGAAGGAACGACTATGGCTATCTGGAGCGAGTAAAAGACACGGGATGGGGAGGGGGGGCGGGGTGTGGTATTAGCGGGTGTCAGGTGTCAGGGAGTCTTAGATAGAGAGGTCTGGTGGCTGAAGGTATGTCTGGTTTACTTGTGGTCTTCCTCAGGGTAGGTTTTTGTCTTCCCTTCTTCAAATTACCATCTTTTAAAATGGAGGTTATGTTGGGAGTCACGTTACCCGCCTGTCCGTGTGTTTGATTAGCTTTCTTTACATTCATTTGTTAGCATGTTGGTCCGTCCATCCGTTTGTTTGTGTGTCTGTCCGTTTTGTGCATGTCTCTCCATATGTCCGATTGTTTGTAGGTATGTTCGTGTGTTTGCATGTTACTCCTTCCTTTTGTTTGCAGGTCCGTCCGGGGTCATTTTACGCGCCCGTCTCCCCCCGGTCCTGAATCCACTGTAATCTTAAGCTGCTTATTAACGTGTTGTGTGGTAGAGATATTGTTTTTGTTTTACATTTAATTACACAGATATTTGTAGTTTCTTGTAGGTGTTGTGTATCTTATGTGTTTATTTGTGTGTTTCCTTGTTTTATTTAATAATGTTTGTGTTATTATTTGTAAGTGGAGTGTGCCGTAGTTAATAGTTCATTTGTACGTTAGGTGTGATTTACTCTATCGATGTTTGTGTTTTTTTTTTGTGGGTGTCTTGTCATTGTTGTGTGTGTGTGTGACTCTTGCATGACGAAGCCCAGGTAATGCCAGGTACTCAAGCAGTGATTACCAAGCAGTGCTGTCATTTCCTTTGTGTTGCTTCCTGCCTTAAGGGATTTACTGGTGTTTTTCTTTCATCCTTGATATTTGCAGTGGTGGGAATCTGTCCAGGGGATTTTTTTTAAGTCGGAAATTAGTTGGTGGGATTTTGTCCAATGTGATTTTGTGTCGTGGGATTATTTTCCATTGAAATTGTATTCAACGGATATCGTCCATTATAATTTTGTCCAGTGGGATTTTGTCCATTGAGATTTTATCCAGTGTTCATCAGGCTCATTGTATCCTGGGGTAGGAATACGGTATCATCTTTCGGTTACCTGATGTGGGTGGGTTCCTGGGCGTCCCTACACAGTCTACCCCGGCGACCACCTGTGTCTGTATCCTGCCTTCCCTCTGGTCCACCTCGTCACGCCTGCTGTTAGGAGCATCCCTTCTCCATCCTCCTCCTGTCTCTTCGTCTTTCTCCTCCTCCTTCTCCTCCCCCTGCCCTCGCTCTCCTCCCCCTGCCCTCGCTCTCCTCCCTCCCTCCCTCGCTTAATTAGCCACCGGTGCTCTGAGTTACACTATAGGGAAGAGATATCGTTATAGCACAGTACCTACACACCGACCTCTTCGTATGGCAGATAATAACGGGTGCTATTATAGTAAGCGGTCTACCAAGCTGGAGTTATGTCTACAGTGATATTTATACTGTAGCATCCATTAACCTAACCTAACCTAACTTTATCCAATATTACGATACCATCCCAATATCATAACTTTAACCTTATAACAAACTTCATGATCAGTATATTGGATACAACTTTTGGCCATTCCGACTCAAGCAGACCAGGGTAGTGCACCTTTCTGGTCTCGGGCAGTTGTTGAATATAATGTTGTGTTGAGTTCAGTCTGGGTTGTAAAGTCTGGAGAGGTTGGACGGTGAGGTAAAGTTAATCACCCAACTCATAACACAAAGACGATGTTTGATGACAAGAGGTGGTGTTGAGTGAGTGAGTGAGTGAAGTGAAGTGCATGTGTGTGTGAGGGAAGAGGGAGTGTGGGTGAGTGAGTGTAAGGTGTGTGTGTGTGTGTGTGTGTGTGCGAAAAATTGCAGTTGTTGATTTACAATCCTTCTTCTCCTTCCCCCTCCTCTTCCTTTTCCTCTGACAGTAGCGGGTCATGACGTGTAGAGAGACAGACTAAGGGCCGACCATCCTCACCTGGGTGTTATCTTCAGGACGGCTTCATTATTCGCCCTCACTATCTGGTCGCGTCATCTCTGTTCTCATCATGGGCGGATCTGTGAGCAAGTCGCCGACGTCTGATTGGAAAAGTTATATATATATATTTCTTTGTCTCCTTGTTTTGCATTTGTTGTTGTTGTTGTGTGTTCTTGTCGTCGGCTGAGTTTACATGAGAGGGCCCACTAATTGACTAGCTAACGTTTGATTATTAGCATTTTACTTCAGAACGATTTATTTACTTTTTGTTGTAATCGGTTGTGTTTGGTTTACACAAGTGAGACTATAAAACGTTAGGTATACTTTTGATTGGTTTACTTCTGTATTAACACCGTCGTTTGCATAAAGTTTCAAACACGAGGACATTACATTTCTGTTCTTATGGTCGTCAGTGTCTAGTTTACATGAGCAGACCTATTGAGCGTTTCGCCGACTTCTGATTCAGAGTCTACCTGTTCAATCTACCTGTCTTGTGCGTTAGTCTTGATTAGAGGTCTTCACTTTTTCATCTTAAGCGGCTGACGACTGATAAAAAGAATTCACTATCCCTTTATCATTGTGTGTGTGTGTGTGTGTGTGTGTAGTTCAGGCTGGGAGTAGGACTTACCTCACCTGGGTTGGAATAGATGCTGGTCTGTAATTTCGTGTGTGCC
This sequence comes from Homarus gammarus, assembly GCA_958450375.1. Lineage (NCBI taxonomy): Eukaryota > Metazoa > Arthropoda > Malacostraca > Decapoda > Nephropidae > Homarus > Homarus gammarus. The sequence continues at coordinate 1,135,784 of CAUDMG010003255.1, forward strand.
GCGGTTGTTTGAGAAGACCAGGTCGTGGAGAGGCAGTAATGAGTTCATCTCGTCACTGTAAGATGCAAAAACTGGGATCCTCTTTTTTTTAAATAGGAAATGTCTTTATTTGAGGACTACTTCTTATAGAGGGTAATATCAAACACGCATCTCATGAACTTTGTCTTTTTACTGGAGGTGAAAGGTGAAGTAATTTCTGTACGTCGTTGCTTAAAAATTCTGTATTATGGTATGGATTACAGCCACAGGTGTCCTTCTCTAATCATAGTTGAATACGTTGTACTGTACCTGTAGACTGTCAACACTGTACCTGCAGACTGTCAACATCTTCACCACTCGATCTGTTGACGGTTTAATTTTTGTAAATAGTTTATTCGGTAAATCTGATGGTGGTTAACTGTTGTAAGATAACTCAGGAAAAGTGTGACTATAGAACAAGTAACCAGGAACATGTCATATGATACACTGGTTGTCTGGGCATTACTAAGGGAGAGTACAGTGACCTCTCTCCAGTCTCAGGTCCATAGGTGTTGAAAATAGTCTCCGTCCAGACCGATGCAGACATAGGATTATCGATGCAAATAATACGGTCTACTAAATGAGGATGGAAGTTGAACCCGTGAAAATGTGAATTTTGTAGGACCGTGTCGGGTGTTGCTTAGCGAGTGTCACGAAGGTGTTCTGTTTCGTGACGCCGACCACTTAATAGCAGAAGAAAATATCCCAACCATTTATCTCTCTCTCTCTCTCTCTCTCTCTCTCTCTCTCTCTCTCTCTCTCTCTCTCTCTCTCTCTCTCTCTCTCTCTCTCTCTCTCTCTCTCTCCGTTCCAATATCCGGACACAAAGGACGCTGCCTTATTACAGAGGTTCACGTACAAACTCTTAAATTAGGGTCGAGATAAGGACGAGGATTATGAAAACTTAAGAAAAGCCGACAGTGATGGTCTTCCCCGCCCGTCGACACCGAGACACCATGTTTGGGAGAGTGTTGTGTGGGAGAGGTGAGGGACCTTGTGTATGAGAGAGAGAGAGAGAGAGAGAGAGAGAGAGAGAGAGAGAGAGAGAGAGAGACTTTATATGTGGAGGTAGGATGAGAGAGGTGAGAAAGTTAACTATTAATACATGTTCTAAATTCTGTAATAGAATATAATTAATTCTAGGGAGTCTGTTGATCAATCGTGTACACAACCCATCAGAACCTCCACCAAACTTTAATTCACCGTCGACAGGTTGAGTGGTGGTGGTGCCATACATCATAATACATAACGTAACCAAACATTTCATACAATAACACACAGTCCCTTAAATAGACATGACCATTGGGTGTGCAATTTCGACGTGAGTGAAGTGAATACATGTTTACGTTATGCTATACACAACTTGGCGTGATATAATAACATGCATTGATCAAGAGTCGTGTTTGTGTCATGTTAGAATGATCCAAACATGACCCATCAGTGAACTATGATGGTGACAGATGCATCATTATCTCACCACATGTTTACAGTATTGCCTAAGGGGTCATTAACCATATGGTGTTTGTGGCTCTTGTCTCGTTTGTAATTATTAATTACAAAAATTAATGACGATAATTATTTCACCCTTGAGTGTAATGTGTGTTAAGCGAGGCAACTGGTTGTGTGTGGACGTCAGCCTCAACATCGTCTTTCCTTCCATGGTAAACAATGCGTCATCATCACAATTTAGAATTTTTTGTCCATGGATTCTATACATCATCCTGTAAGCGATGTTGTGCGGTGGTCTGCTCATGAATCATTCGATTTGATCGTTGATATGCGTCTTTTTATCTTTCCTGCGGCGCATAAATCCACCTGAAAATGAGTATTTTTTATGTCAGCGTCTCTCACCAGCTCACGAGTTGATCGAAGCCACCACACGTAATGGTAGACACGAGTGTTAGGTTTAAGTTGAGGGGAATTAGCATACCTTGTGCCCCATGAGTCTGACGGAGCTGTGTGTGTCAAGGAGTTCATTGGTGTTTTTTTTTGTTTTTTGATCATTATCCCATTGAATGTACTCGGAGACGCTCGTAAAATAGAATAAGTTCTTTCCCAGTGAACACCAGGCGATGGAGGGTAACCAGGCGCATTAAATAACTTCCTTCAGAAAAAAAAAATTGATATCCCGTGGGTGAGGTAGTGAATCTCCCGGGTGGGCTGTGGTTATCTACACGGCCGGGTGTTAAAGGTCGCTATTATCTTGAAGCAGGCAGGCTGACAGACAGGCGGACAAGCAAGCAGGCAAGCAGACAGACAGGCGGACAAGCAAGCAGGCAAGCAGACAGGCAAGCAGGCAGTTAAATCAGTCGGTCGGGCTCTGGCGGACTTCCCCTCATAGTGATCGTGACTGACGTATTGTGATGCCTGGCGTATATATACACCTCAACCTTTTGTGTTGCTTGGCGTGTATATATATATATATATATATATATATATATATATATATATATATATATATATATATATATATATATATATATATATATATATATATATATATGTGAGTGTGTGTGTGTGTGTGTGTGGATAATCACAAGGTTATCAGCATATACTTGGATCACGCGCACCTACAGTGATTTACTTGCACACACACACATATATATATATATATATATATATATATATATATATATATATATATATATATATATATATATATATATATATATAATTATTATTTTTATTTTTTTTTTTACGGGAATTAGCCCACCCGGGCACAGGTCGAACTATCCACAACGGGGCCTAAGGGGCAAAAAATATTAGCAGAAAGAAATTAAGAATAGAGAAGAAAAAGGTTATGCTGTGTTAATAATCTACACCACGAAGATGCCGGAAAACCAGCTTTTTAAAGTGAGACAGATTGTATGAGTATGGAAACACAGAAGAAGGCAGAGCATTCCACAGTTTGGCTGTGTGAGGAAAGAAGGATGTACTATAACGGGTTAATGAAGTGTGACCGACATCCACCGAGAAATGGTGGGCACCGCGGGCAAGACGTGTGTTACGAGCCCACGGCCTTGCCGGCGGTACACAGGATGCCAAATCCACCGAATATTACCCGTTAAAGTACCTGTAAAAGAGAGAGAGTGAAGCAACATTGCGGCGAAGAGAAAGGGAAGAAAGATTGTCAACTAAAGGAGGAGAGTTAATAAGACGAAATGCCTTTGATTCCACCCTATCTAACAGTTGGACAGAAGAAGAGCCACCCCAGATATGAGAGCAGTACTCCAAGTTAGGACGAATGAATCCCTTATATACTTGAAGCAACTGCTCAGGAGTGAAGTAGCTACGGCATCTGTACAGCATTCCCAGCTTTCGGGAGGCAGCTTTAGCTATGTTAAGGATGTGTGATTTCCATGACATATTGGAGGAAATGGTGAGGCCTAGCATATACCTTAACCTTCTGTGATGCCTGGCGTATATATATCTAACCTATGATGCCTGGCGTATATATACCTCACCTTCTATGATGCCTGGCGTATATATACCTCACCTTCTGTGATGCCTGGCGTATATATATATATACCTCACCTTCTGTGATGCCTGGCGTATATTTGCTTTTTCATACACACGATGTCTGGGGTACTTGTACACATTCCTAGCAGTGGTAACATTGAGGGTCGTTCGCCAGCAATTATAGTCATCATGAGAGTTGGTTAACGATGATGACTTAACAAGTAAGTATTTTATTTCTTAATTGAGAGCAGTAATGACCGTGTTTCAGCTAACCAATTACAATGAGATGATGCCTTTAGTTAGCTTAGTTTAACGAGGCTTTGGTTGTTAGTTAGCTGTAATGCCCAGGTTAGTGTTAATCTCTTGTGTAATTCCAGTTTTTGTAGTTAGTTTAGTTTAATAGGGAGGTGCTTGTTAGCCGGAAGTGTCCATAATGACCAGCAGGTTGTTAGTCAGTCAGTCAGTTACTCAGTTAGTTAGTTAGTTAGTATTAATCACCTTGCTGGAACTTATTGTCTCACTTGAGGGTTGTTTGCCTGATGGTGCAGGAGTTAGCTACGATAGGTTGTGTTTTGTGTTGTTTGTTATGGTGGAGGTAAATTGTGAGCCAGGTCAGGTTGTTTTCATGGCAGTCGTTAGCCTTGGTTAGCTGTTAGCCAGGACTGGTTGTTTGCTAGGAGGTGTTTTTTTTTTTACCCAGAAGATGGCGGCTGATGAGAAGATAGTTAACGTGTGGTGGTACTTGGCCTCAGGGAGGGGGGTGAGGAGGCAATGCCCAGTAATCGCACCTGTAATTAATTGAGCAAGGCTATTGTTGGCCCCCTGGACCTTCACAGGTATAATTAGCCATAATATAGTACTCACCGTCTACTATATGCTCCTGAATTATCCTCTATAATTTAAGTAATTATTTGTTCTTCCAGGAGTCGAGTGTATATAATTATTCGTCTCGTTTTAGAATCCCATTGAACTCAAGTAAACAAAAAATGAAGACTAAAGCATTCTGAACGTGTTCGAACACTCTCAAAGATGTCACAGTGTTCGGAAGCGGCCTCATAGATGATGCGGGTCAAATGCTGTCATGGCTTTTTCTCTGACAACAACTACCGGGTTGGGTATTGTGTTCGATTCTGTCTGTCTGTTCCCTAAATAATTCGAGAATAAGTTTGTGGATTTTTAACCGGACTTGGAGGTTTGATCAAGGTGTGGCAATGTCCACATGATAAACATTTGTTGCACATCACATAAAAAATGGCCAAGTGCTGCCATGGTAACGGTTTGCCCAATGACACACAAGTTTTTCCAGGCGTTAAAGAAAACAGTGACACGAGACAGTCTTCAGCAGTGACTACGTTACTTTACAGTGACAGCCTTAATAGTTCGATATTCACCTTGTCATGGTAACGGTTCACGGGCAGTGTTTGGTTACTCTTGTTTGATATATCGGACATTGTGTTGTAACTATCAGAGAATTCACATAAGTCGAACACTGTCAAAGTTATAATGAAGGTCGAACACTGTCAAAGTTATAATGAAGGTCGAACACTGTCAAAGTTATAATGAAGGTCGAACACTGTCAAAGTTATAATGAAGGTCGAACACTGTCAAAGTTATAATGAAGGTCGAACACTGTCAAAGTTATAATGAAGGTCGAACACTGCCAAAGTTATAATGAAGGTCGAACACTGCCAAAGTTATAATGAAGGTCGAACACTGCCAAAGTTATAATGAAGGTCGAACACTGCCAAAGTTATAATGAAGGTCGAACACTGCCAAAGTTATAATGCAGGTCGAACACTGCCAAAGTTATAATGAAGGTCGAACACTGTCAAAGTTATAATGAAAGTCGAACACTGTCAAAGTTATAATGAAGGTCGAACACTGTCAAAGTTATAATGAAGGTCGAACACTAGCGAGGAAAACGTAAAGTTGGAATACAGACAGTGATAAAATTCGAACACCACCAAAAAAAAATAATACAAAAAAAACAAAACAAAAAAAATCATAATAATAATAATAATAATAATAATAATAATAATAATAACTCTCCCGATCACCAATTATATCAAGTTCGTCTCAGCTTACCCCAACTCTCGCCGTTAACTACCGTAAGAGTCGTTTCAGGGGTAATTAACCTGTGTAACGTCTTCCGGATGGTGGTCACCGGTAATTAAGAGGAGTAGTTCGTGACCTCCAACACCCATGGCTTCTTGTTTGGGTGGTCAGGAAAGTACCAGCTTCGTGTGGGTTCAGTACATTCCCCACTCCGTCTCCCCACTCACCCCTCCCTCACCCCCACTCATCCCCCAGGGGTGAAATTATATGTACCGTACATCAAAGAGTTCTTGGAGAGGGGGGGGGGGGGATTAAGGCTTTTATGTTGAAAATTTCCCCCAGGTTCCCCCGCTTGTTTCCCTTCCCCCATTCCACCTCCACCTTCTCATTCCTCATCCTCTGCCCCCCTCCCCCCCACTTTCCCCCTCAACGTCTCCCTGTCTTCACCCCTCCCCAGTCCCCTATCCTCTCCCATCCCCTCCCCTTTCCTTCTTCCCCTCCATATGCTCCTCTCCTGCTCTCTATAGCCCCTCCTCTTTTCCTCCTAGCCCCTACCCCACTATTCCACCTTCCACTCCCTTTCCCTCTCCTTTTGCTAAGTGGAGATGGGAGTAGGAGTAGTGAGGTGGTGGATCGGTGAAAATGGAGTTTGAAATGGAGTCTAAGTTGCACTGAGACTTTAACCTTGAATAAATGTGTTCTCGTGGGTAACAGCCGCGTGAGGGTGGACAGTCTTCCCTCTAGCCTATGGGATAGTATCAGACAGACAGACAGACAGACAGACATAAGTTTATTGACCACAAGTTAAACACCATTTGATAAAAAAAAAAATCGTGAAATACCGTTTAAAAAAAATATTATTGAATGGGTTGGTTTTTGTAGACTATCGATTCCAGACAGTTTATTATTGTTGAGAAATACTGAATTATAGACAGACAGACAAACACACATAATGATGATCTGTATCCCCTCCTCTCTCTCGCCCCTTCCTTTCCCTTGTACCACACCCTAGCTGCCCCCCCCTACTCTTCTTTTACCTTACTCCCCCTTCCTCTCACCCTCTACCCCCTTGCCCCCTCCCACACTGCCACCCTTAACCATCCCTCCCTCCCATCCTCCCCTATTCCTCCCTCCCATCCTCCCCTATCCATCCCTATCCTGGCTAGACGGATAAAAAATGACGCTGGGCGGTTAGGTTTAAATAGGTAAGGTTAGGTTAGGTTAGATAAGGTTAGGTTAGGTTAAGTTAGGTTAGGTTTACACTCAACCGGTGACAATTATCCGTGACGAATCATCCAAGAACCAAAATTAACGTGGGTGTTAAGGAGGCACTCGAGTCACAAGTCTACCTGTAGTGTTGTAATTGCTGGTTTTGGGAGGACGAGGTGAACATGTTTGTGGTCGGTGTGTGTCTTGACCTGTTTGTATAACTGTTAAACTTTTTTGTGTTGACGAGTTTATAATGTGGTGAGTGTGTGTTAACCAGGCAGGAGTTGTTGTCCCTCTGGTGGTCTTTACCTTAGATTTGTATTGAAGAGTAATGTTTTGTTCTTTATGACAACTTGTTAACAGATTTATTTGGTGTGTGTGTGTGTGTGTAATAATAATAATAATAATAATAATAATTGAAGGTTTATTGAAAAAGTTCTACAGCCCGAAGGCTGAAAATATACATTGGACGTAAATGACTTATTACATACATTGGTGGTTTAACAAAAGCCTTCATTAGAGAAAGGTAAAGGAACATACAGTGAACATACAGGTTAATGTGGGTGTTGAACAGCAAAAACGTAGTGTAGTAACTCCCGCCCAAATGGTGTTAGGAGGGACCTCACGTGGTGTAGTAGTTCCCTCACAGATGGTGTTATGAGGGGCCTCACGTGGTGTAGTAATTCCCTCACAGATGGTGTTATGAGGGGCCTCACGTGGTGTAGTAATTCCCTCACAGATGGTGTTATGAGGGGCCTCACGTGGTGTAGTAATTCCCTCACAGATGGTGTTATGAGGAGCCTCACGTGGTGTAGTAATTCCCTCACAGATGGTGTTATGAGGGGCCTCACGTGGTGTAGTAATTCCCTCACAGATGTGTTAGGAGGGGCCTCACGTGGTGTAGTAATTCCCTCACAGATGGTGTTATGAGGGGCCTCACGTGGTGTAGTAACTCCTTCACATATGGTGTTATGAGGGGCCTCACGTGGTGTGGTAATTCCCTCACAGATGGTGTTATATGAGTGAGGTGTGGTTCCAGGCCTTCCTATCGTAGACGGATTAACACATCGCTGGTTGTTGGGTCTCACTGGCCGTTATCACTGGGTACCTGGGACCTCACTGTGTGAAGGTCAACTTGGGTACCACTGTTACTGTTGAGTTGTTCTCACTGACTTAAGCACTGTTCACCACTGTTCACCTCTGTTTAACACTGGTTCAATTCCTTTCCTAAATGAAATAGTAACTTCTGGCGAGAACATGTTGATATTCCTGTGGGGAGGAGGGTTCAGGGGAGGGAGTTGGTATGGGCCAACATAACAGTTGACCTGGCTGCTCCGAGAGGAGCGCCAGGTACGTCTTGACCCTTCCGTGGTCAAGGATGTGTGTAATAATTAATAATAATAATAATTAACGGTTTATTGAAAGAGCTTGGCAGCCAGAAGGCTGAAAATATACAGTTACATATTTGGGGAATGGGTTACGAATTACAAATAATATACAAGTAACATAAGTGACACAAATAAGACATATAATAACTAGATGTGGAAAAGCTCAAACTACAGTTCATTTCAACATAGTGACAGTGTAAGGAGCAGTGTTTACTGGGAGTGAATACACTGATTTATTACAAGTTATTGATAATTTTTACAATGGTTGGGACTGGGCTGTTCTTATAGCGATCAGTTCGTGCACGTATGGGCTGGATGCGGTTGTGGTGTCGAACAGCAATTCTCGGACAAGGGATCTCAGGTGGTAGTAGGAGCCGGTGTCGGGGATGGTGTAGAAGCTTCTTACCAAATGTGTGTGTGTGTGTGTGTGTGTGTGTGTGTGTTGTGTGAGACCAATTACCCTTCAGTTTATCGTAAAATATACCATATAATTATCGCAGCAAACAGCCATTAACAGTCATTTCACTTCTGACATTTAATTTAAAAAGGAATAAACACAGAATGTGTTAATTAACGTGAGTCATTAGGTATAATTACCCCTGTTGGTATTGTGTTAAGTAGTTTCACGCCTTCAATTGTCTACTTTAATGAACAGTGACCTAATGGGCTTTGGTATATTAGGAAGGCATTCAAATGGTGGTTGGGTCAGCTCGTGCTAATGGATCATTAACTAGGCAGTTAAGTTATAGTTCTAAGTGATTTACCGCCGACGGCTATCTTAACAGGCGAAACTCTGTCGTAATTGGCTAACTATTTAATTACTCTACCACCGTCGTTAGGTACAGCCAAGGGTTGTTTGGATCGAGTTGTTAGTTCAGTGGGTGTGACCAATTACCTTGTTACCGTAGTGTTGTTTCCCCAGCTGACGTCACTACCTCGCTTGTTATCTTAGTAGTTACCTGAGTCGATTTGATTAATTACTTTGTTACCCAGGTACGGATATTCCCTAATAACAGTACATGTCTTTACCTTAGTTACTTTACAGAGTCCAAACCACATAGTTTGTTACTTCAGTATTGTGTTACCTTGAGAGTCACCGCTGCTCATCTTACCCTGTCATAGTTACCCACAGAGACATAAACAGCTACTTTGTTATCCAGGCGTAATCCCTTCCCTTTCTCCGCCTCAATGACAAGCCATATGGAAGCTTCGCGAACCAGACGAACATCCGCCAAACATCTGCTGGCATTGGCTACTCCACACACACTACCCGGAGTAATTACAGAACACGAGAGCTGTGTGTCACGTTAGTGTTAGATGATTGTTGTCTATTATGTAGCTTGTGTAGTGGATCATGCACAGGAGATGTGTTCTATTCCTGGAGAGAGAGAGAGAGAGAGAGAGAGAGAGAGAGAGAGAGAGAGAGAGGACCTTGTGTAACCCATTGAAACAGTTATAAAGCCTAGTAAACCAGTATTGCCAACGATTGTAATTATCAGCAGCTGGTCTCTCCATCTTACTCCCACCTCCCTCCAGTGTTACCAACTCCCCACGGCTGACAGCTTTATTGCTCACGAGAAACGTAACTACAGAATTATCAATCCTTTTCCTAAACTACTGCCATAGAACGTACTGCGGCGGTGTGGAGTGTTTTTTTTTATGCTTTGGTTGTGATTGAGTTCAGCTTAGTCTTAGAGGCACCGTTCAATTGTGGTTTTCAGGTGAATAAATTTACCTGAAAATTATGGAGAAATTCATGTTTGTGACAATTATTTTTCTTTTCGTTTTTTTACACAGAAGATGGAGATATGCTTGTAATGAGGTGTTGAGTCCGTGATAATGTACTGTGCAGACAGAGGAAGGTCCGGCCATGGTCACTGATGGTCAGGAAACGTTAAGCTGCAGTGATTGGTGGGTAGGGCGCCCTCATACTCTTGCTATCCACCAATCATAGACCCTCATATCAAATTTATCGTCGAGATGATTGTGTAATCACCTCCTCACAGTGGTAGACCTGGTAGTCGTCCACTTATGTTTGAGTCATGAGGGAGTCAGGATACCTCTGTGGTTAAGAAGCATTCATCTTCGACCTGAAGACCCTCGGTTCGAATCCCAGATAGTGATTTAGAGCTTCGAGTACTACCAGTTGTTGTTATTTTATGAGGTGAACCATGGCTCAGAGGTTATTAAAATTTGATCTATGAACTGTCAACGCTCGGCTCGAATCCCAGACATAGACATATTGTAACAAAGAGAATTACCAATTGTTATTCTTTATGACAGGGTCAGGATGGTTCAGTGGTCACTTGGCGCTGGACCGTAACTTGTCAACACTTAGTTCAGGTACGAGAGAATGTTATAGACTTAACCCGACCTTAAGAGTTGTACATTAATCACGAGGAATTGGTGATGCGGCTCAAGTCTCCTTTCCTCTGACGATTTATGAGAAGAGAAAAAAATAGAAATCACTACCGACACCTTCCACGCCTGACCATAACTGTGTGGCCCCGTGGTGGTGGTGTATACTGGAGTGTGTTACTGATGGTGGGGTGTGTGTGGCCCCGTGGTGGTGGTGTGTACTGGAGTGTGTTACTGATGGTGGGGTGTGTGTGGCCCCGTGGTGTATACTGGAGTGTGTTACTGATGGTGGGGTGTGTGTGGCCCCGTAGTGGTAGTGTATACTGGAGTGTGTTACTGATGGTGGGGTGTGTGGGGCCCCGTGGTGGTGGTGTATACTGGAGTGTGTTACTGATCGTGGGGTGTGTGTGGTCCTGTGGTGTATACTGGAGTGTGTTACTGATGGTGAGGTGTGTGTGGCCCCGTGGTGGTGGTGTATACTGGGGTGTGTTACTGATGGTGGGGTGTCTGTGGCCCCGTGGTGGTGGTGTATACTGGAGTGTGTTACTGATGGTGGGGTGTGTGGCCCTGTGGTGGTGGTGTATACTAGAGTGTGTTACTGATGGTGGGGTGTGTGTGGCCCCGTAGTGGTAGTGTATACTTGAGTGTGTTACTGATAGTGAGGTGTGTGTGGCCCCGTGGTGGTGGTGTATACTGGGGTGTGTTACTGATGGTGGGGTGTGTGTGGCCCCGTGGTGGTGGTGTATACTGGAGTGTGTTACTGATGGTGGGGTGTGTGTGGCCCCGTGGTGGTGGTGTATACTGGAGTGTGTTACTGATGGTGGGGTGTGTGTGGTCCTGTGGTGGTGGTGGTGGTGGTGTATACTGGAGTGTGTTACTGATGGTGGGGTGTCTGTGGCCACGTGGTGGTGGTGTATACTGGAGTGTGTTACTGATGGTGGGGTGTGGTGGTGGTGGTGGTGTATACTGGAGTGTGTTACTGATGGTGGGGTGTGTGTGGCCCCGTGGTGGTGGTGTATACTGGAGTGTGTTACTGATGGTGGGGTGTGTGTGGCCCCGTGGTGGTGGTGTATACTGGGGTGTGTTACTGATGGTGGGGTGTCTGTGGCCCCGTGGTGGTGGTGTATACTGGAGTGTGTTACTGATGGTGGGGTGTCTGTGGCCCCGTGGTGGTGGTGGTGGTGGTGTATACTGGGGTGTGTTACTGATGGTGGGGTGTCTGTGGCCCCGTGGTGGTGGTGGTGGTGGTGGTGGTGTATACTGGAGTGTGTTACTGATGGTGGGGTGTGTGTGGCCCCGTGGTGGTGGTGTATACTGGGGTGTGTTACTGATGGTGGGGTGTGTGTGGCCCCGTGGTGGTGGTGTATACTGGAGTGTGTTACTGATGGTGGGGTGTGTGTGGCCCCGTGGTGGTGGTGTATAGTGGGGTGTGTTACTGATGGTGGGGTGTGTGTGGCCCCGTGGTGGTGGTGTATAGTGGGGTGTGTTACTGATGGTAACACATCGGAGAGTCAATCTTACAATTTTTCTTTGTCTGTCTGGACTGTTGTGATGGTTGTCTCTTAGTCGTCAGCCGCCGTCCTTGAGTCGTTCGCCTTCAGCTGCCATCCGTCAGCCGTTGTCCGTCAGCCATCGTCCATCAGCCATCGTCCGTCAGCCGGTCCCCGTTAGCCGGTCCCCGTTAGCCGGTCCCCGTTAGCCGTCGTCTATCCTTCCATAAACTTTCAAAATATTTTGTCCGGTGTCAGCGTACGTCATTTATGATGGCGCACATCACTAAAATATAGAAAATAAACTCCCCTTTGTCTGGAATTACCTGCCCAGTGTTGACCAAACTTTACAGCAATGTTCCCACAGTGTCCTCCCTCAATATCCTGTTCCATGTCACCGTTTGTCCTCCCAGATGGACACTAAGGCTCGGCAGGCCATCTTGTTAGACACGTTGTGATGCACATTCTGGTTTGGAAGTTACGTCCCGAGTTTATTTATACATATAGCTGGCGGCAGGGGGTAGGATGAGCCTTTGGGACCGACAACAGGTTGACTTCAAGTAGACATTTACCTGGGCCAAGTACACAGTGACCAGGGCTGTCCTTATATAGCGTGTTAATGTGTGTTGTGTACTGCTGTGGGTGGTGATAAGTAGGGTGGTGGTAGGTAGGTGTGGTGATAGGTAGGGGTAGTTGTAGGTAGGGGTTATAGTAGGGGTGGAAGAGAGGGTGTAGATAGAGGATGGGGGAGTGAGTGAGGGGGAAGAAGGGGTGGTCGTAGGGTGAGGTGGTGGAGGGTTTTACTTTGTGGAGCAGAGAAACTGAAGAAGTGGAGAAGGAGGTACTAGTTAGCGACCTGACCACCTCACTACTGTAATCGTAGGTACTCTTATATATTGGACAGGTTATTGTTGGCTGCCCATATCGTCGGCTGTGGCACTAGACAGGCTATATAACCCGTCCCATAATTATCAATGGTTCAAAGACCATACAGTATTTCGTATTCCGCCGCCGGTCTTACTAGCAGATTCTGGTCTAGGAAATTGTCTATTGTCTGGCCCTGAAGATCGTGGGTGGTGGTGGACGATGAGATTTGGTAGCTTTTGGGAGTCCTCTGTAGCTGTTGTCGCCCTCTAGTGGAAGTAAGTCTGTGTAAGAGTTCTTGCTCTTACTGTTCTATTTCTGGTGAAGGTTGTGTAGCTGTTGGTTGATGGATAGTGGTGGTAGGGGATAGGTGACATGGGGAGGTGATGGAAGTAGGAGGGGAGGGCGTCAGAGATGAAAGAGGGGGGTGGTGCAGGTGGTGGGAGGGGATGTAAGAAGATGGGGTGAGGGAGAGGGAGTAGTGGAGGAAGAAAGAGGTAAGGTAAGAAATAGAAAACAAAAACATAAGAAGAAAGGTGAGGAGGAGGGTGAAAGAGAGAGAGGGCGTGAAGGAGGAGGGGAAAGGGTGAAAATGTTAAGAGGTTTAGGATGAAGAAGATGGATGAGGAATAGGAGGAGGAAAAGAAGAATGTAGTAAGATTAAGAAAACTTACACAAAGGGATGAGAGGAGGAGGTGGTGGAAGGAAATGAAGTGTTGAATATAAGAAGGATGTACGGGGGGGGGGGGGATAGGGCGAGAATGGAGGGGGTTAAGGGGAGAATGGGACGGGATGGAACACCTTGTACTTCCTTCACCAATCACACATAAACACCATACACTTCCTTCACCAATCACATATAAACACCATACACTTCCTTCACCAATCACATATAAACACCATACACTTCCTTCACCAATCACACATAAACACCATACACTTCCTTCACCAATCACATATAAACACCATACACTTCCTTCACCAATCACACATAAACACCATACACTTCCTTCACCAATCACACATTAACACCATACACTTCCTTCACCAATCACACATAAACACCATACACTTCCTTCACCAATCACATATAAACACCATACACTTCCTTCACCAATCACATATAAACACCATACACTTCCTTCACCAATCACACATAAACACCATACACTTCCTTCACCAATCACATATAAACACCATACACTTCCTTCACCAATCACATATAAACACCATACACTTCCTTCACCAATCACATATAAACACCATACACTTCCTTCACCAATCACACATAAACACCATACACTTCCTTCACCAATCACTAATAAACAACAATGTACTCCACTTCCTTCACGACAGTTTTCTCCTCCCCTCTCATCCTTTCTACAGTAGAGCGGAAGTGAGTTGATTAGCTACATAATTGATGATCACTGGAGGCAGGATCAGGTTGCGGAACTCAATCTGGTAATTGATTCTCGTCTCTCGTTACAGGTGAGTTGTGACGTGGCATCTTGACCCCTCGACCACCTGTGTTTAAGGACGAGGAACACGCTGCGAGGGAAGGACAGGTAAGAGGTGTTTTTTAATATGTCCCCGAAGCAGTGATTTATCATAGGGTGGACGTCTGGGGTTTTGGTCAAGGAGAGAGAGAGAGAGAGAGAGAGAGAGAGAGAGAGAGAGAGAGAGAGAGACAGAGATTGGTTTTGTTATGGTGCTGTTCTTCTTCAGATAATACATGTGTGTCTAGATGCGTGATTAGTTTTCTTGTGTGGTGGCCACTAGTGTAGTTTTGTAGAGAGAGAGGGAGATGGCAGCAGCAGCAGCAGCAGCATTAGTGGGCCACATGTTTAGATTCGTTAAAAATATCGATATATGAAGGTTTTGTAGTTCAGAAGGTGGTGGTGGTGGTCAAGTAGTAGATGGTGGTGGTCAAGAAGTAGGTGGTGGTGGTGGTCAAGAAGTTGGTGGTGATGGTCGAGAAGTAGGTGGTGGTGGTCGAGGAGGAGGAGGTGGTGGTGGTCGAGAAGTAGGTGGTGGTGGTCGAGGAGTAGGAGGTGGTGGTCGAGAAGTAGGTGGTGGTGGTGGTCGAGGAGTAGGAGGTGGTGGTCGAGAAGTAGGTGGTGGTGGTGGTCGAGGAGTAGATGGTGGTGGTCGAGAAGTAGGTGGTGGTGGTGGTCGAGGAGTAGGTGGTGGTGGTCGAGGAGTTGATGGTGGTGGTCGAGAAGTAGGTGGTGGTGGTCGAGAAGTAGATGGTGGTGGTCGAGAAGTAGGTGGTGGTGGTCGAGGAGGAGGTGGTGGTGGTGGTGGTGGTTGAGGAGTAGGTGGTGGTGGTGGTGGTCGAGGAGGAGGTGGTGGTGGTGGTGGTGGTGGTCGAGGAGTAGATGGTGATAGTGGTCGAGGAGTAGGTGGTGGTAGTGGTCGAGAAGTAGGTGGTGGTGGTCGGGGAGGAGGTGGTGGCAGTGGTGGTGGTGGTCGGGAAGGAGGTGGTGGTGGTCGAGAAGGAGGTGGTGGTGGTGGTGGTTAAGGTGGTGGTGGTGGTCGAGGAGTAGATGGTGGTGGTCGAGAAGTAGGTGGTGGTGGTGGTGGTCGAGGAGTAGGTGGTGGTGGTCGAGGAGTTGATGGTGGTGGTCGAGAAATAGGTGGTGGTGGTGGTCGAGGAGTAGATGGTGGTGGTCGAGGAGTAGGTGGTGGTGGTCGAGAAGTAGGTGGTGGTGGTGGTCGAGGAGTAGATGGTGGTGGTCGAGAAGTAGATGGTGGTGGTCGAGGAGTAGGTGGTGGTGGTCGAGAAGTAGGTGGTGGTGGTCGAGGAGTAGATGGTGGTGGTCGAGAAGTAGGTGGTGGTGGTGGTCGAGGAGTAGGTGGTGGTGGTGGTCGAGGAGTAGGTGGTGGTGGTCGAGAAGTAGATGGTGGTGGTCGAGAAGTAGGTGGTGGTGGTCGAGGAGGAGGTGGTGGTGGTGGTGGTTGAGGAGTAGGTGGTGGTGGTGGTGGTCGAGGAGGAGGTGGTGGTGGTGGTGGTGGTCGAGGAGGAGGTGTTGTTGGTTAAAGAGTAGCTGGTGGCAGTGGTGGTGGTGGTCGAGGAGGTGGTGGTGGTCGAGAAGGAGGTGGTGGTGGTCGAGAAGGAGGTGGTGGTGGTGGTGGTGGTTAAGGTGGTGGTGGTGGTCGAGGAGTAGATGGTGGTGGTCGAGAAGTAGGTGGTGGTGGTCGAGGAGTAGGTGGTGGTGGTCGAGGAGGAGGTGGTGGTGGTGGTGGTGGTGGTTGAGGAGTAGGTGGTGGTGGTGGTGGTCGAGGAGGAGGTGGTGGTGGTGGTCGAGGAGGTGGTGGTGGTGGTCGAGGAGGAGGTGCTCGAGGAGGAGGTGGTGGTGGTGGTCGAGGAGTAGGTGGTGGTTGAGGAGGTGGTGGTGGTGGTGGTCAATGAGTAGATTTTTTTTTAGAATTTGCCCAGCACAGGGGCTAGTTTATTGGGCACCCCTTTACATCCTGTGCAAGGTGAAGCGCAAAAGCGTTCAAAGCGCCCGTCTGGGAAGCATGCGGAGTTCATGCTTGCCTTCATGACTCATGCATTAAGGGCGTAAAAGCCTGAGAGGCCATGGGTTTTGTCAGAAAGTTACATAAAGTCACAGAAGGCGTAGGTGGTGGTGGTGGTGGTCAAGGAGTAAGTGGTGGTGCTGGTGGTCATCATCATCATCATTGTTGTACCTCCACACGCCTTTACCGTATTGAAATTCTTTAACCCCGGTGTGACGATAATGTGCCGACCACCCCTCCTCCTATCCCTCTTGCTCCTCCTCCTCTTATTCCTCTCTTTTCTTCTCCTCCTCCTCCTCACCGTTCTCTTCTGCGCCTCATGTTGTTAGTATCGGATTTTTCTTGTCTGGAATGACCGGTGCAGTGTGAGACTGCAGCAAGTATGCGTCTGTCCCTTAGCAGTCAGCCAGTCAGTCAACAAGTTAGTCATCCAGCTAGTGAGTTATTCAGTCAGCCGTGTGTTAGGACTGAGAGAATTACCATAAAAAGTGATAATGCAGGCAGGAGGGGAGGGTGGGAGGGTTCTCCTCTGGTACACAAGAGTAACAATATTAGATGGCTCAGGAGAACACCAGGCGGTGCTGATGGCTCATGCTGGTGCTGTTTTTATATTATGGATCTGGGATACTTTTATATACCGTACTGGTTACTGGGTCAAGGGGGCATGGCGATGAGGGAGTTGGGGGAAGGGTGAGGGAGGTGGAAGTTTTTTTTAGTTTAACAAATTTATTGACAAAGCTTGTAGTACAGTTTGCCTATTCTGAGTAATTCAGTCAGGTCTTGACACTGAGGGTGGTATCACTTCTCACTGCCACACAGGACAGAGGTTCATACACAAAGACATGTGGGTGATGTCACTGTTCACTGCCATGCAGGACAGAGGTTCGTACACAAAGAAATATATCATATTCATTGACAGTATATATAGGTCAGATTTATCTGGTAATGTCACTGTTCACTGCCATGCAGGACAGAGGTTCGTACACAAAGAAATGCTTCATATTCATTAGCAGTATATATAGGTCAGAGTCATGTGGGTGATGATACTGTTCGCTGCCATGCAAGACAATGGTTCACATACATTGGACGTTATATTCTAATTGAAGACTAATCAGTGTGGGCTAGCATATTTGGGATAAACAGCAAGAATGTCCCCAAGCACCCCCGATTCAATATAGTGATTACAAAGTTCATGATACAATAAGCCAAGTGGCCTGAAGTCTTTGACAGTGTCACATTCAATAATATAGTGTTCAAGTGTATGCTTTAAAGGTTTATCACAAAGTTTACATGCTGAGTGTTCTGGTACGGGTACAGCATTACTAACTTGCCAGATGTGTCTGTATCCTTGCCTAATTCTGGCCACGGCTACACCACATTGTCTGGTTCTGTCCTTATGCTGGCCATATCGGTAGCTCTCATCACAAAATTTGTCATATTTACTAATGCTACAACTGCCTCTCTGCATTTCTCAGTTCTTCTAGATCAGAGTTCATGATTCTGACGTGAATGTTTTTAAGTACAGCATTGGACAGGCCAAGGTCACGGTCAACATTTTCTTTCTTACATGCCTCATTGGCCAGTCTATCAGCACGGTCATGATACCTAATTCCAACATGGGACGGAATCCACACAAATTCGATACGAAAGTTGTTCTCAATGGCAGTTATCACATTCCTGTTAATATCACATACAACTTTAGACATAGAGCCTAACGGGCTGTTCATTGATTTCAAAGCACTTTGAGAGTCACAGAATATCACCCCACCTCCATTTTCTTTAAGGTAGGCTGTGGCTAAGTAGATTCCAGTTAGTTCAGTTTGTGTTGTGCTGGCCCATTTGTTCGGCCTTTGCTTGTTTGACACTATCATCTCTTTTTCTTTATGTATTACAATTGCACAGCCTGTTCTACCTGTGTTTGTCTGCACAGAATCATCAGCAAAAGCATAACATTCACTTGATTTAATACTCTCTATGTGTCTGTTAATAGTTTCTTATGTGACACATCTCATCACATTGGTGTTTAACTTTTGCTTATTACCAACAGGAGTGTAATTAATAGGAATGGATATATCCAGCCAAGGAGGAATGGCATTAATGGGTTCGTCTGGGGTGATTGGGACATTCAGTTTCAAGAGATCTGCAACACTTTTATGAAGCCACGCCCCAAAGAGAGTCTTTTGTGGAAGGTTAGCGAGATAGTCGGGATTACTTAGATAGAACATCAACTCAGTTTGAGCTGTAGTTTGGGGACCATTGTTCTTCAAAACTTTGACACAAAACATGGTATTAAGTAGAGCTATCCTCTCAGATAGGGAGAGCAGTCCGAGCTCTTTCCTCATGTTTGCAATTCTGGTTGATTTTGGGCAACCTAGAATGATTCGCATGGCTTCATTTTGCACTACCTTAAGGCTGTTGAGTTGTTTAGGCGGAATAGTCACAAGATGGAGAGCATGATAGTCAGCTACAGAATGAATGAAGTGAAGATAGAATGTACGAGCATAGGTGATGTTAATTCCATAGCCCTTGCCAACAAGGGTTCTGAGGGGTTTAATGAGCTGCATTAGTTTGGCACGAAGGTTGCCGACAAAGTTTGCATCATTCACACAAATTCCAAGATATTTATAGGAGCTACATAGTTCCAAGGGCATGCTGTTAATGTTAAAGTCAAGAGACGGAGGGTGAGCAGGACGAGGATTGAGGACCCTCGTCTTGTCAACAGATATTATGAGACCACATTCCACAGTCTTCCGAGCAAATGCATCCAGTAAGGCTTGGAGCCTGAGCTTGGTCTGTGTCATAATGCAGATATCATCAGCATAGCATATTACAGCCTCGTTTGGCGTGCCAAACTCAAATGATCTCATTCTGGAACTTTAACTCCCTTAAACAGAACACTGGCATACCTGTTGGACAGATAACCCCTTTATTCATATCAGGAGGTTTCCTTGGGGGCCAAAATTAGCTAGTTGCTCAAGTATAATGTCTCTATTAGCTACATCAAAGGCTGATTTAAGGTCTATGAAGGCGGTGGGAGAAGGGTAAGAGGGGTGGAGGAAGGGTGAGGGAGGTGGAAGAAGGGTAAGGGGGTGGAGGAAGGGTGAGGGAGGTGGAAGAAGGGTAAGAGGGGTGGAGGAAGGGTGAGGGAGGTGGGGTGAGGGTGAGGGAGGTGGGGTGAGGGTGAGGTTGGAGACAGGAAGGAGGGAAGCCTCAGTAATCCAGCTACCAGTGGAAATGTTTGTTTCTTGTCCCCGGAGCTCCATTGTTGATGTTGTGTGTCAAGATGGGAGTAAGGTGTCAGGTGTCATGCGTGTCGTCTCCACAGTCCAGGACATGAAATAAGAAAAGTTTAGTTATTCAGCTCTTCATAGATATATTTGTAATATAATCGACACTGATGCGACAGAGCCCCTTTTTAACCTGCAACTCCCTTAAAAACGTGTTTGGCCAAGATGACAAAATAGCACGGAGGGTATAATGCTAGTTTGGTGGACGGGATGTCTTTATTAGTTGAACAATTTTATTAGTAAAATTGAAGTATAATTTGTCTAATCTGAGTAGGCCATCAGTTAGGTCTTGACACTGAAGGTGCTATCACTGTTCACTGCTATGCAGGACAGAGGTTCATCCACAAGAGATAATAGTGTAGGTCATAGGTTTTGTGTGTATAATACCGCATTACTGTCTCTCTTTGCTTAGGTATGCGATCTCTTGTATCTGTGTAGGACCCAACAGGACGCGGTGCTCCTCTGTGCCTCACTGTCCAAACATCATCAGGGTGTGGCAACTCACTCATCTTCTCCCCTCGATAATCATCAATGTTCCCTACCCTCTTCCCCCTCACCAGCCACCCACACGTCTCTCCTTCCACACGCCCCTCATTTCCTTCCCTCACCAGCCGCCCACACCCCACCCTCTTTCCTTCCATCTCGTTACACACACACACACACACACACACACAATGTAACCATCTCGTTCTCTCTCTCTCTTCCGCCCTTCCCACGCATACACCCGGAGGCTGTACACACTCCCACCAGCACCACACAATTGGCAGCTCCCAGGGTGATCCATCAAACTCTAATTGTCTCCAGGAATCTGTATACGGGTAGGCAAGATGGTGGACGAAAGGAAGCTGTTCATTTATTGGTAATTTTCCCATATTGTTCTTCCAATAATAACAGAACCACCCAGTTAGTTGTTCAGTCTCTCTTGGGTTCGAATTTCGTTTATTTGGGATTCGAATCCTTCAAATTACGTATCCCACCTGAACCATCTATACGGTATTCAGGCTTTCGCAGGTTCGTAACTTAATGATCTGGGATTTGAAGAACTTTAAATTATATATCTTAAACATAAATATCTAGTAACTATTCAGGGTTTCGTGGGTTCGGATCTCTCTTACCAGGGACTCGAAAGCTTCAAATTATGCAGGCCCGTGAGCCAAGTAATCTGGCCAAGGGGAGGAGGTGGCGATGAAACTGCCCGTGCTGGACCATCACCCATTCATCATCTCCAGTAATCACCTGTACTTTGTGAGGGCTTACCGCTAATTCCTTTTCCCTGTATCCATTACGTTCTGGATCTGTAGTTACCTCTTACATTGTCTAAGTCGTGGTTTAGTGTTACACTATCTCATGGTTATCAGTTACAGTCTAAGTCGTGGTTAACTGTTGTATTGTCTAAGCCGTGGTTATCTGTTATACTGTTTAAGTCGTGGTTATCGGCTACAGTCTAAGTCGTGGTTAACTGTTGTATGGTCTAAGCCGTGGTTAGCGTTACACTAAGTCGTGGTTATCTGTTATACTGTTTAAGTCGTGGTTATCAATTACAGTCTAAGGGGATATAGATAAAGTTCTTATAATATCCGAGCAGGACAGGACTCGGAGTAACGGATTTAAGTTGGATAAGTTTAGGTTTAGGAGGGAGATAGGAAGGAACTGGTTCACAAATAGGGTGGTGGACGAGTGGAACAAGCTTAGCAACTTTGCAGTAAGTGCTGGAACGCCGGAAAGTTTCAAAAGGAGGCTAGATAGATACATGGATGATAGAGAGTGGTAGTAACTCTCGACAGGAGCTGCCATGCACAGGCCAACCGGCCTATTGCAGACTCCTTATTTTCTTATGTTTCTTATGTTCTAAGTTGTGGTTAACTGTTATACTGTCTAAGCCGTGGTTAACTGTTACCCTAAGTCGTGGTTATCAGTTACAGTCTAAGTCGTGGTTAACTGTTGTACTGTCTAAGCCGTGGTTAGCGTTACACTAAGTCGTGGTTATGCTATACTGTTTAAGTCGGTTAACTGTTACACTATCTAAATCGTGGTTAACGGTTACACTAGGTCGTGGTTGCATGACACACTAGGTCGTGGTTAACGGTTACACTAGGTCGTGGTTGCATGATACACTAGGTCGTGGTTAACGATTAACTGCCCCTTGTGTTTAAACATCAATAGGACACACCCGTTACATATACTAGGTTTGTGGTTAAAACTATGCTCACATAGATGTAAACAAACTGGGACGTCAGGATGCAAACAATGACATCAGGATGTAAAAATGCAATGTCATGATTACAAAATGTGACGTCATGATTTGTCAGTGTGACGTCATAATGTAAACAGACTATAAAGGTTGGTAAGCATCCCGTTGTCTATTGAGCGTGGCAGCGAGACTTGCTTTATAGTACAAGTCTTGTTCCTTCCCGGTGGTGAAATTTTGTTGTCTAGCTTTTGTGAGCATTCCTGGTGTTGTTGTTGTTTGTATATTGTCCCTACTCTCTCTCTCTCTCTCTCTCTCTCTCTCTCTCTCTCTCTCTCTCTCTCTCACACACACACACACACACACACTACTGCTACTTTTTTTTATATAATTGCCTCCTGCCTCCCCCAATAGTCATTCCTTCGCCACCATTTTATTACCTTAATATTAAATATCCTAATACATAAGTAGCTATCGTAGCTGTGTTGAGTTCGTTGAGCCGCAGACCTATGCGGCATTCAGTGACTGTAGCCTCATAGTCAATATCTGCAATTGTTGTCGGCTTTGGGGCCAATGCTCTCGTTCCCCTGAGGCAGAGCAAAGCCGACCAAAGGAGAGAGAAGGTTAGTCGACATCTCATCCAGGCTGTAACATAACTTCTGGGCTGCTGCTTCTGTTCGGATATCACCTCCGATAATCTGGCGTAGAAGCATCTTGCACTTGGTCCCATCCCACCACAGGTTGTGAACATCTAGAGGAGTGAAGCTGCCTTGATCAACGTTCTGAATTCTCTCCCCGTATTCCCTTATCTTGTCGTTCTCGTTCCTCCTGTGTGCACCATCGAGAGCTAAGTTATGGTGACATGCGGCCATGGGATCAAAAATTCTGATGTCGAAGAAGGATCGCTGTTCCTGCGTCCAGAATCCTCTAGCACTGACATCAACACGGGCTTCGTTGGATGTGTTTGAAGTCCTATGTTGGAAGATCTCACTGTCCAGTGGAAGGAGGGTCGGTTCTACCATGACATCAAGGCAGATTTCCTTCAACATATTTGCTGTAAGGTCCCTTACTTCATCATGCCTCATGCATATGAAGCCCCCTTTCTTGCACACCATGGCGTGATCGCCGTCATAGGAAGAGCCACACACGCATTCGGAGGGCAAACCTTCTACTGGCCGACCGTACCTTAGAGCAATGGCATCTGTAAATTCTTGTTTGTTAAGACTGAAACCATTTGCCCTTATCGGTAATGTAGTTAACCAGTTCGAGGCGCCCACCTCCTGCGCTATAGCTACTTTTTTTTTCAAATTTTCTGGAACCTGCAGCAACAGTTGCTGCAACTTATCATTTTGGCAGTGCTGTCGATCTGTCGTAATGGACCTACGAATATCGTTTACTTCACCGGTCACGACCTCCTCTGTTGCGTTCTGGGCTATTATGTGGTCCGTGAGGGCTGCCGTGAGCTTAAGTGAATTTTGATGTTCGGTGGCTGCAATCTCCTCTGGATTGGTTAGTCCCATCCCTCCCAGTCTTGATGGAAGTGCAAGAAGTTCTCTTTCTGCTGGGGTTAAGTGAGTGTGTTTTACTAATTTGGGAATGAACTTGACACTGATAGCTTCTTCCAGAGGGTGGAGGAGGGGTCCGATACCAGGGATAGTACGCATCAGGTAGTTCCAACGATGCTTGACTCCATGGGTGAATGCAGCAAAAGCCGCATGTGGCTCTTTGTTAGCAATCTCAGACAGAGCTTGGATTTCACTAACCCACTCATTCACCTTTCCCGCTACGTACTCGGTCTTGAAGTCCGTAGTGCCAATTACTGCGCCTAGATGTCTTTGGCCGTCCTTAGTTATTTTGACTTCGCTTCTGCCAAAAACCTCCTTTGCCCGTTCATAATGTTCTGGCTTCACGATGAGGAAGGACTTGCTGGCGTTTGGGTAGTACCCTATTTGTGGACCTCGCGATGTTACCAAGTCCCACCACTTTTTTATGTCCTCCACTTTTCCTGTTCCTGTAAGATCGCCAGCATACTCCACTTGTTTGACCCCAGTTGTTTCAAATTTTATTTCTTGTTGGAGCACTGATAGGCCTATTGCATACATTGTCATTGCAACAGGGTCCCCCTGTGTTGCTACTACTACTACTACTCGTACTACTACGTATTATTTTGCTGTGACTGGGAATCGAGTTTGACGATCATCCACTTATGATAAAATGCTACGAGTTATTAAGGATATCACCTTCGTTGGTGTGATCTGAGGTGACTAGAGAGACCGATACGGGACCGGCAGAATCGTTCACAGGGCTACATCTAGTACGGGAGGGGCTGCGACACACACACACACACTCTCCCTCTCTCTTCATTATATTCTCGCATTAGATACAGCCAAAGGTAGAGAGGGAGGTGGCAGCAGCCTTTCACGCCTCCCTCTCTTCCTCTCTGCCCCCCCCCTTGCTCCTTTCTCTCCTCCTGCCCTCTCTGGCTCCTGCTCCCCTTTCACCTCCTTCATTTCCTTCCTTCCTTCCTTCCTCTTGCTGTTTTTCTGTACCTCCTCCCTCCCTTCAACTCGCTATCTACTATCTCATTTCCCTCCACCTCCCTTCCTCTTTTCTCCCTCCTTCCTCCCTCCACCTCGCTACCTTTTGTCCCATTTCCCTCTATTCCTCCTCTTTTCTCCCTCCTTCCTCCTCCTTTCTCCCTTCTTCCTCCTCTTTTCTCCCTTCTTCCTCCCTCCAGGTAGCGAGGGCGCGCTACCTGATAATTACACGACCACACGTTTAGTAACACGCCAAGGCTGCACTAAATCATGGTGGGGGACGCTATTTTAAGGGGACAGTACGTGTAAAAGAACGTTGAGTTAAAGGGGATGCTACGTAGAAGGAAACGCCAACTTAAAGGGGACGCTACGCAGAAAGAAACACCAAGTTCAAGGAAACGCTGCAGACAAAGGAACACCAAGTTCAAGGGGACGCTACGTGAAAAGGAACACCGGGTTAAAAAAAAAAGAAATACCACGTCGAGAGAGAGAGAATATGACACGACTGGATAACAAGACACAGGAGAAAATTAAGCAACAAAGCAGATAATGATGATGGAGTGTAGGCAGGAGGGGGGAAATAACTAGGCTGGAATTTTAAGTGAAGGAAACATGATGGAGGAGGAGGAGGAGGAAAGGTCAGGATAGGTTATACAACAGCCCAGGAAAAGTTCCATTATGAGTGTCGTGGTAATACAAGGGAGCAATCTTGTTATGTTTGGACTCATAGCCTTAAGTGTGTATGTAGAACAAAGGCAAATATAGTGTTATTTTTTTCCCTATGTGTTTATATAAAGTATGGTGTGCATTGTTCCCTTTCTGTTTATGTAAAAATTATGGTGTTTTCACTCGTGTGTGTGTGTGTGTGTGTGTGTGTCATCTTCATTTGTCATTCTCTGTTTTATTTTAGTTTGTTGGTTTATATTTATTGGCGTTTTAAAGGTTACTGAAATTTAAGTCTGAACTGAAAATTATGGAATTCCTCCTCCTAGTAAATTTGTCTTTGTTTAACTCGAGTCGTTTTGCTGCTCTCCCGTATGCTGTGTATTTGTCCTTTATATTGTGTCCTCCAACCTAACCTAAACTCACCTAACCTAACCTAACCTAACCTAACAGAACTTATCCCCACTCACGTTACCTTACCTAATCCTCATACCTTACCTTACCGTTATTGGCCAAGACCGACCAATCTGCAGCTTTCATCTCGTTCAATTTCTCGGGCTTGTTATTACAACCCTCTCGAATGACTGTTGACCGAAGCTCATATAAGTTCCACAAGATATCGGCAAATGGTTTTCAATATCGTGTTTATTGGTTCGATAACTTGGATACGGGGGATAAATTGGGTGATCTTCTACTTCGAGTGCAGGGGTGAGTGGTTATAGTTTGTGTTTAATATATATACACTTTTTAAATGTTACTCTTATGATTTTAATTGTTATATGACATTTTGTAGATGTGTGTGTGTGTGAGTGGGCCTATGTGTGTAAAGGGGTGTGTGCGTGAATGCTTGCTGGTGGGCATTTACATGATCATATGCGTTTTTGTTCACGACTCCAGCATATACAAAACCTTACGAGTCGACCCGTCAGTGTACATGACAGGATAATAAATGTTCTTGGGTGTATACGTTCCTAATTACAATACCTGAGTCCCACCTAAGTATGGTGATACCTGAGAGGAATTCTGACCAACGCCCAAACCTTCCTCAATATTCTCACGACATGGATATAAATCTACACAGGGAATATACTGTACTCCAAATTCCTCACCGAAGTTGATGACTGATATATCCATCATTAGTCGTGTGTGTGTGTGTGTGTGTGTGTTTTGGCATCACGTCTCAGTACAGCACCACGCCTCAGTACAGCACCACGTCTCAGTATAGCACCACGTCTCAGTACCGCACCACGCCTCAGTACAGCACCATGCCTCAGTACAGCACCACGCCTCAGTACAGCACCACGCCTCAGTACAGCACCACCCCTCAGTATAGCACCACGTCTCAGTACAGCACCACACCTCAGTACAGCACCACGCCTCAGTACAGCACCACGCCTCAGTACAGCATCACGTCTCAGTACAGCACCACGCCTCAGTACAGCGCCACGCCTCAGTACAGCACCACGCCTCAGTACAGCACCGCGCCTCAGTACAGCACCGGGCCTCAGTACAGCACCGGGCCTCAGTACAGCACCACGCCTCAGTACAGCACCACGCCTCAGTATAGCACCACGTCTCAGTACAGCACCACGTCTCAGTATAGCACCACGCCTCAGTACAGCACCACGTCTCAGTACAGCACCACGTCTCAGTACAGCACCACGCCTCAGCACAGCACCACACGTTGGAATTAGTCTTGGGAAAAAAGTCAATATTGGACTTTTATTAAGCATCTGAACGAGGAATTAAGTCACACACCAGAACTTCAAATATAATGTGTTGCCTAAACCAAATTAATTAACAATGTCTTTTCTGAACATATAATTATCACTTCAATCCACAAAAAAAAAAAAAAAATGAGATCCTCCCCGACACAGAAACACTCGCAGGATAAAACCACAACAAAAAATAAATTGATCAAGAACACACACACACACACACACACACAGAACACAAAAACACACATACAGTACACACATACAGTACACACATACAGAGTCCACATTGAACCATAAGTGACGTTGAAACACACTGAACCATCACCACTTATAACATACATAAGAACATAAGAATGGAGGAAACTGCAGCGGGCCTATTGGCCCATACTGGGCAGTCCCGTTTACACCCAACCCCTATTGCTCATATGAGCATCCAACCTATGTTTGAAGCAATTCAGCGTATTCGAGTTAATGATGATATTTGGTAACTTGTTCCATTCATCCACTACTCTGTTTCCAAACCAGTGTTTACCTATTTCACGCCTAAATCTAAATTTGTCCAATTTAAAACCATTGTTACGAGTTCGCTCCTGGTTGGATAATTTGAGTACCTTTGTAATGTCCCCTTTGTTTAGCCCTGCCTTCCATTTATACACCTCTATCAGGTCGCCCCTCGCTCTACGTCTCTCAAGGGAGTGCAAATTAAGATGCTTTAACCTGTCTCTATACTCAAGGTTCCTGATACCCGGGATTAGTCTTGTCATTCTCCTCTGGATTCTTTCCAAGGATTCTATATCCATTCTGTAATACGGTGACCAGAACTGGACTGCGTAATCCAGGTGTGGTCTCACAAGAGCAAGATACAGTTTTAGGATGACCTCGCTAGTCTTGTAACTAACACTCCTTTGTATGAACCCAAGTACTTTATTAGCCTTGTTACGAGCAAAAACACATTGTTTACTTGGCTTAAGGTTCCTACTTATCATTACTCCTAAATCTCTCTCGCAGTCGGATTTCTCTATGGCATCGTTGTTCATCTGGTATCTGGTTTCCCTGTTTACATTCCCTATACTGAGTACTTTACATTTGTCAATGTTGAATTTCATCTGCCATTTTTCAGACCATTCGAAAAATTTGTTTAGATCCTCCTGTAGTTTTGCCGAGTCCTCGTCAGATTTTATAACACGTCCTATTTTAGTATCATCAGCAAATTTACTTATGTTGCTGTCTATGCCGATATCTATGTCGTTTATGTATATAATAAACAATAATGGTCCAAGTACTGAGCCTTGGGGAACTCCACTTGTGACGTTGCTCCAATGGGACTTAGTGCCGTTAATGCTCACTCGCTGTTTCCTGTCCTGTAACCACGCCCTAATCCATTTAAGGATGTCACCTTTGATGCCATGAGCTTCTACCTTTCTAATTAGTCTTTCGTGGGGTACTCTGTCGAAGGCTTTGCTAAAGTCGAGATATACCACATCATAATTGTGCCCCTCGTCCACTGATTCGAAAACTGATGAAAAGAATGTTAATAGATTAGTTAGGCAAGAACGTCCGCTTGTGAAGCCATGCTGGGAATCATTGATCAATCTGTGCTTCTCCAGGTGATTTCGAATAGAGTTTGAAATGATTGCTTCCAGTAATTTGCCTACTATTGATGTTAGACTGATTGGGCGGTAGTTAGAGGATAGTGATCTATCCCCCTTCTTGAAGATCGGTATTACATTCGCTATCCTCCAGGATTCTGGTACTACACCTGTTTTTAAGGACATGTTAAACAACTTTGCTAAGGGCATACTAAGCTCTTCCTTACATTCCTTTAATACTCTGGCAAATATCTCATCGGGACCAGGTGACTTATTAGGCTTTAGTTTGTCTATTTGCTTACTAACATCGTTACTAGTCACTACTATCTCACTTAATTTGTTTTCTTCACTATCTCTGAATAGAGTCGGTGCCTCGGGTATCATGTTTAAATTTTCGCTGGTGAAAACTGTTGAAAAATATTTATTTAAATTATTGCTCATTTCTCCGTCGTTATCAGTGAGCTCGCCGGAGTCTGACCGTATTGGTCCAATCTTTTCTCGTGTTTTAGTTTGGTACATTTGGTAGAATCCTTTGGGGTTTGTCTTTGCCTCCCTTGCTATCCTTACCTCATTATTCCTCTTTGCTTTCCTTATCTCGGTTTTAACCCTACTCGCCAATACCCTATAATAGTCCCGGAGGTGAATTTCGCCACGATTTATCCTTCTACCTATAGCCTTCCTTTGGCCAATGATGTTCTTTAAATAATTATTTATCCATTTAGGGTCATTGTTGTTTGATCTGAGTTTTTTGTATGGTATGTTCTGCCTTTGTGCATTAAGTAACTCACTATTTAAATTGTCGTGGAACTCGGCAATCTCGGATCTCGTTATCAGGTCGGTGTCATCTGTCAGGTTCACGGCCAAGCGCGACACCC
This sequence comes from Homarus gammarus, assembly GCA_958450375.1. Classification (NCBI taxonomy): domain Eukaryota; kingdom Metazoa; phylum Arthropoda; class Malacostraca; order Decapoda; family Nephropidae; genus Homarus; species Homarus gammarus. Next base: position 1,165,004 of record CAUDMG010003255.1, read on the forward strand.
CCTCTCTTAGCTGCCTCTTTAAACTGTCAAAGTTTGCCCTTCTGAAATCTGGTACTTTAGTGGAATTTTCCTTACGTCTGCCCTGAAAATCTAACTGGAATCGAATTTCTTTGTGATCGCTGTTTGCAAGTTCGTTCCCTACCTCGACATTGCTAATGAGGTTTTCTCTGTTTGACAAAACTAAATCCAATATATTATTACCCCGTGTGGGTTCGGTTATATGTTGACTTAGGAAACAGTCCTGGATCGTCTCGAGAAAATCCTCTGATTCTGAGTTTCCCGTAAGGTCGGTCCAATCTATTTGGCCAAGGTTAAAGTCGCCTACTATACAGACTTTGTTGTGTATGGAAGCCCTGCGCATTTCATCCCAGATAAGTCGCTCATTGACTCTGTCAAGATTGGGGGGTCTATATATTACTCCTGTGATTAATTTTTCCCGACCGTCGCTTAATTCTATCCAAATTGTTTCTGTATTCCTCTCAGTTTTTATTTCCTTATTTATTTCACACTTCAGATTATCCCTAACATAGATTGCTACTCCGCCTCCTCTCCTGGTCTGCCTATCGGTATGGAACAGTTTGTAACCCGCAATTTGGTATTCGACTGGTAATTCACGTGTGTCTAGGTTGATCCATGTTTCAGTGAATGCAATTATATCGATTTCTTCGGTACATACCAAGGCCCTAATATCATCCATTTTGTTTCTCATACTTCTACTGTTCGCGTAATATACATTTAAGTTAGTCGTGTTCTGAGTCCTTCCCTTACCGCGTTTAGTTTTAAACTCCCTGTCTAATTTAGTTATGTCATCATTCCTAACACTATTTCCCTGTAATCTTTCGCCTTGTTTACCCGCTCCCACTGCAGTCTCCTCCACCCCCGTGCCCCTATGTTCTCTTAGCAGTTTAAAGACTTCGATATCTTTTGAACTGCCCCCTCTAGAGCCCCAGCCAGGGTTGCTACTCCATCCCTAGACAGGTGCACCCCATCCCTAGCATAAAGGTCCCTTCTGCCATAGAAGTTGTCCCAGTTGTCAATGAATGGGACTGATATTGACTTGCAATATCTGTCAAGACGGTCGTTAACACCAACTGCCCTTGACAACCATTCACTGCCAACTCTCCTTCTAGGCAGGACACCGCATATGATAGGGATCCCTCCCTTAGTCCTAATACGATCTATGGCTGCCTTGAACTTATCAAGAAGTTCCTCGCTCCTACACCGGCCAATATCATTGCCTCCTGCACTGAGGCAGATAATGGGTTTGTTCCCATTACCAGACAAGATATTGTCCATCCTGTCAATTATATCCCCCACCCCAGCTCCTGGCAAACACACCCTCATCCTATTTTTGTTTTTACCACAAAAGGCCCTGTCCATGTACCTTACCTGTGAGTCACCAACAATTAAAGTTTTTATACCTTCCTTGTCATCCCTGTCCCTGACTGTACTAACGTCCAATTCGTCTATCAAGGGACTGAACGGGTTGGTACACTTAGCTGTTGTTGTCGTTGTTGTCGTATCCTTGGTGTGCTTCTTCACCAAAAGCTTTGTCTTCCCATTACTCACAATTTTCCACTCGCTTGATTTTTCGTCAGCCACTGGCTTTACTCGTCCAGCCTCTCCTTTTAACATCGCCAGCTCTTCCCTTAATTTCAAGTTCTCCAACTTGACCTTCGCCAATTCTTCAGTGGACCACTCCAGTTTGGTCACCAAACTCTCATACCCAAGACCGCACCTTGCTCTGGCAGAGAGCAAACCTTCATCTCAACATACAATTAAATACTTGTTTGAGAAGTACGTAGGAATAACCAGGGGTTGTTTAATATTGTTACTGTGTGGGACCTCCTCTGACTTGTGTTCGTTTAACCTCTGAGAGACAACTTTACATAGTGGATAGTTCTTGTTGGTAAAGGTACAGCCGGTTCTTGAATATATATATGCACTTATGTTCTTGAGTGCATAGTGACGTGTTGGTGTATCTCAGTGTGTGTGTCAGTTAGACTTAGACTTATAACCTAACCCTGCCAGGTGTTAGTCATCTCTCTCTCTCTCTCTCTCTCTCTCTCTCTCTCTCTCCAGATGATACTTTCGGCAATTTTTTTTATTAATCCCTTGAGAATTGACGCCCTCAACTCTTCCTCCTCCTTTCCCCCTTCTTTTCATTCCTCTTTCCTCCTCCCCCTCTTCCTCCCTGTATCCTCCTCCTCTTCCTCCCTGTATCCTCCTCCTCTTCCTCCCTGTATCATCCTCCTCTTCCTCCCTGTATCCTCCTCCTCTTCCTCCCTGTATCCTCCTCCTCTTCCTCCCTGTTTCCTCCTCCTCTTCCTCCCTGTTTCCTCCTCCTCTTCCTCCCTGTATCCTCCTCTTCTTCCTCTCTGTATCCTCCTCCTCTTCCTCCCTGTATCCTCCTCCTCTTCCTCCCTGTATCCTCCTCCTCTTCCTCCCTGTATCCTCCTCCTCTTCCTCCCTGTTTCCTCCTCCTCTTCCTCCCTGTTTCCTCCTCCTCTTCCTCCCTGTATCCTCCTCTTCTTCCTCTCTGTATCCTCCTCCTCTTCCTCCCTGTATCCTCCTCCTCTTCCTCCCTGTATCCTCCTCCTCTTCCTCCTCGTTTACTCCCATAAATCTCACACCCACGCGGCTCCACGCCCACCCTCCAGCCACTCACTAAAGATACCTAACATCCAATTTACGCTGTCCGCCTCCTTACTGACTAAGGTGGCGTCTTCTCGGGAGGAAAATGGCCAATTTCCTCGGGTTTATTCCCTGTTACTCCTGACCATTTGTCTCTTACGTCTTGTCATCTCTCATGCTTCCCTAGTCCATTTTTATTCCGTTTCCTGCGGATTTTTTTTTTTTATTCTTTTCCTCATCTGTTTTCTTTCCTTTCCTGGTGAATTTTTTGCGTTTAGTTACTTTTCTTGAATTTTTCTGCCTTCTTTGTGAGGCCATTTTATACCTATTGTAACTTAATTTGCCTATTTTCCTGTTTTTTTTCTGCTGTTGTTCGTTTTTTCTTGATTTAAATTGTCTTGTTTTTCCTGGTTTTGATTCCTGTTTAATTCTATTTTTTTCTGATTTTCCTGATAATTTTCCCGATTTAGGTAATATTTTTTGCTTCTGTTTATTATCCGTAGTTTTCCTGGCCATTTTTCCTGCTTCTGGCCATTCTCCTTGACTATTAGATATTTCCCTAAAATACCTTAACCCACGATAGACTACCATAGTTTTATTCAGTACCATAGTATACCATATATATTTTGCATAATAAATTTAATGTTAAACTACCATAATACACTGTAGACCACCATGATTCAGTCGGTACCATAGGATACCATATTCCACCATAATGTACCTCACTACATAACTACCATAACACACACACACATTACCATGACATTAGCCTGAGTACACCATATGCCCGCCACACACACACTGCCCATTGTCTGACAGCCGGAGTTTCTGACGAGGGTGTGGGTGGGGTGAATAGGTGATAGGGTGGGTATGTAGGTGGGAGAAGGGTGTGTAGGTGGGAGGGTGGTGAGAATGGGTGAATAGTTGAGGAGGTGGGTGAGGTGGGTGGATGGATGGGGGTGGGTGAAGAGAGTTGAGAGAAGAGGTGGTGGGTGGGAAGAGGAATGGGGGGCGGGGTGGGGGGAGAAAGAATGAATAGGACCTGAAATCCCAGCCTAGAGAGAGTCCAGGTAAATTCTGTGTCTTTGCGAGGCCTTAACAATGGGCATTAGAATTTAGGCGGAGCTGACCACCGGGGCCCCCTCTCTTTGTCGCTGGCACGGTGCACATAACGGCCTGAAATGGGAAAATAAATTGGACATGGGCTTATGGTGCTAAAAGTGGCCGTAACTTGGTGGCGAGGCCGTGTGTGTGTGGGGGGGGGGGGGAGGAGGTGAGGTGGGAGAGGGAGGGAGATTTTCAGGGGGTTATGCTGTGTGAGTCTAGGGACGGGAGGGAGAGGTCGAGGAGGGGTGTTGTGGGGGAGAGAAGAGGGATTTTTTTTTTGGGTGGGGGGAGGTTCTGAGGGTGTGTGATGCTGCATGTGAGGGGAAGGGGGGGCTTTGCGGGGTGAAAAAAAGTAGTGTGTGTGTGTGTGTTGAAATTCACAGTGTAGTAATTACAATATTCATGACAGGAATGCAATAATAATAGTAATAATAAAATTAATGATTATGATGGTAATAATGATATTGATAATAATTATTACAGAGTTGCGTCATTGTACCTTGCGAAAATTAGTTTAGACTGTGAAAGTGTTTTAGTTGGGTAGTTTGGGGAGGTTGATGGGGTTATATCTGAGTATTATAATGAGGAGAGTAAAACTTAAGCTAAAAGTTTAATTGCGTCAATTTATCATCTCGCGGGTTTATAAAGGATCGTCACAGTGGTTTATATAATAAAATTATTATTATATTATTGCTTCTTTTGTCCTTATGAAAAGCTTTGAATATATATATATATATATATATATATATATATATATATATATATATATATATATATATATATATATATATATATATATATATATATATATATACCCGAGACAGAAAAGATGGCCACTACAGGTTTAATCGTGTAGGCTTGATTTTAAGAGCCATGGTAAATTATGATGTATTCAGTGCAATTTACATACTTATTAATAACAATTATCAATAATTTGTTATAATGCCAACGACATATACCAGGTGTTAACTGTGGTACTCGTGTGAGTTTATGAAGTAATAACCGTGTGAGTGACGGTGTTTACTGACACATATTTTACCCCATCATGTCGCCAGCCTTGAGTTATTGTCTGCTGATCTTGACTGTACATCACGTATATAGTTATCAGGCTGGTTCTCTAGTTCTTTTTATTCATGGGGTGTTAGGTACTCTTCAATTACCTTTTGGTTGAAAAACATTCCTCCTAAAGTTTCAGCTTGAACAGGTGTGTGTGTGGGGGGAACCGCCTTGCTGCTGCCCGCTACCCACCATAATAATTAAGGAACTTATTAACAAGTGAAACCAAATTCTGAATTTTTTTTTACATACAACAACAGAGAAAGATATGTAAATATGTAAATAAATATTCCAAAATTTATGAGGCTGTGGGGGGAGGGGGATTGAGGTGGTGAAGGAGGATTCATCATAAATAAGTGTAGACGGTGTGAGGTTAGTTTAGAGTGACAAGGAGTTTATGATGTAAAGATGTTGGGAGAAAATGACCGAAACAAAGAGACAATGAGAGAAATAACACAAAGAATATAGAGATGAAGGACCAAAAAAAAATACAGATGAAATGAGAGAATCAACAGAAAGAAACGTGGAGGAAAAAGGTTCTAAGTCCACAGGGAAGTAAAGATGTGTTATAAGATGTGTAAATATGAAGACCAGGCGCCTGAGGACTGAGCGGAAGCCGGAGGTGTGTGGTGGAGGTGGAGGTGTGTAGTGCAGGTGTGTGGTGCAGGTGGAGGTGTGTGGTGGAGGTGTGTGGTGCAGGTGTGTGGTGGAGGTGTGTAGTGCAGGTGTGTGGTGCAGGTGTGTGGTGCAGGTGGAGGTGTGTGGTGGAGGTGTGTGGTGCAGGTGGAGGTGTGTGGTGGAGGTGGAGGTGTGTAGTGCAGGCGTGTGGTGCAGGTGGATGTGTGTGGTGGAGGTGTGTGGTGCAGGTGGAGGTGTGTGGTGGAGGTGTGTGGTGCAGGTGTGTGGTGCAGGTGGAGGTGTGTAGTGCAGGTGTGTGGTGCAGGTGGAGGTGTGTAGTGCAGGTGTGTGGTGCAGGTGGAGGTGTGTAGTGCAGGTGTGTGGTGCAGGTGGAGGTGTGGGGTGGAGGTGTATGGTGGAGGTGTGTGGTGCAGGTGGAGATGTGTGGTGGAGGTGTAGGTGTGTGGTGGAGGTGTGTAGGGGAGGGGGAGGTGTGTGGTACAAGTGAGTGGTGGAGATACAGGTGTGTGGAGAGGTAGAGGTGTGTGGGGGGAGGGGGGGTGTGGTACAGGTGTGTGGTGGAGGTGGAGGTACAGGTGTGTGGTGGAGGTACAGGTGTGTTTGGGGAGGGGTTGGTGTGTGGTGGAGGTGTAGGTGTGTGATGGAGGTGTGTGGGGGGAGGTGTTTGGGGGAAGTGGAGGTGTGTGGGGGAAGTAGAGATGTGTGGGGGAGGTGGAGGTGATGTGGGGGAGGTGGAAGTGTGTGGGGGAAGTGGAGTGTGTGGAGATGGTGTGTGGGGAAGGTGGTAGTGTGTGGTGCAGGTGGAGGTGTGTAGTGCAGATGGAAGTGTGTAGTGCAGGTGTGTGGTGTAGGTGGAGGTGTGGGGTGGAGGTATATGGTGGAGGTGGAGTAGTGTGGTGCAGGTGGAGATGTGTGGTGGAGGTACAGGTGTGTGGGGGAGGTGTAGGTGTGTGGTGGAGATGTGTAGGGGAGGGGAGGTGTGTGGTACAAGTGTGTGGTGGAGGTGTGTGGTGGAGATACAGGTGTGTGGGGAGGTAGAGGTGTGTGGTGGATGTGTGTGGGGGAGGGGGAGGTGTGTGGTACAGGTGTGTGGTGGAGGTACAGGTGTGTGGTGGAGGTACACGTGTGTTTGGGGAGGGGTAGGTGTTTGGTGGAGGCGTGTGGGGGGAAGTGGAGGTGTGTGGGGGAAGTAGAAATGTGTGAGGGAGGTGGAGGTGTGTGGGGGAGGTGGAAGTGTGTGGGGGGAGGTGGAGTGTGTGGAGACGGTGTGTGGGGAAGGTGGAGGTGTGTGTGTGTGGGGGGGGGGGGGGGTTTGGTGGAGGTGTGTGGGGATGTGAAGGTGTGTGGGGGAGATGGAGGTGTGTGGGGGAGGTGGAGGTGTGTGGGTGAGGTGGAGGTGTGTGGGTGAGGTGGAGGTGTGTGGGGGAAGTGGAGATGTGTGGGGGAAGTAGAGGTGTGTGGGGGAGGTGGAGGTGTGTGGGGGAGGTGTGTGGGGGAGGTGGAGGTGTGTGGGGGAGGTGTGTGGGGGAGGTGGAGGTGTGTGGGGGAAGTGGAGATGTGTGGGGGAAGTAGAGGTGTGTGGGGGAGGTGGAGGTGTGTGGGTGAGGTGGACTTGTGTGGGGGAGGTGGAGGTATGTGGGGGAGGTGTGTGGGTGAGGTGGACTTGTGTGGGTGAGGTGGAGGTGTGTGGGTGAGGTGGAGGTGTGTGAGGAAGTGGAGGTGTGTAGGGGAGGTGTGTGGGTGAGGTGGAGGTGTGTGGGTGAGGTGGAGGTGTGTGGGGGAGGTGTGTGGGTGAGGTGGAGGTGTGTGGGGGAGGTGGAGGTGTGTGGGGGTAGGTGTGTGGGGGAAGTGGAGATGTGTGGGGGAAGTAGAGGTGTGTGGGGGAGGTGGAGGTGTGTGGGTGAGGTGGAGGTGTGTGGGGGAGGTGTGTGGGTGAGGTGGAGATGTGTGGGGGAGGTGGATGTGTGTGGGTGAGGTGGAGGTGTGTGGGTGAGGTGGAGGTGTGTGGGGGAGGTGGAGGTGTGTGGGTGAGGTGGAGGTGTGTGGGTGAGGTGGAGGTGTGTGGGGGAGGTGGAGGTGTGTGGGAATGTAGAGGTGTGTGGGGGAGGTGGAGGTGTGTGGGGGAGGTGTGTGGGTGAGGTGGAGATGTGTGGGGGAGGTGGATGTGTGTGGGTGAGGTGGAGGTGTGTGGGTGAGGTGGAGGTGTGTGGGGGAGGTGGAGGTGTGTGGGAATGTGAGGTGTGTGGGGAGGTGGAGGTGTGTGGGGGAGGTGTGTGGGTGAGGTGGAGATGTGTGGGGGAGGTGGAGGTGTGTGGGTGAGGTGGAGGTGTGTGGGGAAGTGGAGGTGTGTAGGGGAGGTGTGTGGGTGAGGTGGAGGTGTGTGGGTAAGGTGGAGGTGTGTGGGGGAGGTGTGTGGGTGAGGTGGAGATGTGTGGGGGAGGTGGAGGTGTGTGGGTGAGGTGGAGATGTGTGGGTGAGGTGGAGGTGTGTGGGTGAGGTGGAGGTGTGTGGGGGAGGTGGAGGTGTGTGGGGAAGTAGAGGTGTGTGGGAGAGGTGGAGGTGTGTGGGGGAGGTGGAGGTGTGTGGGGGAGGTGTGTGGGTGAGGTGGAGATGTGTGGGGGAGGTGGAGATGTGTGGGGGAGGTGGAGGTGTGTGGGTGAGGTGGAGGTGTGTGGGGGAGGTGTGTGGGGGAGGTGGAGGTGTGTGGGGAAGTGGAGGTGTGTGAGGAAGTGGAGGTGTGTGGGAGAGGTGGAGGTGTGTGGGGAAGTAGTGGTGTGTGGGAGAGGTGGAGGTGTGTGGTGGAGGTGGAGGTGGAGGTGTGTGGTGGAGGTGGAGGTGTGTGGTGGCGGTGGAGGTGTGAGGTGGAGGTGGAGGTGTGTGGGTGAGGTGGAGGTGTGTGGGGGAGGTGTGTGGGTGAGGTGGAGATGTGTGGGGGAGGTGGATGTGTGTGGGTGAGGTGGAGGTGTGTGGGGGAGGTGGAGGTGTGTGGGGGAGGTGGAGGTGTGTGGGAATGTAGAGGTGTGTGGGGGAGGTGGAGGTGTGTGGGGGAGGTGTGTGGGTGAGGTGGAGATGTGTGGGGGAGGTGGAGGTGTGTGGGTGAGGTGGAGGTGTGTGGGGAAGTGGAGGTGTGTGGGGGAGGTGGTGGTGTGTGAGGAAGTGGAGGTGTGTAGGGGAGGTGTGTGGGTGAGGTGGAGGTGTGTGGGGGAGGTGTGTGGGTGAGGTGGAGATGTGTGGGGGAGGTGGAGGTGTGTGGGTGAGGTGGAGGTGTGTGGGGGAGGTGTGTGGGTGAGGTGGAGGTGTGTGGGGGAGGTGGAGGTGTGTGGGGAAGTGGAGGTGTGTGAGGAAGTGGAGGTGTGTGGGAGAGGTGGAGGTGTGTGGGGAAGTAGTGGTGTGTGGGAGAGGTGGAGGTGTGTGGTGGAGGTGGAGGTGTGTGGTGGAGGTGGAGGTGTGCGGTGGAGGTGTGAGGTGGAGGTGGAGGTGTGTGGTGGAGGTGGAGGTGTGTGGTGGAGGTGGAGGTGTGTGGGGGAGGTGGAGGTGTGTGGTGGAGGTGGAGGTGTGTGGGGGAGGTGGAGGTGTGTGGGGGAGGTGGAGGTGTGTGAGGGAGGTGGAACAAGAACGCCTGTTAACCTTAGTATACTTGCATTATATTTCCCCACTAAACCCTTGGATCAGCCTCCGGTGTTCTTAGGTCTTGTGCAGATGGTGGTTGTTGCCTTGAGTCAGTATAGTGAGTTGTTGCCTTGAGTCAGTATAGTGAGTTGTTGCCTTGAGTCAGTATAGTGAGTTGTTGCCTTGAGTCAGTATAGTGAGTTGTTGCCTTGAGTCAGTATAGTGAGTTGTTGCCTTGAGTCAGTATAGTGAGTTGTTGCCTTGAGTCAGTATAGTGAGTTGTTGCCTTGAGTCAGTATAGTGAGTTGTTGCCTTGAGTTAGTATAGTGAGTTGATGCCTTGAGTTAGCATAGTGAGTTGTTGCCTTGAGTTAGCATAGTGAGTTGTTGCCTTGAGTCAGTATAGTGAGTTGTTGCCTTGAGTCAGCATAGTGAGTTGTGCCTTGAGTCAGTATAGTGAATTGTTGCCTTGAGTCAGTATAGTGAGTTGTTGCCTTGAGTTAGTATAGTGAGTTGATGCCTTGAGTCAGTATAGTGAGTTGATGCCTTGAGTCAGTATAGTGAGTTGTTGCCTTGAGTTAGTATAGTGAGTTGATGCCTTGAGTCAGGAAAGTGAGTTGATGCCTTGAGTCAGTATAGTGAGTTGTTGTCTTGAGCCTGAGTTGTCTTAACCCAGGGCTTGACCAACACCAACACAGAGGAGATATAACCTAGCCTACACCCCCACCAGAGCCAACCTATGTAACTCGCTGTTGAAGCTCCAGGGATCATCTCTCACACGGCACCTCAGACCACCACTAAGAGGAAGAACGAGGGAAAAATACAGCTAAATATGGTCGGGTTGATGTCATCCTTTAAAAAGGTGGGGGGGGGGGGGGGGGGCTGACTAAAAAAATGAATAAAAAAAACGAGGCGTGGTGCCCTATCCCACTTGTGGCCTCCCTCTTGCTGCCACAGTCCTTTGTGACCACTGGATAAAGAGATCCAAAGAGAGTCTTTTACATGACGTTTTTCTTATTATATAAAAAAAAAATCACTTATACACAAGCAGGTTAAAGGAGTGTTCCGTTAAGCCTTCACAAAACTGCCGTAGCAAACTTTCTTGAGTGAGTGTGGTGAACTCTTGGAAGAATATGCCAGTGTTATGAAGCACCTAATGTTGTGAACTCTTTCAACAATCTGCCAGCGCTGTAACGGCACCGAGTGTGTACTCATTCAAGGCGAGACTTGACCAACACTGGAGAAGGTACAGATCAACTTAAGTCAAGTTAGGTAAAGTAAAGTAAGCCTGGATACATCTGCCTGTTGTTGGTGCTGCCCTGATCTACGTTGCTGGTAGTCTACTCTGAAGTGGTAAGTAAACACACATTTGTTTTTCTTATCATTGTAGTGTAAATAAATTTCTTAGAAAGTTCGTAAGGTGGGGGAAATGGTAATGTGGGAGGGAGGAGGTGGTGTGAGGTGAAGGGTGGGCAGAGTAGAGGGAACAGGAGCTATAATCTGGTCTGGCTGTTCTTGGTTAATATTGTGTGATAATAGTGTGGCAAACAAAAGGTGTAAGGGAAATGTAGGTAAATGTTAAGGAAGCGGTCATTGCCGTCAGTCTCCAGACAGTCGCCCATGGTTCGAAGGCTCGGCTTAGGATTCAGAATATTGAAGCAGATTACTGGATTTTTATGGGTAGCTGTACAGTGTCTCCCGAAAGTATCTGTCCACACTGTGTGAAACATTATGAGACCACGGATGATAGACGTGTGCGTTCCTGCCCTGTATAGTTTAACAAAAGTAATGCAATGTGTATTTATTCCGGCGTAATTAATATAATGTTCGGTTACCAAATAGTAGGTAGAGGCAGCTATCAAACAGGGAGGTACTACCGCCTGGGAAGACATTGGAAGCATAATGTGTTGTCTAATGGTAGACCCTGTTGCTATATGGCATCACGAAAATTGTGACCAAGTCCCAGGTTGCTGATCTGACTTTTTGCCTCATTTACACACAATTGCAGGGTCTCAATTGTTTCTCTTTCTTTGACAACACAACATACATAGAGCGTTATTGATTTACTTTTTTAAAGTTTTGTATTTCATTATAGTTCTTTATTATTATTATTATTATTATTATTATTATTATTATTATTATTATTACAGTTATTATTATTATTGTTATCATTATTATTTTACTTTACTTTTATTATAATTTTATTTACTATGAATAATTATTACATTATCGCCCCCAGGCCCCGATGTGGGTCAGTGACCTGTGCCCGGGTGGGCTAATCCCCGTTAAAAAAAAAAAAAAAAAAAAAAAAAAGATTCGACCAAGAATACCATGAAAGTTATTCAAAGCTTTTGACAGCATTAATGAACACAATCTGGGATCGTTTCACATAAGCAGATCACTTCATCGTGTGTACAGTACAGTACAGTATATAGAAAACAGAGATGCAGTGTACCATTTGTAACACTGGAGACCCCTGGTATACTGTACATAAGGTTATCAGGAATGTAATTGACGAATATTGCTAGAATTAATACGTGCTTACATCTAAGGAAAAGCTGTCTCCTTTAAACCTGTAATATATAATATATATATATATATATATATATATATATATAATATATATATATATATATATATATATATATATATATATATCTTGATAAAATCACACGGGAAAATGGAAACAACGGAGCACCTTAGCTTTCGTCTTTATTCAAGACATCTGAAGATGTCTTGAATAAAGACGAAAGCTAAGGTGCTCCGTTGTTTCCATTTTCCCGTGTGATTTTATCAAGATTTTCTTATCCACGTTTTCATTGTGGATTTACATGAAATATATATATATATATATATATATATATATATATATATATATATATATATATATTATATATATATATATATATATATATATATATATAATATGAGAGAGAGGTGATGGGAGAGAGGTAAGTCTTTGAGGAGGCCATTAGACAATTTCAACAGAGCTCCTCAGAGTGTCTTCAATATAATGGTAGAGGCTGTTAGTGGACGTGATGACCTGCGACCTGCAATTATCAACAGTTTGGTTGATGAAGGTTGAGTCGTCCGGAAAAACTTGTGGTTAAATCATTTCTCTATCTCTCTCTCTCTCTCTCTCTCTCTCTCTCTCTCTCTCTCTCTCTCTCTCTCTCTCTCTCTCTCTCTCTCTCTCAGCCCCACTTCGTGTACCACCCGACCTTTGAAACCTGAGTGTGTGTGAGCAGGTCAGGTTACCGGAGGCTGTTACCGTGGTGCTGTAGCTGTGCTAAGGAAGTCCTGGCCTCTGTTGTTACAGTACTGGGGAGGCAGTATTGTTGTTACAATTAATAATGGTAATAGTTACAGTTTTAGTTATAATGATTTTAGTAGTGTTACAGAGGTGGTGGTGTCAGTACGATAGATACACTACAACTTGAGAGAGTCATGAGCAGTACAAAATAATATTTACATGAAAAGTGTTGGAAAAAGAATTGGCTTCAAATCTAAATACTGGACAAAGGTTTGGTTTCTAATGTGTAAACAGGAATAACTCGCCTCCGGGTCGATAAACACGACAGCTTGTGTAAAATAGCGATGGTGTTTGGTCCAGTCATGAAGTGTAGTGTCAGCATCAGGGACCTAAATATTTTACACGAGAGAACTAAACTTAACTGGTGTTTCAGTGAATATTTTACCCAAAGGCCACAAATAGCAACAGATTGATTAATCATGTCGGGTTCACCTCGGAGTCTGCGGGGGGGGGGGGGGGGGGGCTAGATATAACCCTCGTAATCGACTTCAGGTAAACTCCAGGTATATCTTGGTATGCTTACCTGACAGAGTGTCGCATATTAGGAATCAGTGATGTAAGGTGTATGCTGGCAGCTTACCTGGTGAACAAATAGCTATTATACGACCCAGACTGTATCTAGTGTGCACATTTAATAAAGACGGTGGCGTAGCTCTTTCATTCCATAGAGTAAACGGTACAATGTGTCTTTGGTTGACACTATGTAGTATTGTGTGGTACAAGTGGGAGGACAGGCGAGTGTTACCCCATCGTCAGCAGTAACAATAGGCAAAGGTATCCAGGGCAGGAAGAGGTAAGAGAGGGTTGTGGTGGGTATCAGTTGTGAGGGAGACGGTGGTTGTGGTGGTGCCTGGGGGAGGAGGATGAGGAGGTAGGGTGGTGGTGGTGTTGGTGAACCATGTGGGTTATTGTAGCGTATAGGCCTCGTATTTTATGAGGGAGGGAGGAGGGGTGGACGACCGTGAAAGTTGGCCTGAGCCTCTTGTTAAAAGGAAGAAGAGACGGCAGTTGGTAGATCAAAGGATGTGAGGCAGGAATGTCCCTCCTCCCAGCTGTGTTGACACCCTCACCACCATCTAGATCACTGCTACTTCCATGTTATATTTTATTTCGTTACATTTTGCCACAAGACATAATAATATTTTCTTTAATACCATTTAGTTTTATATGTATTAGTATATAGAATAAGCCACGACCTACATTGTTTATTGATACTTAAATAAAGAAACATTCCTTGTGTCTCTGAAAGATAAAAAAAGATACTTTGTCTTTGAGTATAATCTGTACAGTGTTTTAGTGTGGTTTAATTCCAGGTAAATAATGTCATGAAAATTTGACCTCATGGAAGATACTGCACCTGTACCTATATACACCTTCACCGTCACAAGAGTACAGTGGTTTACTTGTTTTAGTTAGATTTCACGACGGGTTTTTTTTATTGTTAGTCAAAACACTATTCTTTTGACACTGTAGGAACTATTTCGTCCATATCAGTGTTATTGTTACATCCTTCTTTCACCATACTTCCGTCTCTCGGTAACTATTCATCCGCCTCTTGGCAATTATTCGGTCCCCATATTACTATCCTCCCACCCAAGCTTCACTATCCAGTACGAGGAGGAGGTGGTGGACTGGCGGCGTCCCCTTAGGAAACACTGTACTGTATCAACACGCGGCCCAGCCATTCACACCCCGGGTCTCTCCCATAACACACACTGCACCGTAAACACTGTGAGATTAATTACCATATTCTACCTTGGACGGAGCTAGTTCTCTCTCTCTCTCTCTCTCTCTCTCTCTCTCTCTCTCTCTCTCTCATCAGATTTCCATCACCCCCCTCCCCGGCAGGACAAAAGCGGCTACTCTTTACACCGACTATCACAACAGCTGCTGCCGCCTGTCGCTCGCTCTTTAAGGGCTGTTGGCCGGGGTCTTCAGGCTATTGAGAGTCGGGAGATAAGGGAAGGCAGTTTGCATGTGAGAAAGAGAGAGAGTGACCCGGGAAGACCAAGCCGAGGTTTCCTATTTAAATGATAATCACCTTTGTTTTGTAGGTACTAAAGGAGATGGTAGTGGGGGGGGGAGGGATGTAGTTTTACGGTACGTATATAGTTACGATTAAAAAAGTTATGTATAAAAACAAATATTTTTCTTGTTTTAGATATGTTTTGTACTCGTTTTTATGTAATATCGTATTATTATTGTTATTTTTTTATTGTATAAGGACCTTAGTGTTATTGTTTACGTTATTAATAATACGTTCAGAGCGCCCCGTTGATTACTGTCTGCTGGTCGTCCGTACGTCTGGGAGTTGTAAAGAGAATAACTTGCACGAACAGCGATGACTTTCAAACACACTTGACGTTAAGATGAAGCAGAAAAAAATATTGATTACGTTAAAAATTCCGACGTTTTTATCATCAAGGAGCAGAGTTACGGCCTCTTGGACTTACATACGGCGCGGTGAGGGTTACACACCTGTACGTTACCTTATCATTCACAGCTATTGTTTTAATGGGGCGATATTGATTACACACGCTAGTATATAAACGCTCTGACGGTGTTGTATAAATTGTGTCTATCTTTACGGTGATGTGTCGTCATTAATGAGTGTAAACAGTGATGACTAACCCTTCACTGTACCTGGGAGCTGTGAGGAGAAACAGTGCCCGCTTTGTCTGTTGTGTACTTGTCTGTAAAAAAAATCACTGTACGATCTTAACACATGTGATTGGGTGTTATCATGACAGTGATATATAGACATTGTCTTTCCTCGACAGTGAGGGACAAATAATGATGCTCTTAACACTGACCTACGACCATCCATCTTACACTGATACGTAAGCGTCTTTATAGTGATGTAACATAGTGATCTATAAACTTCATTTATATATTGATATATGAACGTGATATCTAAAAGTCATGTATAAATATGTTTATAATCGCTATTTTCACATGGTTTATAAGTTATGTTTCCAGGTATTAGTGACCATTACTCTCACACGGACACTTGTGTTACAGGACAGAAAGGAATTCACAAGAAAAATGTTTTATTGACAGTTGTTTATATATAAACGTTTAGGTGTCAGGTGACAGAGTGACACACGAGAGACTGTCAAAAGTTAACCGGCTGATGGATGTGGAGGAGGAAGAGTAGGAGGAGGAGGAGAAGGAGGAGGAGGAGGAGGAGGAGGAGGAAGAAGAGGAGGAAGAGGACGAGGAGGAGGAAGAGGAGGAAAAGGAGGAGGAGGAAGAAAAGGAAGAGGAAGAGAAGGAGTTAGAAAAAGGGAGGAAGAGGCAGAGGAACACATGTCTGTCTCTCTTACTACGTGTGTGTGTGTGTGTGTGTGTGTGTGCCCGTCTGTCCGTCCGTCCAGCAGAACTAATGAAGGTGTCGTGTCCACCATCTGTACATGTCACTTGCCATTCCTCACTCTTTAACCTCTACATTCCTCCCTCATACCTGCCACGTACCGGTATCATACGTGCCTTGTCATACACACCCGACCTGCCTCACCCATACCAGGTCCTCCCTCTTCCTGGTATCTATAGTGGAAATACCAGTTATATACTACAATCATTCACCTCTCGTATTAATTACACTGCAGTCATACACATCATACCAGCTACATACCAATATCATACACCTCATATCAGCCACATACCTGCCACATCACCTCATACCAACCACATACCTGCCACATATACCTTATACCAGAATAATAATAGTCTTCATACATGACTCCTGTGTATATCTTTATCATCACTCCTTTCTCTAAGTGTATGTTTACGATATCGTTCTGTTTCTTTCACTCTCTTTCGCATATATCTCCCTCTTCCCCTTTATTGTCTTCTCTTATATGTCCACATTGTAGTATCTTCTCTTCATTTCTGTTCTTTCTTTTCTTCTTCTCTCTCTCACTTCTTCCTTAATCCTTTCCTCTTCCTTCCTTCTCTCTCTCTTTCTCCTCTTTTCTCTGTTCTTCCCTCTCTCTCTCTCTTGTTCCCTCCCTCCCTCTCTTCTTCCCTCCCTCCCTTCTTCCCTCCCTCCCTCTCTCTCTTCTTCCCTCCCTCTCTCTCTTCTTCCCTCCCTCTCTCTCTTCTTCCCTCCCTCCCTCTCTCTCTTCTTCCCTCCCCCTCTCTCTTCTTCCCTCCCTCTCTCTCTTCTTCCCTCCCCCTCTCTCTTCTTCCCTCCCCCTCTCTCTTTTTCCCTCCCTCTCTCTCTTCTTTCCCCTCGTCCTCCGCAATTATCCGCCTCTTCCTTTCATCAGTTAGATTCTTTGCTCAACCGTTTGTCCCCAACTGCTCCGTCCCAGGCCATTGTTTGTCCCATCCCGCGTCCCACTGTCCTTTTCCCAGTGTCCCACCATCCTTCTGTAGTGTCTGTGTCCCACCATCCTTCTGTAGTGTCTGTGTCTCACCATCCTTCTGTAGTGTCTGTGTCCCACCATCCTTCTGTAGTGTCTGTGTCCCACCATCCTTCTGTAGTGTCTGTGTCTCACCATCCTTCTGTAGTGTCTGTGTCCCACCATCCTTCTGTAGTGTCTGTGTCCACCATCCTTCTGTAGTGTCTGTGTCCCACCATCCTTCTGTAGTGTCTGTGTCTCACCATCCTTCTGTAGTGTCTGTGTCCCACCATCCTTCTGTAGTGTCTGTGTCCCACCATCCTTCTGTAGTGTCTGTGTCCCACCATCCTTCTGTAGTGTCTGTGTCTCACCATCCTTCTGTAGTGTCTGTGTCTCACCATCCTTCTGTAGTGTCTGTGTCTCACCATCCTTCTGTAGTGTCTGTGTCTCACCATCCTTCTGTAGTGTCTGTGTCCCACCATCCTTCTGTAGTGTCTGTGTCCCACCATCCTTCTGTAGTGTCTGTGTCTCACCATCCTTCTGTAGTGTCTGTGTCTCACCATCCTTCTGTAGTGTCTGTGTCCCACCATCCTTCTGTAGTGTCTGTGTCCCACCATCCTTCTGTAGTGTCTGTGTCCCACCATCCTTCTGTAGTGTCTGTGTCTCACCATCCTTCTGTAGTGTCTGTGTCTCACCATCCTTCTGTAGTGTCTGTGTCTCACCATCCTTCTGTAGTGTCTGTGTCTCACCATCCTTCTGTAGTGTCTGTGTCTCACCATCCTTCTGTAGTGTCTGTGTCCCACCATCCTTCTGTAGTGTCTGTGTCTCACCATCCTTCTGTAGTGTCTGTGTCTCACCATCCTTCTGTAGTGTCTGTGTCCCACCATCCTTCTGTAGTGTCTGTGTCCCACCATCCTTCTGTAGTGTCTGTGTCCCACCATCCTTCTGTAGTGTCTGTGTCTCACCATCCTTCTGTAGTGTCTGTGTCCCACCATCCTTCTGTAGTGTCTGTGTCCCACCATCCTTCTGTAGTGTCTGTGTCCCACCATCCTTCTGTAGTGTCTGTGTCCCACCATCCTTCTGTAGTGTCTGTGTCCCACCATCCTTCTGTAGTGTCTGTGTCCCACCATCCTTCTGTAGTGTCTGTGTCCCACCATCCTTCTGTAGTGTCTGTGTCCACCATCCTTCTGTAGTGTCTGTGTCCCACCATCCTTCTGTAGTGTCTGTGTCTCACCATCCTTCTGTAGTGTCTGTGTCCCACCATCCTTCTGTAGTGTCTGTGTCCCACCATCCTTCTGTAGTGTCTGTGTCCCACCATCCTTCTGTAGTGTCTGTGTCTCACCATCCTTCTGTAATGTCTGTGTCTCACCATCCTTCTGTAGTGTTTGTGTCTCACCATCCTTCTGTAGTGTCTGTGTCTCACCATCCTTCTGTAGTGTGTGTCTCACCATCCTTCTGTAGTGTCTGTGTCCCACCATCCTTCTGTAGTGTCTGTGTCTCACCATCCTTCTGTAGTGTCTGTGTCCCACCATCCTTTTGTAGTGTCTGTGTCCCACCATCCTTCTGTAGTGTCTGTGTCCCACCATCCTTTTGTAGTGTCTGTGTCCCACCATCCTTTTGTAGTGTCTGTGCCTCACCATCCTATCTCCCTCATCCCTCCCTCATCCTCATTTCTCCCTCATCCTCACCCTCCTCCCTTCCTCACTCTCCTACTTCCCTGATCTTCTCCCTATCTTAACCTCAGTTTCTTATCTCCCCCTTTCTTACCTTCGACCTTCCTTCCTTCCTCCTCCACTCCTACATCTCACATACCCATAACCTCCCTCCCTCCCTCCCTCCCTCCCTCATGTAGTTACCTCACTCACATATCTTCCCCCATCTTCATAGTTCCCCATTCCACAAAGCCTCCTTCATATCTCCTCTTGTCCCTCCCCTCCATCCCATTAACCCTCCCCTCCATCACATTACCCCTTACATATACCCACCTGTCCCATAACTCCATCCCAACTATCCCCTTTATATCATTCGCTATTCCATCTCCATTCAATAAATCTCCATCCCTTTAAACTCCCTCCCATCAGACCTCCTTTCAACCCACACCTGCATACCCCCACCCCCCTTTCCTCCCCATACACCCCCATAGAAGGGCATGGTGATTGTACTTTTAATGTGATGTGGGAGTAATGGGATGCGACAGTGTGGGTGGGAGGGAGGGAGGGCAGGGTAAGTGGGAGGGAGGGCAGGGTAAGTGGGAAGGAGGACAAGATAGGTGGGAGGGAGGTTTGGGTAGGTGGAAGGTTGATTTTGATTTTGATTTTGCCGCTTGCAGCGGCTACTTTATTGTGCACCCCACACTCATCCTGTGAGCGGTAGCGCAAAAGGATTACAGAGTAGGGTTTACAAAGGGTCATAATAATTAACCCCCGTTGTCAGGATATTATGGCACTGAAAGTTACACAGTATTTCATTTACATTATTTGTTTAGTTCTATACATAAAGGGTAACTTATTCACAAATGCGTGAGAACAGGCGTGTGAGGCAGTATGTCTGGCCTCACACTTTGTTATTCACATTTACGTGGGAGGTATTCAAGCACATTGCGTATTTGGTTCTGTACATGAGAACTGACATAGATACTAAGTGCAAAAAAGTGGATACAATCTTAATATGTCGGCTATCTTGCCATTAGAGATGAAGTGTTGTGCCATTTCACACACAGTGTGCTTGGACCTGTCCCTAAAAGGTTCTATCTTCACACAGTCGAGGACGTAGTGTTCAAGTGTGTGGCCATATGTATGGCCACACACTTTACATTTAGTTTTGTTTACATCTGCTTGAGGAACATACTGCCAAAGGTACTTATATCCTAACCTTAATCTAGCTGTTACAACATCTTGTAATCTAGTGATCTTGTTACTTGCTCCATAAACGTGTTTCACTTGATACATCTCATCATGGTAAACTATGGATTGACTAGTGCCTGTTTGCACTTGTCTACTTGCGTCAAACTCATCAATAAGTTCTTTCCTAATTACAGTTTTAAGGGTTCTTTTTGACAGACCCAAATTGTATTCAACGGTGTCTTTGTTAGACGCGAGTTTGGCGAGGGCATCAACTCTGTCATGTTTTGTTAGGTGGAAGGGAGGACAAGGTAGGTGGGAGGGAGGGAGGGAGATTAGGGTACGCAGGAAGGAGGACAGGGTGGAAGGGAGGGAGGACGGACAAGGAGGTTAGTTAGTTTAACAAATTTATTGACAAAGTTTGTAGTACAGTTTGCCTATTCTGAGTAATTCAGTCAGGTCTTGACACTGAGGGTGGTATCACTTCTCACTGCCACACAGGACAGAGGTTCATACACAAAGAAATACATCATATTCATTAACAGTATATATAGGTCAGATTCATGTGGGTGATGTCACTGTTCACTGATATCACCCACATGACAAGGAGGGAGGGAGGACAAGGTAGGTGGAAGGGAGGACAAGGTAGGTGGAAGGGAGGACAAGGTGCCCTCCCTGTCTGAGAGGATAGCTCTACTTAATACCATGTTTTGTGTCAAAGTTTTGAAGAACAATGGTCCCCAAAATACAGCTCAAACTGAGTTGATGTTCTATCTAAGTAATCCTGACCCTCTCGCCAACCTTCCACAAAAGACTCTCTTTGGGGCGTGACTTCATAAAAGCGTTGCAGATCTCTTGAAACTGAATGTCCCAATCACCCCAGACGAACCTATTAATGCCATTCCTCCTTGGCTGGACATATCAGTTCCTATTAATTACACTCCTGTTGGTAGTAAGCAAATGTTAAACACCGATGTGATGAGATGTGTCACACTAGAAACTATCAACAGACACATAGAGAGTATTAAATCAAGTGAATGTTATGCTTTTACTGATGGTTCTGTGCAGACAAACACAGGTAGAACAGGCTGTGCAATTGTAATATATAAAGAAAAAGAGATGATAGTGTCAAACAAATAAAGGCTGAACAAATAGGCCAGGACAACACAAACTGAACTAACTGGAATCTACTTAGCCACAGACTACCTCAAAGAAAATGGAGGTGGGGTGATATTCTGTGACTCTCAAAGTGCTTTGAAATCAATGAACAGCCCGTTAGGCTCTATGTCTAAAGTTGTATGTGATATTAACAGGAATGTGATAACTGCCAATGAGAACAACTCTGGTATCGAATTTGTGTGGATTCCGTCCCATGTTGGAATTAGGTATCATGACCGTGCTGATAGACTGGCCATTGAGGCATGTAAGAAAGAAAATGTTGACCGTGACCTTGGCCTGTCCAATGCTGTACTTAAAAACATTCACGTCAGAATCATGAACTCTGATCTAGAAGAACTGAGAAATGCAAAGACCTGGCAGTTGTAGCATTAGTAAATATGACAAAATTAGTGACGAGAGGTACCGGTATGGCCAGCGTAAGGACAGAACCAGACAATGTGATGTAGTCGTGGCCAGAATTAGGCTAGGATACAGACGCATCTGGCAAGTTAGTAACGCTGTACCCATACCGGAACACTCAGCATGTAAACTTTGTGATAAACCTTTAAAGCATACACTTGAACACTATATTATTGAATGTGACACTGTCAAAGACTTCAGGCCACCTGGCTTATTATCATGAACTTTGTAATTACTTCATTGAATCGGGGGCGCTTGGGGACATTCTTACTGTTTATCCCAAATTTGCTAGCCCACACTGATTCAAGTAGAATATGACGTCCAGTGTACTGTATATGAACCACTGTCTTGCACGGCAGCGAGCAGTGACATCACCTACATGACTCTGACCTATATATACTGTCAATGAATGATATGATGTATTTCTTTGTGTACGAACCTCTGTCCTGTATGGCAGTGAACAGTGACATCACCAAAATGAATCTGATATACATTATATATATATATATATATATATATATATATATTATTTATTTATTTATTTCATTAGCCCATAAAGCGCTCGGACTTCTACATATAATCAACAACCTCACCCTGCCAGGACTCGAACCCACGATCTTATGTGTGTGACCGGGTAACGTTACCTCTAAACCACTAGGACTCTAAAAGCAGTCCTAGACTTTGTTATATTTCACACAAAACTTGTTTATCGAGCTTATGGCGCCGTGCCTCATAAGTGATCAGAGTAACGTTTTACCAAATCCGTCTAGAGGTAACGTTCCCCGGTCACACACATAAGACCGTACGTTCGAGTCCTGGCAGGGTGATGTTGTTGATTATATATATATATATATATATATATATATATATATATATATATATATATATATATATATATATATATATACTGTTAATGAATATGATGTACTTCTTTGTGTATGAACCTCTGTCCTGCTACCCTCAGTGTCAAGACCTGACTGAATTCCTCAGAATAGGCAAAATGTACTCCAAGCTTTGTCAATAAATTTGTTCAACTAAAACTAAGTAGGTGGGAGGGAAGACAGTGTGGGGGAGGGGGGGGGGGGCAGGGTGGGTAGGAGGCCAAATGGTCGTGGTGTGTGGGGTTGTCGTTCGAGTCCCATATGTTTTTCCCACACCTGTGTCATCTTTCTTCCTCCTCCTCCCTATTCTCCCCATCTTCCTCATCCTCCACATCTTCTTTCTCCTCTTCCTTCTCACCCTTATCCTGTTCCTCCTTCTCTCTCTCCTCCTCCTCTTCTTATATTCTTCATCTCTACCCCTACCTTACATCTATTTCTTCTTATCCTTCTCTCTCCCTCCTCCTCGTTTCTTCCTATTCTGTAACTCTATTCCTACACGTCTTATCATCTTATGTATGGTACTTATTCTTACTGTCCTCATGTCCTCTTCAGTCCACCCTATTTCTCTCTACTAGTCACTCTTAACATCTCTAGTCGCGTACCCCTGTCTCTTCCCTATTCCCTATTTATTATTTCTACTCCCGTTCCTCTATTCATTACTCTCCCCTGTTCCTTCACTTCACTCATTATTGTTTCCTCGTGTCTCTCTATACATTATATCCCACCCCCGTCTCCCTGTCCCCCCATATCTGTTCCTTCTCCACCTGGTATAAAAAAGGAGAAGGATACAGCAGTAGTGACGAACCTGTGCAGTTCCCACAGTTAATATCACTCTCCCTCCACCCTCCCCCACGTTTTCCCCCCCTACCTCCCTCCCTCCCCCACCTCCGTTACCTCCTCACCTTCCCCTCCCCCCTCATCTCCCCTTCCCTCCTCCACCTCCCGACCATGACGATCTCGGTTCATGGTGAAGGAAAAAGTGTAAAAACATATGGGATCACCTCGCATAGCTCAGGTTACAAGAGCTAAAGTAGCGTGAGCTTGAGAGACACAACACACTCTGGAGATGTACTTACGGCTGTGTCTAGTTTGCTGGTAAAGTTCTTCAGTATTCGACAAACTTAGCTTGGAAAGATTGACAGCGGTGTGAATGTCAGCTGTAGATATGACACCGATGTTAGATATAGTTTTATGGGTTTACACTGTATAGAAATTCTCCTTGATTAGTGTTGATCCGATTCGGCCAAAATGTGTATGATTTACGAGGCCATAAGTGCATTTATAAACCCCATTGGGTGTCTATTACTTCAATGATATATTAATAGGCAAACAATATATATAATATTTAGAGCGATAAGCGAAACGCAAGATGGATATTTTTTTTAAGTATGAAGAATATAAACAAATATATTAATTGTTTACATAAACTTCATATTAACAGGAGTGTTACAGATGGTGACCCTCTTCATCATCACACAATCCAAAAATGTTGAATTAAATCGTGTCTTTAATAAGTTATTAGTATTTTGCTTTGTTGATGAAATATGTTTAACTCGCACAGTCGTATTTGTTTAGGTTGTGGTAGAGCACCTGTGGTGGGCAGGAGGGTGACGAAGGTAGTAGTGACGGGGTGGGAGGTTGCGGTGGAGGGGAGGAGGGAGAAGTCTTATAGGCTCTTACGTTAAGAGTCCCCCTCCCCCCCCCCACCACCACCACCACCACCCTGCGGAAGGGAGAGCACATCTAACGTCCTCACTTCAGTTATCGGACAAAGTGACGTTCAAAAAATAGACTGAAGCTGTACCGTCGTAGACACGTTCTCTTATCCTCAGTTAAGGGGAAAATTACCGTAAGTGTGTATGAGGATGTGGGGTGTTGGAGGCAGAGTGGTGTTGAGCCGCCAGGTGCAGCTGATGGTGGTGATAAGGTAGGCTGGGGCGTCCCCTTGTGGTGAGGAGGGGACCAAGCCATTGTGGAATTTTGAAGATAACGATTGATCCTCCGCTTTTTTTTCACCCTCGTCCTCTGCGGCTGGGTTTAGCGGCCCACAAGACCTCCGAGAATTTGTTGCTGGCCGTAAACAAAACACGAAGTAGCGGTCATGTAGCGAACTAAGCGAAGGTCCAGAGATGTCGATGGATATTCTGAGGTTGACCTTCTAAATTCTTGTTGTCAGTTCTTCTTCTTTACATTTGGGCGCCATCAGCTTAGATTACATGTATCCAAACGTCAATGAAACAAAGCACATTATTGGCCAAAAGACACGTCTTCACAACCAATCCGAACGTTTCATTCATCATTGCTTTACAAATGCAGGAAGAAGTGCAGAATACTTACGGTAGAACATCCTGAAGGTTGTTCAGTGCTCACGTCACCCACCACCACTACCTCTCCAATTCTCCGGCAGTGTAATTAATATTTTACGGCCTTGTTTCTACACCTCACTACAGAACAGTGATATTGGCTACAAAATTTGAGTTAGTTTTCAAGTGGCAGCTGTAGTGCTCACCTGACTCACAGCCCCGCGCTTCTATCTCACTTTTATTCTTTTTCTCTTAGTCATTTCTTTTTTATTTACCTTCTTTCACCTTCTCTTTATACTGTTGTGTTATCCTGTGAGTCTTCTTTTCCCTCTTTTGTTTCCTCGTCTGTGATTTCACTTTTTTCATGTCCTTTTCTTTATGTAACCACGCCTGTACAGTCAATGAACGGATAAAATAGTCACAAAGTCACAATTTTGTCAAAGAAAAATAAATGGAAAATACTATCCGAAAGTAACGATTTTTCGACATATTAAAAAAATAAAACTGACTTTTTTAATCCCGTGAAACGCTGAAACCATCCATTGAAACACTGGAACCATACCGTGAAACACTGATACCTTCCATTGAAACACTGAAACCATCCATTGAAACACAAAGCATCCATTGAAACATTGAAAGCATCCACTAAAACACTGAAACCACCCATTGAAACACTGAAACCATCCATTGAAACACTGAAACCATCCACTGAAACACTGAAACCATCATTGAAACACTGAAACAGAAAGAACGGGATGTGTCTTGTGTTTCTTATCGTGTGTCAGTGAGTGGACAAAACGCCTTAGTTCCCGTCTTGTATTTCTAAAGCAAGAATCATCAACTGTCCTGTGTAAGCCACTGAATTAAAATATGACACGTCACCCCTCTTAACTGTCACTGCTGTGCCACGTCATCTTTCCTACCAATCACTGTTGTCCCACGTCATCTCTCCTACCAGTCACTGCTGTCCCACGTCACCCCTCTTAACTGTCACTGTTGTTCCACGTCATCTCTCCTACCAGTCACTGCTGTCCCACATCACCTCTCTTACCTGTCACTGCTGTCCCACATCACCTCTCTTACCTGTAACTGTTGTCCCACGTCACCTCTCCTACCTGTCACTGCTGTCCCACATCACCTCTCTTACCTGTAACTGTTGTCCCACGTCACCTCTCCTACCTGTCACTGCTGTCCCACATCACCTCTCTTACCTGTAACTGCTGTCCCACGTCACCTCTCCTACCTGTCACTGCTGTCCCACGTCACCTCTCTTACCTGTCACTGCTGTTCCACGTCACCTTTCCTACCTGTCGCCGAGTGATTTAATTAACCCCATTATAGAGTAAGTTAAACTGTCTCCACAACTCTCTTAAGAAAGATTGATATTCGGTGTAAACTTCTCGCTCGCCTCGCCCCGTCACCACCAGATTACACAGACTTTTACCCTAAAGGTGTGAGTTAGTTACCTATTTCTCTGTGTGTGTTTGTGCGGGGAATTTTCTTTTAGGGTTTCACGCCTGGTTGGTAATAGTGTTATGGGGCTCAGGTTCTCTTAAGATTTGTTCGTGAAGTTTTCTCTCGTAATTGGATAAGTGAGGAGGCATCTACACTGGTTGGTTCACTTAAGATGGCGGCTTAAGTGGGCATTAAGTTCTAAATATCTCACTTAACGTAAATACCTGCGGTCTACCGTAATAACCTCACTTATCGTAAATAGCTTCGATTTAATATCTTCACCTAAATAGCAGCGTTTTAATATTGTCACTTCAATAGCTGTACATATATTTTAAAAACCTTGGCTAAAGAGAAAGAAAAAAATATATGATGTATGAATCTGTAAGTCTTGACCTCGGGGGTGATTCCCAGCAGCCGTCGCCGTTCTCACAGGGAGACTCATTTGCACATGTATCGTGGTGGGTCAGGAGGTGTTAAATGGTGTGTCAGTAAAGGGGCGACCATTGGTAGTGAAAGAGCGGCGGATTGTTAAACACATTTGCCTGTACAAGAGAGAGAGAAGAGAGAGAGAGAGACCCAGGAAGCGTATGCAAGTGGAGAAAGATGTTGGTCTCTCTCTCTCTCTCTCTCTCTCTCTCTCTCTCTCTCTCTCTCTCTCTCTCATTAACCCCCCCCCCGCAATCTTTCTTGCAATAGGCTATATCGAGATGTCCACCTCCCCACTAATCCCCACTCTCCATCTCCCCACTGATCCCCACTCCCCACCTCCCCACTAATCTCCACTCCCCACTATTCTTTACTCCCCACCTCTCCACTGATCTCCACTCCCCACCTCCCCACTAATCTTTACTCCCTACCGCCCCACTAATCCCCACTCCCCACCTCCCCACTAATCTCCACTCCCCACCTCCCCACTAATCCCCACTCCCCACCTCCCCACTAATCCCCACTCCCCACCTCCCCACCTCCCCACTAATCCCCACTCCCCACCTCCCCACCTCCCCACTAATCCCCACTCCCCACCTCCCCACTAATCTCCACTCCCCACCTCCCCACTAATCTTCACTCCCCACCTCCCCACTAATCTTCACTCCCCACCTCCCCACTAATCTTCACTCCCCACCTCCCCACTAATCTTTACTCCCACCTCCCCACTAATCTTCACTCCCCACCTCCCCACTAATCTTCACTCCCCACCTCCCCACTAATCTTCACTCCCCACCTCCCCACTAATCTTCACTCCCCACCTCCCCACTAATCTTTACTCCCCACCTCCCCACTAATCTTTACTCCCCACCTCCCCACTAATCTTCACTCCCCACCTCCCCACTAATCCCCACTCCCCACCTCCCCACTAATCTTCACTCCCCACCTCCCCACTAATCTTCACTCCCCACCTCCCCACTAATCTTCACTCCCCACCTCCCCACTAATCTTCACTCCCCACCTCCCCACTAATCTTCACTCCCCACCTCCCCACTAATCTTCACTCCCCACCTCCCCACTAATCCCCACTCCCCACCTCCCCACTAATCTTCACTCCCCACCTCCCCACTAATCTTCACTCCCCACCTCCCCACTAATCTTCACTCCCCACCTCCCCACTAATCTTCACTCCCCACCTCCCCACTAATCTTCACTCCCCACCTCTCGAGTCACGGATGACCATGCGACAAAACCCTTAGAGGCTGCTGAGGAGAGGAGGAGGGGGAGGAATAAGAGGAAGAGGAGAGAAGGGGAGGAGGGGATAAGAGGAAGAAGAAGAGGAAGGTGGTGGTGGTAGAAGAAAAGGAGGAGGAGGAGGAGGAATATGAGGACTGGAAAGAGAAAGAGGAAGATGAGGACTAAAAGGAGAGGATGAGGATGAAGGTTAAGGACTGGAAGAGGAGGAGGAAAAAGATGAAGATGGAAGAAAAGGATGAGGAAGATAAAGACTAGAAGAGAAAGAAGGAGAGAGGAGGAGATAAACGAAGATTTACAACAACTGAGGAGGAATCGACTGTTACCAAGACCACCGAGAGAAAGAAAGAGAGTGAGAGAGTAAGTGTGCGTGTATGTGGGAGAGAAAGTGTGTGTGTGTGTGTGTGTGTGGTAATAAGTAAGAGCCTCAGCCAACACACTAATGGCACACAATGTTTACACCAGAGAGCTTCACAGACAAGGCCTCGGGCGTAAACATGGTCAAGGTTCAGAGACACAAACTCCAAGTACAAATATTAATACAAAAAAAATAGATTTAAGGTCCCATAAATATCTTATGTACAATAGAACCGTATCTGATACTTTGTGAACCTGGTCATGGGAACAGAGCAGTTCAATTAACCTGTTCGACATCACACTATAACTGCTACCCGTACCGTAAACCCTCCCAGTACCAGACTAATGCTTGCAAGCCCTGTCCGTTATTGGGAGGATCCTTTTAATGATATATCCGCTATTGAGAAGTCCGTTGTTGAGAGGGTTTACTGTAAGTCAATGTTGGGATTCAGCATTCAAGATTTTTCAGTTTTTAAATAGATATTAAATGATTAATGAGAAGAAGGAGTAAAGAAGTAGGTCAGGGTGGAGGGTGTCACTAGGTCAGGGTGGAGGGTGTCACTAGGTCAGGGTGGAGGGTGTCACTAGGTCAGGGTGGAGGGTGTCACTAGGTCAGGGTGGAGGTTTGTCACTAGGTCAGGGTGGAGGGTGTCACTAGGTCAGAGTGGAGGGTGGCACTAGGTCAGGGTGGAGGGTGTCGCTAGGTCAGGGTGGAGGGTGTCACTAAGTCAGAGGGTGTCACTAGGTCAGGGTGGAGGAGTATTACTAGGTCAGGGTGGAGGGTGTCACTTGGTCAGGGTGGAGGGTGTCACTAGGTCAGGGTGGAGGGTGTCACTAGCTCAGGGTGGAGGGTGTCACTAAGTCAGGGTGTCACTAGGTCAGGGTGGAGGGTGTCACTAGGTCAGGGTGGAGAAGTATTACTAGGTCAGGGTGGAGGGTGTCACTAGGTCAGGGTGGAGGAGTACTACTAGGTCAGGGTGGAGGGTGTCACTAGGTCAGGGTGGAGGGTGTCACTAGGTCAGGGTGGAGGTTACTAGTCAGGTGGAGGGTCACTAGTCAGGGTGTCACTAGGTCAGGGTGGAGGGTGTCACTAGGTCAGGGTGGAGAGTATTACTAGGTCAGGGTGGAGGGTGTCACTAGGTCAGGGTGGAGGGTGTCACTAGGTCAGGGTGGAGGGTGTCACTAGGTCAGGGTGGAGGGTGTCACTAGGTCAGGGTGGAGGGTGTCACTAGGTCAGGGTGGAGGAGTATTACTAGGTCAGGGTGGAGGGTGTCACTAGGTCAGGGTGGAGGGTGTCACCAGGTCAGGGTGGAGGGTGTCACTAGGTGAGGGTAGAGGAGTATTACTAGGTGAGGGTGGAGGGTGTCACTAGGTGAGGGTGTCACTAGGTGAGGGTGGAGGGTGTCACTAGGTGAGGGTGGAGGGTGTCACTAGGTGAGGGTGGAGGGTGTCATTAGGTCAGGGTGGAGGGTGTCACTTGGTGAGGGTGGAGGGTGTCAATAGGTCAGGGTGGAGGGTGTCACTAGGTCAGGGTGGAGGGTGTCCCTAGGTCAGGGTGGAGGGTGTCACTAGGTCAGGGTGGAGGATGTCACTAGGTCAGGGTGGACGGTGTCACTAGGTCAGGGTTACTGTGTAATGTTATCTCAACAGGTGATATAAATGGAAGGATGGCATCGAGTGACGTAGGAGTTCAGAGAGCGTATGGCAGGAGGGTACTGAGGCTACAGTCTGATACACGGGAGAGATATAAGTGCTCTTCAAGTTTTTAATCCGGTTATCGTCACCAGAATACGTTGGCCGTTGCGAGACTTATTTTTTGTTCTGGGAAAGACAGGCAGCTTGGCCGTCCCCTCCAACAATCGAGCCTCTAAAGGATGACCAAGACCAAGTAAACTACAGTAGATCAAAGTAAACACTACATGAAAATAACTATGGAATTTATGTCAAGTTTAGTCATCAGTGTAGCCGTTCCTCCCGTCTCACACAACACTGTACCGAGGTGTAGTACATGTGATATTCTGCCTGTAAGGCGAGCCCCTCTCTAATGGCTCGTAACAACAGAATCGCCCCATAAAGTCGGCCATAAGACCCAAAATGGATCGTTTGAGCCATTGGCAGTAAGAAACAGCTCAATGGTCCAAAGCTATTAGTGAGGTGGTGTTGGTGGGTGAGAAAGGCGTGTTGTACCCCGTCTGGAATAGGGTGCGAATGTAGGCCATAGAAACATCACACTACAGGTTTAATTGTTATTAGGGGGAAAATGAAGGAGGCAAGTAGGGGAGTAAATGAGGTGTTCTCCTGCACCTGCTGTAGTAGGGTGCTGCACCTCTCCTGCACCTGCTGTAGTAGGGTGCTGCACCTCTCCTGCACCTGCTGTAGTAGGGTGCTGCACCTCTCCTGCACCTGCTGTAGTGGGATGGTGCACTGCACCTTCCTTACTAGGATGGTGTAGTGGTGTACCGTTCATCCTGCACCTGCTGTAGTAGGGTGCTGCACCTCTCCTGCGTCTGCTGTAGTAGGGTGATGCACCTCTCCTGCACCTGCTGTAGTAGGATGGTGTACCGTTCCTCCTGCACCTGTTGTAGTAGGATGGTGTACCGTTCCTCCTGCACCTGCTGTAGTAGGATGGTGTACCGTTCCTCCTGCACCTGTTGTAGTAGGATGGTGTACCGTTCCTCCTGCACCTGCTGTAGTAGGATGGTGTACCGTTCCTCCTGCACCTGTTGTAGTAGGATGGTGTACCGTTCCTCCTGCACCTGTTGTAGTAGGATGGTGTACCGTTCCTCCTGCACCTGCTGTAGTAGGATGGTGTACCGTTCCTCCTGCACCTGCTGTAGTAGGATGGTGTACCGTTCCTCCTGCACCTGTTGTAGTAGGATGGTGTACCGTTCCTCCTGCACCTGCTGTAGTAGGATGGTGTACCGTTCCTCCTGCACCTGCTGTAGTAGGATGGTGTACCGTTCCTCCTGCACCTGCTGTAGTAGGTTGGTGTACCGTTCCTCCTGCACCTGTTGTAGTAGGATGGTGTACCGTTCCTCCTGCACCTGCTGTAGTAGGATGGTGTACCGTTCCTCCTGCACCTGCTGTAGTAGGATGGTGTACCGTTCCTCCTGCACCTGTTGTAGTAGGATGGTGTACCGTTCCTCCTGCACCTGCTGTAGTAGGATGGTGTACCGTTCCTCCTGCACCTGTTGTAGTAGGATGGTGTACCGTTCCTCCTGCACCTGTTGTAGTAGGATGGTGTACCGTTCCTCCTGCACCTGCTGTAGTAGGATGGTGTACCGTTCCTCCTGCACCTGTTGTAGTTGGATGGTGTACCGTTCCTCCTGCACCTGCTGTAGTAGGATGGTGTACCGTTCCTCCTGCACCTGCTGTAGTAGGATGGTGTACCGTCCCTCCTGCACCTCAGACAAGAAAAACGTCAATAATCCAATGTCTTTGTAATAACTAATTTTAATCTAAACAATTGGGAACTGATTAACAGAGAGAGAGAGAGAGAGAGAGAGAGAGAGAAGATGGGTGATGGTGCTGTGGTAGAGGATTGGTGGATTGAAGGTGGTTGTCAATACCTGTGGTGGGGAGGAGGATGGATGAGCAAAGGTGAGGGATGGTTGAGGGGAAGACTGGTTAGGGGACGACGATGGTGGTAGTTGTGGTGAGGGGAGGTGGGGTGGACGACGATGGTGGTAGTTGTGGTGATGGGCGGTGGGGTGGACGACGATGGTGGTAGTTGTGGTGAGGGGAGGTGGGGTGGACGACGATGGTGGTAGTTGTGGTGAGGGGAGGTGGGGTGGACGACGATGGTGGTAGTTGTGGTGAGGGGAGGTGGGGTCGATGACGATGGTGGTAGTTGTGGTGAGGGGAGGTGGGGTGGACGACGATGGTGGTAGTTGTGGTGAGGGGAGGTGGGGTGGACGACGATGGTGGTAGTTGTGGTGAGGGCAGGTGGGGGGACGTCGATGATGGTAGTTGTGGTGGTGGGTGAGACGGATGAATGGAAGGAGGTTGGAAGAAGGTCGGTAGGGCTGAGTTACGGGTGTATGGTGGAGGAGTTTTGGCGAGGGTTAAAGTTACGGGTGTTGTGAGGGAGAGGGTCAATGAGGGGGTCAGGTTATGAGGGAGAGGGGCAATGAGGGGGACAGGTTATGAGGGAGAATGGCAATGAGGGGGTCAGGTTATGAGGGAGAATGGCAATGAGGGGGGTCAGGTTATGAGGGAGAGGGGCAATGAGGGGGTCAGGTTATGAGGGAGAGGGGCAATGAGGGGGACAGGTTATGAGGGAGAGGGGCAATGAGGGGGTCAGGTAATGAGGGAGAGGGGCAATGAGGGGGGCAGGTTATGAGGGAGAGGGGCAATGAGGGGGTCAGGTAATGAGAGAGAGGGACGATGAGGGGGTCAGGTTATGAGGGAGAGGGGCGATGAGGAGGTCAGGTAATGAGGGAGAGGGGCAATGAGGGGGTTAGGTAATGAGGGAGAGGGGCAATGAGGGGGACAGGTTCAAACACAAAGAAATACATCATATTCATTAGCAGTATACAGTATATAGGTCACAGTCATGTGGGTGATGTCACTGTTCGCTGCCATGGATGACAGTGGTTCATATACATTGAACGTCATATTCTAATTGAAGACTAATCAGTGTGTGTTCGCAAATTTTGGATAAACAGCAAGAATGACCTCAAGCACACCTGATTCAATGTAATAATTACTAAGTTTATGATACAATAAGCCAGGTGGCCTGAAGTCTTTGACAGGAATGGTGGTTGTGGTGGAGTGGGTAAATTTAAGAGCGCAGTGGGGGAGGAGGAGGGTGGTGAGGGTGATGAGTAGTGAGGGAGAGGAGTAGTGAGGGAGAGGAGTGGTGAGGGAGAGGGAAGGGTGGTGATTGGTTCCCCTCGTGCCAGCTGGCCTCCGTCTCAGTGTTGGTCGTCATTGTTGTGTTGTGTTTACGGAGGCGCTGCTGATGACAGGTACAGCGCCTCTCCCTCCCGTGTGTCTCTTGCCCTCATCTCTCACTTGGCTTTTTTTTCCTTTTGAGATTCTACGTAGATAGTTATGTCAGTATTTTCTGGCTGAACAAACTGTTTCAATATCATAGTAATCAACTGTTGTTTTCCTGTCTTGATACATATAATCTTAATGGCATTCATCCTTTAAATGCTAAAATTAAAATATTCCCACAGGTATCAGTTTAATCCATTATTTCCCCGGAAATGGTAAATTTAGGAAAAATAATTCTTTGGCCCGGATGACTTCCTCTGGCAGGGTAGACGTGAAGGGGTGTGGAGGGGGAGGCAGCCAGGTGGTGTAGTGATCCCAGCTGTTGTGTTGTGGTGTCCCAGTGTATTGTTTAATGGTTAGTGGAAAAAGGAGAGAGAGAGAGAGAGAAAGGGAGAGAACAGCAATGTACACAGCTGCCCTGAGGCTGTTCACAACAGCAACTCTCACAGCTGCCCTGAAGCTGCTCACAGCTGCTACCCCGTATGCTGCACTCTACCAAACTTCACCATAGACGACACCTATAGAGGAGCAGAAACACTTTCTCGAACAAGTCCAACACGACCAAACAAATGATGGGCACCAGTCTGAACTCCCTCTCTTCCTGCTGGAGACGGAGCGCCACGTCCAGCACGTGTTGGTGGTACAACGGTAACGCACGTATCTCTCACAACTGTGTCAAGGGTTCGATTCTCGGCCCGGACACACATGAGAAGGAAGTTATCCAGTGTGACCGTCAAACATGACAGGTTTCCTGGTCCCCAGTTTCTTAACACTGGGTAGACCAACCGGCCGAACGGCTAATAAGCTGCTGATAAGTGGCGAAAAAAAAAAGTACTCCCTTTGCCTGAGTTGCAACACAAACACCGATCACCGGAACCTTTTCCACTTGGACGTTAGCATATCGGGCATAGTACAGGTCACGAGGCGGAGGAGCACACCAGTATAGCTCACGTGACTATGTACCACTACAGTATGGTCGTTAACCGGTCGAGGCTGTATGGTCGTTAACTGGTTGGGGTGGCCGGCGGGTCACGGTGTTTGATCTATCGTTACGCTGCCAATTACCTCGTAAAATGTGTGTGTGTGTGAGTGTATGGTTGTAAGCCTTTGTGAGATGTATGTATGTACGTTACCAGTACGAAACAATAAATAATTTAATATCAATTGTCGTTGTCTCAAACACAAAGTCCCAGCAGGTGACCACCGTTACCACAAGTTCCTCCTAGCAAAAAGTCTCAATTGTGGCCGCAGACTGTGGTCACCGTGGACGTAATATCAGAGTAATGGTCGAGAAGGAGGTGAGGGTGGGTGTAAGGGCACTTGTGTGGTTGTCCAGAGCCGAGTCACCTTCACCTTCATTGATCGTAACTGTATCTTCACCTCAAATCTGCTGACACTCAGATGGTGAAACATTCCTCCGTGAAATTTGAATTGTTATGTGAAATTCTTTTTTCTGTAAAATTTAGAGAAGTTCACTTATTTCATACTTATAAAGATGAGGTCTTAGTTTATACAGGGTGTCCCACATATCATGACACCACAGAAATAGGATATATATATATTCAGTATATACATATGGATGGCTGCTCGCACGGTCCCCTGATTTAACGGCACCTGATTTTTTTTTCCTCTGGGGGTACCGTTACCTGAAAATTAAAATGTACTGCCACAGATCTGCAAACGTAGAGGCGCTAAAAGCGAATTCGGCAGTGTATTGATGAAATCACACCAGACACCCTCCGAGCTGTCATGAACTGTACTAGCTCGATGCCGCGAGTACAATATATCTATCATATTTCTATGGTGTTATGATATGTGGGATACCTATATGGGTAGACTTAGCTATACAAAGTAAATAACATATTCTGGAACGAAATTTTATTGCGCCAGTCAGTCACCAAGTACAGAGCTATTTCATATAGTTTTCCTGTGAAGGTTCAAAACAAACTAGAGATTAGAGTTGTCAGTGGGTCGTAGTGTAAGTGAGCTGGTGGGATATGTTCTCACACCTCCACTTACGTGGGGAAGTATTTACTGTGCGACTGTTTAACGATGTAACGAGGAGAGGTTTTCCCTAAGTACCTCCTACAAGGCTGGGACAAAACAATTTTCCTGGTCTGGAGTAACAAAAACTTGTACGGTAATTTCCCCCCTTAATTAGGGTAAATGAGTCCGAAATTACTTCTAGTGCTTCATCTCCAGTTAAGGGTAAGGTTTTACTTACGAACATTTGAGAATTCTCTGAGTCTAATTCTGTTAAAAGAGGTCTTAACGAGCGAGAGGGTCTAGCTAAAGAACTTGTCTCCCCTCCCCTCCCTTTAAAACACCCTATCTCTCGTTTCACATAACGCTAACGAGGACGTAGTTAAGGATCATCATCAAGATTCTTAAACGTTCCTACGTTAATAGTTTCCTCTAAACTCTGGGTGAAAGAGAACGTCTCCAGTTACAGTAGAGTCTCGGGGGAATTTTGACTCCATTTTCACTGCTATATTTGTGTCATATCTTAAACGGGTAAATCGGTTCTTATATACGGATTGGCAGTGATAATAAAAACGGACTAATCTTTCATAATTCTGAGCCCAGTCCCCATGACACACACACGGAAAGGTGATCCAGCTCAACATCCCGTAAACTTATAACGAGTCCATAAATACAGAAACTCGTACCTGATTGACTGTTAGGTTAATGTACGGGGTAGGTCGTATACGTGTTGATATCCTGGGGTGACGGTTAGGGAGATAGTTCCTCTTAAGACCCAGTCGTTACCCTTAGCATTTTATTGCCCCGACAGAAAGAAGGGGGGTAGGGGGGGGGGAGGATTTATAGTTTTCGGTGTCCTATGAAAAACTCGTTAAAATTTGGCTCGTGGGAGATATGTGCTTAGCGTTTGTTTGGGTTATGTGATAAAATTTGGTTTTATAATGTTTACTTGTGACGGTGGTCCTGTAGTCAGTCAGTCAGTCAGTCAGTCAGTCAGTCAGTTAGTTAGTTAGTTAGTTAGTTAGTTAGTTAGTTAAAGCAGGGAGGGACGTGAAGTGAAGAAATTAAAAAAGTAATTATGTTTGGGAAGATGAGACGAGTGATGGGAGGAGTGAAGGAGAGAGAGAGAGAGAGAGATGGGAGATGTTAATGTTAGTGGTGGAAGAAGGGGGAGTTTCAGGCCAATAGGAGTGGAGTGGACGTGATGGAGTGTAAAGATGGGTGATGGCGAAGAGAGAGAGAGAGAGAGAGAGAGAGAGAGAGAGAGAAT
The DNA here is from genome assembly GCA_958450375.1 of Homarus gammarus. Lineage (NCBI taxonomy): Eukaryota > Metazoa > Arthropoda > Malacostraca > Decapoda > Nephropidae > Homarus > Homarus gammarus. The sequence goes on from CAUDMG010003255.1 coordinate 1,201,055, forward strand.
AGTTAAGTAGTCATTATTTTCCTAGTGTCACATTTGTTTTCTTTCTTTCTTTCTTTCTTTCTTTCTTACAAAATACAAACTTTATCACAAAACCAAAACAAACGCAACACACAGATTTCCCATAAGTCAAATTTTACCGAGTTTTCCTCTCTCTCTCTCTCTCTCTCTCTCTCTCTCTCTCTCTCATAAACGTCTAGCTCTGAGAGACCTTACAACAATACACCTCGTCCGCCGGCCAGCTGATAATCCCTGTTTACCTAAATTCTTAGTATTTCCACCCAATCGGGGATTAGTGAATCTGTTAATCCGATTGTGTGAGTCTGAAATGTTGTTCGGTTTCCTCTCCCCTTCTCCACTTTTCCTCTTTTATTTCCCCTTCCTCCTTCCCTTTCTTCTCCCCCCTCCCCTTTTCTTCTCCCTCGTCTTCTCTTGTTTCTTCCTCTTGTCACTTCCGTTCTTCCTTTTTCTTCGTTCCTCTTTCTTTCTCCATCTTACTCTTGTCCCCTATGCACCTCTTTTCCTTCTCCCCGTTTCCCTGCCTTTCACCTTCTCCCTGTCTTCTCCTTCCCCCCTCTCCCTCTCCTCTCCCCGTCCCTCTCCTCTCCCTCTCCTCTCCCTGTCCCTCCCCTCTCCCTACCCCTCCCCTCTCCCTCTTTCCTTCATCAAGCCATACTCAGTCAATTGGTATTTCCCTCTCAAAGCCACTATTCCAGTCTCTCTCTCTCTCTCTCTCTCTCTGTTTGTTTTGACTAACTCACCCATCCCTTGCGTCACACTTCCGGGCGATTCGTTGATGATGGTGGTAGTTGTGGTGGTCGTCATGGTAGTTGTGGTGGTGGTCATGGGTGGGTTAGTTGACTTTGATGGGGGTGGTTGTCATGGTACTTGTAGTGCTCGTCTTGGTTTTTGTAGTGGTCGTCATGGTAGTTGTAGTGGTTGTCATTGTAGCTTTATTGGTCGTCATGGTAGTTGTAGTGGTCGTAATGGCAGCTCTGGTGGTCGTCATGGTAGTTGTGGTGGTCATGGTAGTTGTAGTGGTCGTCATTGTAGCTCTGGTGACCGTCATGGTAATTATAGTGGTCGTCATGATAGTTGTAGTGGTCGTCATGATAGTTGTAGTGGTCGTCATTGTGGTTGTAGTGGTCGTCATGATAGTTGTAGTGGTCGTCATTGTGGTCGTCATGATAGTTGTAGTGGTCGTCATTGTGGTTGTAGTGGTCGTCATGATAGTTGTAGTAGTCGTCATTGTGGTTGTAGTGGTCGTCATGATAGTTGTAGTGGTCGTCATTGTGGTTGTAGTGGTCGTCATGATAGTTGTAGTGGTCGTCATTGTATAATATGGACACGAAGTAGTACCTTAAGCTGTGTATTCTTATATTACTCTATTAATTATGTACAGTAAAGTATTACAGAACATGTAATTATCCTATGTAATATTTCCATTTATTATGCACCATGTTATGTATGTGAATTATCATATTTACATATTATGTATTCAGTTTGTGAATGCTGGCATCTGTACATGCCAGCGCTGAGTGATACAGAGAGTGGAGATCACTAGTCCTCATGGTGTGGAAGCCAGTTTCTTTGTTCCTCTGTATTTGTCTCCCGTACGAGGATAAGAACCTATTTTCAAGATAAGTGTTTGTGTAAAACGTCAGTAGTGTAGAACATTTTGGGGGTATGAAAGACAAACATAGAGTCGTGGAATTTGTGGTGGTCGTCATGGTAGTTATAAGGTCGTCATGGTAGTTGTAGTGGTCGTCATTGTGGTTGTAGTAGTCGCCATGGTAGTTGTGGTGGTCGTCATGGTAGCTGTGGTGGTTGTCATGGTGGTTGTAGTGGTCATGGTAGTTATAGGGTCGTCATGGTAGTTGTAGTGGTCGTCATTGTGGTTGTAGTGGTCGTCATGGTAGTTGTAGTGGTCGTCATTGTGGTTGTAGTGGTCGTCATGGTAGTTGTGGTGGTTGTCATAGTAGCTGTGGTGGTCATCATGAGTAGGTTAGATGGGGTGGTTGTCATGGTGGTTGTAGTGGTCGTCATGGTAGCTGTGGTGGTCGTCATGAGTAGGTTAGATGGGGTGGTTGTCATGGTGGTTGTAGTGGTCGTCATGGTAGTTAGAGGGTCGTCATGGTAGTTGTAGTGGTCGTCATTGTGGTTGTAGTGGTCGTCATGGTAGTTTTAGTGGTCTTCATGGTAGTTGTGATGGTCGTAATGATAGTTATAGGGTCGACATGGTTATAGTGGTCGACTGGTCGTCATTGTGGTTGTAGTGGTCGTCATGGTAGTTGTGGTGGTCGTTATGGTAGTTGTATTGGTCGTCATGCTAGTTGTATTAGTCGTCATGGTAGTTGTATTGGTCGTCATGGTAGTTGTATTGGTCGTCATGGTAGTTGTATTGGTCGTCATGGTAGTTGTGGTGGTCGTCATGGTAGTTATGGTGGTCGTCATGGGTGGGTTAGTAAAAGTTAGGATAGAGTTAGGATGGGTTTAATGAGTTTTGGGAGGATGGGGCGGGGCGGGGCGGGGCGGGGCGGGGGGGGGGGGTCGTGCAGGTACAGAAGGTTGCCCCCATTCCCGGTATTTCCTTCCTGGCCAGAGGCGACGACTACGACCCCCCACCCCCCTCGGGTACTTACCTTGCTGGTTGTTGTATTCGTTCGTTCTCCATCTGTCTCCTCGACTACCGGACCCGGATATTGTGCGCTGTTATTCATGTTCTCTCTCTCTCTCTCTCTCTCTCTCTCTCTCTCTCTCTCTCTCTCTCTCTCATATCTGTGGGGAAGGGAAGAGGCAGACGTTTGATTATATAGGGTGTAACTGATTAGTCCAGTGGTGGTAATAGTTGTTGTTGTGGTAGTGGGTAGGTGGCCCAGTGGTGGTAATAGTTGTTGTTGTGGTAGTGGGTAGGTGGTCCAGTGGTGGTAATAGTTGTGGTAGTGGTAGTGGGTAGGTGGCCCAGTGGTGGTAATAGTTGTTGTTGTGGTCGTTCTAAGTCGTTCAGTAGTGGCTGATGGTTGAGTCATTAATGGCAGTAAGGTGATTGACAGCTTAATAATAGTATAAAGTTAAGAACAAGTACCATACATGTCAGGGTCGGGATTTATAAACATTTTAAAGGTTATTTTTAATTATCTCTTATTAACTGATATCTGATGTACGTATCATAATTACTACAGAGTCTCCTTGTAATTTTGCCGCCATATTTATGTGATTTAGCGAAAGTCAGTCGATAAGATAAGTTTTTACATCTACAGATAGTGAGATAGGAGAAAAAATCACCGTAAGAACCTTTGAGAATCTTAGCCATTAATTATATATTCCACAAGAGTCGTAATGTAAGATTTCCTCCTTAACTGATTATTAGGGGAAGATTTAACTGATTCATATAAGCTATAATATTCATGGCGTTGAAATTACACCGAGACTCTACCATCCCTGGCAGCTTTTCTTATCACCAGTTAGAGAAGAAAAACTGATCTTACGAAAGTTATGAGAATTAGGGCGTTGTGTGATGGTAGTGATAAAGTGACCAGGTGAGAGGAGAAGGGGAGTAGTGTAGGTGTTAGTGATCGTTAATGATAACTGTGGTTGTGGTGATGTTCCGTGCTGATGATTGTGATGGTGGTAGTTGTCATGGTGGTAGCGAGGATGGCCATGTATACCACGTGACGGGAAGAACTCGTTTATCCTTGAATAAAACAAATAACAATACCATAATAAAGGTGTTTTTGTCGTGGCCCTGAAAGACCTCACCTGTGTGGGGGGTGATTTATCCATTGACACACGTCGAGGTCTCTGTGTGATGGGTGGTGCTCTGACATTCCTCCTGCCAATCATTATATAGTGTCAGACTCATTAACATACTGATGTAGAATGACAAGGCGTAACATTCACGGAAATTGGCTGTTTGCTGATGTTACTTAAAGGGTTGTTAGGAGTGTAATGAGGCGGAAATTTAAAAGTAGTTTGGTAATAAATGTTATCCAATTAGTTATTTTTGTGTTCGGGAATGATCAGTTAATTAGGAAAGTGAGGGAGGAAGGTGAAGGGTTGGGGAATGAGAGAAGTGGGGGTGGGGTAAAGTGTTAGGGAAGTGGTGGAGGAGGATGGAGTGTTGGGGAATTGAGGCAGGCGGATGGGGAGTTGGCAAATTAAGGATGGAGGAGGATGAGGGTTAGGGAAGTAAGAGGGGTAGGAAGCGCCTAGAGACTGGGGGTACAGGAAGGCCAGGCAGTAAACGACAAGACAAAGTGACCAGTACACAATGTTAATACTCAGGGAGAGTGAGTTTATCACTTGTTTCCTCTGTGTGTGTGTGTGTGTTTATGTGTGTGCGCGCGCTCTACAAAGTTGCACGTATATCAAGCAGTGGTCCTCCCCACCCTGCTATATGGCAGCGAGACATGGGTCACATACAGGAGGCACCTCAAGGCACTTGAAAACTTTCACCAACGTAGTCTACGTTCCATCCTCCGAGTTCTCTGGGAAGACAAGAGAACAAATGCCAGTATTCTCGCTGACACAAACTGTAGGAGCATCGAGGCTACCATTATCCATGAACAACTACGTTAGACTGGCCATTTTCCCCGCATGAACGACAGTAGACTGCCAAAGCAGCTGCTTTACAGTCACCTAACGAATAGTAAACGTCTTAAGACAAACCTGAAAAGGTGCCAAATTGGCCCCCACACCTGACACACTATTACTCCACGCCGTAACGCTTGGAGGAGCACCACACGAGAAGATGTCAATACTTTCGAGTTAGCCCGACTGCATACCGAGGCAGACAAGCGTCAACGCCGGAAAGACGCTGCCGCTGCCCCTCCAGCACGAGCTGTAGCCCTCCACACATGCAACATATGTGAACAACCCTGCCGGTCCCGTATCGGCCTCGCTAGTCAACTCAGAGCTCGCCAATGAAGATGACTTCCTTAATAACTCATATCATTTTATCATTGTCTCATAGCTGGATGATCGTCATACTCGATTAGGAGTGACAGTAAAGTAGTAGTAGTGCCCCCACCCACACATACATCCGATAGGTCAGCTGATCACCACTTTCTCTCTCTCCTTTACTTCATTCACTGACTTTCGGAACTCTTGTTGGCTCTCTATCTGTATGATATATATACATTCATCATGAGATTAATATCTACCCTGTATTAATATCTGTTCTGGTATACAGTTCACACGTCCTTCTTCTACCTATATAATTAAACCTGTACTTTTACCTGTATACTTTAATCGTACTGTACCTCTATATGTACTTGTAATAGTGTTTGTTAATTAAGGACCTGATTTAGAATGTTAAAGTCCTGTATTCCCAGATTTCACGGTTATGGTTGATTGAAACATTGATTGAAACATTTTATTTAGCCAGAAAAACACAGATACAGAGTGGATAATAAAAACATTATTAACATGGCTGAGCCAGTTGAGAACCTGAGCTCTCTTTGAGGCACCTGATATATACTATACATTTATCTCAAGGAAGAATTATGTAACATTTAGTATCATCTGGAATAGTACAATAGCATGGTGGTAATAAGAACATCTCATAGTGTTACCACGATTATCACTTCAATATTTATTTATTTTATTATTTATTATTTTTTATTTATTTATTTATACACACACACACATACATATATATATATATATATATATATATATATATATATATATATATATATATATATATATATATATATATATATATATACACTTATATATATATATATACACTTATACATATAAATTACAGTGGAATTGAAAAACATAAGTATAATGGGGGAGCAGTACAACTTGGGTTGTACAGTAATAAGGTTGAACAAGAGGAGAGAGCTGTCAGGATTATGTCTAGTTGGCAATTATGTTTATTGCAACGGTAATTACTTTTTTATTTACATGATAATTTCCGATAAAACGGTTTTGGTGGTACAATAAAAGCAGGTACTGTAAATATAGTAAGTGTTACAAGAAATATTAATACTTAGACAATAGATATTTTTTTAGAGATGATTTAAAGCAGTGGTTCTCAACCGGGGTCCACATGGACCCCGGTTGAGAACCACTGGTCTATCTCTTGAGGCTAATTAAAATTTATGTTAGTGAAAAATAGAAAATTGTTATGTCCAACAGCTATGAAGGGGTCCACCAAGAAAAATAGAAGGGAAAGGGTCCATGGGTAAAAAAGGTTGAGAACCACTGAAATTTTAAAGGAAGGGAGCATAGTGTTTGCTCGGATGGGTGGGGGTAAGTTGTTCCACACCTTCACACCATGATATTTTATGGAGGCCTGGGACTGAGAGGAGCGCATGGGGGGTTGGTCTTAGTAGCTCTGGGTGCCTTAAGTTGTATCTCTGATTATTCCGGAACTGGAAATAAATATTGTCAAGCAAGTGATTGATAGATTTGTAGACAAAGAGGGCACAGCAGTAAGCGTTAATACCCTCGAATTTTCCAAATTTCAATATAGCAAATTTTTCGTTTGTGATCTGTTTTTTTTAAGTAGGTCATTGTCCGTACAGCTCTCTTTTGTGCAGTAACCAGAGATTGTGTTTTTGAAGAGCCAGAGGCCCCCCATAGTGTGTGACAGTGTATCAGGTGGTGGTGACCAAGTGATCGGGAGTGACGTTAAATATGATAGTAATTTGATTAAATGTTAATGAAATGTTTTTGTTAATGGTTAATGGTATTAATATGTGTTTCTTTCTTTATAGGTGAGTACTGACTGAGGGTAGTGGGTGAGGATAACGCTTCCTGTAAACTACTGGGAGATGGAAGGTGAGCGAGTGTTGAGGTGAGTAGGGGTTGGGTTGAGTAAATGAGGTAGAGTGAGTGAGTGAGTGAGTGGATATATAATATTTTGTGTAGTTTACCCGAGAGTGACCTACAAGTCTTCTTAAAATATATATATTGTTTAAATTTATATTTTCAAACAGGTATATTAAATGCAAAATTTATTATTTAAGCATGCTAAAATAATCTCGCAAAGATGTACACCCTCCCCCCACACACACGTCCATTTGTTATCTACCACCATTTCACATATTTCACTTATTTAAAAATTATTTGAATGTTACTTATTTTTACTCCTTATTTTTGGTAATTCTGTAGGTTACTGCACTGTTGTTTCTGGTACGTTTACTGTACCGTAACTGCCGCACCTCTTGCTTATCACTATCACTAAATCTTGTGACTTTCTAAATTTCACCCATCACCTGCGCGACACCTGCAAGGCTAACAGAGGTACCCAGATTAATGCTTACCCTAGATAAGCCGTACCCACTAGATATAAAAACCATCTTAATCCTTGATCACAACGTACCCCCACTTGGGTAAATTACAGGTAGTCATGGTAAAAACGTTGTATGCCTTGAATTATACTTAACCATGGCCAGTATATCAGTCTTGTATATAAACTTGTCCATCCCTGGTAAAACGTCCCAGCCAATGCCTTAAGTATACTCAAAGCAAACCCTATTTTTTTTTCTTTTTTTTACGGGATTAGCCCACCAGGGTACAGGTCACTGACCCACAACGGGGCCTCGGAGGCGAAAATATAATAATAATAATAATAATAATAATAATTAATATAAAATATTAATTCTATAATAATAATAATAATAATAATAATAATAATAATAATATAAATAATAATAATAATAATAATATTAATATTAATACTGTATAGTCATAAATAAATATGAAAATTAAAAAAAAATCAAGAGTGAGAAATTATATACTGTATGTATGTTGTGTTGTCAAACGAAGAGAAACAGTTGAGACCCTGCAATTGTGTGTAAATGAGGCAGAAAGTCAGATCAGCAACCTGGGACTTGGTCACAATTTTCGTGATGCCATATGGCAGCAGGGTCTACCATTAGACAACACATTATGCTTCCCATATCCTCCCAGGCAGTAGTACCTCCCTGTTTGATAGATGCCTACTACCTGGGCTCTAGTTAAGCCCGTTCTGTGCTCTTAATTAAAACGTACCAAGCTCTTGGCCACAACACACCCAAACACGGCCATAACTTTCCGTATCTTCCAAGTATCAAAAGTTTCTATGTAAAAATTTCCACAGAAAGAAATAGTTACATGATACTAAGGCACTCGTTCAGCACATTGTTCTTATATATTGATGCAAAGTCTTAATTATCTCCAGGGAAGAAACCGCTGGCTGTATGTTGGACCAAAACGACTCATTGACTAGTTTTACGTGTTTATTGTACATTAAATAAAAACAGAAGAAAATATCCCAAGGTGTTTATTATGTAATGATAACATATTTTTATCATGTAAAATTTTATATAAAAAAGGTCTGACGTCACAGGATCACATGAAGAATAACCTCCAGCTTATTTTACCTGAATATTAAACAACCCAACGTTACTTAGAGGGTTGGTTAGGTTAGGTAAGGTTAGGTTACCGTTAGGGTGGTTATTCTTCAGGTGATCCTTATTATGTTATCAGGAAACTTGCCTCTTAACCCCACGACCATCCCTCCATCCGCTAACTTGTATACACACACGATACCGGCATCGACACCAAGTTAGCACCAGGTAATGTACACTGATTATAATATTTGTACTCACCGCTGTGATACCATCCAGGGAGCACGAGGGTAATGATGGAGATTTAAGTCCAGTTATACTTAAAGACATCATTTTAACAACACATCACCTGACTATATATATATATATATATATATATATATATATATATATATATATATATATATATATATATATATATATATATATGAATGCATTGCTAATATTATATAACTGCAGGACTATCACAAAAATGATAGTATATATTGTAGTGTAGAGTCGTCACAACCATAAACATGCCGGAAGTAACTTAACAGCTGTGAGAGCTGTTTATACCCTGACACTTAGGCCAGAGTCTCAGAGGAGGACTCAGGTACTGAGAGATGCAAGTTGTAAAAATCTGGATAATCTGTGAGGGAGGGTGAAGGATCAAGGCTGCTGTGACCTTCTGAGGCAGGTATGTGGGGGGTGGTGATCATCTTAAACTACTTGTGTCGGTGCAAGTGTGACTGACTGGGCTACAGGTATACTAACCGACTAACCCACAGGTGCTGACTGGCCCACACAGGCGCAAGTGTGAGTGTGAATTAAGCCACGGAGCAGCTGTGTTGAGGATGTATGTGCACATGTGTTGGGTGGTGATGGTGCTAGCAGGTTCAGTGTGAAGATGGTGATGGTGGCGGGGTTAGTGGGAAGAAGATGATGGTGATAGTGGCGGGGTTAGTGTGAAGAAGATGGGGAGGGTCAGTGTGGGTCGGTGTGGCAGTGGTGAGAGTGAGGGAGAGCAAGCACGACTCCTCCATAGTCACTCCGCCACCACCTTATACTGATACTAACTCACAGTTGTAGTCCACTAGTCCTGCTCTATATGTATATCTTTAAGTACTTATATATCCCTTCATCACTTGCAAGCTTCCCATTACATCAGTCTGGTACTTTTCGTCTGTGTCTGATCTTCTTATCTCGTGGGATCCAGCTGACGATATCCTTGGTTCCCTGTTCATGTGTTATTGTTGTAGTTTGGTGTTGCTATTTTATTATCTCGCTCGTGGGCCTTTACTATTGTTGTTTTATAAGTGTTGATCGGAACCTATATCCTCCCATCGAGTTAACATAAGGTATATATTTATACAACTATCCTCTCTCCCCCCAACAGACAGACGGGGGAGGGGGGTTGTAACAGGACATTCTTTTACACACAAAAAATGGAAGGTATATTATTTTTTCAGCCGAGGGAAGGTGTTGATACAAGAGCACCTGGGGAGAGGCAGGGAGGGAGCCAGGGTTTGATCAGGTGCTGTATACTAGGAGGGGCGGGGGGAGGGGGATGATGTCGGGGGTAGGGGAGAGATGGTGAGAGTTTTGAAGGAAGGATAGGAGCCGGATGAAGGCAAAGAATAAGGGTGATGTTAGTTATTAATTTAACAAATTTATTGACAAAGCTTGGAGTACAGTTTGCCTATTCTGAGTAATTCAGTTAGGTCTTGACACTGAGGGTGGTATCACTTCTCACTGCCACGCAGGACAGAGGTTCGTACACAAAGAAATACACCATATTCATTAACAGTATATATAGGTCAGATTCATGTGGGTGATATCACTGTTCACTGCCACGCAGGACAGTGGTTCATATACATTGGACGTCATATTCTAATTGAAGACTAATCAGTGTGGGCTAGGAAATTTGGGATAAACAGCAAGAATTTCCTCAAGCACACCTGATTCAATGTAACAATTACAAAGTTCGTGATACAATAAGCCATGTGGTCTGAAGTCTTTGACAGTGTCACATTCAATAATATGGTGTTCAAGTGTATGCTTTAAAGGTTTATCACAAAGTTTACATGCTGAGTGTTCCGGTATGGGTACAGGAATTTTAGGAAAGGGAAGGGGAGGGGAGGGGAGGGATGGTTGTGGTAAGGAGGTGAGAATTTTAGGGGAAGAAAGTGAAGATTTTGTGATACTTGGGGGCTAGGGAAGGGGCGAAGAGAGGGTGGACCTTGAAGGGTAGTGGAAAGAGAGGGCGGTAAGAGGTGAGGGGGCGGGGGTAGGAGTAAAGGGTGGGTGGGTGGGTGATCCGAGGTTTGTTGTTATAGGTAGTGGAGACTATACGAGGGGGGGGGGGTAAAGGCAGGGGGTTGGTAGAAAGCACTGGTGTTGGAGAGAGAGGAGGAGTGGGGAGGGGTAATGTACATATGGGGGTTGGTAGGGGATTTAAAATAAGGGATGAGCCATGGTCAAGGCCAAGAGGGGAGGAGGGAGGGAGAGTTAGGGAATGCGGGAGAGGAGGGAGAGGGAGGGGGCGAGGGACGGGTAGGGAGGGGGTGAGGGAGAGAGGGAGGGGGAGGTAGGTGGTTTGCTACGTCATGTACACTCCCTAAAACTCTCGACTACGTTGAACTAAATTGTTGTAGATGAGAACCTGTGACGTGTTCAGGTGAATCAAGTAAACAATATTCACCTGGAATTTTAATGTTATGTAGCACGAGACGAAGTACACACACACACACAGACACACACACAGACACACACACACACACACACACACACACACAGCCACGTATTATTTATAAGTGACCTTGTGTCTAAATAAACAGTATTCATTCAATTTGACACGTCACCCACTACCCCCAGCCCTCCCTCTCACCCCCTGTGTCTCATATTCCCTCTCTCTTACCCTTCCAGTGCCCCTCTCGTTCCCTCTCTCAATGTGATGTAGTCGTGGCTAGAATTAGGCTAGGATACAGACACATCTGGCAAGTTAGTAACACTGTACGTATACCTGAACACTCAGCATGTAAACTTTGTGATAAACCTTTGAAGCATACACTTGAACACTATATTATTGAATGTGACACTGTCAAAGACTTCAGGCCACCTGACTTATTGTATCTTGAACTATGTAATTACTATATTGAATCGGGGGTGCTTGGGTTGGGAACATTCTTGCTGTTTATCCCAAATTTGTTAGCCCACACTGATTAGTCTTCAATTAGAATATGACGTCCAATGTATATGAACCACTGTCTAGCACGGCAGCGACCAGTGACATCACCCACATGAATCTGACCTATATATACTGTTAATGAATATGATGTATTTCTTTGTGTATGAACCTCTGTCCTGTGTGGCAGTGAGAAGTGATACCACCCTCAGTGTCAAGATCTGACTGAATTACTCACAATAGGCAAACTGTACTCCAAGCTTTGTCAATAAATTTGTTAAACTAAAACTAACTCTCTCACCTTTTTGTCCCTCACACTACCTCCCTCTCACCCCCTGTGCTCTACACTCCCACTTTTATCCCTCTCTTTGCCTCTCACTCCCTCCCTCCCTTTCATCCCCACCATTGCCCCACATTATTCATCTCCCTCAAATACCTTCCTCTCTCCCCATACCCTAATATTATCTCCCTCTCCCCCATACTGCCCGACCTCCCCACCCCCTCATCTCCTACCCTCTCCTCCCTCCATCCATCCCTCCTTCCCCACCCTTCACCCCTTTAATCTTCTCCCTCCCCACCTTTTACTTACATTCTCTACCCTCCCCTCCCCACTCATCACGCCCTCCACATTCCCCCTCTCCACCATTTACTCCCTCCCTCCATCCCAACCCCTCCCCACTACCTCCAACCTCTCCCTCCCCACTCTTCAATCCCTCCACTTCCCCCCTCCCGCCCTTTACTCACTCCCTCCACAACCTCCTCCTCACCCTTCGCTCCCTCTAACCTCTCTCAACCCCATCCTTCCCTCCCTCCCTCCCTCCCTCCCTCCCTCCCTCCCACCCACCCATCCCTCACGTCACCTCATCAATTTACTCAGCTGTTGCCCAGGTGAGTCAGTTCCACAGTCGGGTTTTGATGTACAAGGCAGCACTGAGTAGGAGGTAGTGTTGCTTGCGTCCACTTCTCCTCCCTCACTTCACCACACAGACACCCAGTGAAGCAAGTTTGATAGCGTTAAGTAAGTGTGATATAGGGTGAAGAAAAATAATGTGATTTAGAGTGAAGTAGTTATGATCGTGACTCTCTCTCTCTCTCTCTCTCTCTCTCTCTCTCTCTCTCTCTCTCTCAGTTCAGGTATGTAACAGTGCATGGTAGAGTCAGGTATGTAGGAAACGAGGCCGTGATGATTAAATGGGATGAAGTAATGCAATGTTGTAATGAGGGAGCGTGTGTGTGTGTGTGTGTGTGTGTGGGCCCCCTTCTCCTCCTTCCTTCCCCCGTCTCTCCCTCCTACCCTCCTTCCTCCTCCTTCACCCCACCCCTTCTTTCTCTTCCTTCCTCCCTTTCCCCTTCGTTCCTCTGCCTCTGCCTCCTCCGCACTCCTCCTTTTCCCCTCCTCTCTTTCTCTCCTCTTCTCCCCATTCCTCCGTTCCCTTCCTTCTCCTCCTTTCCCCCTTCCCCTTCCTTTCCCTGCCATCCATCTGTCTCCTCTCTTTCCCCACTCCTCCCTTCTTCTCCTTCCCCTCTCCTCTCCCTCTCTTTATCTCCTCTTCTCCCCATTCCTCCGTTCCTCTTCCTCCTCCCCCCTCTTCCTCCATTACCTTTCTCCCTTTTGTCGGTCATTCATTGTTGTTAACCATGTTTTTCTTTCTCTGTTACGATACGTTAAAAGCCTTTCATTCTGTTGCCAAAATATATGTCAATTTAAGGGACTTGTCGAACTTTATCGCTTTGTTTTTTTTCATTGTTTTTTGTTACGTGACCCAAAGAAAATCTGTCTTTCGGATTTCTTAATTCTAATGTTAAAATAAATCCGTTTTGTGGTTCAATTCTGTTAGTAAAGTAAACCTGTCTTAAGAGTTGTTTTAATCTCTTGGCTAAAACAGATTTTTCTCGTGATTTAACTTCACTTGCTTACACGCGAACCTCGACAAAGACTCTCAATGCAGGATTACCCCGGAGTCTTATCTGATTCCTCAATAATGGGCAATTTTATGTAATGAGATGGTAAACCTTTCAGTAATAACAAGCTGCAAGGTCATCATCATACACTGCTGGGTCAAGTTAGGTCACGGGAGCGAAGAACGTGCTCATTGCTTGGGTCACGTTGGGTCACCGAGGGAGATTGGGGGTGGTAGGGTGGGGATTTCGTGCTTAATTCCTGGGTCATACTGGCTCAGGGGGAAGCTAAAGGAAGAGGTCATTGACTGCTGAAGGGTCATATTGTGTTAAAGTAGTAGGGGAGGGAAGAGGGGGGCTTATAGTGCACGTAATTGAGGTCATTTGATGGTGGGGTTGTGGAGGGTGGGAGCGTCGTGCACGTAGGAGAAAGGGTGTGTCTTGCACGTGGCGAGGGTCATATTGGGTTAGGGGGAAGGGGGGGGGGGTTGGCGTACACATAGCTGGGGGTCAGGTGGGGTCAGAGGTTAGTAGCAGCGAGGTGGTGTGTGGAAGGGAGGAACGTGATTGTGCACTTGGCCAGAGTCGTTTTGTGTCGACCAGGGGAGCCCAGGGTATACACTGCCGGGACTGCGTCATGTTTTTTATGGAGAAGGTGGATTTGGGGGTTCAGACTCTATTTTGGAAGTCTTGTAAATTTTCCGAAAACACCAGTAGGTAAGAAAGGTCACCTATTTTAAGTTACTATGTATCGATCTCGGTGAGTTTGAGGGAAGAGGGCGCAGAGGAAGGGGAATTGGAGGAGGAGAAAGATGAGGAGGGGAAGACAAGAGGAGGAGACGTCAGGAATAGGTTTTAAGATATTGAAGGTTTTGCTGGGTCAAGGATGATGGTTATAGTCACATAGGGTCAGATAAGAACGGGAGGGGGGTCTCCTGTATACATCTCAAGTCATGTGAGGTCACAGACGTTAAGGGTTTTATCCAATCAGTTGTTAAGAGTGTCATGGGTCTTAACCACTGCCAGGGTCATGATCAGGTCAGTCGAGTTCACTAGAAGAAGTGAGAAATGCAGAGAGACCTGACAGTTGTAGCATTAGTAAATATAACAAATTTTGTGACAAGAGGTACCGGTATGGCCAGCATAAGGACAGAACCAGACAATGTGATGTAGTCGTGGCCAGAATTAGGCTAGGATACAGACACATCTGGCAAGTTAGTAACGCTGTACCCAAACCGGAACACTCAGCATGTAAACTTTGTGATAAACCTTTAAAGCATACACTTGAACACTATATTGTTGAATGTGACACTGTCAAAGACTTCAGGCCACCTGGCTTATTGTATCTTGAACTATGTAATTACTTCATTGAATCAGGTGTGCTTGAGGACATTCTTGCTGTTTATCCCAAATTTGCTAGCCCACACTGATTAGTCTTCAATTAGAATATGACTCCAATGTATGTGATCCACTGACCTATATATACTGCTAATGAATATGATGTATTTCCTTCTTTGTGTACGAACCTCTGTCCTGCATGGCAGTGAACAGTGGCATTACCTACATGAATCTGACCTATATATAGTGTCAATGAATATGATGCAGTCTTTGTGTACGAACCTCTGTCCTGTATGGCAGTGAAAAGTGACATTACCCACATGAATCTGACCGACGTATATGTATGTATGTGTGCGTGAGTGTATATATATGTACATGTATATGCGTATGTATATATGTATATGTATGTATATATATATATGTGTGTGTGTGTGTACATATATGTATATGTGCTGTCAATGAATATGATGCATTTCTTTGTGTACGAACCTCTCCCCTGCATGGCAGTGAACAGTGACATTACCCATATGAATCTGACCTCTATACATTTATAGCTGTTAATGAATATGATGTATTTCTTTGTGTATGAACCTCTGTCCTGCGTGGCAGTGAGAAGTGATACCACCCTCAGTGTCAAGATCTGACTGAATTACTCAGAATAGGCAAACTGTACTGCAAGCTCTGCCAATAAATTTGTTAAACTTAAAGAGTTCACGCGATAATTCTTCTGTTACAGAGAATGGAAGGAAATGGTGCTTGTTGTGACACAGGGTGAAAGTCGATCGTGAGTGGATTATTATCTTCAGCGTGACACAGGGGGGCTATGTGTGTGTGTGTGTGAGAGAGAGAGAGAGAGAGAGAGAGAGAGAGAGAGAGAGAGAGAGAGCATATATATTAGGGTGAAGGAAGATAGGGTGAGAATCGTGGGTGTGAGGGAAGGAGCAGTGAGGAAACGTCTACCAAGAGGGCTTATGGCGAGGGCGTAAGGGGTTTGGAACGAGAGAGGGTGGCGTGGGTGTGATCACAGGCATTTGGGGTATGACGTGGGCGTGAGGGGGGGAAGGTTGGACGTGGGCGTGGTTCGTACACTAGTCATTGTTCCCTCCCCTCTCCCCATCACTGTGTCATGTTCCCTGGTGCACCCTGACCAAGGCTTTTCTTTCCTCCCTCACTCTTGACTTCCTCACCGCCTTCGTACTCACACCTTCTCAACCCCTCCTTCCTCACCCTTTCCTTCATCACCTCCCTTCTCTTTCGCTTACCCCTCCCTCTACTCCGCTCCTTCATTCTCCTTCACTCCTTCCTCCCTCACTCCTTCCTCCCTCAACCCCCTCCTTCAACCAATCCTCTCTTAACCCCTCCTACCTCACCCCCTCCTCCCTCACCCCTTCCTCCCTCACCCCTTCCTCCTTCACCTCCTTCCTCTTCAACAACTGCTCCCTTACCCTCTCCTCCTTCACCCATTCCCTCATTTCCTTCCCCCTCCCCCCTCCTCCCTCTCCCCTTCACCCCTCCTCCTCTCCTCCTCCCCCTCACCCCCGTCCCCCTCACCCCTCCTCCCCCTCACCCCCGTCCCCCTGACCCCTCCTCCCCCTCTTACACCACACCGCCATGCAAGTCACGGTCTGCGGGGGGTTACAGTGGTGCTGTGTTTGTATGATCATATATTACTCCCTAAATATCGTTGTGTGTGTGATGGTGGTGTGGCGGTATTAGTGAGCCCGTTGTCTCATAGTGTGTAGTAAGGGACACCTGATTATTAAGTAGCTATGTTGGTGTGCCTGAGTGATTCTTTGTGTATTTCAGGACCTTTTTTGATCGGTAAGTGACACTAGGTCAGCCAGAGATGGTTTTTGGTTAATGACGTGATATGTCTTAGGGGTAAATGATGTATTTAGTGTACAGGTGAAGGACTCAGTGTACAGGTGGTGTGGTGAAGGGGCTCAGTGTACAGGTGGTGTGGTGAAGGGACTCCGTGTACAGGTGGTGTGGTGAAGGACTCAGTGTACAGGTGGTGTGGTGAAGGGGCTCAGTGTACAGGTGGTGTGGTGAAGGGACTCAGTGTACAGGTGGTGTGGTGAAGAGACTCAGTGTACAGGTGGTGTGGTGAAGGGACTCAGTGTACAGGTGGTGTGGTGAAGGGACTCAGTGTACAGGTAGTGTGGTGATGGGACTCAGTGTACAGGTGGTGTGGTGATGGGACTCAGTGTACAGGTGGTGTGGTGAAGGGATTCAGTGTACAGGTGGTGTGGTGAAGGGACTCAGTGTACAGGTGGTGTGGTGAAGGGACTCAGTGTACAGGTGGTGTGGTGAAGGGACTCAGTGTACAGGTGGTGTGGTGAAGGGACTCAGTGTACAGGTGGTGTGGTCGTTGAGTCACTTGTCATAATAACTTCAACACACCAGAAACCATTACTGTTCGGCGTTTCTCTCTCTCTCTCTCTCTCTCTCTCTCTCTCTCTCTCTCTCTCTCTCTCTCTCTCTCTCTCTCTCTCTCGTCACATTTCAGGTTACATTTTCAGAACTACGGCAACATAAATCTATCATAAGTATCCAATTTAATATATGTTGTTGTGTTTATAGTAGGTTAATAAAAGGCGTTCTATAGCTGCTACCTCATCAAGGGTCCTACGGGGGTGTCTTTCATACCATACTGTGCAACACGTTATGATGCTTAGTAAACAGAAGTATAGGATCTTACACAGCAGAGGAGGTAAGAGGAAGTGGCTGTGTGTGTATTCTACGTTACCTGTAAGACCACCTCGTGTGACTCATGGTTAATAGATCACCTGACCAACAAGAAAGCGCCTAACTCATTTTGTTGGTGGTTAAAGTTAAGTACCTTCCTTGGAGGAGGAGGAGGTGGAGGCAGTTTAGGTGGAAGTGGTGGTGTGAATCGTGCTTTCCTCTGCAGATGGGTCTTCTAGTTAACATGGAATTGTCTTAACTAATCTATTGGTGGTTAAACTCGAACACCTTTCTGTAGGAGTAGGGTGGTGGTTGCAGAAGAGGAGGAAGTGGTAGCCCTAGTCGTGCTTCCTTCTGTATGTGGGTCCTATATGCTAACTAATTTATTGACGGTTAAACTCAAGCATTTACCTGCAGGAGAAAGAGGAGGTGGTAGTCGTGCTTCCATCTGCAAGACACGCCACTAATTACTGCCCCCTCCCCCCCCAAGCTCCCCTACCCCGGTCAGCTGATCATTACCACAATGACGTTTCCGCTATTAAGGTGTAGAAGGATTGGCTTTACTGGGTGTGTTAAGAGGGTTCTTCGTCATTATTATACTGGCAGGTGTCTCCCCCTTCCCCTCCTCCCTTTCCCCTCCTCCCCCTCCCCCTCCCATCCCCCTTCCCCTCCTCCCCCTTCCCCTTATCCCCTCTTCCCATGACCTGGCTGTGGGAGCTTCAGCCAGCCAGCCAACCAGTGTAATAATTAATGGGCGAGGTGCGGGAGATGAGAGGTGTTGGCTGGTGGATGTGGCCAGGGAGGGGAGGAGAGGGGGGTGATGGAGATGGAAGGGAGGAGAGGGGGTGACGGAGATGGAAGGGAGGAGGGTGATATAGGAGAGAGAGGGGAGGATGGGTGATAGAGAGAGAGGGGAGAGAGTAGTACACTTACTTGACGTCCTAATAGTCAACTGTAAATAAACTTAATTATTTGTATTTAATGATTAGTCTCTTTTTAACTATACCAGTGAACCTTCAAAGTACCCATAACTATCATCCACAAACATTGGTCCTGATACACGTCTTGCATACATAATTATACGTTGGTAATGATGAAATAGAACACTGTGCGAGTCGCGTTTATATATATTTCTTGGTTATCATCTTGAGACTTGACGGCACCAGCAAGAATAAGTTAGTCTCGTAGTCATGAATAATGCACAAGACAAACTTAGACTTCAAGGAGACTTACAAGGGCGGTGGATGTGTAAGTTGGAACCTGAGGAGGAGGGTCAGGGTGGCGGCTCTGGGGGGAGGTGAAGAACTGTACAGACAGAGTTAACAACAAGCAGCTGAACACCGATGACACCACACCTCTAACACATTACAATGTTCACTAATGTCTTTTGTGCACTCTGCCTTTTTCTTTTCTTCTTCGTTTTTCTTGGCGAAGATCATAACCTGTGTTAGTAAGTTACCTCACACGCTAGGCTAGAGGATTCATTATTGTATTTTACAGACTGTCCAACATTTTCACGTTTTTCCTGGTGAAGATTTTACTCTTGTAAGGAGATGAAACTGATATCAGTAAGGTTCCTGACAAACTACAGGATTCACTACTTTTTTTATAATCCTCTGTTAACAGTTTTATTATTCACATTAGTCATTCTTTTTGACTTGATCGTCTGAGAGGTCGGTTTGTTGTTTGCATCTCTTGTTATATAAGCTTTTATTTTATACAGCAAAAACCACCGATGGAAGACTAAATTGATAGCAGGGAGACGAAGAGTACAGTGCAGACAAACTACTTGAAGTCATATCCAGGTAAATCCCAGATAGAAAAGCACACGATCTCGGGACTTATTTTCGCTATTTTCAGCCACAAAACCCTAAGAGGCTGAACATCCATCCTTCGTCTATCACTGAAGGAGTTAAATATTGATTACGTTTTCCTAACTATGACTGTGTGCTTTCCCAGTGAGCTGTGAGACCTTGTTGTTGAAGGAGGAGGCGGAGCAGGTACAGGTACTCCACGAAGCCAAACATAATTTACATCTCTTAAACACTGAACATAAAGCATCAGGCACTACCAAATTGAGATGCAGTTCTCTTTTTTTTTCTTCCATCAAAGAGGCGGTGATTCGAATCGATAATTTATGGTTTACAGTTCATAAAAGTTGCTGATTATCCACTTGTGCCTGTGATATAGGGCGGTTCTTGTGCTGTGATGGACGTTGTCTCTTGAGTGTGTGGGGTGAACTGGCTTCATTCACCCCAGGGTACCCACACCTTGGTATGCTTTGGTGGATACACAAGAGAATATAGCTTTGATTCGAGTAGATTTAAAACGGCTTGTTTTCAGTTGAATATCCCCTCAGATAAATAGTGTCTATAGAGGAATATATTTTGGAATATATTTTATGAAGAATGACATTAACAATTAATGTAATGATGAAAAATATCCCTCAGACGAATATACTAAGAAGAATCATCTCCATGAGAATATATTTAAAGGACAGTAACTTTCAGAAGGATATACTGTACATGGTAAGGAAAAATAGCCTTCAGAAGAATATATACGAATATAAGAAATTATCCACCAAAAACAAAACAGTCTTCACAGTAATGCATGTAAAGAAAAATATCCTCCAACAGGATATCCTAAAAAACCTCCTCAAAAGAGTATCCCTCGGGAGACATTGGTCCAGTGTCCCCTAATAAGGACTACTGAAGGAGCGAGAGATTGAGGATATTAGCGTTTACCAGATAGTGAGTGTTTCTGGCGACAACTTATGGTGATTCTGTTGACTTTAGCATATGTTTACGTCTGTCTCTCTCCTCTTGGTCTGAGGGTTGAAAGATCCATTTAGTGTCCTGTTATCGCCACATTTTTTATTCCTTCGTCGTCACATTCTTCATTTACCTCGTCATATTCATTATTTACCCTTCATTTCTTTCGTCGTCACATTCTTCATTTACCTTCAAATCCTTCATTGTTACATTCTTCATTTTTCGTCATTTTCTTCGTCGTCACATTCTTCATCTTGCTCCATCAAGTTCCAAGGTTCAAAAGTTCTCATAAAGGAACCACGAAAAACAAACCAATTATATCCGTCGTCTCGCCAAAGTCTCAGGTCACTAAGGAACTGGTACTTGTGTTCAGCTTACTAAGACCTTGCCGAAAATCTTTAACATATTATAAAGGATTAATGAGAAATAACATGCAGCAGTCTTATAGTGTAAAACAATGTGTGTGTCGGTATGGTGTTGTGTGGTGTGTGTTATATGGTGTGTGTTTTATGGTGTATGTTGTGTGTTGTATAGTGTGTTGTGGATGGTGTACAGTATGTTGTGTATTGTGTGGTCTCTCTCTCTCTCTCTCTCTCTCTCTCTCTCTCAGTGACAGCAACGACATTAAACTCCTTAAATATCACTAACTCATAACTACCATGAAGCGACTCTGAACCCATAAGAGTGACGGTGCTCTTGTGTGAAGGAAGGAACTGGGGCGAGAATGTGAAACTAGCGAACTCGTGCGTGGATTGAGTCGAATCAGCGAATACGTAGGTGCTGAAATCGGTGAACCAGCAAGACGAACCAGGAAGACAAGGTGTTGAATGAACCAGCGAAACATACCAAGCAACAACAGATTCAGATTTACCCCACATAACGCAAAGGGCTAGTTATTGGGCATCCCCTTATATTCTTTGTAAGACGACGCGCAGAAGCATTGCAGCAGCAGTGGCAGGTCCCTAATAATGTCAAGTGCCAGCCAGGCCTGTCTCTAGAAGGATGGATACTTGGTCAGGGAGGGACAATGTGATGTTGACGGCTGAGGGCCTGAGGTGGAGGTCTTATGA
The DNA here is from genome assembly GCA_958450375.1 of Homarus gammarus. Classification (NCBI taxonomy): domain Eukaryota; kingdom Metazoa; phylum Arthropoda; class Malacostraca; order Decapoda; family Nephropidae; genus Homarus; species Homarus gammarus. Next base: position 1,222,326 of record CAUDMG010003255.1, read on the forward strand.
CATGCAAGGATGTAGTGAGAGAGGATTCGAGAATTGGGTTACCCACGAAGTTTACATATAATGAGTCCTGGTTCAGGGTTTTCAATGTACTCCCAGGGGCACCTGTAGTCCAGGCGTAGTCTCGTGTATACAATCTGCTGAGACTGAGTCAGGGATTAATAATCTTTGTAGTGGCGGTTGTCATCTCCGGTTACTGAGTCATAGTGGTGTAGAGTGTCACTTCTCAAGTGTTCGTAGAAGGTCTCACGTTGTGCGGTGTGTATCCGAGATCTGAGATGGTTGAGGGAGTGGCTTCTATGTCCTCTTCCCGTGTTGTTTCTTTGGCAAGACGATCAACAGTGTCACAGGCATACGTGTGATAGCATCCAGAGAACTTGTCACTAATGTTGTGAGTTTGCTGTAGCCCAGCCATGGTTGTGTTGGATGGCAGGGGAGGAGGAATTTGAGCGTTCAGAGCGTAGAAGTACTGTAGCTGACGATGAAGAGGTTCAGGGGTTCAGTGCGGGCGTAAATCGCGCCCCCCTGGACGCCTGCGAGGATGGTTATGTTCTCTCTATCATTGCAGGAGGCCCAGTTATGGATCCCAAACTTCCTGCTGGCCTGGCGCCCAGGGCTCCACACCTTTGCTCCAGCCTTATGTGGCAGGGATGAGGGGAGGTCATGACCCTCCAGTCCAGGGAACCACTATTGTCCCCGGCTCTCACCAAAACTACCACACCACCACCTTGATTACAGTACCCCTTACCAGAAATACCATACTTCCACCATAAATGTTATGCCCCATCATAACTACCACACCCCCACCTATAACTACCATACCCCACCTATAACTACCATACCCCCACCTATAACTACCATACCCCCACCTATAACTACCATACCCCCACCCATAACTCACAGCATCAATAAAACATCCTAATTGTGTTCTGAGGAGGGGGGGAGGGGAAGGGGAGGTGAAGGGAGGGTCGTGTGCCTTATGAGTTGACCTGTCCATGACCTCCCCCCTCAGCTCAACCCCAGCAACAATTGTATGCAAATTAGCGAAGGAAGTCTTAGCTGTAATGACGACGATAAGAGGAAATGCTAAACTTTTTTATTTTATTTATTTTTTTTCACTTTCTTTTGTTTGTTCATTTGTTTGTTTAAGTGTTTAGAATTGTGCAGTGAAGAGGATTGAATTATTTTAGCATTTATTATATACGTACATCTGTTTATTTATATACTACTACTACTGCAACTTATCACTTAAGCCGTTCTGTCTAATCTTGTTTACTTCACTGGTATCCACCTCCCTGTTGCGTTCTGAGCAATTATGTGGTCCGTGAGAGTTGCCGTGAGCTTAAGTGAGTTTTGATGTTCGGTGGCAGCAATCTCCTCTGGATTGGTCAAACCCATTCCTCCCAGTCTCGGTGGTAGTGCAAGGAGTGATCTCTTTGCTGGGGTTCAGTCAGGGTGTTTCACTAATTTGGGAATGAAATTGACGCTGATAGCTTCTACCTTTATTCGTTATCTTATTTAGCTATTTATTCAGTATTCCGTATAATCACTTATTATTCTGTATATTTATTCATAATTTTATTCATTGATTTATTAATGTTAATATTAATTCACATATTCAGTACTTTATTTATTCTTATTGTGTTTATATTTGTTTTCCATATTCTCTATAATTATTCATATATTCGATTTCTTTATTTATTTATTATTCATTACTCTTTATATACTGTATTGTTGTATATAGTTTATTTACTAATTATTCTCTATATTTATTCCTTCATTTTCCCATTTAGTTGATTAATATGATCCGTAATTATTTATTCCTTATATTATGTAAATACTCCATTTTTCGATTTATTTTCTATCATATTCAAAACTATGGACACAATCATAAGTGGAGAGTAATGCACAGAGGTGTGTACCGGTGAGGTGAGTCGGGGAAGCTTAACAAGTGTGGGACTGTAACTACGTCGTCCAGCCGTAGTTACAGGTTGTGTGGCTGATACATCTACGCAGGTGGTATATACTGTACTGTACTGTACATGTTGGGTGAATCCTGCAAATTTACAAGTGATTGGTGACGTTTAAGTGATTAGTAAGGTTCCATTTAGGGGTGGAGACGAGATTGCTTGGTACTGGTGAACGATCTTGGTTCTGGTACAAGATGATAGGACTGTCGTTCCTTTTATATATAATTTGTAATTGTTCTTTGTTACTATTGATATGATTAGGATCCCTTGTATAGTATAAATATGATTGGGAGCTTGTAATTATTCTTTTGTATGATTAGGTTTTTCATAATTGTTTTTTTATTGTGAGTGATTGGCATTCTAGTAGTCCATTTTGTCTCGATACAAGTGATTGGATGTGTGGTAACATTTTATATGCTCCAAGACCTAGAGGATTAGTTTTCCTGGTAACTCAGGTGTTGGTAGAGGTACAGTGCAGGACTCAGTGTTGGTAGAGGTACAGTACAGGACTCAGGTGTTGATAGAGGTACAGTACATGACTCAGGTGTTGGTAGAGGTACAGTACATGACTCAGGTGTTGGTAGAGGTACAGTACAGGACTCAGGTGTTGATAGAGGTACAGTACAGGACTCAGGTATTGATAGAGGTACAGTACATGACTCAGGTGTTGGTAGAGGTACAGTACAGGACTCAGGTGTTGGCAGAGGTACAGTACAGGACTCAGGTGTTGGTAGAGGTACAGTACAGGACTCAGGTGTTGGCAGAGGTACAGTACAGGACTCAGGTGTTGGTAGAAGTACAGTACAGGACTCAGGTGTTGATAGAGGTACAGTACAGGACTCAGGTGTTGGTAGAGGTACAGTACAGGACTGAGGTGTTGATAAAGGTACAGTACAGGACTCAGGTGTTGATAGAGGTACAGTACAGGACTCAGGTGTTGGTAGAGGTGCAATACAGGACTCAGGTGTTGATAGAGGTACAGTACAGGACTCAGGTGTTGATAGAGGTACAGTGCAGGACTCAGGTGTTGATAGAGGTACAGTACAGGACTCAGGTGTTGGTAGAGGTGCAATACAGGACTCAGGTGTTGATAGAGGTACAGTACAGGACTCAGGTGTTGATAGAGGTACAGTGCAGGACTCAGGTGTTGATAGAGGTACAGTACAGGACTCAGGTGTTGGTAGAGGTACAGTACAGGACTCAGGTATTGATAGAGGTAGAGTACAGGACTCAGGTGTTGGTAGAGGTACAGTACAGGACTCAGGTGTTGGTAGAGGTACAGTACAGGACTCAGGTGTTGATAGAGGTACAGTACAGGACTCAGGTGTTGATAGAGGTACAGTACAGGACTCGGGTGTTGGTAGAGGTACAGTACAGGACTCAGGTGTTGATAGAGGTACAGTACAGGACTCAGGTGTTGATAGAGGTACAGTACAGGACTCAGGTGTTGGTAGAGGTACAATACAAGAATCAGGTGTTGATTTAGGTACAGTACATGACTCAGGTGTTGGTAGAGGTGCAGTACAGGACTCAGGTGTTGATAGAGGTACAGTACAGGACTCAGGTGTTGGTAGAGGTACAGTACAGGACTCAGGTGTTGATAGAGGTACAGTACAGGACTCAGGTGTTGATAGAGGTACAGTACAGGACTCAGGTGTTGGTAGAGGTACAGTACAGGACTCAGGTGTTGGTAGAGGTACAGTACAGGACTCAGGTGTTGATAGAGGTACAGTACAGGACTCAGGTGTTGGTAGAGGTACAGTACAGGACTCAGGTGTTGGTAGAGGTACAGTACAGGACTCAGGTGTTGGTAGAGGTACAGTACAGGACTCAGGTGTTGGTAGAGGTACAGTACAGGACTCAGGTGTTGGTAGAGGTACAGTACAGGACTCAGGTGTTGATAGAGGTACAGTACAGGACTCAGGTGTTGATAGAGGTACAGTACAGGACTCAGGTGTTGATAGAGGTACAGTACAGGACTCAGGTGTTGATAGAGGTACAGTACAGGACTCAGGTGTTGATAGAGGTACAGTACAGGACTCAGGTGTTGGTAGAGGCACAGTACAGGACTCAGGTGTTGATAGAGGTACAGTACAGGACTCAGGTGTTGATAGAGGTACAGTACAGGACTCAGGTGTTGATAGAGGTACAGTACATGACACAGGTGTTGGTAGAGGTACAGTACAGGACTCAGGTGTTGATAGAGGTACAGTACATAACTCAGGTGTTGGTAGAGGTACAGTACAGGACTCAGGTGTTGATAGAGGTACAGTACAGGACTCAGGTGTTGGTAGAGGTACAGTACAGGACTCAGGTGTTGATAGAGGTACAGTACAGTACAGGACTCAGGTGTTGGTAGAGGTACAGTACAGGACTCAGGTGTTGATAGAGGTACAGTACAGGACTCAGGTGTTGATAGAGGTACAGTACAGGACTCAGGTGTTGATAGAGGTACAGTACAGGACTCAGGTGTTGGTAGAGGTACAGTACAGGACTCAGGTGTTGGTAGAGGTACAGTACAGGACTCAGGTGTTGGTAGAGGTACAGTACAGGACTCAGGTGTTGGTAGAGGTACAGTACAGGACTCAGGTGTTGGTAGAGGTACAGTACAGGACTCAGGTGTTGGTAGAGGTACAGTACAGGACTCAGGTGTTGATAGAGGTACAGTACAGGACTCAGGTGTTGATAGAGGTACAGTACAGGACTCAGGTGTTGATAGAGGTACAGTGCAGGACTCAGGTGTTGATAGAGGTACAGTACAGGACTCAGGTGTTGATAGAGGTACAGTACAGGACTCAGGTGTTGGTAGAGGTACAGTACAGGACTCAGGTGTTGATAGAGGTACAGTACAGGACACAGGTGTTGATAGAGGTACAGTACAGGACTCAGGTGTTGATAGAGGTACAGTACAGGACTCAGGTGTTGATAGAGGTACAGTACAGGACTCAGGTGTTGATAGAGGTACAGTACAGGACTCAGGTGTTGATAGAGGTACAGTACAGGACTCAGGTGTTGGTAGAGGTACAGTACAGGACTCAGGTGTTGGTAGAGGTACAGTACAGGACTCAGGTGTTGATAGAGGTACAGTACAAGAATCAGGTGTTGATTTAGGTACAGTACATGACTCAGGTGTTGGTAGAGGTACAGTACATGACTCAGGTGTTGGTAGAGGTACAGTACAGGACTCAGGTGTTGATAGAGGTACAGTACAGGACTTAGGTGTTGATAGAGGTACAGTACAGGACTCGGGTGTTGATAGAGGTACAGTACAAGAATCAGGTGTTGATTTAGGTACAGTACATGACTCAGGTGTTGGTAGAGGTACAGTACATGACTCAGGTGTTGGTAGAGGTACAGTACAGGACTCAGGTGTTGATAGAGGTACAGTACAGGACTCAGTTGTTGTTAGAGGCATAGTACAGGACTCAGGTGTTGATAGAGGTACAGTACAGGACTCGGGTGTTGATAGAGGTACAGTACAGGACTCGGGTGTTGATAGAGATACAGTACCGGACTCAGGTGTTGGTAGAGGTACAGTACAGGACTTAGGTTTTGAAAGGTGTTCGTCACGTGTTATTTCTGAGGTGTCCTTAGTTAGCGTGTGATTCTTTCAGCCTGCTCCCCCTCTCCTTGCTTCATCGTAGGTAAATGACCTGAGGAATTGAACGACTCTTTACTTATGACTAGAGGGCAGCCCCTTATATCAAGTACCTCCCAAATCAATGTTTTTTTCCATTCTCTCCTCTCCTCCCCTCGAATCGGCGGTCTTTCCCCCAACTTTCCTCTCCGCACTTCTCCCCTTGAATCAGTGAGCTATGAGGACCATCTTCTGAATCAATGGCCCTTTGGTTACATCAAAGAGGATCATCACGTGAATCATTTGTTCCCCCGAAGCGGTTTATTCTCTATTCCGCTGAATCAGTGGCCCGCTGAATGCGGGGGGGGGGGCGGAGTAACGCTTGAATCAGTGCCCTGAATCAGTGTTTCGTGAATCAGTACCCTCTTCGACCCCCTGAGTCATTGCCCCTTCGACCCACTGAATCAGTGCCCCCCTGACCCCCTGTATCAGAGCCCACTCGAACTGTATCAGTGCCCCCTTGATCCCTTGAGTCAGTGCCTCGTATATCAGTACTCCTCTCGGCCCCCCGAATCAGTGCCCCCCCTTCGACCCCCTGAATCAATGTCCCCCTCGACCCCTCGACCTCTTGACCGCCTGTTTCAGTGGAGGGCCGCCATAGAGCCTCACGTAAGCCGTAACTTCAAGGGTAAATTGGTAGGCGCGTCACAGTACAATACGAGGCTGGAATAACCTTGTCACCCCTATTCATTTAGCAGTGGGTGGGCGTGTGGTGAGGGCCAGTGAACGTATGGTGAGTGGTGCAGTGTGGTGGTAGATTGTGGGATATGGCGTTTGTGTGTGGTATGGTGATGGTGTTGGACGTGTGGTGTAGTGTAGGTGGATTGTGGTGGTATGGGTGAAAGCTGAAGTGTGGTGGGTAGTATGGGTGAGAGCAGAAGTGTGGTAGTATGGGTGAGAGCAGAAGTGTGGTGGTATGGGTGAGAGCAGAAGTGTGGTAGTATGGGTGAGAGCAGAAGTGTGGTAGTTTGGTTGTTGTTGTTTATGTGTGTACTTTTTTGTATGTACACTCGCCACAAAAACCCTGAAACGAACAAGAAAGCTAAACATTGATTTCTGGGGAAGTTTTATTGAACATTAAATTTCTTCTTTTCATCTGTAAATACTATAAAGACGAGCAACATATATTATTACGAAATATTGAGAGTTATTTCACAACCAGGCATACCAACCATTCTGAGATGACTTGAGCCATGGTGCTCATTCTGTCATCTATCGCACCCAGCTGTTACAGAACTTTTTGTGGCGAATACACCTATCCGTGGGAACTGTGTGTGCGTATATACTATGTGTGTCCTTGGGTAATGTAGACAGTGTGTGTGTGGTATTGGTGTGTTTATGTGTTGTGAGTGTGTGTGTGTGAGAGCGAAAGAAACGTTTATTATGTCTGTACAAACGTGTGTATGAGTGTGCATTTCAGAGTACACAAGTTTTTGGTGTTGGTGGGCGACGCTGTACACCTGGCAGGAGGAGGGAGGGAGGGAGGGATGACGGCTCGTACCTGTCGCCTCGCAGCTGTCGCATTCTTGTTGTCGTCGTTGTAGCTTAAGTATACAGGTTGAGTAAGTGTCGTCGTCATCACGGTGGCGTATATCCTCAGGTTCACTTTGGCTGGAGTCGTCAAGGGGTAATGGTCTGGTGGAGCGTATGGGTGATTATACTCTCTTTTATATATACGTGTGTTATAATACCTCTAATAACCTAACCTAACCCAATTGAACCATACTGTGAGATCTTGTAACACACATACGGTAAACAATGATGACAATGATGGGCATCTGGGCCTGGAACTGCTTATTTTGCCGTGAAGATTTACAGGTAAAAATGGTAGAGCATCATACAGTAATTACCTGGTGGTGAGTCTGTGATCTGAGAAAAAAAAATATATTGTGACTTATTAGTTAAGACAGAATAGAGTGTAGCAAGTTCATGTCCAGTGTAAGCAGATGAAGATAGAGTACATGGAGTATATTTTCTTTATATGAATCTAAACTTCTACCTTATATTGTGGATTAATTATAGTTTGGTGTATAATTTGTTAGTGAAGAATTATATGGCTGCATGGGTGGGTTAGGTGTGCTCTTACAGGTAATTATCGTTTTTTAATGAGACGGTCGTGATGGGATCGGTATGTGGTGGGTGTTGTTAGGTGGGTGAGGGTGGGTTATGTATGGTTCGTATGGTGGGTGGGTGTAGGGAGTGAGGGTGGGTTATGTATGGTTCGTGTGGTGGGTGGGTGTAGCGTAGTGAGGGTGGGGTGTATATGGTTCGTGTGATGGGTGGGTGTAGGGAGTGAGGGTGGGTTGTGTATGGTTCGTATGGTGGGTGAGTGTAGGGAGTGAGGGTGGGTTATGTATGGTTCGTGTGATGGGTGGGTGTAGGGAGTGAGGGTGGGTTGTGTATGGTTCGTATGGTGGGTGGGTGTAGGGAGTGAGGGTGGGATGTGTATGGTTCGTGTGGTGGGTGGGTGTAGGGAGTGAGGGTGGGGTGTGTATGGTTCGTGTGGTGGGTGCGTGTAGGGGGTGAGGGTGGGTTATGTATGGTTCGTGTGATGGGTGGGTGTAGGGAGTGAGGGTGGGTTGTGTATGGTTCGTATGGTGGGTGGGTGTAGGGAGTGAGGGTGGTGGTGTGTATGGTTCGTGTGGTGGGTGCGTGTAGGGGGTGAGGGTGGGTTATGTATGGTTCGTGTGGTGGGTGGGTGTAGGGAGTGAGGGTGGGTTATGTATGGTTCGTGTGGTGTGGAGTGGAGGGCTGGGTGTGGACCATGGGTTCTGAGGACGGGCTAACTATGGATTGTGTAGTGTGGAGGGCTTGGTGTGGACCATGGGTGATGAGGATGGGTAAACTATGGGTTGTGTAGTCTGGAGTGGATGACTGGGTGTGGACCATGGGTGATGAGGATGGGTTAACTATGGGTCGAGAAGTGGGTGTGGTGGCTGACAGATATAAACAAAAACGTTGTGTCCTCTGAGAAAAATAGTGTTGATGACTTAAGTAAGAAACACAAGGATTCACAGTAGTTACCTGGGCGTCACTCATTAAGGACACACCTGTAGAAAAGTGAGTGGGCGAGTGGGTGAGTGAGTGGGTGGGTGGGTGGGTGGGTGGGTGAGTGAGTGACTATATTCCTACATGAGTGAAATTAGCTTACTAGAGTGAATGAGTAACATATTTACATGAGTGAGTGTGTGCGTGAGTACATGAGGAAATGCGGGTGACCAGGTGGTAGGTGGGTAATGAGTGTTGTTGGACAGGTATGATGTAGATGATATTGGTTGAGGTAAGCTGCACGACCTCTCTCACTCCCTCCCTCCTTCGCTCCCTCCTTCGCTCCCTTCCTCGCTCCCTCCTTCGCTCCCTTCCTCGCTCCCTCCTCCGCTCCCTCCTTCGCTCCCTTCCTCGCTCCCTCCTCCGCTCCCTTCCTCGCTCCCTCCTCCGCTCCCTTCCTCGCTCCCTTCCCTCCCTCCTTCACTCCCCAATTGTACTTGTTTCCGGTGGTAGAAGGAGCAGACAGTCCGGTAGCTGGGAGGACTTGGTTAATTATTCTGCTCACCGTGTTTTTCTCCAGACGCGGACACTGTGGATAATGGAGGAGGTGATCTGGAATAATAGATTACAGCGAGGGAGGGAGGGAGGGAGGGGGGATAATAAAGTTTACCTTGTAGTATTTTATGTATATGAGCCTCAGTTTATGTCCCGGCACGTGTGTAAACTGGCTTTTGTATTTTTATCAGCGTCGGTTTGGTATATTTTCACTTGGTATTGATGTATGTGGATGGCTGTTGCAGTAAAGAATGTAAATAAGGTGTTAATTAATTGATAAAGAAATATTTGCATTTCATCTTTAGGTTCCTATGATATGTTGTTCTTTTTATCATCGAGTTTGAGATTGAGACTCGCCCAAAACTCCTCCAGTACAGCGAAACAAACGGTCGTTCAACATGATCTTTTATTGGAGGCAAAGAGCATCAGCATGCAACCCCTTTTCTTAACACAACAAAGCCGTGGCCGCAAGACATGTCTGAACCCTTCACCACCATTTGTAAGGATCACGGCGTAAATAATAAAACAAAAAATGATTGGAACCTTAAACTTTGTATCTCGAGACCCCACATCTTGAAGTCACCGCCTGTGTTGGCTCCACAAACAAACTCTCTCTTCATTTTTCATATAAATCTTGAACTAGCGGATCAAGACGGCCAAATTTCCCCCAAAGCGCCCATCGTGTATCATCTCTGTCGTGTGTATATTAGCATTACAACCCCAGATAACTACTCTTAAACAGCGGCTGGGCGACTATGAGTGTAAAACTCCGTGAAATATATTCAGAGCAGAATATAAAGTTACGTCAGGAAGAGAGAGGGGGAGGGAAGGGGAGTTGAGAGGGAATGTAAATCTCAATAAAAATGTATCTTGCGTCACTCTGGACACTCATATGCCATAGTGATGTGTTCGTCGGCCTTAAACCTTGTAATTTGTGTCGTGTCTCAAGTTCATCCCAGTACAGCACTCAGAGTGAGGGTTTGTCTGATTGTCTGAGGGCTCTGTGATGAAGTCTGTTGAGAGGTCTGTATTAGTAGTGTATGTAAGGTTTCTTTGCGAGGGGTCTATTCGAGGGCTGTATGTTGAGGTCTTATGGGGTCTGTGTTAAAAGTCTTGTAGGGTCTGTGCTGTATCGGTGGTGGGGTCTGTGTTAAAAGTCTTGTAGGGTCTGTGCTGTATCGGTGGTGGGGTCTGTGGTGGGGTCTGTGTTGGCTGTTCTCCATTGAAGAGTCCGTGTAAGGTATTAGTGTTAGGAGTTTGCATGGCGTGTCTGTCTTTGTTAGGAGTCGGTGGAAGGAGTCCTTGTTGTTGAGAGTCGGTGGGAGGAGTTCTTGTTGTTGAGAGTCGGTGGGAGGAGTTCTTGTTGTTGAGAGTCGGTGGGAGGAGTCCTTGTTGTTGAGAGTCGGTGGGAGGAGTCCTTGTTGTTGAGAGTCGGTGGGAGGAGTCCTTGTTGTTGAGAGTCGGTGGGAGGAGTCCTTGTTGTTGAGAGTCGGTGGGAGGAGTCCTTGTTGTTGAGAGTCGGTGAGAGGAGTCCTTGTTGTTGAGAGTCGGTGGGAGGAGTCCTTGTTGTTGAGAGTCGGTGGGAGGAGTCCTTGTTGTTGAGAGTCGGTGGGAGGAGTCCTTGCTACTGGGAGTCGGTGTCACTGGGAGAGGTGAAGGTAGAGAGAGTGCGTGACCCTGGTCAGCATGTCATCAGGTCTCCAGAATCAATATTTAAGGTCGTCTCGTCACTGGTTGGGTCTTCACCGTTGTTTATATTCTCCTGAGACTCTTTCAAAACTGTCACCAAAATTCTTTCCAGCTTTGTGTCTGTCACAGAGATTTATGCCTGACGACGATGATAGAATTATTATATCCAAAAGCCTTTGTTGTGTAATACCTCTGTTTTTATCTGCTCTATATTTTACCCATGCTAGTGAGTATCTTAATGGGTTTTTTTACACACGAGTTGATAAATTTCGATCTTCCTTCAATCCCCCAAAATGGACAATCTATGTAATTTATTATGTTTTCAAACTATAGATATAATTGTAATTTTTTTTTTTTGCTTGGTTGAGAATATTACTTGAATTCAGTTATAGTTAAACTCCAAATTGCTTTTGAAAATACTCTTATTAAAAGGAAATATAAATAATATTTATATAGAAAGAATAATCTCTCGTACGAATTCGCTCACCTCAGCATTCATATACTTTGTCTGTCCTTCCGACAACATTCTGTGTTACCAAACCATTTCTCAGATTGGTTTTGTCTGAGAATCGCTGAGAAATCACAACATTTTTGTCGGATTACTTCAATCTGTTGATGCGATTGAGCTTTCTCCCCAGTGCCCTAAGATGCATTATTTTATTGTGGTGAGACCCGTGTGTTCCAGAGGCCACCAAGACCCGTGTGTTCCAGAGACCACTAAGACCCGTGTGTTCCAGAGGCCACTAAGACTTCGTGTGTTCCTGAGGACACCAAGACCCGTGTGTTCCTGAGGACACCAAGACCCGTGTGTTCCTGAGGCCACCAAGACCCGTGTGTTCCTGAGGCCACCTAGACCCGTGTGTTCCTGAGGCCACTAAGACTCGTGTGTTCCAGAGGTCACTAAGACCCATGTGTACCAGAGGCCACTAAGACCCGTGTGATTCTTATTATTATTACTGTATTATTAATATTATTGTTATTGTTATTATTATTATTATTATTATTATTATTATTATTATTGTTGTTGTTGTTGAAGTAATTGTATTTACAGGTAAAAATTTACTCGTAGGTAATAAATGTTTGTAAGAAGCGCTATATGTTACAGTTTGTTTTAGTCTTTTTTTTTATTTGTCTTAATTATACCGTCAGTTGGCTCGATCTGTGTAAAGGAGCCGCCCAGGTCCTCTAGGCTGGTGTGCATCACGGCTTGGCGACACAACTGTCCTTGTCCTTACTCGGTGATGTCCTGGACCATCCTCAGCCCTGGCTGGAGCGATAGGATTTCAGGCTGTATAGCTTTCTAGAGAGAGAGAGAGAGAGAGAGAGAGAGAGAGAGAGAGAGAGTGTAACTCCCACTATAAAAAACAGTAATAACAATAACGTTGCTGTTAATATTTTAGTCAATATCCCATCTTGTTTAGTTAGAGTAATGTCTCCAGATTTTATCATCATCAAGAGTCAGCGGGCGTGTGAGAATTTATCGAAGAATTATCGCCTAAAAGTATTAAACAGATGGTGAGAATTACGGTCTACGGAAATTAGATACATCAAAGGAATATTTGTGAGGTAATGTGTTGGTGGTGCCTGATGGCGTCCTGGTGGTGCCTGATGGCGTCCTGGTGGTGCCTGATGTATAATAACAAATGTTCCTCACAATTAGATGGTGGAAATTATGTTATGATTTGGCTAAATTAACATTATTATGGTTGATTAAATTGATACTTATAAGATTAATTAAATCTATTTTATTATGTTTGACTAAAGTGATATTTTTTGTGGTTGACTAAATTAATATTTTTTATATCGAATTAATGGACAATGTGAAACATAATCCATACTGATTTATAGATGATGGTTGACCTCAGTTGAATGTTGGATGTTTTAACATGGAAAACAAAGAGATATACCAAAGAGATATACCTGAGTATGTATGTATGTATGTATGTATGTATGTATGTGTGTGATAAAATAATTAATTGAAATATATATCATATTTATTTACGTGGAGAATAACACAGTTGCGGTCCATTATTCCTTGGACACTTGGCACTATCTGGCATCTGGTTGTGAGTCATATATGCGTTTAGTTTATGGCTGCTAGTGAGCGTTACTTCTCATTATAGATTATGTCACAATAACAACATGAGAAATGTCCCAGTGCCTCATTACCTCCCCAACCCTCAGGTAGTTGGAAAATATTGTCAAATGTGTTAAGGGAATTTTGTCCGCAACTGAAGTATTAGCTGGGGAACCTCATTTGTCCAGGTTTATTTTCGAGAGGCAGCCTATGTCCGTGACCACACTACAACTGATACATCCACTACACAATCATCTACACTACATCCACTACACTATCTACACAAATCCATTATTTTATCATTTACAGTAACATCCATTACCACTCTCCCTATCAGGTGGGGTTGAGGATCACCTCCTGCTGGACCAACCCCCAAAAATTCTGTCTACGGAGCACTTATGTACGGACCTCCAGGCCAAATGTCAGCTCTGAAAACTGTAGCCAGAGATAGCACACACACACGCACACACACAAAAGCACACACACACACACACACACACACATCCTTGACAAGAAAAGATAATCTCCCATATTAAACATCTTTTTTGCTCGTTATTCATTATATAATTCAAACTAAATGATAAACTAGATATGTGTGTTTATTAAAAATGTGTTTTACATAGAATTTGATTAGGAAATATTGTTTTGAGGTGTAATAAGAGACAATCCAACAAGTGTCGTCACCTCAGCCCACCTGCACGTCAGTCTCTCGTCGAGGAAACTTGTCGGCCAGGTACTGAGTCCACATTTATCGAAGAAATGGGTCTTCCGAGTGTTCCCGCCGCACACAATGGACGTTATTTTCTGCCTGTCTGTCTGGGGACGGGAGGAGACGCCTCATCTAGACGGGACCACCACCAAGGTGTCTGTCTGCCCGTCTGTTATGTAACAATTGTAAAGAAGAGGTGAAAAGGGTGGATTTTTTAGGAGGGTCAGGGAGGAGGGAGGTGGAGGTGGGGGATGTTAGGGAGGAGGATGGTGGAGGTGAGGAGGTGGAGAAGGATCAGGGAGGTGGAGGGAGGGTTAGGGAAGTTGAGTTATGGTTCAGGGAGGATGGAGGTTAGGGAGGTCAGGGAAATGGATGAAAGAGGTTGGGAGGTCAGGGAGGAGGATGATGGAGGTTGGAGAGGCCAGGGAAATGGATGAAGGAGGTTGGGAGGTCAGGGAGGAGGATGGTGGAGGTGGGGGAGGGTCAGAGAGGTCGGGTAGGTCAGGGAGGAGGACGGTGGTGATGAGGGAGGGTCAGGGAGGTGGATGGTGGAGGTCGTAGAAGTCAGGGAGGAGGACGGTGGAGGTCGGGGAGGTCAGGGAGGAGGACGATGGTGATGAGGGAGGGTCAGGGAAGTAAAGGTGAGGGAAGGTCGGGGAGGAGGACGGTTGATGTAGGGGAGGTTCAGGTAGAAGGAAGATGATGGTGGAGAAAGTTGGAGGCGGAGGAAGGTGGAGGTGGGGAGGGTCAGGAGGGAATGAAGTGGTGGTGGTGGGGGATGGTGAGGGAGGAGGGAGGTGGGGGATGGTGAGGGAGGAGGGAGGTGGAGGTGGGGAAGGGTCAAGGGGTGGAGGTGGTACTGAGATTGAGAGAGGAGGGTAGGTTGACAGTAGGACAACTTTAGGTGTGTGTGTGTGTGTGTGTGTGTGCACGATATGCTCAGTTCTCGAGATGGAAATGAAGACGGAATTGTTTTTCGTGATCTTGACCTTGGCCGAAGTTAGATCTTCAAGAACCTTTTATGAGTGTGAAGGCGATAGGTCATAGTGTCTCACAGCTGGTGGACTGACACTAAACATTAACACTAAACATTAACACTAAACACTATTATTTAAACAGTAATACTAAACTATGACGAGACACTAAACACTGACACTAAACATTAACACTAAACACTATTATGTAAACAGTAATACTAAACTATGACGAGACACTAAACACTGACACTAAACATTAACACTAAACACTATTATTTAAACAGTAATACTAAACTATGACGAGACACTAAACACTGACACTAAACACAAACATTAAACAATAACCCTAAGCACTAATAATTAAACAGTAACATTTAAGACTAGCAGAAGCACTAAATACTTGACACTAAACACAATTATCTGACACTAATCACTAAACATTACCAGTAAACACTAACACTTAACACAAAGACAAATTTAATTGACTTGTCAACATTCATAGTAAATTTTATCATACGATAGTATTGTCTTGTGAAAATCTGATTGTTGTAATAATGAATGTTTGAATGTTTTATAAGATGAAGTAAGCAACTCATATAAAAAATACAATTATAAAAAATACTCTTAATTCGTATTGATTTAAAAATTCTCCTAATTTCCAAAAGATTTACAATATACTAATATTCTTATAGTTTTCAGTGTATCGTAATTAGTATCCCAATATTACTTTGTATCAGTGTACAGAGTGTTGGTCAGGTACAGTATTAACTCATTATGTTAACTTAAACAACTGCCGTATACTGTGTAGTGATGATGGTGGTGATGGTGGTGTTGTGGGTGATGTTGGTGGTTCTGGTGGTGTTGAGGGTGATGTTGGTGGTTCTGGTGATGTTGTGGGGATGGTAGTGGGTATGGTGGCCGTAATGATTGATGTTGTGGTGTTAGTAATGGTTTGGATGGTACTGGTGGTGATGATGCCTGTGGTGGTAATGATGCTCGTGGTGGTAATGGTAGAGGTGATGATCCTTGTGGTGGTAATGGTGGTGATGATCCTTGTGGTGGTAATGGTAGAGGTGATGATGCTTGTGGTGGTAATGGTGGTGATGATGCCTGTGGTGGTAATGGTGGTAATGATGCTTGTGGTGGTAATGGTGGTGATGATCTTTGTGGTGGTAATGGTGGTGATGATGCCTGTGGTGGTAATGGTGGTGATGATGCTTGTGGTGTTAATGGTGGTGATGATGCTTGTGGTGGTAATGGTAGAGGTGATGATGCTTGTGGTGGTAATGGTGGTGATGATGCCTGTGGTGGTAATGGTGGTAATGATGCTTGTGGTGGTAATGGTGATGATGATGCTTGTGGCGGTAATGGTGCTTGTGGTAGTAATGGTGATGATGATGCTTGTGGTGTTAATGGTGGTGATGATGTTTGTGGTGGTAATGGTGGTGATGATGCTTGTGGTGGTAATGGTGGTGATGATGCTTGTGGTGGTAATGGTGATGATGATCTTTGCGGTGGTAATGGTGTTGATGATGCTTGTGGTGGTAATGGTAGAGGTAATGGTGCTTGTGGTGGTAATGGTGATGATGATGCTTGTGGTGTTAATGGTGGTGATGATGTTTGTAGTGGTAATGGTAGAGGTGATGATGCTTGTGGTGGTAATGGTAGAGGTGATGATGCTTGTGGTGGTAATGGTGGTGATGATGCTTGTGGTGGTAATGATAGAGGTGATGATGCTTGTGGTGGTAATGGTGATGATGATGCTTGTGGTGGTAATGGTAGAGGTGATGATGCTTGTGGTGGTAATGGTAGAGGTGATGATGCTTGTGGTGGTAATGGTGGAGGTGATGATGCTTGTGGTGGTAATGGTGGAGGTGATGATGCTTGTGGTGGTAATGGTGGTGATGATGCTTGTGGTGGTAATGGTAGAGGTGATGATGCTTGTGGTGGTAATGGTAGAGGTGATGATGCTTGTGGTGGTAATGGTGGTGATGATGCTTGTGGTGGTAATGGTAGAGGTGATGATGCTTGTGGTGGTAATGGTAGAGGTGATGATGCTTGTGGTGGTAATGGTAGAGGTGATGATGCTTGTGGTGGTAATGGTATAGGTGATGATGCTTGTGGTGGTAATGGTAGAGGTGATGATGCTTGTGGTGGTAATGGTAGAGGTGATGATGCTTGTGGTGGTAATGGTGGTGATGATGCTTGTGG
Organism: Homarus gammarus; assembly: GCA_958450375.1. NCBI lineage: Eukaryota > Metazoa > Arthropoda > Malacostraca > Decapoda > Nephropidae > Homarus > Homarus gammarus. Next base: position 1,239,136 of record CAUDMG010003255.1, read on the forward strand.
TGGTAATGGTGGTGATGATGCTCGTGGTGGTAATGGTGGTGATGATGCTTGTGGTGGTAATGGTGGTGATGATGCTCGTGGTGGTAATGGTGGTGATGATGCTTGTGGTGGTAATGGTGGTGATGATGCTTGTGGTGGTAATGGTGGTGATGATGCTCGTGGTGGTAATGGTGGTGATGATGCTTGTGGTGGTAATGGTGGTGATGATCTTTGTGGTGGTAATGGTGTTGATGATGCTCGTGGTGGTAATGGTGGTGATGATCTTTGTGGTGGTAATGGTGGTGATGATGCTTGTGGTGGTAATGGTGGTGATGATGTTTGTGGTGGTAATGGTGGTGATGATGCTTGTGGTGGTAATGGTGGTGATGATGCTTGTGGTGGTAATGGTGGTGATGATCTTTGTGGTGGTAATGGTGTTGATGATGCTCGTGGTGGTAATGGTGGTGATGATGCTTGTGGTGGTAATTGTGGTGATGATGCTTGTGGTGGTAATGGTGGTGTTGATGCTTGTGGTGGTAATGGTGGTAATGGTGGTGATGATGCTTGTGGTGGTAATGGTAGAGGTGATGATGTTTGTGGTGGTAATGGTGCTTGTGGTGGTAATGGTGATGATGATGCTTGTGGTGTTAATGGTGGTGATGATGTTTGTGGTGGTAATGGTGTTGATGATGCTCGTGGTGGTAATGGTGCTTGTGGTGGTAATGGTGGTGATGATGCTTGTGGTGGTAATGGTGGTGATGATGCTTGTGGTGGTAATGGTGGTGATGATGCTTGTGGTGGTAATGGTGGTGATGATGCTTGTGGTGGTAATGGTGGTGATGATGCTTGTGGTGGTAATGGTGGTGATGATGCTTGTGGTGGTAATGGTGGTGATGATGCTTGTGGTGGTAATGGTGGTGATGATCCTTGTGGTGGTAATGGTGGTGATGACGCTTGTGGTGGTAATGGTGGTGATGATGCTTGTGGTGGTAATGGTAGAGGTGATTGTGGTTATTGTGCGTGACGGCCATACCTGCTCTCACCGTGTCCACAACACATGCCATTGAAGCGCCCCTTTAGGACAATCTTACCTGTGTGTGTGTGTGTGTGTGGTGCACTTGTAAGGTGTACCTGGCACGTTGTTATTGTTACTGATCCATGTGTAATGTACTGGAAAAGTGTATTGGTGTAGTTTGATCTGTTTTATACACAAACCCACACACACATGCACATAAAAAAACATACACACACGCTCATAAACACACTTACACATTCACACAGATGCACACACACACACACACACACACACATAAGAACATAAGAACATAAGAATGGAGGAAACTGCAGAGGGCCTATTGACCCATACTGGGCAGTCCCGTTTATACCCAATTCCTATTGCTCATATAAGCATCCAACCTATGTTTGAAGCTTCCAGCGTATTAGAGTTAATGATGATATTTGGTAACTTGTTCCATTCATCCACTACTTTGTTTTCAAACCAGTGTTTACCTATTTCACGCCTAAATCTAAATTTGTCTAATTTAAAACCATTGTTACGAGTTCGCTCCTGGTTGGATAGTTTGAGTACCTTTGCAACTCAGTATCAGAGGATTTCTTCGAAACGATCCAGGACTGTTTCCTAAGTCAACATATAACCGAACCCTCCCAGGGTAATAATATACTCGATTTAATTCTATCGAACAGAGAAAACCTCATTAGCAATGTCGAGGTAGGGAACGAACTTGCAAACAGCAATCACAAAGAAATTAGATTCCAGTTAGATTTTCAGGTCAGACATAAAGGGAATTCCATTAAAGTCCCAGATTTCAGAGGGGCAGACTTTGATAGGTTAAAGAGGCAGCTGAGAGAGGGGGTGTCGCACTTGGGTGTGAACCTGACAATGACACCGACCTGATAACGAGATCTGAGATTGCCGAGTTTCACGACAATTTACATAATGAGTTACTTAATGCACAAAGGCAGAACATACCATACAAAAAACTCAGATCAGAAAACAATGACCCTAAATGGATAAATAATTATTTAAAGAACATTATTGGCTAAAGGAAGGCTATAGGTAGAAGGATAAATCGTGGCAAAATTTGCCTCCTGGAGTATTATAAGGTATTGGCCGGTAGGGTTAAGACCGAGATAAGAAAAGCGAAGAGGAACTATTAACTGGAGATAGCAGGGGAGGCAAAAACAAACCCCAAAGGATTCTACCACATGTATCAAACTAAAACTCGAGATCAGATTGGACCAATACGTTCAGATACCGGCGAGCTAACTGATAACGACGGAGAAATGAGCAATAATCTGAATAAATATTTTTCAACAGTTTTCACCACCGAAAATTTAGACATGATACCAGAGGCACCAACTCTGTTCAGAGATAGTGAAGAAAATAAATAAGGCGAGATAGTAGTGACTAGTAACGATGTTAATAAGCAAATAGACAAACTGAAGCCTAATAAGTCACCTGGTCCCGATGAGATATTTGCCAGAGTATTAAAGGAATGTAAGGAAGAGCTTAGTATTCCCTTAGCAAAGTTGTTTAACGTGTCATTAAAAACAGGTGTAGTACCAGAATCCTGGAGGATAGCGAATGTAATATTTCAAGAAGGGAGATAGATCACTATCCTCTAACTACCGCCCAATCAGTCTAACATCAATAGTAGGCAAATTACTAGAATCAATCATTTCAAACTCTATTCGAAACCACCTGGAGAAGCACAAGTTGGACAGCCCAGTCCCAACCATTGTAAAAATTATCAATAACTTGTAATAAACCAGTGTATTCACTCCCAGTAAATGCTACTTCTTGCACTCTCACTATGTTGAAATGCACTATAGTTTGAGCTTTTCCCCATCTAGTTATTATATATCTTATTTGTATCACTTATGTTACTTGTATATTATTTGTAATTCGAAACCCTTTCCCCAAATATGTAATTGTATATTTTCAGCCTTCTGGCTGCCAAGCTCTTTCAATAAACCGTTAATTATTATTATTATTATTATTAAGTTGAGCAATGATTCCCAACATGGCTTCACAAGTGGGTGTTCATGTCTAACTAATCTATTAACATTCTTTTCAACAGTTTTCGAATCGGTGGACGAGGGGCACAATTATGATGTGGTATATCTCGACTTTAGCAAAGCCTTCGACAGAGTCCCCCACGAAAGACAAATTAGAAAGGGCTTGGTTACGGGACAGGAAACAGCGAGTGAGCATGAACGGCACTAAATCGCATTGGAGCAACGTCACTAGTGGAGTTCCCCAAGGCTCAGTACTTGGACCATTATTATTTATTATATACATCAACGACACAGATATCGGCATAGACAGCAACATAAGTAAATTTGCTGATGACACTAAAATAGGACATGTAATTAAATCTGACGAGGACTCTGCAAAACTACAGGAAGATCTAAACAAATTTTTCGAATGGTCGGAAAAATGGCAGATAAAATTCAATGTGGACAAATGTAAAGTACTCAGCATAGGAGATGTAAACAAGGATGCTTTAACCTGTCTCTGTACTCAAGGTTCCTAATGCCCGGGATTAGTCTTGTCATTCTCCTCTGGATTCTTTCCAAGGATTCTATATCCATTCTGTAATACGGTGACCAGAACTGACCTGCGTAATCCAGGTGAGGTCTCACAAGCGCTAGATATAATTTTAAGATGATGTCGCTAGTCTTGTTACTAACACTCCTTTGTATGAACTCAAGTACTTTATTAGCCTTGTTACGAGCAAAACACATTGTTTACTTGGCTTAAGGTTCCTACTTATCATTACTCCTAAATCTCTCTCGCAGTCGCATTCCACAATGGCATCGTTGTTCATCTGGTAACTGGTTTCCCTGGTTACATCTCCTATACTGAGTACTTTACATTTGTCCACATTGAATTTCATTTGCCATTTTTCCCACCATTCGAAATTTTTTTTTAGATCGTCCTGTAGTTTTGCAGAGTCCTCGTCAGATTTAATTACACGTCCTATTTTAGTGTCATCAGCAAATTTACTTATGTTGCTGTCTATGCCGATATCTGTGTCGTTTATGTATATAATAAATAATAATGGTCCAAGTACTGAGCCTTGGGGAACTCCACTAGTGACGTTGTTCCAATGCGATTTAGTGCCGTTTATGCTCACTCGCTGCTTCCTGTCCCGTAACCACGCCCTAATCCATTTAAGGATATTACCTTTGATGCCATGCGCTTCTACCTTTCTAAATAGTCTTTCGTGGGGGACTCTGTCGAAGGCTTTGCTAAAGTCGAGATATACCACATCATAATTGTGCCCCTCGTCCACCGATTCGAAAACTGATGAAAAGAATGTTAATAGATTAATTAGACATGAACACCCGCTTGTGAAGCCATGTTGGGAATCATTGATCAACTTGTGCTTCTCCAGGTGTTTTCGAATAGAGTTTGAAATGATTGATTCTAGTAATTTGCCTACTATTGATGTTAGACTGATTGGGCGGTAGTTAGAGGATAGTGATCTATCCCCCTTCTTGAAATTCGGTATTACATTCGCTATCCTCCAGGATTCTGGTACTACACCTGTTTTTAATGACATGTTAAACAACTTTGCTAAGGGCATACTAAGCTCGTCCTTACATTCCTTTAATACTCTGGTAAATATCTCATCGGGACCAGGTGACTTATTAGGCTTCAGTTTGTCTATTTGCTTATTAACATCGTTACTAGTCACTACTATCTCGCCTTATTTGTTTTCTTCACTATCTCTGAATAGACCATGCCTCTGGTATCATGTCTAAATTTTCGGTGGTGAAAACTGTTGAAAAATATGTTCAGATTATTGCTCATTTCTTCGTCGTTATCAGTTAGCTCGCCGGTATCTCAACATATTGGTCCAATCTTATCTCGAGTTTTAGTTTGATACATTTGGTAGAATCTTTTGGGGTTTGTCTTCGCCTCCCCTGCTATCTTTAGTTCATAATTCCTCTTCGCTTTTCTTATCTCGGTCTTAACCCTACCGGCCAATACCTTATAATACTCCCGGAGGTAAATTTCGCCACGATTTATCCTTCTACCTATAGCCTTCCTTTGGCCAATAATGTTCTTTAAATAATTATTTATCCATTTAGGGTCATTGTTGTCTGGTCTGAGTTTTTTGTATGGTATGTTCTGCCTTTGTGCATTAAGTAACTCATTATTTAAAATTGTTGTGGAGCTCGGCAATCTCAGATCTCGTTATCAAGTCAGTGTCATCTATCAGGTTCACACCCAAGCGCAACACCCCCTCTCTCAACTGCCTCTCTAAACTATCAAAGTTTGCCCTTCTGAAATCTGGGATTTTATTGGAATTCTCCCTACATCTGGCCTGAAAATCTAACACACACACACACACACACACATCCTTGACCACCGAAGGGTCAAGATGTACCTGGCGCTCTTCTGCCAGCAGCCAGGTCAACTGTTAGGTTGGCCCATACCAACCCCCTCCCCTGAACCCTCCTCCCCACCGGAATATCAACGAGTTCTCGCCAGAAGTTACAATTTCATTTAGGAAAGGAATGGCACCAGTGTTGAACAGACGTGAACAGTGGTGAACAGTGCTTAAGTCAGTGAGAACAACTCAACAGTAACAGCCGAGTCGTACCAAGTTAACTTTCACACAGTGAGGTCCCGGGTACCCAGTGATAACTGCCCGTGAGACCCAACAACAACCAGTGATGTGTTAATCCATGTACGATAGGAAGGCCTGGGACCACACCTCACTCATATAACACCATCTGTGAGGGAATTACTACACCACATCAGGCCCCTCATAACACCATCTGTGAGGGAATTACTACACCGCGTGAGGTCCCTCATAACACCAGTACACCACGTGATGCCCCTCATAACACCATCTGTAAGGGAGTTACTACACCATCTGAGGCCCCTCATAATACCATCTGTGAGGGAAATACTACACCACGTGAGGTCCCTCATAACACCATCTGTGAGGGAATTCGTACACCACGTGAGGTCCCTCATAACACCATCTGTTAGGAAATTACTACACCACGTCAGGCCCCTCATAACACCATCTGTGAGGGAAATACTACACCACGTGAGGTCCCTCATAACACCATCTGTGAGGGAATTCGTACACCACGTGAGGTCCCTCTTAACACCATCTGGGAGGGAGTTCCTACACTACGTGTTTGCTGTTCAACACCTACATTAATCTGTTTGTTCACTGTATGTTCCTTTACCTTTCTCTAATGAAGGCTTTTGTTAAACCACCAATGTATGTAATAAGTCATTTATGTCCAATGTATATTTTCAGCCTTCGGGCTGCATAACTTTTTCAGTGAACCGTTAATTATTATTATTATTATTTTTATGCACACACACACACACACACACACACACACAGAGGGAATATCAGCCGGACAGTTACGCATAGACGACAGAGAGAGAGACGCCCATAAACACGCTACACTTAGACCAGACCCTCGGCGGCACCGCGTCAACCCGCCTTGTTGTTGACAGTGTGTTGCGGCCCAGTCCAGGGTACACAGAGGTCAGGTCAACCCACCAGCCATCCACCCGACCCCTGACGCCATCCTGCATTTACCCACTCCACCCCCTCCACTGTTGACCCTGGGACACCACCCACTCCTGCACGCCCGTAAACATACCCATGAGTTATGTCACGCCCACGCCCACAGTCTGCCCGTAAATCTCCACTCCGCCGCTGTCCGTCACGACCGCTGGTAGCAATCTGACTTCAGATTCAATTAAGAGATACGCTGGGCCGCCTCACTGTGATCTGCTTCAGCGTCCGCCGTAACTTAGGACGTTATCAAGGTTATGTTGTTTTTATTGGTGATTTTATGGCCTGATTTTCCTCACAGCAGAGCTAGGTGAAGGCACCAGCAGGATGTACGGTGTACTTTATATCCCAGCCTGTAGTGTCCGGATTAGTCTATATGAACTTTACGATTTTTTGGGGGGACATGACATGTTATTGTCACAACAAGGAAAGTGCTGTACTTACACTAATATATATATATATATATATATATAATATATATATATATATATATATATATATATATATATATATATATATATATATATAGATAGATAGATAGATAGATAGATAGTTTCGACCTTACATCTGTTGTGATATTTCGGAATAAACTTTGAATTCAAGAAGATCACAAGAAATAGTGTTTGAAGTGTTGCCCCGAGGCGACGGTGACTTGAGAGTAGAATAAGCATCAAAGAGTTATGGCGGCATCAGTGTTTTAGTATCATAGATATAATTTTTTGTGTGGCGTTTTCTTGCAGAGTGAGGGTTAAGGGACACACACACACACATACACACATACATACATACATACATACATACATACATACATACTACAACTACTACTACTACTACTACTACTACTTTTTTTTTTTTTTTTTTTTTTTTTTTTTTTTTTTTTTTAAACGTGGCCTCCAGCCTCCCCCAATAGCCACACCTTCGCCACCATTTATTTACCTTAATATTGAATATCCTAATACATAAGAAGCTATCCTATCTGTGTTAAATTAGTTGAGCCACAGATCTATGCGGCATTCAGTGACTGTAGCCTCATAGTCAATATCTGCAGCAGTTGTCGGAGCAGGGGCAGAAGCTCTCGTTCCCCTGAGGCAGAGCAAAGCCGACCGAAGGAGAGAGAAGGACAGTCGACATCTCATCCAGGCTGTGACATAACTTCTGGGCTGCTGCTTCTGTTCGGAGATCAGCTCCGCGAGTCTGGCGTAGAGACATCTTGCACTTGGGCCCATCCCACCAGAGGTTGTGAACACTAGAGGTGTGAAGCTGCCTTGATCAACATTTTGAATTCTCTCCCCATATGCCCTTCTCTTGTCGTTCTCGTTCCTCCTATGCGCAGCATCGAGAGCTAGGTTACGGTGACAAACGGCCATGGGATCAAAAATCCTGATGTCGAAGAAAGCTCGCTGTCCCCGCGTCCAGAATTCTCGAGCACTGACGTCCACACGGGCTTCGTTAGATGTGTTTGAAGTCCTGTGTTGGAGGATCTCGCCATCCAGTGGAAGGAGGGTCGGTTCTACCATGACGTCCCGGCAGATTTCCTTCAACATATTTGCTGTGAGATCCCTTACCTCGTCATGCCTCACGCATATGAAGCCCCCCTTCTTGCAAACCATGGCATGATCGCCATCATAGGAATAGCCACACACGCATTGGGAAGGCAAACCATCTACTGGCCAACCATACCTTAGAGCAATGGCATCTGTAAATTCTTGTTTGTTAAGGCTGAAACCATTTGCCCTTATCGGTAAGGTAGTTAACCAGTTCGAGGCGCCCACCTCCTGCGCTATAGCTACTTTTTTTGTCAAATTTTCTGGAACTTGCAGCAATAGTTGCTGCAACATGTCATTTTGGCAGTGCTGCCGATCTGTTGTAATGGACCTACGGATCTTATTAACTTCGCTGGTGTCCACTTCCCCTGTTGCATTCTGGTCTATTATGTGGTCAGTGAGGGCTGCCGTGAGCTTAAGTGAATTTTGATGTTCAGAGTCAGCAATCTCCTCTGGATTAGTTAGTCCCATCCCTCCCAGTCTTGGTGGAAGTGCAAGAAGTGTTCTTTCTACTGGGGTTAAGTCGTGGTGTTTCACTAGTTTGGGAATGAACTTGACACTGATTGCTTCTTCCAAAGGGTGGAGGAGGGGTCGGATGTCAGGGATGGTACGCCTCAGGTAGTTCCAACGATGCTTGACTCCATGTGTGAATGCTGCAAAGGCCGCATGTGGCTCTGTGTTAGCAATCTCCGATAGAGCATGGATTTCGCTAACCCACTCATTCACCTTTCCCCCTACGTACTGGGTCTTGAAGTCCGTAGTGCCAATTACTGCGCCTAGATGTCTTTGGCCGTCCTTAGTTATTTTGACCTCACTTTCGCCGAAAACCTCCACAGCCCGATCATAATGGTCTGGCTTCACGATGAGGAAGGATTTGCTGGCGTTTGGGTGGTACCCTATTTGTGGACCTCGCGATGTTACCAGGTCCCACCACTTTTTGATGTCCTCCACTTTTCCTGCTCCTGTGAGGTCATCAGCATATGCCACTTGTTTGACCCCAGTTGTTTCAAACTTTATTTCTTGTTGGAGCACTGATAGGCCTATTGCATACATTGCCATTGCAACGGGGTCCCCCTGTGTTGTTCCCTCGGTCGACTGTAGGATGGTATCACCTCGTAGAGCCTTGTTGTTTACTACTACTACTTTTTTTTCTACTACTATTTCTACTACTACTACTACTTTTTTTCTACTACTACTACTACTACTACTACTACTACTTTGCTGTCACTCGGAATCGAGTATGACGATCATCCAGCTATGATACAATGATATGAGTTATTAGGGATGTCACCTTCATTGGTGAGTTTTGAGGTGACTAAAGAGGCCGATACGGGACCACACACATATACACACACACACACACACACTACACACACACACACACACACTACACACACACACACACACACTACACACACACACACACACTACACACACACACACACACACTACACACACACACACACTACACACACACACACACTACACACACACACACACTACACACACACACACACTACACACACACACATCAGGCTATGCAAGACAAGGGGAACTAATTCACCAAACCCTACTATTTTTTTTCTTCATCTGTGTACTATTTACTTACCATCCTGCTGTATAACTCTCCCCTTCCCTCTCCCCTTCCTCACCCTTAAATCCCCTCGGTCATCCTTGCCAGTTAGGAAGACTTATCCCTTTTTCATTCTGGAGCTCCTTCATAACTCAGGGTGTAGGAATGATGGATGTAAAGGGTCGCTGTAATCGGATCAACCCGCTATCCGCATATGGGTAGTATGGACGGTTATGGCTACTCCCAGTTTTGTTATTGTTGATGTCTTAAGTCCGTTTGGGTGGGGTCCTCCTGGGTGACTTGACCTTGCCCCCCCCCCACCCCACCCCCCACCCCACCCCCTACGTGTTTGAGCTACTTGTTGTTGGTAGTAGTAGTTGTTGTTGTTTTGTTGACAGTGGTTATATTTGTTGGTGGTGGTGGTAGTAGTAATAGTTATTGTTTTTGTTGATAGTGGTAGTAGTTGTTTTGGTGATGGTTGTTGAAGTTTTTGTGGTACTAGTTGTTTTTGGTAGTTGTAGTTATTGTTATTGTTTTAGTGGTCGTTTTAGGTGACAGTATTTGTTTTGGTGGTGATAGTAGTCGTTCTTTTGGTAGAAGTAGTTGTTGTTTTGGCGATACTAGTGGTCCCTAATATCCATGTTGGCTTTGTGTGTGTGTGTGTGTGTGTTCTTAGAGGTGATTTACTGCTGCCTCACGTGCGTCGATGTAGTGGTGGTAATATTAACATTAGTTGTTGTTGATGGCTTAATCCTTAATCCGCGTGGGGCAAGTCCTCCTTGGCGACTTACTGGCCCCTACGTGTTTTGGTTCTGTGGGGGTAGTTGTTGTTGTTTTGTTGGTAGTGGTTGTTGTTGTTTTGGTGATGGTAGTAGGGTTTGTTTTGGTGATGTTTTAGTGGTGGTTTTAGTTGTTGTTTTATTGGTGGTGGTAGTAGTTGTTGTTTTGGTTGTGGTGGTAGTTGTTGTTTTAGTGGTGGAGGTAGCTGTTGTTTTGGTGATGGTAGTTGTTGTTTTATTGGTGGTAGTTGTTGTTTTATTGGTGGTGGTAGTTGATGTTTTGTTGGTGGTAGTAGTTGTTGTTTTGGTGGTGTTGTTTTGGTGGTGGTAGTTGTTGTTGTTTTGTTTGTGGTGGTAGTAGTTGTTGTTGTTGTTTTGGGTGTGGTGGTAGTTGTTGTTTTATTGGTGGTGGTAGTTGATGTTTTGTTGGTGGTAGTAGTTGTTGTTTTGATTGTGGTGGTAGTTGTTGTTTTAGTGGTGGAGGTAGTTGTTGTTTTGGAGGTAGTTGTTGCTGTTGTTGTCTTGGTTGTGGTGGTAGTTGTTGTTTTAGTGGTGGAGGTAGTTGTTGTTGTTGTTGTCTTGGTTGTGGTGGTAGTTGTTGTTTTAGTGGTGGAGGTAGTTGTTGTTGTTGTTATCTTGGTTGTGGTGGTAGTTGTTGTTTTAGTGGTGGAGGAAGTTGTTGTTGTTGTTGTCTTGGTTGTGGTGGTAGTTGTTGTTTTAGTGGTGGAGGTAGTTTTTGTTGTTGTTGTGGTGGTAGTTGTTGTTTTAGTGGTGAAGGTAGTTGTTGTTGTTGTTGTCTTGGTTGTGGTGGTAGTTGTTTTAGTGGTGGAGGTAGTTGTTGTTGTTGTGGTGGTGTAGTTGTTGTTTTAGTGGTGAAGGTAGTTGTTGTTGTTGTTGTCTTGGTTGTGGTGGTAGTTGTTGTCTTGGTTGTGATGGTAGTTGTTGTTTTAGTGGTGGAGGTAGTTGTTGTTGTTGTCTTGGTTGTGGGGGTAGTTGTTGTTTTAGTGGTGGAGGTAGTAGTAGTTGTTGTTGTCTTGGTTGTGGTGGTAGTTGTTGTTTTAGTGGTGGAGGTAGTAGTAGTTGTTGTCTTGGTTGTGGTGGTAGTTGTTGTTTTAGTGGTGGGGGTAGTTGTTGTTGTCTTGGTTGTAGTGGTAGTTGTTGTTTTAGTGGTGGAGGTAGTTGTTGTTGTTGTTGTTGTCTTGGTTGTGGTGGTAGTAGTTGTTTTAGTGGTGGGGGTAGTTGTTGTTGTCTTGGTTGTGGTGGTAGTTGTTGTTTTAGTGGTGGAGGTAGTTGTTGTTGTTGTCTTGGTTGTGGTGGTAGTTGTTGTTTTAGTGGTGGAGGTAGTAGTTGTTGTTGTTGTTGTCTTGGTTGTGGTGGTAGTTGTTGTTTTAGTGGTGGGGGTAGTAGTAGTTGTTGTTGTTGAGTGGTAATGTTGCTACTTTTAGTGTTTTTGTTGTTAGTCAGTGTGTGTGTGTGTGGCGTTCTCAAAGGTGATCTATTGTTGCCTCCCAGGTTTCACTGTGCTGGTGGTAATAGTTTTTGTATGGTGGTTGTGATAGAAGTGGTTGTGGTGTTGGGTGGTAGTGGTGATGATTGGAGTAATGACAGTTTGAATGGTGAATCTTGCCTTTGACGTATTACTTTGTGTGGGCGGCGTCTTCCAAGGTGACTTATTTTTGCCCCACTTATTGTTGTGATGGACGTGGTGACAGTGGCGGTGGTAGAAGTAGGGGGGGGGGGTGTTTTTACTGGGTGATCGGAAAAGAAGTAACAAGAAACAAGTAAAGGAAAAAAAATGCAAGGAGAAAGTGTCAGGAAAAAAAATATCAGTGGTAGTATCAACTTACTGGAAAAAAAGTAACAGCATATGCATGAAATAAAATATGAATAAACACATATATACAAGCACTTTATTGATAAAATACACATTATTACATTATTCCAGTAGTCGCCTCAGGTGAATATTGTGGCCAACACCTAAAAAATCACCAAATTTCACGACACGACTTTTGTCTTTCATTGTACAATTGTCCCTGGAGGTGACCGGATAAAACCTCAACGGACAAAACCCCAGTCTCATATATAAAATATAAAATAAAACACTTTTAAGCTTAGGTTAGGTTAGGTTAGGTTAGTGTTGACAAATGACAACCCCGTTGGGGCTTTGTCATGGAACCGTCCCTGGAAGCATATCTTTTCCATGGCAGCTGAATGTGACGTGTCTTGTTAACTGTTAAATTATTATTTTTTTTTTACGGGGATTAGCCCACCCGGGCACAGGTCACTGACCCACATCTGGGCCTAGGGGGCGAAAATGTAATAATAATAATAAATAATAATAATAATAATAATAATATTGTAATAAAAATAATAATAATAATAATATTAATATTAATATTAACAATAATAATACTAAAGAACCATAAAGAATAAAAAAAAATCAAGACTGAGAAACGATATATGTATGTTGCATTTTCAAAGTAAGAGAAACAATTGAGACCCTGCAATTGTGTGTAAATGAGGCAGAAAGTCAGATCAGCAACCTGGGACTTGGTCACAAATTTCGTGATGCCATATGGCAGCAGGGTCTTAGGTCTACCATTAGACAACACATTATGTTTCCAACATCTTCCCAGGCGGTAGTACCTCCCTGTTTGATAACTACCAGGTACCAACAGCGCCTAGCTTTGTTTACACCATACGTTGCCGCACAGAGGTAATTAGGCAGTTTGGAACGAAACCATCTTTTTACTGATACTTTACTTCCTGCTACTTCATTTCCTGTTACTTTTTTAGCCGTTTCTTTTTTCATGATTCTTTTTTCTGTTATCTTTTTCCCGTTACTCTTTCCCCGGTTACTTTTTTCCTGCATTCGTTTTACTGGGAGCTGCTGTTGCTGCTGCTGGTCTTTTAGTCTGTATGGACGACGTTCTCCAGGGTGAGTTATTTTCTCTACATTAGATGTGGCAAACCCGGCTATTAGTTATAAATGCTCGCAGAACACGGGGTGGGTAACATACAGTCACAACTTTGTCCGTATTTCGTGTCCAGCCAATAATTTCTTATTAACTGAAGAATTTTGAATGAAACTCCATATATAAACGTTTCCCTTCACAAAACACTGAACGTCACACGCTATATTGAGGACAATGCCACCTGAGTTTAGCCACTGATTTCTTTTGTTAATGTATTTCTGTTCCTCCTAACTATATATACTGGGGAGTATAATGATATTGTTTGTCAGTTTATTCATACCTCCGTCCCGGCCGAGATTGTCAGCAGGATTGCGGCAAAAGTTTCCAGGGCAGATCAGTAAGATATTGCCAAGGTCTTTATGTGCATCCCTGGAACACGGCATTAGATTGTCAACATGTTTGGATATATATAATTTTTTTTTAGTATGTCTGTGTATTGTTAACTTTACAATTGAGAATCTTTTATGGTTGTATCTTGATATACTGTATTCTCTCTCTCTCTCTCTCTCTCTCTCTCTGTGAGTGTGTGTGTGTGCGCGCGCGCCCGCCCGCCCGTCTTTCACCTCCTCAACGACGGGTGGTGACGCCCCGCCAATTTATTTGTGTATATAGCAGTTGTTTGGCTGTCTGTCGGTCGCTGTGCCTCCACATATCAGCCAGTCTGTGTTTGCTTACTTTCATTCCTGTCATTAACTGCACGTTTGTTTTCCCCCTTGCCTTCCCTCTATAAATTTTAACCTCAGTTGCCTCCTCCTCTTTTACTATCAACGTTTATTGGTTGATTCTCTTCTTTCAACTTGGATGTATTCTACTAGTGTTAATATTTTCTTTTGACTCGATACACATCTCTCCTTGAACTAGGATGTTAAATGACTGTATTGTGATATACCTGACCTTAATAAATGTATTGTTTTCTTCTGTTCCAGGTGGGTGACTCGAGCTTGGTGAAGGTGTTGTGAGTGGTGTACAGGTATTGTGTGGACGTAACTGTGTATTTAGTGGTGATATTTGGCCCCTGGGGAGATTTTGGGGGTAGGATCGACGGAAAAACGTTCACACATAAAAATGGAGACTGCTGTACCCCCTTTTGTTCATACGAGATCGTTCATGTTTACACCGATTTATTATCACTTGTGTAGCTTTTGAATTAACTTTAGTGTCTACAAAATACGAAAAATTTTTGTGTCTTAAAACATCTTAAAATTTATTTCAACAAGACAATTATAGTATCTACAAAATAAGCATAAAACATAGCTCTACTGTCTTCAAAATAAGACAATATTTTTATGTCTACGAAAAAGACATCATTTTAGTGTCTACAAAATAAGACATCATTTCAGTGCCTACAAAATAAAACATCATTTCAGTGCCTACAAAATAAGACATCATTTAAGTGTCTACAAAATAAGACATTATTAAAACGTCTTCAATCATCTTAAATCGAGATAAACGTTCAGCCAGACGAAGATAATAACCATAATTCTTGTGGGTCAAAATATCCTTCCAAGAGTGACAGACAAAACCTTCAGACAGGACACAAAGAGGAGCCATAAAGCGTCCTAGGAGAGCGGCTCACGTACACTACATCAGCCATGGAGGTCTGGGGTAGGATGGACGGGTAAACAGGAGGCGAGACATGTCTTCATTGTCTCTATATAGAAGGGATAATGTAAACAAACTGAGAGAAGGAGAGAAGAGAGTGACAGAGAAAACGGAGAGAAAAGGAGGTAAAGCAGAAAAATAGAAAGAAACAAGAGAGAAGAGAGAAATAGGGGGAAAGTAAGATAGAGAGAGAGAACGGCAACGAGAGAAAGAAAATAAAGAAAAACATCGAGAAACAGATAGACCTCGTGCACGTGCCTTGGGTAGAGGCGGTAGTATTTTGGTTCATAAATTGTTTGTTCTGTCAACTTTTATCACTGCGTCTCTCCCCCGTCCCTCCTACTCAGCCCCCCCTGGGAACCTACACGAGGAGTTGACGACGAAGAAAACGGAAGTAGGGTGTAGAGGAGGTGGGGAGGGGGGGGGGGGTCTCATCTCGGCTCTTTTTACCACTCCCAAGGTAACGGTGGTGTATACTATTTCGAGTCTCGTGTCGCTTGAAGAAATATTCGAAGGTATTTTTTTTTTTTTGCCTTCTGGCGAGTTGAAGTGAGTTTTTGAAGGTGTTTTAGGATGTTTCGTCAGTGTGTTGAGGAAGGTTGATGGCAAAATAGTGTTTATTGGGGAAACTTTATTTTAGTGTGTGTGTGTGTGTGTGTGTGTGTGTGTGTGTGTGTGTGTGTGTAAGAAGCACTATCACCATAGGTTAATAAGTACACCAGTAAGCCTCCCACTAAAGATACACCCATTTAGGAGTACAGTCCCACTCACCCGACCTTCACAATGAAGGCCACAGGGTAAACTACGACCAGTGTAAAGTTACCAACAAAAGCTCCTGTACCTTCCTGTTCAAGACTGTACCACACTCAAAGGAGATACTACAGTTCAGAGACCCGTTCCAGCAGTTCAGAGACTCGTTCCAACAGTTCAGAGACTCGTTCCAGCAGTTCAGAGACTCGTTCCAACAGTTCAGAGACTCGTTCCAGCAGTTCAGAGACTCGTTCCAGCAGTTCAGAGACTCGTTCCAACAGTTCAGAGACTCATTCCAGCAGTTCAGAGACTCGTTCCAACAGTTCAGAGACTCGTTCCAGCAGTTCAGAGACTCGTTCCAGCAGTTTCGCCTTTTCTAACATATTAAACAAGTATGCCTTTTTTTTATTCACTCAAAGCAAAGCTCAAAGTTTGTTCCTCGTGGATTTCTTACTTGAGGATTACTGTTGATCTGCCCAGTGTTTGTCTAAATTGGGCATCATGTAGATACAGTAAATGTTCTTTCTGTTTATAAGTTGGACTACCGTGAGGTTAGTTGTAATGAAACGCGCCTGTTTACTATTAAATATTATCTTGCCGGATAAGTAGCGTCTCCGAGTACAGGTTGAGGTAGCGCTGGACCTCACACAGACCAGCGTGGATGTGCAGGGTCTGTGCTGTAGGGTAGAACCATTAATACCTGAGGTAGGGGTGTCAGGTGTGGGCCACTTTGACTATGTATGGTGCTTGGAGGGACGCCCGCCACGGGGGTTCTGGATGTTAGGTGCTGGCTGGATGCTAGGCCTTAGAACCTGCATGGGTGATGTTGGATGCTAGGAGTTGAGTGGTGGTAAATGCTTAGGCGGTGCAAAGTTCTGGCTGATGCCAGGCAGTGGGTGCTGGGTGGTGAGAGGTAGTGCTGGTGCTGCTGCTACTGACGAGATACTCATATGACTGCACTCAAATACTATGAAATAAAAACAAAACAAAACACAAGAATATTTTACCAGCATCCAGTACAGGAAGGTAAACCGTATTTAAGCCCGCAGCCACTGCAGTGACCAGACGAAGCTGTCTCTCCTACGAGGTCATAAACCTGACTAAGCTAAGGTTATAGGCTTGCCTATAGCTAGCTCAGGGCCCCACGGGAGGTAGGGGGGGGGGGTGAATGGAGAGAGTGAGAGATGGGGGATGGATAGAAAGGGAGGGAGTGTCCTGGGTAAGGTAAGAGCCGAACAATACGAAAGTAGATTTGAATAAAACAAGTCGAGAGCTGGACAAAATGAAGGTAGAAGCGGACAGAAAGGACACAGGAAGAACCAAGGTCTCGATGTAACACTGATGTCATTTTCGACCAATATTTTTGTGTTGCAATGAGCGAAGTAGATGCTTTTTTATCCCGACTGACGAGAACAATTTAACTTATGACATATTTTTGGACGTTACTTTCTTTTAACCTTAATTTTAATAAGCTTTAGGCTTTCTTACATCTCCATTTACGAAGAAAATTTAAGGAACGAAACCCTTTTTGATTAGAGTTTTGGTATGTTAAGTGAGCTGTTTATATGCGTTCTCACACCCCCAACTACAAGACAACTTCAACGTACGAACCTTCAGGAATCCAGACCCATACAAGGAGCTGACCTGAGGGAGGGCAGAAGGGTGGTCAAATAACACCGATGGATCACTCAAGCTTCGTGTGGCACCTACCACTGAAAGCCGTAAAATGACTCATGAATTTTTTATTTGGCAACTCATATTTTTTGTTGTTACTTGCCGGAGGCGACGGACTGGTAGACGAACAGACACACACTCAGGTTAGGGGTTCAATGTCTCATTAGGCCCAGGTAAGAGGCTCTGGGGTAACGTCTTGCATTGTCGTGATAGCTTCATACATATCACCACTCCCCTTTACTAATCGCCTCGCCTCCTTCATAGATGGATACGCTACGCTCCCTTTCACGGGTGGTCACGCCCCTTCCCAGATGACAAGCAGCGAAAGATCGTTAACTAGACTTTTTAAATGGATATGTCACAATAGTTAGATCTCGGACGAGTGAGAAAATCGACCTATTTTGGCGTCACAGATCAGAGTTATGGTCTTGGCCACTTGACTGTGACGTAGCGAGAAACTTATCAAGCTTTTGGCGGTAATATTTTTCTCCTGGACACAACTCCACATCGTAACTATTGTATACCACACCTCCCAACTCCCAGCACTCCTCTCTTCCTAGTACCTAACGTGATTTGCTGCAACTTCTTTTGCATCTTCTGTGCTTACTTTTATAGATGTTTCCCCCTCAAGACTAAGTTAGTAAAAAGAATATCTATCCCCAAGACCTATATCACAAGTGAAATCAAGGCAATGATAAAAGGAAAACACAAACTCCATAGAAAATTTGCAAAAAGACATAACTTTCGGTGATGCTTACCGAAGTACTGTGTCCGGAATAGAGTAACTTAAGCAGTTAGAAATGCCAGACGTAGCTATTATACAAGTAAACTACAGTCAGCATCACGCAATAGTAAGAAAACCTGGAGTATCATCAATTCTATTCGGCACAGGAACACTCAACCTCAATCAGCTTTTAGGTTAAATGATGCAGTTGTAACGGAACCCTACGCCATTACCAACCAGTTCAATGATTATTTTATCAATGTTGACAGAAATCTTGCAGAGAGCATCCCTGATCACCATGAAAAATTAGAGCCTACCTGCAAAACAGACAACAAATTGAGCTGTTCTTGTCCCCTGTCACGGCAGATAAAGTATTGACCATCATAAAAATGTCCAAAGATGCAGCAGCAGGCGAAGACAATATACCATTGATCATCATGAAGAAAGTAGCCCACTTATTACTGCCTGATCTCCTCCACATTTGTAACTCCTCCTTCACTAGTGGTGTCTTTCCTGATAAACTGAAAATTGCTAAAGTTTACCCAGCATATAAAAAAATCTGGGGATAAAAGTCTTTTCAGGAACTACCGCCCCATATCAGTCCTCCCAGCCTTATATAAGACACTGGAGAAGCTAGCATGTAGTAGACTAAATTCTTTCTGCAGTGTCAATAACATCTTTCCAGATTCTGTTTGGATTTAGAGCTAGAAGGTCGACTGAGAGTGTTCTACTATCCTTTACTAATGACATCTTAAACTCCTTTGCTGACAGTCAGTTCACAGTCGGAATATTCCTGGACCTCTCTAAAGCCTTTGATACTGTCGACCAGACAATCCTCCTGTCAAAGCTTGAACATTACGGCGTTAGGAGTTTTTCCCACAATTAGTTTACCTCGTATCTGTCTAATAGGAAGCAGTATATCTGCTATAATAATCATCCATCTGACTCCTCACCAATTTTATATGGCGTTCCTCAAGGTTCCATTCTAGATCCTGTAATGTTCTTATTGTACATAAATGGTATAGTCCATTCCAGCACACTCGTAAAATACAACTTAATTGCAGACGATATTAATCTCTATGCCAGCCATTCAGATCTCCTTTCCTTGATGAGAACTCTGAACACTGAATTGACTAAAGTCAGGACCTGGGTAATATGTAATAAACTGATCTTAAACCTCCAAAAAACAACAACACTACACAATATTTCACAGAAGGAAAAACTTACCCCCAGATCTGAACCCACTGTGGCCTGATAATACAGTCTTCAAACGTGAACAAACACTAAATTCCTTGGGGTTGTTGTCGATGATAAACTAAACTGGAGAAACCACATACAAGCCATTCACAACAAAGTCAATAAACAGTGCGGTATTCTGTATCACACTTGACAGTCACTCACTTTTGCAGCAATGAAACAAATCTATTATGATCTTGTTTACCAACATTTGATACACTGTCACACACTATGGGGGGGGGGGGGGGGGGGGAGGGGCCTTTGGCTCCACTAAAACACAATCCTTGGTCACTACACAGAAGAGAGTTGTGCGGACAATGACCTACTTGAAAAAATTGATCACACTAACGAACAATTTGCTAAACTGAAAATGTTAAAATTCGAGGATATTAGCCTTTTTGCTGTGCACTATTCGTTTTTAA
Organism: Homarus gammarus; assembly: GCA_958450375.1. Lineage (NCBI taxonomy): Eukaryota > Metazoa > Arthropoda > Malacostraca > Decapoda > Nephropidae > Homarus > Homarus gammarus. Next base: position 1,258,975 of record CAUDMG010003255.1, read on the forward strand.
ATCTGTCAATCACTTGATTGAGAATAATTATCTCCTCTCTTCCAACTCCCAGCCCCCTTATCTTACGCCTCCTAGCTCCCCCCTCTTCCTAGTCCCAGCCCTCCTCTCTTCCTAATCCCAGCCCTCCTCTCTTCCTAATCCCAGCCCTCCTCTCTTCCTAGTTCCTCTTCCTAGTCCCAGCCCCCCTCTCTTCTTAGTCCCTCTTCCTAGTCCCAGCCCCCCTCTCATCCTACTCTCAGCCCCCTCTCTTCTTAGTCCCAGCCCCTCTCCTCCCTCTTGCCACCTACCTGACGTCTCGGGGGAGGTGAAACACAACCCGGGAAGTCATCAAACATTCGTCACCTTAATCCTTGGATCCCTCCCGTCTCCTTCCCCCTTTCTCCTTCTGCTCCTTCCTTCCTCCTCACTTACCTTCTTCTCCCCTCTACTCCCTCAGCCCTCGAACCTCACTCTACCTGCAGATCAGAAGTGATACCACCCTCAATGCCAAGTCCTGACTGAATTACTCAGAATAGGCAAACTGCACTCCAAGATTTGCCAATAAAGGTGTTAAACTAAAAAAAAAAAATTACCCGTTTCCTCTGATTGCCCTGCCCTCTGCATCCCCTCTCCTTCTACTATAGTTCTCTCCACTTTTCATCTTTCTCTACTTCAAAGCTCACTGTCCTCCTCCTTTTCCTCTCCCTCCCCTGCCTAGCGTTTCCCCCTCGACTGCCGTGAGTAATGTTAGTCTCATTTACGGCCGGAAGTGGCAGATCGACGCCTCGTTTCCAATGATAGACGAAGAAATTGGCTAAAGGCGGTGATTTATGTGCCATCAAGGTCACTGCCAGGGTTGGGCCTCTTGGTGGTGTTTACCGAGTAGATCGTGATCATTCCAGCGTATGATGATGGCTCCTTATCATTATATATGTATTGAATGTACATATTTTCCCTTGAGATTTACATACAGTTTCATGGAAAAATAATAAATACTCTCACATATATACACGGTGGATAAAATAATAACTGACACATTCACAAGGCTTAAGAGACCCAACTCTCTGTTCATGCGTGTCAGTTTTTTCTCGCCCCATCCTGCGTAACCATTTAAAATCTGGGCACTCATTTTTAATAACCCTGTATGAATGTCACCAAATTGCATACTTAAGGATACAGGTAAGTTATATCGCAATAATATAAAATAAATACGTTTTGAAGAATATTTTTGAACAGCTTCCAGTAAAAAGTTTGCGGCGCCAAAATTTCTCTTGAAGATGATGAAGTCTTTTGTAAGTCCATCAGTTTGACAGCACTCCTGAATATACTTAGGGTGGACGAGGGTGTTGCCGCGGGGTCTAAGGTCCACACGGTAGTTAAGGTCCACACAGATTAATTCAGGTCCTTGCTGACTCCTCTAAGTTCACTCAAGATTTCAGGTTTGCCTTCCAGGTAAAGACAGGCACCTACAGGTCAAGACCTGCACCTACAGGTTAAGACAAGAGCCCTCCAGGTCAGGACAGACCCTCCAGGTCAGGACAGACCCCTCCAGGTCAAGACAAAAGCCTCTAAGCCAAGACAAGAGCCCTCCAGGTCAAGACAGAATCCTCCACGTCAAGACAGCCCTCCAGGTCAAGACAAAGCCCTCCAGGTCAAGACAGAGCTCTCCAGGTCAAGAAAAGTACCCTCTAGGTCAAGACAAGAACCTCCAAGTCGAGACAAGAGCCTCCAGATCAGCACAAGAGCCTCCAAGTCAAGACAAGATCCCTCCGGATCAAGACAGAGCCGTCCAGGTCAAGACAGAGCCGTCCAGGTCAAGACAAGAGCCCTCCAGGTCCTCCGGGTACACCTGAACACTCCGTCAGAGCCATCAGTCATGCAGGCTGGCGGGTGAATGGAATGACAAGATGATGTTATGGTGAAGCGGAACTGATGACTGCTAGGGTGGTCTCTCTCTCTCTCTCTCTCTCTCTCTCTCTCTCTCTCTCTCTCTCTCTCTCTCTCTCTCTCTCTCGTTCTTTGCTTCCTAATTTACTTTTTTCCTCTTTTTCTTATTTTTTCACTAAGATTATTCTCACGTATATTGCATTTTTGTTTTGGTTTTATCTTTATTCGTTATGTTTCTTAATTTTCCTCCTCCTTCTCCTCCCCCTGCTCCTCCCCCTCCTCCTCCCCCCCCCCCTGCGCCTCCTCCCCTGCACTTCCTGCGCCTGTTCCTCCTCCCCCTGCGACTCCTTCTCCCCCCCTGCGCCTCTTCCTCCTCCCCCTGCGCCTCTTCCTCCTCCCCCTGCGCCTCTTCCTCCTCCCCCTGCGCCTCTTCCTCCTCCCCCTGCCCCACTTCTTCCTCCCCTGCGCCACTTCCTCCTCCTCCTCCCTCTGCGCCACCTCCTCCTCCTCCCCCTGCGCCACCTCCTCCTCCTTCCCCTGCGCCACCTCCTACCTCCTCCCCCTTCGCCACCTCCTCCCTTCGCCACCTCCTCCCTCCTCCCCAAGGGATTGTCTTGTCTCACACTTGCTGTAATTATGGATTTTCTGCAACGTTACCCCAAATGGTGCTGGAATGGGTGGCGGCCACGGACGTGCGGTTGCGGTCAGGTGCAGTGAGCATGGGCGATGACGGCAGTTGGCGTGGTCAGCAGGCGATGGGTGGTAGGTGGGGAGTGGTTGGCACCATGGGCGGTGGGGGTAGGGTGATGAACATGGATGTATGTGGTTAAAGTTATTATAGGTGGTAGGTGGCGGCAGGCGTGGGGGGGTAGTAGTGGATGGATGGTTAGCATGGGCGGCGATGGTCAACATATATGGTTGCAGTTATTGTGGGCGGTAGGTAGCGGGCGTGGGTGGTGTGTGAACAGGTAAGGGTTGGAAAAGTACTGGTAACAAAGGACTCAGGTGCACCAGTATAACTTAATCAGTCGCAGTCATCATCATCATATCTCACGTGCCAGACTGTGCAGGTGTGTCACTAAGAATTTTACATCGCCTGGGTTTTAATTTCATATCAGGTTCACATGTCTACTGATCAATAGGATTTTTTTGTAACGATGATTAAAATTTATTGAAAAAAAAAAAATCATCAAAACCCAGGAGTCGGGGTGAAGGGGAGGGGGTGAAGGGGAGGGGGGAAGGGGGGAGGGGGGGACTGGGCAAAATTTACGAGAACTCACAACAATGACTAGTATCAGGGAACATCAGCGAGTTAAGTGTGGAATAACGTGTTGATGGCTCGTCGTAACGGTGACTTGTTGTATGTTGAACTGTTGTAAAGAGGAAAAAAATCAAGAGCTGGGAAAGAATGTGGTAAAGTCTGACCTTCGAGGCATCAAACACGGTCTTCCTCTCTGATGTTCTGGGAATGGAAGAGACAGCGCGGCTAGGTTTAGGTATATTCCAGCTAACATCTCGATTTTTTCAACGTGAGGGGACGGACGTAATATCGGAGTTGCGGAATATGATGTAAAGTTTCTCTAACGTCAACACCGCGCTAAACAAGAGTTGTGTCGACGGGCCAGACGTAAGTTATCGTTGGGGATTGGCGACAATATTTGACTGGGTGTTCCCGTAGTGAACACCCTGCAGCACCGGCCCCACTCCCTCACGCAAGGTCGCCAGGGATACAAGGGGGTTTCAAGAAGTGGTATGACAAAAATTAGAATATAACTCCCCGCCCCCCCCCCCTCCCCCTCCTGACCCATGACCTGAGAATTGTAAAAGCTGGCCGGTGCGAGGAAGAGCAGGCCTTAGTATGTTGTTGCTGTTCATCCTCGCACCCCTCGCCCCCCCCCCCTCACTCTTCACTCCCTTACCTCCCCCTGTCTTTCCTTTACCTCCCCTATCTCTTCCTCACCCCTCCCTCCATTATCCCTCCCTCACCCATCACCCTCCTTCCCTCACCTTTCACCCTTCCTCCCTCCCCCCTCACCCTCCTTCCCTCCCCCCTCACCCTCCTTCCCTCACCCATCACCCTCATCCCTCACCCTGCAACAGCCACCCCTGCACTTCATTATGGCCGCCACACGCACACCAACCGACACAATCATACCTCATGTTCAAGAGGAGGGGTAAAAACGGGCTGGTTTACCCCTTACACGGCAGGATGGTGGCGCCCCCTGTGTCGCCACGCCCCGAACCCAATACAGCTCTCTCTCTCTCTCTCTCTCGGTGCATGGTATCCTGAGCCTTGGAGGGACACGGCTGCTGTGATTGGATGACCGTATTGGTGTGTAAGGGTATTTCTGTGCCCCTACTGTGACATAGATGAGCTTATGACTATTTTGCTACTGCGCATCTATCAGTCTGTCCGTTCGTTTGCGCATCTGTTCATCTATCCGTCCGTCCATCCATCTATCCGTTAGCCCGCCCGTCAGTCCGTTCTCCCTGTAATTCACTAACACAGTATCAAAAAATGCCTCTGTAGTACCTTATACCTGTCGTGACTGGCTTTTACTCATCACTGGACTGGTTAGGTTAGGTTAGATAGGATAGTTTAGGTCATGGTTAGGTTAGGTCAGATTAGGTTACCTGGTATTAAAGCCATCAGGTGAACTAAGCTGGGTGTCTAATCTCCAGATAATCCCAGCGTTATATACCTGTACGTAGGTTATTAAAATATGCTTGTCTGATCCCCTTGCAAGTGTTGTTGTAGTGTAGATGATAGTGTAATGTTATTTACTAATTTTCTTTATATAAATGGACAGTATTTATCAGGTACCTTTATGAGAGGTGATGTACTCTAAACACTCAACTCTGTTTATATTGTTGTTGGTGTTTTGTTGTTGTTGTTATTGTTGTTATTGTTGTTTTTGTTGTTGTTGTTGTTTTTGTTGTTGTTGTTGTTGTTGTTTTTGTTGTTATTGTTGTTGTTATTGTTGTTGAAGTTTTTGTTGATGTTATTGTTGTTGATGTTTTTGTTGTTGTTGTTGTTGTTGCTGCTGCTGTTGTTGTTATTGTTATTTACTTTGTATCTGTATTATTCTAACTCTATAACTGGTTCAATGTTAGATGAGGGAAATTAACACACGAATATTAGAGAAAACTTGAACGAGCTTTGTGTACAATAACAGGCCGAGATCTGCTTAGTCTGGCGTTCAATAATTCTCTGGTCGTCTGGGGGAACTCAGTCTGGCGTTCAGTAATTCTCTGGTCGTCTGGAGGAACTCAGTCTGGCGTTCAGTAATTCTCTGGTCGTCTGGGGGAACTCAGTCTGGCGTTCAATAATTCTCCGGTCGTCTGGGGGAATTCAGTCTGACGTTCAGTAATTCTCTGGTCGTCTGGAGGAACTCAGTCTGGCGTTCAGTAATTCTCTGGTCGTCTGGAGGAACTCAGTCTGGCGTTCAGTAATTCTCTGGTCGTCTCGAGGAACTTAGTCTGGCGTTCAATAATTCTCTGGTCGTCTGGAGGAACTCAGTCTGGCGTTCAGTAATTCTCTGGTCGTCTGGAGGAACTCAGTCTGGCGTTCAGTAATTCCCTGGTCGTGTGGAGGAACTCAGTCTGGCGTTCAGTAATTCTCTTGTTGTCTGGAAGAACTCAGTCTGGCGTTCAGTAATTCTCTGGTTGTCTGGAGGAACTCAGTCTGGCGTTCAGTAATTCTCTGGTTGTCTGGGGGAACTCAGTCTGGCGTTCAATAAATTCCTAGTCACTCTGATACAATATCTCGCAGGTCGTCGTCCGTGTAATTAGGAAGAGATTTAAGCTCAGGTTTATGGCGCCGCGCGGGACGAATTTTATTGCAAAAGCTTAATGCAGAAGGAAGGTAAAGAACAACATAAAATAAAACCCAACAGTGCAGACTTCTTTGACTGATCTATTAATATTACAAACTTTTTTAAGTGATCTAATAAAAATTCAAACTTTATTTTTAAATTGACTATAAAAACTGTTTCAATTTTATTAATATTTGGAATAAAAAAAATCATGTGACTTATTAATAAAACGAACTTTCTTCTTGATCTAAATATAAATACAGTAAACTATTTTAGTAGCAATATTGAACTGTTAATGCGTCATGGCGATCTGAAGTTATTTACACCTTTCATGACCTGACTGATGGATGACTTCCTTGTCTAATTCTTTCAGTCGCTTGTATGATATTTATTGTCCTGGCCATTACTTAGGGGAAACTGACCAAAATAGGTAGACATTGTTGGGAATTTGGTCTCTCTCTCTCTCTCTCTCTCTCTCTCTCTCTCTCTCTCTCTCTCTCTCTCTCTCTCTCTCTCTCTCTCTCTCTCTCAAGTCCGGCTTAACAGCATAAACAGTGATTAATGTATTCTTAGTGCCAGGTTTTTCCCTCATTATCAGTGTTGTGAGGGGTGCACCTGGTCTACTTCATTAACTCGGGAACAGATGAAGTTGAAGGGTGGAAAAGAAATTGTGTTTATTTGAAGATCAGTAAATTTACCCATAAATTAGAATAAGAATAAGAATGGATATATCATAACAGATTTTAGAACAGATGAGGCACAAGCAGTAAGTATACTTGTCATCAGAGTTTAGCAACTTTAAATATGTAAATAGTTGGTGTAAGAGGTATGTATTTTTTTTCTTTGGTAAGTCAATGTTGGCAGAACTGTCTTCTCGGTGGTAGCCATAGGTGTTGTCTCATGGGTGCGAGGCTCAGTGTATGGTACTGTATTAAGAGTGGGTGGATGAGGGTACTGGTCTTACTGTCATGACGGTCTGTTAGAGACGGTACTGACACAACTCAATGAATACTTAACAACCTCGCTATACATGGAGGCAGTGTCACCCCTCAACCGCTTTCAGTCCCCAATCGTAAAGTTACAGTAGGTAGGTAGTAGTAGGCAGCTGTCATACAGGGAGGTACTACCGCCTGGGAAGAAATTGGAAGCATAATGTGTTGTCTAATGGTAGACCCTGCTGCCATATGACATCACAAAAATTGTGACCAAGTCCCAGGTTGCTGATCCGACCTAAATTGTTTCTCTTACTTTGACAACACAACGTACATATATCGTTTCTCACTCTTTATTTGTATTTTTATTTTTGTATTTTTATTACTGTATAATTTTTATTTACTATGACTTATCTTTATTATTATTATTATTATTTTTATTATTTGTATTATTATTATTATTAATTACATTTTCGCCCCCCAGGCCCCAATGTGGGTCAGTGACCTGTGCCCGGGTGGGCTAATCCCCGTAAGAAAGAAAAGGAAAAAAAAAGGTACCCGTTCACAACTGAAGCATTTGCGGTGTCCCGGGCACGAAACCAGCGAATCTTATGACAGGCGGTGAGTGAGGTATCCACTTGGCCGTCTCATCCCCCCAATATTGTAGAAATGTTTCCAGTCACGTGATGAGTGAGGTACAGGACGCTCTATTGTCTGTCACACACGGGGGTTCGTCACACACAGGGGGTCGTCACAGACGGGGTTCGTCACACACAGGGGGTCGTCACACACGGGGGTCGTCACACACAGGGGGTCGTCACACACAGGGGGTCGTCACACACAGGGGGTCGTCACACACAAGGGGTCGTCACAAATACGGGGTCGTCACACACAGGGGGTCGTTACACACACACTGGGTCGTCACACACACGGGGTCGTCACACTCACGGTGTCGTCACACACAGAGGGGTTGTCACGCACACAAGGAGTCGTCATACATAGAGAGTCGTCACACACAAGGGGTCGTCACACACATACATAGGAGTCGTCTAACACACACGGGGTCGTCACACACAAGGGTCGTCACAAAAAGTGGGTCATCACACACAGGGGGTCGTCACAAACGAGGTTATTACGCACACGGGATCGTCACAGATGGGGTCGTTACTCACACATGGGATCGTCACATATGGGGTCGTTACGCACAAGGAGATCGTCACACACAGGTGGTCGTAACACAAAGGGGGTCGTCACAGACACAAAGGTCGTCACAAAGAGTCGGTCGTCACACACAGGTGGTCGTCACATACAGTGGGTCGTCACACACGGGGCCTTTACGCACACAGGGAAACGTCACACACAGGGGATCGTTACAAACGGGTCGTTACGCACATAGGGGATCGTCACACATGGGGTCGTTACGCACACATGGGATCTTCACACATGGGGTCGTTACGCACAAGGGGGTCGTCACACACAAGTGCTCGTGCTGACATCTCCGTGATTAATATTCTGCCTTTTTTAGCACCGATTAATTTATGCTGCTGACGGCAAGCGCACACTTTGGGCGTCCCTGACTGACGGCTGGCACGTTCCGGCTGACGGCTGGCGCGAAATAGCCCCCTTTTAACTGACGGCAGGCGTGGATTTGCTGACAGAGGACGCACCCTAAGCGGCCGCGAATGACGGCTTTCGTTCCTGACTGGCGGCTGGCACGCTCTGGCTGACACCTGGCACGTTAAAGCTTATAGCTGGAGTGTTGTTGCTGATAACTTGCAGGTTGTGGCAGACAGTAGAAGCGCACTCTGTCAGGAACGTCCTTGAACTTCCAGTTTCTACTTGTTTTACGTCTTACTGTGACGGTCTGTGCTACCGTTTATGTGATGGACAGTGTTACTCTATGTGACGGCTGTATTACGGTTCTGTGACTGATGGTATTACGGTTATATGACTGACGGAGTTATGGTTTTGTGACGGACTGTATGCGTGTGTGTGTGTGTGTGACGGCTTGTACAGTAAATAGCTGTAGGTCAGAATAAGCGAATCACGTCCGCTCCTTTATCTCTGCTATTATTAAAAGTGACACAGAGATAATCCTGCCCACTCACTCACTCATACCTGGTGACACCCTTCCCTCTCCCCTACCTGCACTCTCTTCCCTCTCCCTTACCTATTCTCCATCCCTTACCTCTCGCCTACCTCCTCTCACTATCCTCCCTCTCCCCTGCGTATCCCTCCTCCCTCTCCTCTCCCTTACGTACTCTCCCAGTCTCTCTTCTCCTAGACTTCTTACCTTTCCTTTCTTCTACTTGTTTTCTTTACCTCCCCTCTCCCCTAGCTCCTCTCTCTCCCCTACCCTACCCTTTCCTTTCTTTTCCTCTCCTATATATTGTCTGCCTCCCTCCTCCTCCCTCCCCTCTTCTCTCTTTCCTTCCTCCCTTTTTCTCTTCGCTCCTTCATTACCTTCTCCCCTCCCCAAGCTTCCCTCTTTCTCTCCCCCTCCCCCTCTTCTTCATCCCCAATTATCCCTCACCACCATCAATGTTCCCCCCTGTCGCTTTGTCCTATGACCTCAATATTATATATGTATGTATGTATGTATGTATGTATGTATGTATGTATGTATGTTTTGTCTGTGAGTGAGTGAGTGAATAGTGGTCTTACAGCTTGTTGTAGTTATAAGCAAGGTTTTATATACGAGTTCCTTTGATTCCTCTTCACTTATGAACTAGAAACTGGACTTGAAATGAAAACAGATGCGTCCTCATAAATATCATCAGTTAGAGAGAAGTTTAATGTCAAGAGTCCTGGAGAGCTTTCCACCTTGAACTGTAAATATTTGCGTTCTCTTATCAATCACAATTTACGGGTTAGATTAACTTCAGGATTTATTCTCAAAATCACAATTGGAGAAGAAAAATTAACGTACGGATCTTACAGAATGTGGACCCCAGAACCCCATCCAGCAGTAGCTCCTCACCACTCGTCCAGCTTCCGCCACACACCACCACACACCCACATTTGCCTATCTTTATTACCCAGCACATCCACAACTCACATCCACTCCACTTACCAAACCTCCTAAATACGATAAGCTCACCATATAGACACGAGGCCCTCTGTAAGCCAGGGGGCCCTTCATACGAGCCTCTCTGTGAACAAAGTCCTTCATTCGAAGTCTGTCTGTTCAGCTTGGTCCTTCAAAAGAGGTTTCTATTTAAGTCAGGTCCTAGATACGAGACCTTGTGTAAGTCAGATCCTACAAACGAGGCCATGTGTAAGTTAGATCCTACATACGAGGCCATGTGTAAGTCAGATCCTACACACGAGGCCCTGTGTAAGTCAGATCCTACATGCGATGCCCTGTGTAAGTCAGATCCTACATACGAGGCCCTGTGTAAGTCAGATCCTGCACACGAGGACATGTGTAAGTCAGATCCTACACACGAGGACATGTGTAAGTCAAGTCCTTCATGTGAGCACCTTCTGTGAACCAAATATTTCACACACCATCCATCCTCACACCGAGCCACACCACGCTCCACCTCTTTATGATGCACCATAGCGTCAACCATACGCCAACTACCGCTTTACGCTTCTGTGTAGTGATCAGAAACAGATGAGACCAGGAAGGATACAGAGACCCCACCCCCTCTAAGGCGAGTACCGCTGGTCACACACGTCCGCTACAGCAATGAATGGTCCGGAAGTGACGCGGCGCGACGGTGTGGTCACTCCAGGGTGTGAGGGTGGCTGGTGAGGGGGTGGAGGAATAAAGGGGTGGTGAGGGGAAGCTGTGGGTGGGAGATGACTGGTAATGAGGGAGATGAGGTAAAGGTGGTGAAGTAGTGACGGGATGGTGAATGGAAGCTGTGGGTGGCAGATGGAGGCTGATAGAAGGAAAAGAGTAGAAGGGTAGTGGGTTGAAGGTGTGAAGATGGGAAGTTCTAAGATGAGATATAAGACAAAGAGGAAGTTCAGACGGCAGTTAATAATGGTAAGAGGGATATTATTCAGCCGTCCTCCAGATAAGGTGGTGAACGTCGTACCAGACCTATATTTTTATGTGTATGTCAGAGTCTCCCAGGCGATAACATAATCCTTGGCACCGAACTGTTCAAGAATTTTAGAATAGCACGTGAGATGGAGTACAGCTGATGAGAGACCTCACAGTGGGCCATGTACAGTGGGCCATGTACAGTACCTCCCTGATGACTCTTGTCGTTTAGTTTGTTTTTTTTGTCAAGATTTTTATCTCCATGGTTACTTATATATCCCATGTATTTATAATGCATAATCTAATATACCCGTAGGGAGAGGAAGTTCCCTCTTATTTTGGGATCTGTAGGTCAAAGGTCAAGGTCACTGTTGTAGGATACACCCAGGACACCCTTAACTCATGAGACATAAAGGCAAGCATGAACTTAGCATGCTTCCCTGTTGGGCGCTGTAAACGCTTCTGCGCTTCATCTTACACAAGGATGTAGGGGAGTGCCCAATAAAAAAAAAAAAAAAAGTTTGTACCAGTAAATTTACGACTGTGTGCATATTATATCCCACCAGATGCAGACAACAAAGTGTCCACTGAGACGCTCGAGCAACAACAACAAAAAGTTAACTTGGGACGTAAAGTGTTAACAGTTGCTAACCGAAACTCACAACATTTGACAGTAATAAATGTAAACCAGAACAAGTAACACTCACAAGAAGTAATGACGCACACACACGATCACACTTCTTCATTCATTAAGGTGGCTGGCTCAGTGGCTCATACTTGGCACCAGACAGGCTCACACTTGGCTCAAATTATGATAAAATTGTGGACAAACTTACTGAAGCTTTGGGTCTTCTTATGAAAGCTTATAATGGTGGTGGTCCTCCTGTTATTGAAGCTTATGATGGTGGTGGTCCTCCTATTGTTGAAGCTTTTAATGGTGGTCCTACTTTGAAGCTTAAAATGGTGGTGGTCCTCCTGTTGCTGAAGCTTATAATGGCGGTGGTCCTCCTGTTGAAGCTTAAAATGATGACGGTCCTCCTGTTGAATCTTATAATGGTGAAGGTCCTCCTGTTGAAGCTTAAAATGGTGGTGGTCCTCCTGTTGAAGCTTATAATGGTGGTGGTCCTCCTGTTGAAGCTTATAATGGTGGTGGTCCTCTTGTTGAAGCTTATAATGGTGGTGGTCCTCCTGTTGTTGAAGATTATAATGGTGGTCCTACTTTGAAGCTTAAAATGGTGGTGGTCCTCCTGTTGCTGAAGCTTATAATGGCGGTGGTCCTCCTGTTGAAGCTTAAAATGATGACGGTCCTCCTGTTGAATCTTATAATGGTGGAGGTCCTCCTGTTGAAGCTTAAAATGGTGGTGGTCCTCCTGTTGAAGCTTATAATGGTGGTGGTCCTCCTGTTGAAGCTTATAATGGTGGTGGTCCTCTTGTTGAAGCTTATAATGGTGGTGGTCCTCCTGTTGAAGCTTAAAATGGTGGTGGTCCTCCTGTTGAAGCTTATAATGGTGGTGGTCCTCCTGTTGAAGCTTAAAATGGTGTCGTCCTGTTGAAGTTTATAATGGTGGTGGTCCTCCTGTTGAAGCTTAAAATGGTGGCGGTCCTCCTGTTGAAGCTTATGATGGTGGTGGCCCTCCTGTTGAAGCTTATAATGGCGGTGGTCCTCCTGTTGAAGCATAAAATGGTGGTGGTCCTCCTCTTGAAGCTTAAAATGGTGTCCTCCTGTTGAAGTTTATAATGGTGGTGGTCCTCCTGTTGAAGCTTAAAATGGTGGCGGTCCTCCTGTTGAAGCTTATGATGGTGGTGGCCCTCCTCTTGAAGCTTATAGTGGTGGTGGTCCTCCTGTTGAAGCTTATAATGGTGTCCTCCTGTTGAAGCTTATAGTGGTGATGGTCCTCCTGTTGAAGCTTATAATGGTGGTGGTCCTCCTGTTGAAGCTTATAATGGTGGTGGTCCTCCTGTTGAAGCTTATAATGGTGGTGGTCCTCCTGTTGAAGCTTATAATGGTGGTGGTCCTCCTGTTGAAGCTTATAATGGCGGTGGTCCTCTTGTTGAAGCTTATAATGGTGGTGGTCCTCCTGTTGAAGATATAATGGTGTCCTGTTGAAGCTTATAATGGTGGTGGTCCTCTTGTTGAAGCTTATATTGGTGGTGGTCCTCCTGTTGAAGATATAATGGTGTCCTCCTGTTGAAGCTTATAATGGTGGTTGTCCTCCTGTTGAAGTTTATAATGGTGGTGGTCCTCCTGTTGAAGCTTGTACTGGTGGTTGTCCTCCTGTTGAAGCTTATAATGGTGGTGGTCCTCCTGTTGAAGCTTATAATGGTGGTTGTCCTCCTGTTGAAGCTTATAATGGTGGTGGTCCTCCTGTTGAAGCTTATCTTGGTGGTGGTCCTCCTGTTGAAGCTTATAATGGTGGTGGTCCTCCTGTTGAAGCTTATGATGGTGGTGGTCCTCCTGTTGAAGCTTATAATGGTGGTGGTCCTCCTGTTGAAGCTTATAATGGTGGTGGTCCTGTTGAAGCTTATAATGGTGGTGGTCCTCCTGTAGAAGCTTATAATGGTGGTGGTCCTCCTGTTGAAGCTTATATTGGTGGTGGTCCTCCTGTTGAAGCTTATAATGGTGTCCTCCTGTTGAAGCTTATAATGGTGGTGGTCCTCTTGTTGAAGCTTAAAATGATGGCGGTCCTCCTGTTGAAGCTTATAATGGTGGTGGTCCTCCTGTTGAAGCTTATAATGGTGGTGGTCCTCCTGCTGAAGCTTATAATGGTGGTGGTCCTCCTGTTGAAGCATATAATGGTGGTTTGTCCTCCTGTTGAAGCTTATATTGGTGGTGGTCCTCCTGTTGAATCTTATAATGGTGGTGGTCCTCCTGTTGAAGCTTATAATGGTGGTGGTCCTCCTGTTGAATCTTATAAT